>CM046437.1:18887382-20087382 GCA_025506505.1 Flaveria sonorensis | reverse complement strand
ACCCAAGCCGAGATGGTCTTGGGTTTGCCAAACTTATCAACAATGGTAAATTGTTTAAAATGGAGTTTATTCACATCAGGCTTATTTTTAATGAATTTACCAATTCTATTATTCACAAATTTTTGATCATTATTAAGAAAATTCATACCATTTGAATAACCAATTTTTGAAAAATTTTTATTTCCCATATTTTTATCATTCATTCTCACAGACCTTGGAATGAATTGATCTTGAATGTATTGTTTTGGTCTCACAGAGTCATTTCTTTTGAAAGATCTCAAGCCTAAGGAAGGTTGATTAGTTAATCTTTGAAAACTAACGGTTTGATTTCTTTTAAACTGAGGATTAACATAGCCTTTGCTCAATTGTGTATTTGCAAATCCTTTTCTTAGCAAACTCTTTCTAAAGTAACAATTTTCTGTATTGTGAGTCCTTTCATCACAGAAGGTACAGTACTTATTAAAGTAACAATCTGTTGTTGAGTGATTTCTCATATCACATATGCGACAGTACTTGTTAGAAAAACATTCAGCAGTCTTATGATGATACATGTCACAAATTTCATAGTATCTTTATGGTGTTTTAAACAACTGTTTATTAACTTTTGATGTTGATGCAACGTTTAATCCTTGTTTAGATTTAGGTGTCAAAAAGTTAATCTTTTGCTTTTGATTTGACAAATTTTGTTTTTGATTTGACAATTTGTTCTTTTGTATATTTGGTTTTGACTTTTGTACATGAACTGCATTCTTATAATCCTTAGAAATAAATCATTTAACGACAGCGGAAGACTTCAAATCTGAACCTGTTTTCAGATCAGCGTTTGATTTGCTCTTAGGAGTTTGTTTAACTTCTTGAATTAAGTTCATGTTCAAAGTACCAGCAGACACAAATTTTATTGGTTTAAATTGAGTTGCTTGATTTGTTGTTTTGTCTGATTTTCTTGACTCTTATTTTGATCAGTTGTAGCTTTAGTCAATTTTCTTCTTCTTCTTTGGTTCCTTGATTTTGTAGAACTTGATTTTATTTGAGATTGAACATCTTCAAGTGAAGATTCTTTTTCAGTTTCTTTCTCTTTCTAATCTTTTTGCCATTTAATAAATCTGGATTATTTAGACCATAAGAGTTTGAATCTTCTGATGTTCCTTCTTCTTGTTTTGCTTTATCTTTGTTTTTGGAGTTTTGTTTATTATTTTTAATGATCACTTCTTCCAAAACAGATTCTTTGGGAACAAATATTTTCTTACTTTTCGGTCGTGGTTCATATGATTTTACTTTTACCGGATGACCGTTTTTGATCTTTTCAGTATCTTTTTCTTCAAAGATTGATACATTGGTTTTCTCTTCATCACTATCAGAAATCTTGGTGTTTTTGTTTTGGAAAGCTTTAAGTTTAGCTTTATTTTTAGGAGAATGATCATGCGTGTTGAAGTTCTCTGGTAAAGTGTTTGTTATAGATTCAGGCATTGGTTCGTGTGTAAAACCTAAGCCTGCTTTTTGTTTGACCTTTCATTCACTTACCAGTTGTTCCACAATTGTTTTAGAACTTTTGACTTTTGCAAGATCAACTTGTGTAGCAGCATGTGCTATTTTCTCCTCTTCCAAGTTCTTAGTCATTTCTTCAAGTTGTTTGGAAATAATTTCTAGTTCTTTTAAAGTTTTCTTCCATGAAGTTTGTAGAGAAATGATCTTTTAATCTGATATTTTGTGGTCATTTTTAAGTTTATTATGCATTAATTCCTCTTGCTTGAGCTTTTCACAAATTTTGTATGAGTAAGTTCAGTAATATTCTACATGTTCAAAGCAAGATTTGGTGCATAGTTTTTCTCTTACTTCAGCTGGTATTTCAGGATATTTAGGTGAAGTAGTCTTAGAGTTAGAAGATAAATTTTCAACCTTTGGTTGATCTGACTATGCCATTAATGCAACTTCTTCTGAATGCTCTTTAGGATCAGATTTATCACTCCAGTCATACTTTTCTTCTTCATTTTCAGAGTCATCTTTAGCCTTTGGATCACTGTCTTCTAACCAGTCTTCACCTTGAACCTTTGCAAAAAAGATAAACTAGAAGTTAATGTAACCTTTCGTGTTTTCGTTAATTGATAGTTAACCTTGTTATGTTCTTGTAAGGACCATTTATGTCATTTAAGAAACTATATGGGTTGTTTATGAATGTTTCTTTTATTGTGCATTAATTCATTAATTTAAGAGTTAATAATTTGTTTTTAATATAATAAACATAATAATAATAGTCAAAATAAAATAAAATTAATAATAATAATAAAATTTAATAATTTATAAAAGTTAAACAATTGATAAGTTATAAAAATCATTTAAAACTTAAAGTTTAATTAAGTTGAGGGGGCCTTTGTGACAAATTTGAAACTTTAAATGAAAGTTTTAAACATAAAATATTAATTTGAAAACTGCAGGGACTAAAACTGTAATTAATCAAAACCCAAACCCCCTCCCGCATCTTTCCCCCGTTTCTCCGGTCAAACCCCGGCCAAACTCCGGTCGACTCCGGCGAGCCTCAAAACGGCCCTAAACTGTTCAAATTTCGACTGCAAACCAGTCTAACCGGTTTGTGAACACGAATTGAACACGGTTATGTACTTTAATTGGGTTGAAATATCGGTTATGAACCCAAACAACTCGTGTAACCGATGCCATTAATCGTTGAGCCGTTCGAACATTAAAATTCAATAATAATCAAATTAAATGAATCATAATCGAACGTTTAACTAATCCTAAGCTATTATCGAACTCAATTTCACCTGAAACACACTTGAATCTCTCGAACAATTCACACCTTTCATCGCGACCACCAACCGAGGTGTTCGTCAACTTCCGAGCGATCTTAATAGAATTTGACAGAGGGCTTTCGATCATTGAGACCAGTAGAAGCTTTCTGTGCAACAAATTTGATTATTAACCTTATTTGCAATCTGAACTAATCACGACATAGCCGCGACTGTTCTTCGTCTTGATCATCATCAATTCATCTTCATTCGGGTAATTAAACACACACACTCACTCGATTTGACCCATTGATCAAAAGCCCTATGATTATTACAGAATCATAGTTGAATTCGTGTTCAAGTGGAATCAAATTGAAATTAGGGTTTATGTGATTTGGGGGTTTCATCTGATTTACGTCTTTTAAAATAGGGGAACCGGATTCCAGCAGGCATAGGCTACCCAGCCTACTGGTTAAGCGCGTGTTACCCCATCCTTGAGGTCCCGGGTTCGAACCCGGGCACCCTCAACCTATTTTTAAAGGGTTTTCTGCAATTATTTTAATTACAGAATATTTTAATTATTATAAAAATCATTTTTTGTAAACTTTAATTAATTTAAAAGTGACCAAATTATTTTCTGCAATTTTTTTAAAAATTAAATACTTATATAATCTTTTAATAAAACAATATAACAAAAATTATTTTTAGTTATTTCTTATAAAATGGATTTAAAATGATAGTTTAAATTAATAAATTATTATTTGCCCAAACGTTAATTTTAGTTTAATCGTGTTATTTTAAATAATCATAGAAATTATTTACACTTTATATTTAATTTTTTCGTTATTATAAATGCTTTAATTTCGTTAAATTATCTAAATGGTATAATACTTTTCATTGAAATAAAATATAAGTGATTCCATTGTTAAATTTTATCTAAATCAAAAACCCCAAACCTCACTTGAAACCCTAGTTCACGTTTAATCGTTAATCTTGTTGTTTAACTTAATCTTGGAATATATACATTTAGGTATCTTGTAAAAGAAATCGTTGGAGCACCATTTACATTACTTGATATTACCTTTAACACCAACTTATATCATGAGAGTTTTCATGCCCCTCTTTTACTTTATTTCACACCTTTGGGGTGAAACATGTTATCTTTATAAACTTGCACTTGTAAACATCTTGCTACTTGTAAATGCACGAGCAATTCATTTATAAACTTTGTCATGGTTATTTGTAATATTGTGAGCCTTATATGATGAACATTATATGTTGACAATCATTAACTATTGCTAGCCTGGCGACGTCATAGATCTATGGGCCTGACAAGCCTATTTGGTGCTAAAGCCGAGGTTATTGCCGGCTCCTGATGACGTATGCTTGTTCATCATGGGAACCAAGTACACTTAGCTAATCGTTAAACTTGTAAATGATATTCTTGGTCAAGGTTTGATTGTAGCTATATGTTATCTATAAACTTGTTTATTCGTAACCATTGACATGAATTGCTACTTGTAAACTTTTATATATATATATGTATGCTTAACCCATGGAAACTCACCAACTTTTAAAGTTGACCCTTTTATTTTTAACATGTTTCAGGAAATGCACAAGGTTGATGATTATCTTTTGAAGCATGCTTACACCTAGGATTTGGACCTAGAAAAAATAAATAAAATAACTTGAGACTTGAAAGTTGAACTTTGTTTATTTTTGTTTGTTGAGATATTTGGTTGTAATGTTTATTTCAACTATTGAATTTTTTATATTTACAATTTATGGTAGTGTTATGTGGTGTGAACAATCTTAACCCTCACATCTCGACGTTTCCGCCGTTAAGGTTGGGGTGTGACAGATTGGTATCAGAGCCCATAACTATAGGGATTTAGGTTATTAGAAATGGTGACCTAGACTATAGTTGATGCATGAACCTCATAAGAAAAATCTTTATGATCTTGTAATATATCTTGTTGCATGCTACATAATGCTACTTGTTAAGGATGGCCTCTTGATGTGCAACTTGATGCCTTTAGTTAGGATTGCCTTATAATTGAGAAACTTGGTTGCCTTGTCCTCTCTAAAACTTATTCTTAATCCTTTATTCTCTCGACGATGAAATATCTTAAACTTATTCTCGACGACACGGGGGAACGTAAGCTTTAAATCAAAAGGTTCAAATCTTTAGACTTTATGACTAATCTATGAAAATCTCATCAAGGTTTTAATTCCATGAACCTAAAGAAATATTGTGTGACACATAGACACCTGTATTCTGGATTTCCTGGCAAAAAGCCTTCGGGCTAAGGTAAGCATTTCGCATAAATCCCGTGGGACTAGTTATGCTTACCTGGGGATTTCTGGGATGAGTGATAAACTATGGTCAATATACACAAGTTTCTAAGGCAATTGGAGTTAACTCACCTTGACGTGTCAACGTTTCCAAATGGTAATGCGTACCAAATGGAATCATTCCATGTGTGTTTTACAAGTCTTGAAAAATCTTTGTTGATTTATTATCTTCTACCTCCAAATTTCTGTGACTAACTTATTTTATATCCAGCATGTCTCGTCATCATGGAAAGCGTGGTAGCTCCGACCGCAAATTAGCCGCCATGATTGCCCGTCAAATGGCTGCCGTCATTCCGACCATGGTTGCCGAACTGAGTAGCACCTTGATGACCAACGCTAGTAACAACACTAATGGCAATGGGCAAGGAGAGAATAGTGCAAATCAAGGAAGAAACAACCAACCCTGCACGTTTAAGCACTTCAACTCGTGCAAACCCACTAGCTTTAGTGGGAAGGAAGGAGCCACTGGACTTCTCGAGTGGTTTGAAAGCATGGAGAACACCTTCATCAACTGTGAGTGTCCCGAGGCACTCAAAGTCCGTTATGCCACAAGTGTTCTTCAACAAAGAGCACTTACGTGGTGGAATAGTGAGAAGAGGAATCATGGTGCTGATGCTGTGTTGGCACTCACTTGGGAAGAATTCAAGAACATTGCCATCCAAAAGTTCTGCCCGAGAAGTGAGTTGCAAAAGCTGGAGGAGGAGTTTTGGAATCTCAAGCAAGATGGTGGAGATCATTTGGCCTATTCAACTAGGCATCACGAGTTGAGCATCCTGTTGCCTCACATGGTTGACACTGTTCCTAGGAACATTGAGAAGTTCATCAAGGGGGTGCCACCTCAAATCCAAGATGCCGTGGTGGGAAGTAGACCCACAACTTTGGAAGATGCCATTACCATCACCGCTCAACTTACTGAAAACCATATTCGAGCGGGCACCTTGTCTGTCAAAGGGGCTAAAAAGACTGAAAAGGCGGTCCCTGAAGCAGCTAAGGAGAATAAGAATGAACCGTCTTACAACAACAAGAAACGCAAGTTCACACCGGCGCGTAATTTCGCTGTGGCTACACCCAAGGTACCTCAAAGACAACCCGCTCCTGGTACACAAGCACCTGCTACTAGAACCTATGCTGGTCCTCTACCATTGTGCAATGTCTGTAAGTATCATCATGCAGGTAATACCCCATGCCGTATCTATACACTGTGTGGTAAGTATGGACACTTGGTGGCTACTTGTCACCGTGCACCAAACAATGCTGCGTTAGTTGCTAATCGTGCTTGCTACAACTGTGGGGAACCTGGTCATTTTCGCCCACAATGCCCTCGTCTTGCGGGTAACGTACCACAAGCTCAAGGACGTGCCTTCAACATCAATGCAAACCAAGCACAAGCAAACAACGATGTGGTGAACGGTATGTCAAATCCAACCCCAACTTTATGATCCAAGTTCTTTTGTTGCTTTACCTGTATCGTTAACGTCTTTAAAACTGAACAGGTATGTTTCTTATTAATAATTCTTATGCCTACGTTCTATTTGACTCTGGAGCCGATAAGAGTTTTGTCTCGATAGAATTTGAGCCTATACTTGCTAAGCCACATACGAAACTAGAAAGACCTCTTACTGTCGAAGTCGCCGATGGAGAACCCATCACCATTGATGTCGTCATTCATGATTGCATTTTGAGCCTAAACGAGCATGATTTCTTTATCGACCTTATTCCTATGAAACTTGGAAGCTTTGACGTTATCATTGGCATGGATTGGTTAGCCAAACATCATGCTGATTATTTGTTTCGAGAAGTGCATTCGAATTCCTTTGCCTTCGGGGGATACATTGAAAGTATTCGGCGAAAAATCATCCAAAGGACTCAAACTCATGTCGTGTACTCAAGCCCGAAAATGTCTAAGCAAGAATTACATGGCTTTCTTGGCTTACGTGGTCAACACGAAAGTCAAAGGGAACGATCTTAAGGATGTCCCGATTGTACGAGACTTTCCTGGAGTGTTTCCCGATGACCTTAGCGTTTACCTCCCGTGCGTGAAGTCGAGTTTAAGATCGATTTAATTCCGGGAGCGAACCCTGTGGCTAAATCACCATATCGACTTGCACCGTCAGAAATGCAAGAGCTAGCTAGTCAACTCCAAGAACTATCCGACAAGGGCTTTATCCGACCTAGCTCATCGCCTTGGGGTGCACCTGTTCTGTTCGTGAAAAAGAAAGATGGATCATTTCGTATGTGCATCGATTATCGTGAGCTTAACAAACTTACCATCAAGAACCGCTACCCTTTCCTCGCATCGATGATCTTTTTGACCAACTTCAAGGAGCTGCTATTTTCTCAAAGATTGACTTACGATCTGGCTATCATCAATTACGAGTTCATGATGATGATATCCCAAAAACTGCGTTCCGTACCCGATATGGACACTATGAGTTCATGGTTATGCCCTTTGGTTTAATGAATGCTCCTGCTGTCTTTATGGATCTCATGAATCGAGTATGCAAGCCGTATCTAGACAAGTTCGTGATTGTCTTTATTGACGACATACTTATCTACTCCAAGTCCAAAACCGATCACGAACATCACCTGCGACAAGTTCTTGAGCTATTGAAGAAAGAACAACTATACGCAAAGTTCTCAAAGTGCGAATTTTGGCTTGAGGAGGTCCAATTTCTGGGACACGTGGTGAATAGCCAAGGAATTCACGTTGACCCTGCAAAGGTGGAAGCTGTGAAAAATTGGTGTGTTCCCACAACTCCAACCGAGGTTCGTTCTTTCCTTGGTCTTGCTGGGTATTATCGACGTTTCATTGCCAACTTCTCTCGAATCGCGAAACCGCTTACTTCCTTGACCCAAAAGAATAAACCATTCGAATGGGGGTCTGAACAAGAGGAAGCCTTTGAATCCTTAAAGCACAAGTTGTGTAATGCTCCTATCTTGACTCTTCCCGATGGAAACGATGATTTCACTGTATATTGTGATGCATCTAAACAAGGCCTTGGTTGTGTTCTCATGCAACGAGGAAAGGTCATAGCATATGCATCGAGACAATTGAAGGTCCATGAGGTGAATTATACGACACAAGATCTTGAACTTGGTGCTGTGGTTTTTGCCTTAAAGATTTGGAGGCATTACCTTTATGGGACGCAATGTATAGTCTACACCGATCACAAAAGCCTACAACACGTCTTCAATCAAAAGGATCTCAACATGAGACAACGACGTTGGGTTGAGTTGATTAGTGATTATGATTGTGACATTCGTTATCACCCTGGAAAGGCAAATGTCGTAGCCGATGCACTAAGTCGTAAGATTCATAATAAGAAGGTCTCGTTTCAAGAAATTCGCGATCGACGACAATGGTTTGATACCTTGGGAGAATTTGATACTGAGATTCGTCTGGATGTTAACGAGACTACGGTGCTGCTACAAATTTGAGGATTGAGAATGACATCGAGACTTGTATCATGGAGGCTCAACAAGCAGTTCAAGAAGGAGGAAAAATGGGAGAGGAATTGGAGTACAACCTTCGAGCTCAACTAGAAACGAAAGCCAATGGGTTGATGTATTTCTTGAATCGAATTTGGGTTCCAAACCATGATAATCTTCGTACCTTTATCATGAATGAAGCTCATCAAACTCGTTACTCAATTCATCCTGGTTCCGATAAGATGTATATGGATCTGCGTGGTCAATACTGGTGGCCTGGAATGAAGAAAGACATAGCAACTTACGTAGCTAAGTGTCTTACGTGTACAAAGGTTAAAGCTGAACATCAACGTCCTAGTGGATTGCTTGAACAACCCGAGATTCCCATGTGGAAATGGGAACACATATCCATGGACTTCATAACCAAATTACCTCGCACCTCTCGTGGTCATGATAGCATATGGGTGATCGTTGACCGATTGACCAAGTCGGCACATTTCATACCCATACGTGACACTTACAAAACGTTAAGGTTAGCTCGTATATACATTGATGAGATTGTGAGTCGTCATGGCGTACCTTTGCATATCATGTCCGACCGAGACGCTCGTTTCACTTCGCACTTTTGGTCGTCTATGCAAGAACTTTTGGGTACTCAACTGGATTTAAGCACGGCTTACCATCCTCAAACGGATGGTCAAACCAAGCGAACCATTCAAACCCTAGAGGATTTGCTACGTCTTTGTGTCCTTGACTTTGGTGGTGACTGGGATACGCATTTACCTCTCGCGGAATTTTCGTATAATAATAGTTACCACTCGAGTATCAAAATGGCACCTTTTGAAGCACTTTATGGTCGTAAATGTCGTTCCCCGATCTGCTGGACTGACATTGGTGAAAATTTCATCACTGGTCCTGAGCTCATACAAGAAACAACCGATAAAGTTTCCATGATTCGCAAGAACCTTGAAGTGGCTAGAAGTCGACAAAAAAGTTAGGCCGATAAACGACGCAAGCCGTTGGAATTCCAAGTTGGGGATATGGTTCTTCTTAAAGTCTCACCATGGAATGGGTCGTTCGCTTTGGGAAGAAGGGTAAATTAGCTCCACGATTTGTAGGACCTTTCAAGATCCTGAAAAGGATTGGGAAAGTGGCTTATAAACTGGAACTACCTTCCGATCTTAGCGGGGTTCATCCTGTTTTCCATGTCTCAAATTTGAGAAAATGTTTGGTTGATGAAAGTCTGTATGTCCCATTAGATGACATCCAGATCGACGAGTCATTACATTTTGTTGAGAAACCCGTTGAAGTCATGGACCGCATTACGAAGAAGACTAGGACCACTACTACCCCAATCGTCAAGGTTCGTTGGGAAAATAAGCGTGGACCTGAGTTTACTTGGGAGCGTGAGGAGCATATGAAGATGAAATACCCGTATTTGTTCGTTTAGTTCATTCTTAATTTCGGGACGAAATTCTTAAAAGTTGGGGAGACTGTAACCTTTCGTGTTTTCGTTAATTGATAGTTAACCTTGTTATGTTCTTGTAAGGACCATTTATGTCATTTAAGAAACTATATGGGTTGTTTATAAATGTTTCTTTTATTGTGCATTAATTCATTAATTTAAGAGTTAATAATTTGTTTTTAATATAATAAACATAATAATAATAGTCAAAATAAAATAAAATTAATAATAATAATAAAATTTAATAATTTATAAAAGTTAAACAATTGATAAGTTATAAAAATCATTTAAAACTTAAAGTTTAATTAAGTTGAGGGGGCCTTTGTGACAAATTTGAAACTTTAAATGAAAGTTTTAAACATAAAATATTAATTTGAAAACTGCAGGGACTAAAACTGTAATTAATCAAAACCCAAACCCCCTCCCGCATCTTTCCCCCGTTTCTCCGGTCAAACCCCGGCCAAACTCCGGTCGACTCCGGCGAGCCTCAAAACGGCCCTAAACTGTTCAAATTTCGACTGCAAACCAGTCTAACCGGTTTGTGAACACGAATCGAACACGGTTATATACTTTAATTGGGTTGAAATATCGGTTATGAACCCAAACAACTCGTGTAACCGATGCCTTTAATCGTTGAGCCGTTCGAACATTAAAATTCAATAATAATCAAATTAAATGAATCATAATCGAACGTTTAACTAATCCTAAGCTATTATCGAACTCAATTTCACCAGAAACACACTTGAATCTCTCGAACAATTCACACCTTTCATCGCGACCACCAACCGAGGTGTTCGTCAACTTCCGAGTGATCTTAATAGAATTTGACAGAGGGCTTTCGATCATTGAGACCAGTAGAAGCTTTCTGTGCAACAAATTTGATTATTAACCTTATTTGCAATCTGAACTAATCACGACATAGCCGCGACTGTTCTTCGTCTTGATCATCATCAATTCATCTTCATTCGGGTAATTAAACACACACACTCACTCGATTTGACCCATTGATCAAAAGCCCTATGATTATTAAATCATAGTTGAATTCGTGTTCAAGTGGAATCAAATTGAAATTAGGGTTTATGTGATTTGGGGGTTTCATCTGATTTACGTCTTTTAAAATAGGGGAACCGGATTCCAGCAGGCATAGGCTACCCAACCTACTGGTTAAGCGCGTGTTACCCCATCCTTAAGGTCCCGGGTTCGAACCCGGGCACCCTCAACCTATTTTTAAAGGGTTTTCTGCAATTATTTTAATTACAGAAATTTTTAATTATTATAAAAATCATTTTTTGTAAACTTTAATTAATTTAAAAGTGACCAAATTATTTTCTGCAATTTTTTTTAAAAATTAAATACTTATATAATCTTTTAATAAAACAATATAACAAAAATTATTTTTAGTTATTTCTTATAAAATGGATTTAAAATGATAGTTTAAATTAATAAATTATTATTGGCCCAAACGTTAATTTTAGTTTAATCGTGTTATTTTAAATAATCATAGAAATTATTTACGCTTTATATTTAATTTTTTTCGTTATTATAAATGCTTTAATTTCGTTAAATTATCTAAATGGTATAATACTTTTCATTGAAATAAAATATAAGTGATTCCATTGTTAAATTTTATCTATATCAAAAACCCCAAACCTCACTTGAAACCCTAATTCACGTTTAATCGTTAATCTTGTTGTTAAACTTAATCTTGGAATATATATATTTAGGTATCTTGTAAAAGAAATCGTTGGAGCACCATTTACATTACTTGATATTACCTTTAACACCAACTTATATCATGTGAGTTTTCATGCCCCTCTTTTACTTTATTTCACACCTTTGGGGTGAAACATGTTATCTTTATAAACTTGCACTTGTAAACATCTTGCTACTTGTAAATGCACGAGCAATTCATTTATAAACTTTGTCATGGTTATTTGTAATATTGTGAGCCTTATATGATGAACATTATATGTTGACAATCATTAACTATTGCTAGCCTGGCGACGTCATAGATCTATGGGCCTGACAAGCCTATTTGGTGCTAAAGCCGAGGTTATTGCCGGCTCCTGATGACGTATGCTTGTTCATCATGGGAACCAAGTACACTTAGCTAATCGTTAAACTTGTAAATGATATTCTTGGTCAAGGTTTGATTGTAGCTATATGTTATCTATAAACTTGCTTTATTCGTAACCATTGACATGAATTGCTACTTGTAAACTTTTATATATATATATGTATGCTTAACCCATGGAAACTCACCAACTTTTAAAGTTGACCCTTTTATTTTTAACATGTTTCAGGAAATGCACAAGGTTGATGATTATCTTTTGAAGCATGCTTACACCTAGGATTTGGACCTAGAAAAAAATAAATAAAATAACTTGAGACTTGAAAGTTGAACTTTATTTATTTTTGTTTGTTGAGATATTTGGTTGTAATGTTTATTTCGACTATTGAATTTTTTTATATTTACAATTTATGGTAGTGTTATGTGGTTGTGAACAATCTTAACCCTCACATCTCGACGTTTCCGCCGTTAAGGTTGGGGTGTGACAGTTAAGTTAGCTGTAAACTGCTCTGCATACGCACTCCAGTCATATCCATCCTTGATGCTTACGACAAGAGCTTTCTTAGGCTCTTCAGAAGACTTAGATTCATCTTTAAGTTTAGGCATTGGTAGACTTTGATATGGCTATTGGAATGTCTTCTGAGACTGTTGTGGATATCTTTGATTGCTTGAACTAGCTTCACCATTCCCTCCTTTATTTCTGGGAGCTTTGCATTCTCGTGAGAAGTGGCCATAGCTATTGCAGTTGAAACACCTTGACTTAGATTTGTCATATCCAATAGTCTTGTTAGCACTTGGCTTGTAGTTCCTGTTGACATAAGAATGTTTCTGGGTTCTATATGCAATCATCACCATTTGCCAGTTTAAGTCCATCTCTTCTACATCGTCTGGATCCATCTCAAATAAGTCCTGCAAAACAAGATCTAATTGTGTTAAATGACTACCTTGATAAGCTTGAAAACTAGCCATAAAAGCAGTAAAAGCAGATTTGGACTCCTCATCATGTAATAGGATGTTAATAACATGTTTAACTTTGCTAGTTTTAGTAGAGTTAGAAGATGGAGTCTCAGTTTGAGGTTTAGAGTTTTGAGGTTTAGAAGGAGACTGAGGTTGTGGTTGAGTTGCATAAGCAGGAGCACTTGTATATGAAGAATCTGTAAAGAACCCTGCTCCAACAAACAGATCACCCTCTTCTTCTAGTGATCTCTCATTCTTTGCCATAAAGGACTTCTCCACTATGCTAGCTGGAGATGTAACATATTTGTTGAGGCATTGATGCTGCTCTATCATTGTTTCTTGAGCTTTCATCAATCTCAACTAACTTAATTTTGTCAATCAATAGATCAAGATCCATAGGAAATTTTTTAGTGTGCTTCAACAATGTCACTGATTGTTTCCATGAGGATGGAGGAGCATTGAGAAGTATGAAATTTAGATCTTTGAGATCATTTTTGATGCCAGCAGTTGACATCTCAGTTGTAAGTTGCACAAATCTATTCATCATTTGGTTTGTAGTTTCTCCAGATAAATGCTCAAACAGCTCTAACTGCCTCTTCAGTTTCTGCTTCTTGAGATCTTGAATCTCCTTACCACCTTCACATATTATCTTCAAAGCTTTATACATAGTATATCTAGTTTGATATCCATCAATTCTAGTTAAGACTTCTAGTGGTAATCCTTTACATATCAATGAATATGCTTTAATGTCATTCTTTACTTTTCTTAGATCATTACCTTGTAACCCATCTTCAGGATAAGGTTCTGTAGAGTCTTTTGTGTAGACAAAACCTCTATCAGGACCATCTAATGTAATTAGGATACGAGGTCCTTTTTCTATTGACTTCCACAAGTCAGTGTCAATAGAATTAAGATGATGTTTCAATCTAAGAGACCAGTTCTTAAAATCCGCTCTGTTCTTCAACTTAGGAACCCTGTTCTCAGAATCTTCAGATTTGACCATTTTGAATTTTTGTTTTTAAGAAAAAGATTTGTTTTTGTTGTTTTTTTTTTAATTTTTTGAATTAAAACAATGAATTGAAAATATTTTTGGATTTCTAAATTTTGAGAAAATTTCTAAGTGTTGAGTTGATGCGCCTAAACAGTGATGAAGCGCCCACACAGTTGTCAAACACCCAACTTTAATGTAGAAACGCCTAAAGGGCTGCTTTAGTAGAATTCTGAAATGCCCAACTGATAATGCACCTGAACAGTTGTAATGCGCCTGGGTTGTAGAATGCCAAAACAGTTCTAATGCTCCTAAACAGTTGTTATGCGCCTAGAATTACTTAGTTTCTAAAAAGTTTCAAAGCGTCCAAATAGTTGTAATGCGCCTCAACAGTGGTCAAACGCCTAGAACAAAAACGCTTGAATAGTGTTCAAATGCCTAAAC
Organism: Flaveria sonorensis; assembly: GCA_025506505.1. NCBI lineage: Eukaryota > Viridiplantae > Streptophyta > Magnoliopsida > Asterales > Asteraceae > Flaveria > Flaveria sonorensis. The sequence goes on along the minus strand of CM046437.1, from coordinate 20,072,932 downwards.
AGTTGTCGAGCGCCTATACACTTAGGCAATTTTCAGCTGTTTTAACCTAATGCGCCTAATTCAACAGATCCAAACGAACTAAATTCTTCTGAAAATCTTCAAAACTTGTTGAATTGATCTAAAAACTTCCAATTAGGTAGTTTACAGGTCGATAATCAATCCTTCATCTTCAATTTCAACAAACAACAACAATAATTCAATCTTCTGATTGAAATACAGACCGAATGTGAAGAACAGGTTCGAACATAATTTAGGTCAAATTGTCAGATTTGAATGAATTGAACATGAAATTGTGATTCAAATCATGTTTCTATTGATGAAACACAATTGAATTCAATAATTATTTGATCAAATTGCTTATCAATCACAGATTCAAGTGATTCAAAGAGCTCAAAATGTCGATAAGCTCAAATCACTGAACCAATAGCTCTGATACCATTTGATTGGATCAAAATGGATCGATCTGTGATGATATTGTGATGCAATTGAATCAAAAGAAACACAAGTTTTTCATTGATAGAAAGCATAGAAATACAAGTGTAGAGAATATCAGTTACAAATAAGTCCCTAAACTATGATAAAACTATTAATAAAGACAATAAAGACTAAACGTTAATCTTCGAGAGGCTTCTACAAGCTGAAACAGAGCAAAAACACACTAAAAACTCACCTTTCGAAGGTTTCTCTCACTAGAAACAGATTGAAAAACTTCTGTCTTCTTCTTTTCCTTTTTGCGGCTGAAAGAGTGGGTAGAAAGGTGATAGTGGGCGGCCATGCTTCTTTTAAACATAATAATTTAATGAAGTTTGCATCTTGCACACTTTAAGCCCTCAACTTGGGTTATTTCACCATTCTTTCTTTATACTTTTCTTTTCTTTTCTCGTTTAGTAAATTGCTGGGTGTTACAAGTCCACCCCCCTTATAAAGGTTTCATCCCCGAAACCTGTCACTCCTCGATCTGCTGTGGGTGATGCTGTCTCATCTCTTCCTCAGTTTCCCATGTAGACCTGGATCCTTTCCTATGCCTCCCCTGTATTCGCACCAGTGGAACCACCTTATTCCGCAGCCTCTTCTCTTTTCTGTCGATGACGGCCACTGGCTACTCCACATGATTAAGCCATTCCTCCCTTTTGATCTCCTCGAGTGGCACAATCATATCCTCATCGGCTAAGCACTTTCTCAATTGAGATACGGGAAATGTCGGATAAATTCCACTTAACTCATCGTGTAGCTCTAACTTGTAAGCCATCTTTCCAACTCGAGCAACGGTTTGGACAGGCCCTATATACTTTGGGCTTAGCTTTCCTCGCTTCCTGAATCGGATGATCCCTTTCTAAGTTTCAACCTTACACATAACTCTATTAGCCAGCTTGAATTTGATCGGTCCATGTCTCTTGCCGACATATGATTTCTGCCTGACCTTTGCTGCTTCTATAAAGGCATTGATCTTCTCCAACTTTCGGGTCGTAGCCTCGATCACCTCAATGCTCTCCAGCTCCTTTTGCCCGAAGTCACCCCAACATACGGGCGTTCTACACTTCCTATCGTATAGCATCTCGTAAGGAGGTATACCAATGCTGGCAGGATCTCCGTTGTTATATGAGAACTCGGCTCATGGTAAGTGTTCGTCCCAACTTCCTCTGAAATCAATGACGCATGCTCATAGCATATCCTCCGGGGTCTGAATCGTCCTCACCGACTGACCATCTGTCTGAGGATGGTAAGCCATACTGATATGTATCTTCGTCCCCCTCGTATTCATGGAATCTCTTCTAAAACTTAGATGTAAAACGAGTGTCACGGTTAGACACTATAGACTCTGGTACACCATAACGAGTCACAATCTCTTTGATGAACAGATCCGCCAATCTCTCAGATGAATACGTCTTGCGGATCAGTAGAAAGTGAGCACTCTTTATCAGGCAGTCAACTATCACCCCTATTACCTTCTCATCCTTACGGGTCGACTTAGTCAATGGTGAAGCTATCTTAGAGAAGTCTTGGATGAATCTCCCGTAGTAGCCCGCCAAACCCAAGAAACCACGAATCTCAGATGGCATCTTCGCATACTTCCATTGCATCACCGTCTTGACCTTCGGCGGGTCCTCCATGATCCCTTCAGGATTAACCACATGACCCAGAAACTAAACTTCGCGTAACTAGAACGCACGCTTAGAGAACTTGGCGCACAACTTCTCCCTTCTAAGCGTCTCCAGCACCTCCCGAATATGTCCGACATTTTCTTCTCCGCCCTTCAATAAATCAGGATGTCATCGATAAAGACAATCACTAATTTATCAAGCATAGGCCGACAAGCTCGATTCATCAGGTCCATAAAAGTAGCTGGCGTGTTAGTTAAACCAAAAGACATAACGAGAAACTCGTAGTATTCGTAACACGTACAAAATGTTGTTTTGGGGATATCCTGCTCCCTCACCTTCAGTTGGCGGTAACCAAATCAGAGATCTATCCTCAAGAACCAATTGGCACCTAGAAGCTGATCCAACAGGTCATCAATCCTCGGTAACGGGTACCGATTCTTCACAGTCAGCTTATCCATCTCACAATAGTCGATGCACACCCTCATGCTACCATCCTTCTTCTTTACAAACAAGACCGGAGCACCCTAGGGAGAGATACTCGGTCGGATGAACCGATTATCCAGCAACTCTCACCACTGGACCACCAGTTCCTTCATCTCGGAGGGAGCTAGTCGATAAGGTGCCTCGGTATTAGGCTGGGCACCAAGTATCAAATAGATCTGGAACTCGATCTCGCGGTATGGTGGCACATCTAGTAGATCCTCCGGAAATACGTCTGGAAAGTCACACACGACCGATACGTCGGACAATCGTGGTACTGACGCAACCACATCTTTAACATAAGCCAGGTAGGCACTACCTCCACGTCTCATGCACTTCTCGGCCACCACCATTGAAATTACCTTTGGAATTGTACTAACCCTATCGCCGTAAATCGTCACCGAACTCCCATCAGGTGTGGTCAATCGAATCATCTTCTTGAGACGCATAATATTTACCTCATAAGCCGCTAGCCAATCCACCATTAAAACCACATCGAATCCTCGTAGGGGCATCACGAATAATTTAGCAAAGAACCTATGGCCTTCCAACTCTATGCCACAGTCTTCTACCATAACAGAAATCCTGATTGACTTACCAATGGCAGTTTCTACATCAAAGGGCTCATCAATACTTCTACTCCTAACAGAAAACTTAGCACAGAAGGCAGTAGAAATAAAACTCTTACTAGTACCAGAATCAAAAAGCATAGAGACACAAGTTTGGTTTACTAAAAATGTACCTGACACAGCGTCGGGGTCCACTCTAGCCTCCACCCAAGTTATAGCGAATGCTCTGTCCTTCGACCTCCGCCTGCCCTTTCCGTCCCCTTCTTCGCCCTGGAGCTCTCAGCCCTCGGGTTCTTGCAGTCCTTGCTCATATGCCCCTTCTCGCCACAGTTGTAACATTTCACCACGTGACAACTCCTTGCCATATGGCCCTCCTTCCCACACTGAAAGCAGGCATTCGATCCCCACCTACACTCTCCTGCATGCCCCTTCCCTCACTTCTTACACACCTTCACTCTCATTTCGGTTGCAGCCACCTTGCGTCCACCTACCTTCACCCTTTTACCCTTGGGAGGGAAACCGCCACTACCGGCACATTTTCTACTCTAGTTCTCCCCCCTCCTCTCATCTTCCCTTACAGCTCTAATGACCCTAGTCACCACAGACAACAAAATTGTGTGCATGACTTGGTGAACTCCCTCAGCTACGGCCTCCTTCACTATGGTCATCAGGGTAACGCTCTCATCCCCACCTCCATGGTGATGAAACTCGGGCTCTTTAGGAGCCGCTTCAACAGTCCTAGCCCCATCCTTTGTGACACGTGATCCAACACCACGTCCACCACGACCTCCACCTCTAGAAGCCCCCGAAGATCGACCACCAGCCATCCTCTAAACACTATAAGATTCAAACACCAACACGGTCATTCAAGGTAATAGCTCAAATTATGTCAAGTATAGTAAATTCCTAATTACAGTGGCCAGTTGTAATTAGCCACTTACTTTACTCTTCGTCCCCTAAGCATTCCCTATCCAGACCACATCAGTATCCAAATCTACTAAGCATATAAATCAAATAGCACACGCATATAATACCGGTTAACTTTATGGAAAATTACCTGATGGCACGTAGCTACTTAGGCTGGCATCCCTCCATTCGGTCCCATTCTCAGTTTAAGTTTAGGTTTTCAAAATAATTTACCCAATTCTCTTAAACTTTGGCTCTGATACCAACTTGTAAGGCCCCATTCCCGGGACGCTTACAGTTGGTCATTCATAGCATCATTCATTATTAAAACCTATTTAAAATATATAAACATAAGAAAATATTACAGTGGAAGAATTATCAAAACCATTTCATACATTTATGGTTACTTTTTCCAAATAATACATCATTGATTAAACTCATAAAAGAGTACTTAGTTGTATTACAAAATAACAACATTCTTCTTGCATGAGATGGATGTCAGTCTTTGCGTGCCAAGTAGCTTCAACTCCATGCCACCCTCAGCAACCACATTACCTGCTAACTGAAAATGCACATAAAAAGTCAGCGTTGCTGAGTTAGTTCTAGTTTAATAATATAGGTTATATACTTTTGTAAACTTCACTTGGTGATCATTCATCATCATACATAAGCAACCATTAAGAGATTCTTTATCTTTATTTCTTTCATTATCTTTCACTTTTATTGCCAAGGTTTGCGCAACGCAAGAGCCTATATGGTTGGTTGGCAAAAAATGCCGAACCCCTGTCGGCGAACGATTTTTGGTAGCTAACCCATTCGACAGTTGACCCACACTGCTAGGCACGAAGCCTGCTCATGAGTACAGGTCCCATTAGTATGGTCAATCCCCAGGATTAGACCCCAGATGTGCATCCTGAATCAGTCACACATCAGTTGAGCTAACGACAGCAAGGTCGTGCACCTCATTCCATTGTGCTTACAAGGCTTTCCATTGTTCATAAGGGCCCGGGGGTAACATTCATTAAGTTCCACTGTCTTCTTTTATTTCTTTGTGTCCACTTGGTTAGGAATAATACTTTTAAAATATTCACTACCTTATAATCATATAACATGATGCATAATAAATATTATCCATAACAGCATGCCATAAGAAAAGAATCAAACATTAAAAACATTAAACAGGCATAATCTTTCCTTATTCATAAATACTTAACACTTAGATACTATTCCCAAAATTTCAGAATAATTCTAAGTGTTCACAGCGCATGAGTAGCATATACAGCGGATGGCTTAAAGTACTAAGTATCCACAGCGGACAGCCTATGTCCACAGCGGACAGCCTAAGTCTACAGCGCACAGCCAAGGTCCACAGTGGACAGCCAAAGTCCACAGCGGATGAGCATAGTCCAATACGGATGGCCATAGTCCAATACGGATGAATAACATCTACAATAGATAACTAGAAAGTGTACAGCGGATGAGTAAATTCCACAGCGGAGGTACAAGGCCACAGCGGACGAAAAATCTTTCTAAGTGTTCACTGTGGACAGTGTCCACAGCGAATGACCAACATCCACAGCGGACACACAATCATACTATAGTGTCCACAGCGGATGACCAACATCCACGGCGGACAACTTATTCATGTCAAAGTGTCCACAGCGGATGACCAACATCCATAGCGGATGACCAACATCCACAGCTGACAACTTGTTTACTTAGAGCTTAAATTACATGATTTCTAGTTCCCAAATGCCCTTGTTAATCATCTACTTAGCTTAGATCTAACAAATTACATCTTCAAAACATAAGAAACATCACACATAAACATAAATACACTTGAAGAAACATTTTTTTATGAACTGTCGGTTTCTTTATGAAACAAAATAATGGGTTCGTTTATTAAAAACACTTGTAATATACACATCAGCCCTAAACATATATAAAACAAGTAAATAAGGGGATCTAGAACTCACCTATTGCAGCCTTCGAGCAAAACTCCACCAAACTCGAGAGCACAAGGAGTTCAAACACCCATTCACACGTAAAGAAGCAACTAAACACATAGAAACACATAAAACCACCTTTCGAAGGTTTCTCTTAGTAGAAACCGATTAAAAAACTTCTGTCTTCTTCTTTTCCTTTTTGCAGCTGAGAGAGTGGGTAGAAAGGTGATAGTGGGCGGCCATGCTTCTTTTAAACATAATAATAATGAAATTCGCCTCTTGCACACTTTTAGCCCCTCAACTTGGGTTATTTCACCATTCTTTCTTTATACTTTTCTTTTCTTTTCTCGTTTAGTAAATTTCCGGGTGTTACAGAAGTTCAAGAGATGAATGTTAAGAACTTTGATATTTTACTCAGAGATTATGATTTGATGGAAGAAAAATACAAGAAGTTGAAAGAAGATTATGATAAGTTGAAAGAAGAACTTGAAATTATGAAAGAAAGCTTAAAATCTCAATCTTCTCAACCTCAAGAAAAAGACCCGTTAACTTCAGAGATAGAGGTTATTCCTGAAGTTCAACCTACTAAAGTTAAAAGATTATCTGAGGCTGTGAAGGGAAAACAAAAGATAGATGAATCTGATATTCAAGTATTGGCTGAATCTTCATCCAACCCTCCTTCAAAGATGCTGAAAATTGTTTCTGAAACTCGTAAATAGTTTAAAAGACATTTTTGATTATAGGTGTTGTTTTATTTTTATATGCTTGAATCTAATCTGGTTTTCTTATGTAGTGAATGTAGGTCATCCTTCTTTATAGGAAATTGCAAAAACAGACATACAAGAGTAAATCAGAGCACTGGATGACTTAGATCCAGAGTTTCAGATGCCTGGTATGATGAAGTACTAGAGGAAGAGGATGTTGCTGAAGCTGCATATTCACCGATTGAAGCTGTCATTGAAGACATCCCTTTAGACATTGATGACAGTACAATTATCAGGTCAAGAAGAAATACAATCATTACAATCGTGTATTTTTGGATGGTCTAACAGTTTCACAAATTAATGAAGAGTATGAGAAATGCATTATAGCAGAGTCAAGCTCTGGTTGATCCAGATGAAATAGTTATGGAACATGAAGAGTGGAATCCGATGCAAGAAAGTATTAACATTGAAGACCTTCCAGCATCTGACTTGCATCATCCTGATCCTGAAAACATGACAACTACTGAGCTTAGGCTGTGGCTACAATCAAGGAATTATCCAAGAAAGAGATTAAACAGATTGCAAACTAAGTCACTAAGAAATTTGGTAAAAAGTTTTCAAGCAATAGAAAAGCAAAACAAGAAAATGATTGTGCTTGACATGGATAATCCTCAATATTTAGAGATTACAAAGATAAGTAGAATCTTAAAGCCTTAAGAAATTAAAGAAATGGAATTAGTGAAAATAAGTCATGAAAAAAGGAAAGGATTGATTGAGATGTTCCCAGAGACGGAGAAACAAGCATACCAAGTCTCAGTTGAACAGAAACAACTATGGAATAAGGCAAGAACTGCAGGAGATTTAGTAAGGAATGTATTGCAGAAAGGCCAATCTATTTCTAAATTGCTCAATGCAATGATTATGCCAGATAATACACAGAATGTTAAGATAGTTGCCTGGAAGTATGATGAGATTTTTGATGCCTTTCTAATCAAACGTGTAAATGCTATTTGTGATGTTTATCATTTTTACACTAGCATCATAGCTTTGCCAGTGCAAGATCTGAAGGAGTTAAATAAGTTGCCTTTGATCAATCCTACCAAATCAATTCGAGGTGAAAATTTTGTTAAACTTCTAAATCGAGGCATTACCAGAATGAACTCTTATCTTAAAACTAGATGTGATCAAGAAGACAAAGAGTATTTCAAATCATTAAAGAGTAAAAGAAAGATGGCTGCTCATCCAGAAGAAGAAGAACAATTTTTGGATGCGTATAGAGATCAATTCTTTGAAAAGGTCACTAACCCGGGCTTGAAGGTGATAGATGGTACTCAAACTTCTAAACCAATTTTGAGATGGTTCTATCATGCTGACTCATTCCAGTTGAAGCTGGTTCGTAACTTGGAAGACTGGGATCAAGATATGATTTCATTAATTGGAGGTTTTGACCTTAAACTTATACATCCAAGTTATATCTCTTTTTTGTCTATCCAAGAGTTTGATCGTGTTGCGTTAGAAGTTGCAGAAAATGATAGAAAATATTTTATGACAATTATTAAGGTAATGGATGGTACAATGGAGTGAATTTCATTGTGAAAAGCTCTAGCATATGCGAACATCATGAAGAAAGACATAAAGTCTATAGATTTTATGAGAATTTCAAGCAAAGGCGTGTTGGAAATTCATTTTCATGATCATCCTAAACCTTTTGAGTTCTACGCTAGCATTGATATTGTAGGTCTTACAAAAGAAACTTTGGATGTAATGGACAAGATGGAGATTAAAACCAACGAGTCAAAGCCTGAGCAAGCTATACTTGCAAAGAAGTTCAAGTCAGCTATAAAGAAAGCGTTGCGTGAATTGGAGATTTACAAAGAAAAGCTGGTGTTCAAGATTAAAGAAGAACCCGAAGAATTCAATGAAGACTGAAGACAATGTAAATCTTAGGGGGAGTATTGTTAGAGCTCTTAAAAGATTAACATTTTGTCTTTTGCGTTTTGTCATAGCATAAGGACTTATTTTGTAAATATATGTTCCTTGTTTTTCTTTGATAGTATAAATAGGATATTTTATGTGTTATGTAGGTAGACCTAGAGAACGAAATAGTTAGAACAAATTGAACAACTGTAACTCACTCTTACACTTTGTATCCTAAGCATTTGCTATCAATGATATTATGAATTTTAAAGTAATTGCTTGTGTTTGTGTACTTTGTGTATGAATTAATCATTGAATTACAATATCATCACAGATCGATCCATTTTGAACCTATCAGGGAAAATTGTTGGTATATATGAAGCAATTTTAAGACAAGCACTGAACATCGATGACCAACTTGAATATCCAATAGAGTAAGCAAAGAGATATTTTTTGAAGTATTACCCAACCTTAGCTATGAAGGCATGGAGAAGAAACTGTTACACCCATAGTGGAGATATTTAGCACATATATTTATAGTGTGCCTTTCTAGAAGCAAAAAGGTTTTGACCAAGTCAATTTCATGGTCTCCTCAACATTTGTGTCTCTAATCATGGATTTGAACTATAATTACTAGAAGATGGTGTTTACTGAATTCAAAAGCAACGTGAAAGGAGTGAAGAAGGATAAATATATGATGTTTCCAAGGTTCATTCAACTGGTGGTAAACAATAATCACCTTGACCGTGCTCTAATTATGGACGTTTTTTATTTGAAGTTCATCAAGCCATAGATTTACACATACATGGTAATGACTAAAAGGCCTCAAAAGTCAACTGCTAAGGTGTATATCCTCTGAGGATGTTTATGAAGTTACCTACAACTGAGAATCTACCAGCTGAATAGATCATCATCGGAAATGCTTTGATGACCAAGGAACATGATGTTTTCCCATGTTAACAACACCTAAAAGTGATCGAGTCTAATGTGCCTAAGTTAGAGGTTTTTGAAACTAAAATATTGCTTGATAGTGAAGGTACTCCAGAGTATGTACTCATCAATCCATATGAAAAATAGATAATGAAGAAAAGAAAGGAATCTGAGAAACATTCTCTCTACCTCTTCTTAACAATCGAAAGACAGATACGATGCTAATAATTATCCAGTTATGAATATAACTCCCAGAAAAAGAAGTAGGAAAGACCCAAGGTTGAGGGTATGAATACTTATAAGGATTACACTAAGAGGCTGATGCAACCAAAGAGCTCTCAGCATGCACATGTGAAGTACAAGGAAGTTACTTTGAAAGATTTGATACAACTCAATGAAATATACTAAGTATCAAATCATCTGAAGCCAAATGACCATTTCTTCCAAAGCCAAAGATGAAGTCTTCCAAATGTTCAAGACAATGTCTTCCAAAGCCAAGAGACTGATTTCTTCCAAAGACAAAGAAGACTTGCTTTATCTGATTTACTTTTGAAAAAAGCTAAACCACTTTCTGCTGCCATCTAAGTAGACTCACCAACTTATATGAGATGGTGAAAAGCCCATACTTTTGTTAACTATAGAATATGGCCATAATGTCTGTAACTTTCTACTTATGTACTTTTATCCTTTTTGTAATATATTAGGATGTGAGCTATGGCATGTCATAGTCAACAGTCAAAAGGCAATCTTCCTTTTGACTTTACATTGATCTTGTTCTCTAGATTAGTGTTTCCAGCTGGCTTTTAAAGTATGATCGACTATAAGATGTAGTATAAAGTATCTCAAGTACTTGTCATTAGAATTAAGCTTTGTAACACTTTGTATAAAGAACTTGAGGGCAATATACAACATTCTTGGAAACCATTTTATTGTGTTCTTGTTCTGTTCTTTACCAGTGTTCTTTGTTTCACTTTTATGTCGGTTCCCTATTTGAACTGCTAAGTGTTCTAAGTCTCTCCAAACATTGTGAAACTATTGCATTGACCTCCTTCAATGGTCCTACAATACTCCAATACAAATCCTATCTAAGAGTCTAACAACAACAACAACAACAATAACAACAACTACAATTGCAATTACAACAATGGTTACAATGACTAGAAATTGAACCAAGCACCGTTATTCCAGAATCTTCATGTGGTACCTTAGATTATGTACAAACTCCACTATCTAGTCTAACTAAATAGTTGTCTACTAATTAGTTTATTATCACTCTACCTAAATATAGAAAAAAAAAATCCATAGGTAAAATACCATTAGTTCTAATATAGTTAACACCTATCGATGTTAATCAACTTCAACATATGTTTGAGCTTAAGCATGATTCAACTGCAAAAGATAAACAGATTAAGGAAATCATGATTGCCAAAGTATTCTGAACAAAAAGGTGTTAAGGTTTGACGCTAATATGGGATACATGATTGACTTGCTACATTATTTGAAACAAAGAAGTTAAAGGAATTGAAGGACATAATCTCAAGGGTGATGTTGGAAAGGGTGATGATGATGGAAAGGGTAATGATGATATAAAGATGAGAATCGAGAAAGAGATGGAAAAGATGGAGGAAATGGTAATGTTGGATCTAGTGGAAGTTGAGTGAAAATGAAGGATCCATTGAACCATAAAGTGAAAAGGATGGTTAAGTGGACTGAGCCAATATATGAAATTTATCTTGATTTAAAAGGAGATTTTAGAGGAAGTTTTGATATACTTGAGTCTAAACCAAATGAAGGTACAACTGAAACAAATAAACATGAGCCCATATTTGAGTAGTTAGTGGCAAACATTGATGATAAAGCGAACTTACGATAACATAATGTAACAACTACATATTAGAAATAACCTGAGTCATCGTCCGCACTAACAACTAAAGAAAAAAACCTAAATACTATTCCTGGTCGACCATCATGGATGGATTACCAAGACCACCAACACAATATGATTATGTTGGTATCAAGGATGATTTTTATGACAAACGTGGGGATAGACCTGAAATCAATTATGGGTAATTTGACAAAGAAAAGTACATTTATGTGTTTAAAAGAAAGAGTGCAAGGGTTGAGTATTATAACAATGTAAACAACTTGAGCTCATAGACTAAAGTTGATCTAACAGTGTTAGATGACGCTTTGTTATTTAACCAAGACAGAGTGAACACAGAAGAAACATTTTGAAACTTCCTTCATAGACAAATCTGCTTTAACTTTCCTAATATGAAGACAACAAAATCTAGGCTAAAGGTGTGAAAGATCCGTATACTCTGAAGACAATGGAAAATATGATTTTGTCCACCAAATAGAAAGTGATTCTAGTATATAAAATACTACCTTTCAACTCACTAAGAGACTTTGATCATTGGTTGTATAGTCCTGGTACCGATGAGGCTATAATCGAGTGTGAGAACAAGACTTACACAATCATAGACCCAATTGACTTAGCTAAATTTAATAAAGAGGATATTAAGAATCTTGGAAGAAATCAAATACGGCATTAGATTTTGTTTGAAGAACATGCTAAAGGATTTACAATTGCTTTGGTAGAGATTTTAGCTAAGAAATTGTTTGCTGGTGGTGGTTAACATTCAACTGTAATTAACTTTTGATTAAAATTTGATAGCATCAGCTTATGGGGAGATTGTAGAGACATGACCTATTAGGTTGATGTACCAAATGACTACTCTCATATTGAATCTTCATCAGTACTACAAGTACTCGGCTGAGTACCTGTAGGTCGAGTACCTAGGCTGAGTAGCGTGTACCTGGTGGTCATATATTGAACTCAGTGGGCTTTCTGTGTAGGTTTGTCCTTGTAATCTAATATGTAGTCTATTTTGTATAGATGGAAAGTAACTTTTCTAGGGGATTCTTTACTATTTTTAAATATAATTAAAACCATGAACAATAGTGTGATAATCTATGATTACTAATATATAAGTTATTCAAGTATTCATCTTATCATTATTTGTTTTCTCGAATTACACACTATATAGATTCCGCATATTCAATATATTGGAGTGTGATATTGATTATATTCAAATATCTACTTGGCTGAGACTTTACATTTCATAACAAACTTATGGCTCGAGACCTTAAAGCTCATGGTTCTATCTCCATGTCTCTTACAATTGAGATATTTAACAACTTACCAAGTACATAAGTCCAGAGGATATATAGATAGCTATTTACACTCGGGATGAAGGAAATGATAAGTTAAAGGAAAGTAAAAAAGGCACTGCCAAGAAACAATATTAGATGTTTAGTAGCATTCTGGTAAGAGCCTAGCTAAAGTCATCAGCTTTTACACAAGAATCGTTTCAAAGCTCAAGGTCATGGGTATCAAGTATCCTTCCTATCACATCAACAAGAAGCTATTATATTCACTTCTTGCTCATTAGTATGTTTTTCATTTCATCATCAACCCTACAACCAAGCTTAATAAATTGTCTCTTCTGGATTTTTTTGAACTTCTTAAATCTTATGAGCAAGACATCAAGAGAAGTTTAATGACATCATCAAATTAATCTAGTAGTTATGCTTTGCTAACAAGATATAGTAGTTTATCTTAGGGATATTATTAGACCTCCTACACACCAAGTTCACAACAACCTTCATATACTTGCTTTATCTCACCGACTTTAGGTACCTTATCCGACAATCCCAAGTCTTAGCTCCTAGTTATCCTAGAAGTGCATTTTAATGTAGAACTACCTTATTGGATAGTTATTATGCTCTTGTTCACTGGAATCTTTTTCTAGTTAGTTTTGAAACAAATAATCTGGAGCAAACCACATTGATGATTTGGAAAATATGGACATCCAATGTAAATGGCCGTGGTTTCTTTGAGAGCTAAGTAGTTTTGAAAACCGATAGAGACCGATTCAGGATGAATAAGATGATATGGTTTAATATTAATTAAGCTAATTGCTACAACTACAATCAACTTGGGCACTTTGCAAGGAATTATGGAGCATTGAAAACTAAGTCTGATGCTTCTAAATAAAATGAAAGTTGGAAGCACATTGTGCCATCATCTTCTACCTTAACAACATTGGTTACACAAGGTGGATGAGGATATGATTAGGGTGATCAAATTGAGAAAGCTAATGCCAATAATGCTTTGATTGTAGACATTCAGGTAGAGAAAATTGAAGACATCATCAAAATGCAAGTTGAGGTAAAGTTTAAACTATGCCCTCTAAAATGTATTGATGAAGCCTCTAGATACACATTCTATAATCAATCATTGTTTTATAAATTTAATCATATAGAGACGTAGAGTTTTGAAAAAGAGATATATGCAAAATGATAGATGATCTTATTTTAAAAAATAAAAATCTTAGAATTATTGTTTGACAACAAAGTGTACAAACAAGATTTTGATGAAACAAATAACATCTTTTGAAAAGTAAAATTTTTGTGTTGATATCACAATCTTAAATAAGAAAAATATTAAGGGTATCACAAGGCATTTTTCAATCATGTTGTTTCCCCTCCAATCTCAAGGACGGGATGTTATTTAAAAATAGCATGACCGCATGTTCCTACAGAGATTGTATCAATAAGCTCTATTAATAAATATGTTAAATCAATTGTTTCTAACATTTGTATTTCTTAACTAGAATCTAATAATATGAGCTCCTCTGCTGATGATTGTGATTGTGGTGAGTAATGTGAGAATTAATTGAGTGTTTCAATTTTAGAAGAATGAACTAACTATTTTAAGACAAATTCGGTTATTATTTGTGATGTTGATGTGCTCTAAATTATACATATAAAACTCATCAATTGCACATTATTTATCTCAGAAACACTTACTGAAAATGATGATTTGATACTTAAATTGTTCATATTGTGTTTTTAGGCGTTGAAAAGACCAAGATGAACAAAAGTAACTTATATAAGAAGAAATTTAAGAAAACCTAGCTTTGGAATTCAAGCATGGGGCCGTGCCTCATGAGGTACACCCTATGCCCAGCCTGAAACACACCCCATGCTAAAATCAACACACCCCCGTGTTTGTTAATCCGACAGGACAAAAAGTACAATTCCCCGACCCAAGGCGCGGGGCCTTGCCCCAAGACGCATGGGGCTGTGCCCCACCACGAACACGGTGCCGTTACCTATTAAACACGGGGTCGTGCCTGACAAAATCTGAACGTACAAGCTGACCAACTTTTACGTATATTGTACTAGCACGGGGCCGTACTTCAACACTCTAGAAAGCCTATAAATAGGTCTTCATTTGCAACTTTGACAGAAGCTTTTGGTGTGAGAGTTACTCTACTAAAGTATCTCGGGAATCAAGTCTTGAAGACCATTTGGAGGCTCGGGAGGTGCATATAACACTTGAAAGAAGCTCGGGATTGTCTAAACATCATCGAATATGGATCACCAGTTAGATTGTTCCATTTCACTTATGATTTCATATCTATCTTCTCTGTTGTTTATTATTATGTTGAAGCTCATTATGAGCTAAACTCTCTTTATCATCCTAACTGGATGAAACTTATGTAATTTGAGATGAACTAATGGTGTGATTTATTTTATGTTAATGTTATGGTAATCTTGGGTAAGCTTTTGATGGGTAGCATCTACATTTGAATGGGAAGTTATAAACTTATGATTTGTAATTATGAATGTCATACAAGGTTAAAAAATGTATGAAAAAACTTTTATTTACAAAACTGATTGTAAGGAATACACTTAAAGGCTGATGCAACCAAAGAACAACCAAAGAGCTCTCAGCATGCGCATGTGAAGTACTAGGAAAGTACTTTAGAAGATTTGATATAACTCAGTAAATTATTCTAAGTATCAAATCTTCTGAAGCCAAAAGACCAATTCTTTCAAAGCCAAAGATGAAGTCTTACAAAGCTTCACAGACAAAGTCTTTCGAAGCCAAACACTGATTTCTTCCAAAGACAGAGAAGGCATGTCTTATCTGACATACTTTTGTCAAAAGCTGAAACACTTTTCCGTTGCAATCTCTGAAGACTCACCAACAAGCATGAGTTGGTGAAAAGTGCATGCTTTTGTCAACTGTTGATTAAGGTGTTGAGTCTATAACTTTCCAACTATGTACTTCTATTGTTTTTGCAATAGATAAGGATATGAGCTATGGCATGTCATAGTCACTAGTCAAAAGGCAATCTGCCTTTTGACTCTACATTGATCTTGTTGTCTAGATTAGTGTTTCCAGCTGGCCTTCAAAGTATGACCGGCTGTAGGATGTTGTATAAAGTATCTCAAGTACTTGTATTTAGATTTAAGCATTGTAACCCTTGTAAGAACTTGAGAGCAATATACACAATTCTTGAAAACCATATTATCTTGTTCTTGTTATTGTTCTTTCACTAAGTGTTTATTGTTTCATCTAAGCAGGTTCCCTATTTGATTTGCTAAGTGTTCCAAGTCTCTCCGCCTTTGTGAAACTATTACAATGACCATCCTTCAACGGTTCTACAATTAGAATCAAGATAGCAGGATATGGAGATATGTTGTTAAAAGACCTCACATCCCAAGCACCTCTTCAGCCACTACTAGAGGTGGGATGATACTAAAGGAAACAACTGACTAGTCTGAAGAAGACTAGAAGAAAATAGATGTAGATCTGAAAGCCATGACTGCTTGCCAAATGGCTCTTCCAAACTCCATATATAAAGGCTTCAATAAGTGCAAAACTACAAAGCAGCTTTGGGATGCACTAAAGCTCATGTATGAGGTGTCTGAGGAAGCCATGGAAAACAAGAAAGACATTATCAAGCAATAATTTGAGAACTTCACCAATAAGACAGGTGAAACGATGACTCAACAATACTTCAGGTATGTTGAGATTGTGGATACTCTAATGGATGTTAAAGTCAAGCTTGAGAATAGGGACATAATGTGGAAGTTCATGTTCTCTCTTCCCAGGTAATGGACTCACTATTGTATGTCTATTAAGATAACTAAGAACCTTTCTACTCTTACTATCACTAAGTTGTATGGTATCCTCAGTGGTTATTAGATGGAGATGAACCTGTAAAATCCATCAAGCCGCTCTTCCAACAATCAGCAAAATTTTTCCTTTCATGTAGTTGAAAGGGATAGCAGAGAACCACATCATCATTTTATATGCTTCCCTAATAACTCATAAAAGGATCCTTTCATCACCTTCCCTGAGACACCAAGGGCTACATCCATGGAAGCCTATTCCAAAAGACAAGCTCTACTTAGCCTTTGTGTTTGCTAATGAAAGTTTTGGAAACTTTCTCTTCACTCTTGAAGACTTGGACTACATCTATCCAGATGATCTCGAGTGCATGGATAGAGTTCAATAGATGGCTCTCCTCACACAGCCAAGAAGATCTATAAGAGAACATGAAGGAAGTTCCCAAGCAATGTGGCCAGTGGAAAGTTCGAACTGGATAAAAGCAAGGTGAAGCAAACTACACTGATGCAGCTCCCAGAACTAAGAAGCCAAGCCAACCAAAACAACATGCTGCTATTGCTATTGAAGAAACAGGCTTTGATTGGAGCTTTCAAGTAGAAGATGGTTCTCCAAACCAAGCAATGATGGTTGATCATGAAGAAGCCAAGGTATTAGAACATCTTTGTACTCCTAAATTGCAGGACCGGGTAAGGGTACTTAACACTTAGTTTTATACTGAGGAGAGATATTAGATCACTTAATAATTCAAATAGGGAACTGGTAACTAGAGACAGATGATACTAAGAACACAAGTAAATTAAAGAGACAGAACTAAGAACAACATAAGAACACAAGATTGGTTTTCAAGGATGTTGTATATTGATCTCAAGTTCTTTTACAAGTGTTACAAAGCATAAGGAAATTACAAGGACCTGAGACACTTTTATACTACAACCTACAACCGTCACTTACATGTAAAGACAATTAGGATTTGACTAATCTAGACAACAAGATCAATCTACAGTCAAAAGGCAGATTGCCTTTTGACTAGTGACTATGACATACCATAGCTTACTGACTTTTCCTAATACGAAAAGTCTACAAAACAAGTAAGGTAACTTACAGACAAAGACCATTCCTACTTTTTGATAAAGCATGGAAGTTTCACCAACTTGTGTAAAGTAGGTGAACCACCAGAGCAGGCAGCAGAGAGTGTGTCAGCTTTATCAAAAGTTGATTCAGAGAAAGCATATTTTCTCTGTCCTCTGAAGAAATCAGTCTTCATAGCTTCAGAAGACTTTGTCTCTAAAGCTTCGGAAGATTTCATCTTTGGCTTTGGAAGATGCTGGTCTTTGGCTTCGAAAGATTTCACACTTAGAATATTTTTCTGTTTGAGTGTGAAACTTCCAAAGTAACTCCTTCTGAACTGTTAGCTTCAGAAGATGTTACACTTAGACACATTTGACATTGTAAGACTTCCAAAACTAGTTCATCTTTGTTCCTTAGTGCATGCATGGAAGACTTGTTGTTTTAGCTTTTTGGTTGCATCAGCCTCATAATCTTCAGATGATCTTACAAACTCCCCCTAGGCTGATGCTACCAAAACAGAGAAGTTCTTCAGATTTTGATAGTTCACATTAGGATCCTCAGCAAACATTTCTTTATTATTAGGTCTGATCCTTCAAACTAACATAGAACCTTCTCATGTCAAAGAGATCATGCAGAGGAAGATTGAGCATGTCTTCTGAGGAATAGACATGCATGCCTTCCTGATCTCTTATGACATACCATCTGTCTTGATCTTCATCATAATACCATGACATAATTTGTCTTCTAACAGCAAGAGGCTCTACTATGATTGGAGTTTGTTGAGTGACCTCTTCATGCACTCCCTCAGGATGCTCTGACTCATCCTGAGGTTGGGAGGTGGAAGTCTTTCTTCTTTTTCTCTTTGAGGTTGATCTTTTAGCCTTCCTTTTTCTTCTCCCTAATGATTTTAACTGAGGGGACTGGTCTTGAGTACCAGGTTGTTTAGTTGAGTACCCATCAATTGGGATCTCCTCTCTCACAGGTTCAGAAGGAGAGAGAGGAGGACCCTGCTGTGGATCAAAAGATGAAGTTGGCTGAGATGCAGCTCCAGGTTCAGTTTGTGTTGTCTCAGTGGGTTCAACCTTCACCTTAACTTTAGGTTGAGCCGGACTTGGTGAAGAATGCAAGTCCACCAGCTCTCCCTTCTTTATCTTCTACTTAATAACCCTGATATGCTCATCCATTGTGGATAGAGACATAGAGCCAAGCCTCCTTCCAAAGAATCCATACAGCTTCAAGAAGCTCATCATCCTTTGTCTGTCAGCAGACTTCTTTTGGCTTTTATGGATGATGGCCCTTGACTTTGTAGCTTCTTCCCTTAATCTTTTTTTTTCAGCTTGTTTTTCTCTTTTAGCTTTTTCTTCTATCCGCTTATTGTATTCAAACAATATGTATTCAGATGCTAAGGGAAGAAGTGCATCTACCTGATAGAGACCTGTGACACTCTGGTAGCTGATCATCTTTAGTCTTTCTTCTTCAGTTGCTACCTGAGGTTGTTCAGTGGCCATAGTTTCTGGCTCAGGACTTTCTTGAACTGGAGAGAGGACAGGAGTGTTCTTGTAGAGTCTTTTCAGCCTCATTTCTTCCTTGTGCTTGAGGAGCAATGCTGCATCCTGTACTTCCTTCCTCTCCTTTGACAACTCTATGTCAGCCAGTTCATTCAATTTATCTAAGGGGAGAGAGATGAGTTCATCAACATTATAGTTTCTGGTTCCCAGGTAGTTTAGCCTGGCTACCCTTAACTCATCTTCCTGAGTGTTTAGCCTGGGGGTTTCCCTGATTATAGCTTCCATAAACCCTTAGGAACCACTTGAACTCTCTCCCCTCAGCTTCCTCTTCCTCTCTCTCTTCTCCTCCTCAATCTCCTCAGAAGTCATTTTCCTTTTGCCTTTGTCATCCACAGGCTTTGGTGACTCAGGCTGGAGAGAGCTTTGGCCTTCATTGCTTGGTTCATCTGTCAAGCTCTGGCCAGAGAAAGGTTGTGAAACACTATCACCAGCTGCTGTTTCACTAAGGGTAATGTGTGCAGAGGGAGATCCTGTCTAAAGGTTCACAGGTTCAACCTCTGGGCCTTCAGTCAAGGTTTTCCCTTCAAAGCTAATCTTCAGGTCTACCTCAACATCCAGTTCACCAAAGATCTCACCTACTAGCCTCTGTCTATATAATTTTAATCTCAATGTAAACTCCTCTAGCACCCTATCTTGGATTCTTTCTGCCAATTTTACTGCTTGTTTGTTATTGCTTGGGTTGACAAGTGGCAGATCTACCAAGTTTATGCTCTCATAGAAACTCAGGTGTGAAATGTTGAGAACTTCTAGTTGACTCTGAGCTCTAGAGATCACAAGAGCTCTCCTATTGTTATCATAACCCTAACCCCAGATTGGGTTCTCAGAAGGGGCAAACATTGGTCTTGGTATTCCCTCCTCAAATAGTTGTTGGATGAGCAAGTTCAGATCACTGTCCAGAGGAGGTTGCTGAGTATGAACAACTGCAAGAGAGGATGGTGATTCCTCTATGTCCATACTCTGGGAAGAACTCCCAGGTTATGTGATTGTCAAAATTTCCTCCCCCTTTTTGGTAGCATCACCCTCTTACATAGGTGAGCTGGGAGATTGATCCATGACATCCACAGGTTCTTGTGGACCTGGATGAGTTGTCCTCATGGGTCTCTTAGCCAACTTGCCCTGAGATCGGTGATCTTAAGTTGCTGGTCATTGAACCTTTTATGTAAGATAGTCACATGAGATTCCAGGTGAGCTATCTTTGAAACAAAATAGGTGCAAAGATGTGACAGTTTGTGCACCTTTTGTTGCAGACTCCCCTCATCTTCAGATGAAGAGTCATTGGAGGATGAGAGAATTGGACCTAAGTCTTCTTCCTCATTACCAGCATAGGTTTCTTGGCTGATGGATTTCCCATGCCTAATGACAACTTCCAGAGAAGTGTCAAGAGGCTGGGTTGCCATGGTAGAGGTCCTAGTAATGTTATCACTTGCAAAGGTGATAGCCTTTGCCATATGGATTTCCTAAATAAGTTCAAGACTATCCACCTCAGTAGAGGGTTGCTGATGTGGGCTAGAGATGGGGGAAGCAGGAGTACTCATCTCTCCTTGAGTGTGGGAAGAGAGGAGAGACTCGTGGTACTCACTAAAGCCTAATTATTCATCAGAATAGAAGTCAAAGCTGGGAATGGGGTGGTTTAGATCAAGAGGTTGGGGATGGTAGCTTTCCCCAGAAGGTTGATCACTAGAGTGTTAAGACTCAGAGTGATGGCTTAAGGCTATTTGTAGGGTTGTGAGCTCACCAGGCTGAGCATGAGGAACCTCAGCACAAATTTGTTGAAAGATGGGAGTGGTCTGCTCCTCAGGAGAAGTGGGAGCTCGAGATTCCACTTCCTCCTGTATGGGTTCTGATATGGGGGCCTGCACATGCTCAGTAGCAAGTGTAGGGGTTCGTTGGGATTTTCTTTTGTATGTGATGGTAATGGTATGTTGTGTTTGAGGTGGTTGAGAGGTGGAGGGTGTTGGTTCAACACTAGCTGGTGCTGCTAGGTTTTCACCCTGAGCAATGAGCTCAAACATTTTTGGGACAAGGGCTATTTCTACCCCTGTTGGCTTCTTCAAGATTTTGAAGATGTCGGGCCTCATTTGTCCTATTTTAATAATATTACCTATTCCTTTCAACTGTGGTCCCAAGTCACAGTTAAGAATGTGTTGAACATACCTAGGGAACATGTAGTACTCTAAGGAGTCCAAGTTTGCAAGTAAATTACTATATACAAATAGAGAGTAACTAAACTTGACCCCTTGTACCATCCCATGGACTATAAAGGAGAGGTCTTCTAGAACTTGATCCCATCCTCCATGCTTGTTAGAAAGGCTGTGAATGACGACATGGAGGAGGTATTTCCATTGAGATGAGACCTTCCCCTTCCTGAAGGTTTTGACTGATAAGTCACCTTTATAGCCCATTTGCTAAAAGGAGTGGTTGATAGCAGATTTGGGAAACGACAGCTCACCTGCTTCATCGTCCAGCTATAAATGGGTGTTTATGATTGCCGAAGTTACGAAAACTATCCTCCCCTACACTGTAGCAGACAGTGCCTTCTCCCTGTCCATGGTGACCTCCTGACAGGTCCTCTAGAACTCAAGCAACTGATCCTCATAGAGAGGAGGATCAATTGTAAGGGAGGTGAAGTAGTGCGACGAAGAAAGGTACCTACACACATCTGAGAAGCTTGGATCCTTCTTAGAGTGTAACAAGGCAACCTGATTGTGTTGCCTATGTAGGTGCATGGAAAAATCAGGGTCGTTGCGATGATCAATGTTAGCCATTTGAGGAAGTTTTTGCAGTGAAGAAAGGAAGAAGAAGATGAAATTTGGGGGTAAATTTAGGGTAAGGATCAGTGAGAGTAGAGAGACGAAATAGAACCGTTTGGATGATATATGTCGTGGATTTAAGACAAAGTTGTGACAAAAAGATAAACTTTTAAATCCGCAAGTGGGTCCTACTTCTGAAAAATTGCGCCCAAAAAGTTAGTTTTCTTGGAAGTTGTAAAACTTCCGAAGGCAATTTTGGCTTCGGAAGCTTTGTAGCAAAGCTTCCGAAGGCAAGTTTTGCTTCAGAAGATATTTCAAAGAATTTTGAAAAATTAGCTTCAGAAGAAGTGAACAAGTCTTCCGAGCCTTAGTTGCTTTCAGAATATATTTGTTCTTTGAATACATTTAAGTGCTTATATACAAATTTAAGCTTTGAAAGATACTCCAAGAATTTCTTTCGAAGGTAAATCTTAGATAAGCTGTTAAATGATTTAAAGACATAAATTTCTTCCGAAGGCAATTTGAGTTCTCCCTCATCAGATGATACTTGATGTTGATGTGTTTGGTTCTTGAGTGCTACATAAGATTTTCTGTAATGGAGATGGCACTGTTGTTGTCTATGTGAATGGGAGTCTCCTTGAAGTTGAACCCATAGTCTAGCATCTGATTCTGAATCCAGAGCACTTGAGCACAACAGCTTGCAGCAGCAATGTATTCAGCTTCAGCAATTGATACAGACACACAAGATTGGTTCTTGCATTGCCAAGAGATTATCCTTCCACCAAGGAATTGACATCCTCCAGATGTGGACTTTGCAGTCATATAGCAGCCACCATAATCACTATCTGTATAAGCATATAGATTAATGTCTGAATTCTTTGGATACCAAAGGCCTAGCTTTGGAGCACCTTTGAGGTATCTAAGAATCCTTTTGACAGTGATTAGGTGTGACATCTTGGGGTTGGCTTGATATCTTGCACATATACATGTGGCAAACATAATATCAGGTCTGCTAGCAGTAAGGTACATAAGTGACCCAATCATAGCCCTATAGAGATGTTCATCAACACACTCCCCCTCAAGATCAGGACCAAGGGAGTGGTTTCTGGCTATGGGTGTCTTTGCAACCTTACAGTCAGTCATCTTGAATCTTGTAAGTATGTCCTGTACATACTTTGACTGACTAATGAAGATGCCATCTTCAACCTACTTCACTTGAATTCCTAGAAAGAAACTGAGTTCCCCCATGGCACTCATTTCAAATCTATTCTTCATTAGCATCTCAAAGTGTTTGCAGAGCTTTGGATTAGTTGAACCAAAGATGATGTCATCAACATATATTTGAACTAGCAAAATGTCATTCCCTATTTCTTTGATGAAAAGAGTCCCATCAATAGTACCTCTTTTATATCCATGATGACAGAGGTATGTCGATAGTGTCTCATACTACTTTCTTGGAGCTTGTTGCAGTCCATATAGAGCCTTATCAAGCATGCAGACATAATCAGGATGATCTGGGTCTGCAAAGCCAGGTGGTTGTTTAATATAAACTTCTTCATCAATCACCCCATAGAGATAAGCACATTTCACATCAAGTTGGTAGACCTTGAAATCCTTTGATGTAGCATAAGCCAGGAATATTATTATAGCTTCAAGTCTTGCAACTGGAGCAAAAACATTAGTGTAATCGATCCCTTCTTCTTGAGTGTATCCATGGACAACCAGTCTAGCCTTGTTCTTGATAATAATCCCTCTATCATCCTTCCTGTTCTTGAATACCCATTTGGTACCTATGACAGTATTCCTTTGAGGAAGAGGACATAAGTTCCACACCTTCTGTCTTCTGATTTGAAGCAGCTCATCTTGTATAGCTTCAATCCAGCGACCATCCTTCAAAGCCTCATCAACTTTCTTTGGCTCTATCTGGGATAAGAAACAAGAATGTAGACAAACATGGCTATTATGAGTTTGTCCTCTTGTTCTTACCCCTGAGTCAACATTTCTAATGATGTTTGTGGTGAGATGTGACTTGTGGATCCGAAGTTGAGGGATCACAGCAAGTTGGTTAGACAGATCTAAATTAGAGAAATTCTAATCTAGCAATAAGGTGTTTCCAACTACATCAGCACACTTATCAAGAGAAACTTGATCCAATGAGTGTGTGACATCATTCATGTTGTCTTCAATGGAGTGGTTATCATCATCAAGAAATTCTTGATCACTATCACCATCTCCAGTTCCTCCTGCATTAGAAGTTCCTTCTCCCAAGTTTTGAGCCTTTGAGTTGGAATTTGAAGCCAATTTAGTTGAATCAATAGTATTTGTCATGCTTGTGTAGATAGGAGCCTCAATTATAGGGTTAGTCACCACTGGAGCTGAAGTAGTCTTCTTGGTTGGTCTTCTCAGCTCAAATCTTGGATAAGGATCTTTTGTTGATCTGTTATCTGTAGATCCTGAAACATTCTCACAAGACTTGTTAAAAACAGTTGGTAACTAAATCAAGATCAAACAACCAATCTGGACCAGAACCTTTCACATAGGGTGTGTGTTCATTGAAAGTCACATTGGCTGACTCCCCAATGATTCTAGTTCTGAGATTGTATACTCTATAAGCCTTAGCTTAAGTAGAGTATCCAACAAAGTGTCCATCATCTAATTTCTCAGCAAACTTGGCTATTTGATCTTTGGTATTCAAGATGGTGCAAGGACATCCAAATGTTCTAAGAAAACCAATGAATGGTCTCCTTTTGTGCCACAGTTTATAAGGAGTCTTACCATGTGTCTTAACCACTAAACTCTATTCTGCACATAGCAGGCTGTGTTGATAGCCTCTGCCCAGAAGGTGATAGGCAGTTTAGAGTCAGACAACATGGTTCTACCAGCTTCAATAAGTTTCATGTTTCTCCTCTCAGCAACACCATTTTGCTGAGGAGTCCTGGGAGCACTATATTGTCTTGAAATACCATTTTCATCACAAAATGTATCAAGGATTTGGTTTTTAAATTCAGTTCCTTGATCACATCTTATGGTCTTGACCTTGTGATCAGATTGATTCTCAATTTTTAGAATGAAGTTCTTTAAGATTTCAGGGTTTCATCCTTAGTTCTAAGGAAAAACACCAAGTGAATCTTGCGAAATCATCTGTGATCACTAAACAGTAAGAGGTCCTTCCTAGACTCATTACACCAGTGGGGCCAAATAGATCCATATGTAACAAGTGTAGGGGAGTAGTGATAGAGTTCATTTCCTTTGGCTTGTGATCACTTTGTGTTGCTTCCCTTTCAGGCATGCCACACAGTGGTCATCACTTGTAAACTCTTTCTTTGGCATTCTAGTTACCAAATCATTCTTAATCAATTTATTCATGTTTTTAAAGTTTACATGGCACATTTTTTTATTCCAAAGGAAAGACTCATCACTATTTGCTTTAGACAGAAAGCAAGAAATTTCTCCAGAGGGAGATGTTTCCTACAGATCCATCTTGTACATGTTCCCTCTCCTAGGGGCTTTGAGCAGAATATGCTCTTGAGGAATATCAACCCCGGGCTTGAGAACAATGCACTCATGCTCAGTAAAGAGCATGTGATGTTTTTGGACACAAAATTGGGACATACTCAGAAGATTTAATCCAAACTCCTTAACAAAGTTTACCTTCTTAATGATGAGCTTACCATTTGTAACCTTGCCCCTGCCAGTAATGTAACCTCCTACCCCTCCTCCAAAAGCAACTGATCCTCTATCAAATCTTTCAAAGTTTTTAAGTAAGGACTCATTGCCTGTCATGTGCCTGGAGCAGCCACTATCAATGATCCACACATTTTTGTTTGCCTTTGGCTATCCCTACATAAAAGGATATGATTTAGTTACATTTGGAAACCCAAGCCTCATTGGTCTTGGGCTTGTTAAAATGATTTAAAGGCAATGACACAGTAAGTGATCCTATGTTCAGGCTCTGAGGATCATTTGCTGTTGCTGATGAAGAATTTTCAGTCACACGGACTTCCTTCATCTTCCACACCACCTTTGGAAATTTTGGCTTGACCTTCAAAGCTTCGGAATCTTTTGCAGCTTCGGAAGATTTGGAAACTAGACCTTCTGAAGATCTTGCTTTCACTACAGCAAGCTTCAGTACTTCGGAAGCATTCCTTTCTTCCGAGACCAAATTTTCTTCCGAAAGCAATTTTTCACTTTGGAGCTTTCGAAGGAAATAGATTTTCCTTCCGAAGCTTTCTTTTCCTTCTTCTTCCCAGAAGCCATTTTTTTGACCAGGCGGATAGTACTTTTAGGATTGTAGAAGCAATCCTTAGCCAGATGAGAAGTACTACCACACATGATGCAGTCCATTTGCTTCCTTCTGGGAGTCTTCTTCTGAGAGCAAGACTGAACTTGAACACTTTCTTTCTCCAGCTTCTTCTTCACAGATGATGCAACAATTTTCTTAGGGAGAGAATTGCTCTTGGAGGAGGATGGTTCAGATTGTGTAGCAGTGGTACACAGCAATTTAGCCTTCTCTTTGCTGGAATGAGTTAGAACTATACTAAAACTCCTAGTACTAGAGTTTGTAGTTGATTCCTCAGCCTTTACCACATCAAACCATGTACAGATGAACACTTGTTTCTGCTTGGGGTCAAAAGTGGCCTTGATCTCTTAAGCCTTCTTTGATCTTTTCTTTGCTCTTCTGATAAAGTTCTTCCTCTTTATCATTGTCATACCAGCCTTCTTACTCTCCTCAGGAGCATGGTGACCCTTTTTGGATTGACTCTTTTCACTCATTTCAGAATGATCCCTCACCATCTCCTCTTTATCGTCTTCAACACTAGGGTCTATGAGGGGAAGCTCATCTTCACCAGTTCCATACCTTGGAGATCTTACAGATAATAGAGTGTGTGGAGGAGCTACCTCACAAGATCCCAGTCCCTGCTTATTCTGATAACAAACTTTTGCATGCAGAGATGAGGATATTATGTTCTTGAAGGTCTGTTCTTCAAGAACACATTTTTCTGCCCTGGCTTTGCTGATCACAAGCTCAGCCTAGCATTCAGTCAACTTAGTAACAAGATCTTTTATTTGAGTCTTGTAGTTTGTTTGTTCATGTTTAAGAGTTGAAATTGTTTTCTCTAGATCTTTTATTTTAAGCTTATAATCATTTTCAGCTCTCTTAAAATCAGCTTTTAAAATGTTTAAAGACACAATATCAGATGTCATTTCTAAGTTGTAGGACCTGTATCTGTTTACTTTAGCAATACATTCAGGAGAGCAAAGATGTTCTAATACCTTGGCTTCAACATGGTCAGCCATGAGTGCTTGATTTGAAGAAGCATCTTCAACTTGGAAGCTCCAGTCAATGCCTCCTTTTTCAACAGCAACTGCAGCATGCTGTCTTGGCTTCTTATTTTGGTGCCCTCCTTCAGTGTAGTTTGGCCTGGATGATGCTTGGCCACCATTTGACTTAGGTGCCTTGCATTCTCTGGCAAAGTGTCCCATCTAGTTACAGTTGTAACACTTTACTTTGCTTTTGTCCAGTCCAAACTTGCCACTGGCTGTATTGCTAGGAAACTTTCTCCCAGTCCTTTTGTAAAACTTCTGGGCTCTGTGAGTGAGAAGAGCCATCTGCTGGACTATCTCCATATATTCCAGATCATCTGGATGGATACAGTCTAGGTCTTCAAGAGTGAAGAGAAAGTTGCCTGAACTTTTATCAGTATAGACAAAGGCTTGAGAGGAACTTGTCTTTTGGAATGGACTTCCTTGGATGTAGCTATCTCTGGGTGTCTCTGGGAAGGTGATGAAAGGACCTTTTTATGAAGTTTTAGGGTAGCAGATAAGATGCTGCTGTGGTTCTCTGCTATCCCTTTAACCCACATGAAGGGCTGAACTTTGGTGAGTATTGGAGTTACCAGATGAATTTTGCATGTTCATCTCCATCTGGTATCCAATGAGTATCCCATACAACTCAGTGAGAGTAAGGGTCTTGAGGTTTTTAGTCCTCTTAATGACCATACAATAGTGTGTCCATTGTCTGGGAAGAGAGGACATGAACTTCCTAACAATATCTCTGTTCTTAATAGTTACTCCAACATCAGCCAGAGTATCCACAATCTCAACATACCTGAAGTATTGTTGAGTCATGGTTTCACATGTATTGAAGGTGAAGTTTTCAAACTGCTGCTTTAGGAGGTACTTCTTGTTTTCCTTGGCTTCATTGGACCCATCATACATCAGTTTTAGTGCATCCCATAGCTGTTTAGTGGTCTTGCACTTCTTGAAACCTCTGTAGATGGAGTTTGGAAGAGCAGTTTAGAGGGCTGTCATGGCTTTCTGATCAATATCAATCCTTTTCCACATCAGAAAAGTCAGCCCTCTCCTTTGGTATCATGCCACCACCAGCAGCAGCTGAAGAGGTGCATGGTACATGAGGTCCATTGACAACAGACTCCCACATCCTGGAATCTTGAGACTTGATGAAGCCTTCCATTCTTTGGCACCAAGTGTCAAAATCCTCAGGAATGATCAGTGGGGACTTTGTCATAGTTCCAGTTTCCATATCAGCCTTAGAGATAGCTATAATTTGAAGAGTTAAGTGATGTGTGAAGCTAAGAGGATTAAAGATAGTGAGATCCTACAATCAAGAGCCTGGAATGCTCTGATACCAATTGCAGGACCGGGTAAGGGTACTTAACACTTAGTTTCACACTAAGGAGAGATCTTAGATCACTTAACAATTCAAATAGGGAACTGGTAACTAGAGACAGATGATACTAAGAACACAAGTAAATTGAAGAGACAGAACTAAGAACAACACAAGAACACAAGATTGGTTTTCAAGGATGTTGTATATTGATCTCAAGTTCTTTTACATGTGTTACAAAGCATAAAGAAATTACAAGGACCTGAGACACTTTTATACTACAACCTACAACTGTCACTTACATGTAAAGACAGTTGGGACTTGACTAATCTAGACAACAAGATCAATCTATAGTCAAAAGGCAGATTGCCTTTTGACTAGTGACTATGACATGCCATAGCTCACTGACTTTTCCTAATACAAAATGTCTACAGAAACAAGTAAGGTAAGTTACAGACAAAGACCATTTCTACTTTTTGATAAAGCATGGAAGTTTCACCAACTTATGTAAAGTAGGTGAACCACCAGAGCAGGCAGCTGAGAGTGTGTCAGCTTTATCAAAAGTTGATTCAGAGAAAGCATATTTTCTCTGTCCTCTGAAGAAATCAGTCTTCACAGCTTCAGAAGACTTTGTCTCTGAAGCTTCGGAAGATTTCATCTTTGGCTTCGGAAGTTGCTAGTCTTTGGCTTCGAAAGATTTCACATTTAGAATATTTTTCTCTTTGATTATGAAACTTTTGAAGTAACTCCTTCTGAACTGTTAGTGATGAAATCAACTTTTACAACAACATATTGAACATGAAC
This sequence comes from Flaveria sonorensis, assembly GCA_025506505.1. NCBI lineage: Eukaryota > Viridiplantae > Streptophyta > Magnoliopsida > Asterales > Asteraceae > Flaveria > Flaveria sonorensis. The sequence goes on along the minus strand of CM046437.1, from coordinate 20,043,569 downwards.
ATATTAGAACAATATTCAACATGAATAAGTTGATTCCCCTAAGGACCTTTTCAATATCTCTCAATAATCAACAAACCAGAACCATGGTGCGGAAACCCATGATTCAAGTGTATGAAATCAGTGTGTGTGTGTGTTTGAATGCTCAAAAATGATAATAACTGATTGTTTGATTGATTGTTCAAAAGCTTACAAAGGATTAGGGTAGATTGCTATTTATAGCCTATACACATAGCTATATACAATTACTGAACTACTCTTATGTAAATGAATATAACATAAATAATCCTAAGTGTCTAAGCTATCCGCTGTGGAATTAAGTCATCCGCTGTGGAGGTTTTCTCATCCGTTGTGGAGACGACTATTCATCCGTTGTGCATACTTAGGTTGTTCATCCGCTGTGGATGTTCATTCGTTGTGGATGAACATCCGCTGTGGAATGTTCATCCCTTGTGGATGAACATCCGCTGTGGAATGTTCATCCGCTGTGGATTGAACATCCGCTGTGGATAGTTTTGTTTTTGCTTGTCTGTTGTCCGTTGTATATCATCCATTGTGGGATTCTTTCATCTGCTGCACACACTTGGATGAATTTTCTTCATCCGCTGCTGATGATCTTCATCCGCTATGGAGACTCTTCATCCGCTGCGAACACTTGGTCAAAATTTCTTTTATCTACAAATCTGAAAAAGAAATTTAAACAAATGTTAGTGATTGTTATGAATGTTAATAATGTTAATGTGTTATAAATGATTGTTTTGTATGTTAAAACGCATTTTGTTTGATATATGCTTTGGCAAGCATCATACTTTTTCATGCATTAATTCTTAATGCAATTGTTGAGTCCATCAATACTCCCCCTAAGTATGATGTTGCCACAGTTTTCTGTTTGTTTGATAAATGTTTTGTTTAATAATGTATGTGTGTGTGTTTATTATGAAAGATAGTTGTTTGTTGTTTGTCTTGAATGTTTGCATGTTTAATAATGATTGATTGATTTCTAGAGTTATTAAAATAACACAAGTATGAATGTTTGTATGTATCTATGTGTTTACAAAAACACATATGTGAATGTTTGTATGATAATATCGATGTATGATTGTAAAATAAGAGACAAGGAAATATGTTTGTTTGTTTGTTTCCCAGTTGTCTGTTTAGAAACCTCATGAATGAGATGGTCCTGCTTCTTCAATTTGTTTCTGAGCCTCTTCCATAGCCTTGAGTGTATCTTTAATGTCTTGTTCTATGGCTTGGTCATCTTCAGCTTCCTTAACTTGATCTTTTAGAGTAAATATCTTGAATGCATTCCTGCAGTTGACTATATGTTTAACAAAATAGTCAACTGCGCTCCTTTGATCATCATACTTTCTTTTTATAGTTAAATGAACCATCTGCTCTATGGTTGATTGATCGAGGCTTTGAATGTGAATGTTACTCACCAAGGTGGTGACAACATGTTTTCCTTTAAGAATTTCCAGGTTGTTATGTTTAGAAATCCTCATTCCTGTTATTCCTTCAATATGAGTAAGGGGTTGTTGTTTTGTCTCTAAATGTGTTTTAAGGCTACTTTCACATGTACTATTCCAAGAATTCTTAGCATGTGAATGAAATAGTAGCAGTCACCCTTACACGTCACATCTTGAATATCTGGAAATGATTTGGTCTTTAAAAATGAGACATAAGATGGGTGAAGAAGTTTAATCTCAACTGGATCAAATAACCTTTTGTCCTCAGCTTCTTTTCCTTCCAATTTTCTCTCCAACATCACTTCAAAATGGTTTTCATCATAATACCATCGGGTGAAAGGATGAGTGTACTGATTTCCTTCTATCTTCTTCATTATCAACTTAAGATCAGAAGGTCTAAGAGGATATCCTACTCTTTCAAGTAGTTCAGTGTCAACTTGTTCTGTTTGATTTGGTTCGGGATGTTTCCCCTTTTTGGTTGCCCTCTGCTCTCTCCTCAATTTCTCTATATGCAGTTTATCCTCTTTGTCTACTTTGGCCTTCAATTCATGATGCCTTCTATTCATGTATGATCTCATAATATGAAAGAAGTCTGCTCCCCTTGGATTGTTTGTATGATTTACCATTCTCAATTAGAGAAGGTCCGGTCTGTCTTCATATGAGAGGGAACCCCATTGGGATATGTATGATAAGTATTGGACAAGTCCAGATACTCCTTTGATGAGCACAGCATCCCAGACTTCATCATATTTCCAAGCCACAATCTTTGTTTCATTTGCCCCGGCTATCAGATAGATTTTGTCATATAATTTAACAAAGTTAGTCTTCTCACTGATCATCTCTCTAACCTCATTTCCTTCAGGCCATAGCCTGTGGGGCACGAACTCTCTATGTTCTTCAATTGGATGCAGTTCAGGAGGTGCTTGGTGATATGTCGAGAGAGAAGCAGCTGGATGTGGTTTGAAAACTTGTGGCTTCAGGGCATTTGATTGCATATTCTTGTAGATTTCCTTGGCCATATCTTTCATTTGTGAAAAAGATCTTCTAGTATAAGATCTGTAAGGAATCCTTGTATGACTTAACCAACTCTTGACTTATTGGTAAGTCATCTTGTCAATTTGAGGATCCTTAGGCAGATTCTTTTATAATTCTTGTTGATCTTTGATTTCTTTATATCTCTTGTAGGTCTGCTCACTTTCATTCTTCAAAACTTCTTGAAAGTACTTGAGCAGATCCTTTACTTCAGTTACGTTCATGGTCATGAATGCATCATATGGGAAACCTCTTTAGATTAACTCAATTCCCATAAGAGTTTCAGGATCATCTGAGAATAGATCCTGATTGTTTTGAATTTGATCTTCTTCATCATCTTTTTCTCTTTCCTCATCAGAGTCTGATATGATTATAATTGGTTGTTGATCAAAAGTCTGTGCTATCTCACCTTCTTCTAGTTATGTTTGCTTAGCATTCTCAGGTTCTTCTTGTCTTACCTTAAGTAGCTTGTAAGGAGGTGATTTTGGTGATTCAGGCTCTACTGCTTGTTCTTTGCCGTTTGATGAAGAACCTAAATAGGTTCTTTACCTTTTCCTCTTATATGTTGTTAATTGAGGAGATGATGATGATGCTTCTGCTATAACTTGTTCAGGTTGCATAGAGGCTGATTCAGCAAATTGTCTGATTAGTTCCATTTGCTTTGTAGTGAAAGGATTGTAAGGAACTATGCTTGTTTCTTCTGTGACTGGATAAGGAGTATGGAAATGTTGTTTCAGGATGGGAGAATAATGAATGTTCTCATGTGAATTAGCCTCACTAAACAGCTGATCCATTGTGTATGTTTCTTCGGGAATGATCAATGCTAGTTTAGCTTGTTCTGATTGGGTTTGTTGTGGTTCTTCTCCTTCAGACTCACTCAGATCTTCAACAATATCATCTGAAAGTTCTTTTTCATTTAGTTAAGAGTCTATATGCTCAATCTCTCTGTTTATCCTCTTTATTTCTTCAGCTTGGGCTTCAATTATCTTTTTCAGTTTATCAATTTCATTTTCACTTGATATTGATTGGTTAGCCCAGTAGTCAACTTCACCATTAGCTATTAGAAGCTCATTATCCTTGACTTTCAGATCTTTTTGAGTTTGTTCAAGCTATTGTTCTACAAACTTAACAATCAGCTTTTGAGCATTTTCATCAGCTTTAAGTTTTTCAATCTCTATATCTTTCTCCTTCAGTTTGTCTTTTAATATCTTTGTTCTTGTGTTTGATCATTTAATGAGTTTATTGTACTCAGTGAATAGAAAGACTTTTGAATGCTTTATGCCTTCTTCTGTTAATGTTTCACTGCTTGGTTCACCCATTTTAGCAGATGTGAATGTTTGAGCAGTTTCTGGCTCATGTATAGAAGTACCAACCTCTTTATGTTCTTCTGGAAGTTGCTCAAGAACTGTATCTATATCTCTTAACAGAGATGATAGTGTTTGTTGATCAAAGAGGTTTGGGCTCTGTGATAGTATAGGGCTAGGTGGATGTTATGGGCTAAGTGGTTGTTCTGGTTGGATTGGTTGAGCAATGATTGGGTCATGTTGTGTGATTAGGGCATGGATGATTGGTGTTGGCTGTATGATAGGGGCTTGGTGAATTGCATGTTGGAATAGCATGAAAGGCTCATCTTCACCTGGTATCCTCATAAACTCATCAGGAACAGGGAGGTCATGATCAATCATATGAGGGGGCACAGGTACCTTATCTCCTTGATAAAGGCTTGATTTGATCCTGGTAAATACATGTACATTGAAGTGTACAGGCTGAAATATGGATCCTTCTTTTGGAATGGTTGGTAGCAGATCATCAATAATCATCTGCAGGAATCTTGGAAACATTAAGAACTTGTTCCTCACCTCTGTGATGTTGTAAACCAACCCATTTAGGATCTGAGCACCAAAATTGAATGGTCACCTTGCAATAATGCTAGCAATAGCACATGAAGCTCTTAGAGATGTAGCATCCCATCCTGTTTTCCTATTGGTCATAGTTTTCTGATATGTATGCATTAGAAACCTGAACTGAGCACACATGTATGATTTCTTAATCTGTTTCTTTTCAATAGTGCCTGTGTATCCAATCAGTCTAAATACATGTAGCACATAGTTCTCATCAAATTCTACAGGGCCTTCTGCATCAATATCTCCTAATTGCAGAACCCTCCTTATAACTTCCTCAGTGATAATGATTTCTTGGTTATGCATAGTAGATATTACTACTTGCTGATCATCAACCTCTCCTAGGTGTGCATTGGTCCAGAACTGGACTATATGATCTTCATAGATGTCTGGTCTAGCAATCATTACATGGACCAGTCTAGTCTGTCTAATGGCCTGGATCATGTCACTATAATTCTCTAACTTGGGAGAGTCAGGATCTAGGAATGCACAGATGTTGTGATCCCTCACAAACACCAAGTTTACCATATCTGCCTAAAAGAAGACAAATGTTAGTGATTCTTTATGATATATTTATAATTGCCTGAAATGATGAAATGTTGATTAAGTGTTCATTTGTATGATTTTATTTGATAACTTATATACACTTAGAACTTGTTGTTTGATTAAAAACGAATGATTTGGGTGTTTTGAATGAAAATAACAGATTGACTTTTACAAGTCAACTGTTGAATGATTTTGATTATTTAAAAATTGTTTGTTGTACTCTTTTATGATTCAAAACTGATTTCTGATTAGATTTGATGATATATCATGATTAACAAGTTCATGAACATGCATAAATTGCTCAATATATCTGTTTGATTTTTGAACTTCAGATTGACTTTTAGAAGTCAAAATAACATTTAATGTACATTCAATACATATGCAATCAATGTTTGTATGAGTTGTTTCTGCCAAAATAACTATTTGTTATGTGGTTATTATAAACTTTTGAATATGTTTAACAACTTATAACATAGTATAAACATTTTTGAACATTTTTAAAGATCAAACAGTGTTTTTTTTTTAATTTTGGCATGAACACCCTGTCTGTTCATGTTCATCATGAGCACTTAATCAAATTTCACCAAATAAACAGCCTAAGTACATTCAACTAAGCCCTAAACACATCATTTCAATGTTTAATTTGATTATTAACATCAAATTATTTAATGTTGATTAACGATTCTTAGTTTGACTGAGTCGAACAATGTATGAGTCTGAAATTGATTAAATGGAGTCAAAATGGAAGATTTAAAGTTTCAAACATATGATTATACCTTTTGAATCAACAAAATGATAATAAATTGGTATTTGTTAGTGTTTGATTTAATCAAGTAACAAGGGTTTACGAAGGGTTTTGTCGAACAAGGTTTGAAATTTTGAATGTTTTACTTTCTCTCTCTTTACTGGTGAAAAAGTAAAAATGTGCAAGTGTTGTTTAAATATACAACGGACAATGAAATATCCGCTGTGGATACAGTGGATATGGGTAAACTATCCGATGTATTAACAGTGATAATGCGTTGTGCAAAAATGACTTAAAATAAATTTAGGTCATCCGCTGTATGAACAGTGCACACAGCGGATGAACAATTTGTTCATGTGCTGTGCACTTAACTTGTATGTTACTTGGACACTGTTTTCACAGAGGATGTACAATTTGTTCATATGATGTATACCCTTTGTCCATTGTATTGATTGTTCACAGCGGATGAACATTTGTTCATGCGCTGTGGAACACCTAAATGTTTGAATGAATATACATAGCGGATGAACCTTATTCATGCGTTGTGGACACTAGATTGAATGCTTTGTTCACAGCGGATGAACAATGTTCGTGCGTTGTGGAACACTTGGTAATTTATAAATGAATATTCATAGCGGATGAACCTTGTTCATGCGCTGTGGATACTTTTAATGTCTTGAGAGGATGTTCACAGCGGATGAACAGTGTTCATGCGCTGTGGACACTTGTAATATTTTGTGTGGTACTTTTGCCACAGCGGATGTTATATTTGTTCATCCATTGTGTGAGCAGTTGACAAAAATTTAAAAATTAAAACAAAAAATTTGTATGTTTTGAAGACATTTCTTCCGAAGCAAATATTTCGCTTCCGAAGGAAATTTTGTTTTCTTTTAAAAACAATTTTTTTTGTTTTAACACTAATATTTGTTTAAAAATTTGTATTAAACTGTATGTTAAAATATTTGAATTTTAACATATTCAATATATGGATGTTTTGATATCATTTCATAAGCAATATTGTGCAATAAAATAAGCAAATATATGTGTGTCAACCTGCTGTTTGTTAGTGTTGGCTTGACTTGGCTTTGTTTATTTTTCAAAATTTGAAAATATCAAAATTTGAAATGTATGATAATGCACAATTCTGCTACCTTTGATAATTCCATGTTCAATTTCTCCCCCTAAATTTTTGCGTAGTTATAAAAATCTTTTATAAAATGACAAAAAATTATATGTTTTAATATGGAAATTATCAAAGTCCAACTTGCTTGTTTGTTAATCATTTAGCAAGAGAAGATATTATCTTACTAAAAATGAATGTTGATCATGTTTTACACATGAATCTTTTGCACATACCATGAGATCATACTAGTCTATAGTTCTCACTGAGTTGTTTGAATGGTTTTGAGAATAGACACAGACAAGTACAATGTTGATTGCAGATATAGTGATCCCCTTAAACTCAAGCATGGTATTAATGATTGATTTAAAACAGTGAGTGATTATCATGTTTTGAATTGATTGACATGAGATGTATGTACCCCACATCTGATTGTATGATTAATACAACCCTCCTCAAGATATGCTAGAAGGTACTTTCAATACTTAAAACCTAGTTACTGAGGAGTATAAATGCTCAATTTGATCCATGTTGGTTGATCCGCATTGGGATTCTTTTTCACTTCACTTTGGAAGGTGATCCTCTTTAGGATTCTTTTGATTCATTCACTAGGAATGTAGTCATATCCGAGATGGATGTGTCCCTTTTTGGGAATCTTTTTGGATCAAGATTTAGGTCATTCAGGTCTATGCTTAGCATAACAAAGAATGCCTAGGTGTGCTCCATGTCTATGATTATCATAACAAAGGAGACACTTGTATGATTGAGCAACTTATAAACTGTTTCACTTGGTGTATTATAGTTACTTTGAAAGCAACCTATATTGGATAGATCAATACTCACCATGAACCAAGATGTGTTGTTAACCACACAGTCATGAGAATTTAGTTCTTCATTGTTGTATCTGATTTTATGTGTCCCATGCTAAGCCTATCCACATATCAAACAAAGAATTTGTCTGTCTTTATTAGTGGAAAAAGACTTAAGTGAAGAATTATGCTAGTGTACTATCATTTCTCATGAAATGTATGTGTGATTCAATATTATCAAAATGAATGATTTGCATGATATCTTGATTTTAAAAAAGGGAAAGCTGATGGTAATTATGGACATTGACAAAATCAAGTATGTCTGATTTGAATGTTTTGAAAATATTAATTTGTTGTTTCATAGTTGATCATACCAAGAGACTGAACCAAAAATTCAAGTCATGTTGAATCAAATGGTTTTGTAAAGAGGTCAGCCAATTGGTTGTCTGTGTGGACCTTGATCAACTTGATCAGACCCTTTTCTGAGCAATCTCTCAGAAAGTGATATCTGATCTCTATGTGTTTGGTTTTTGAATGTTGAACAGGATTGTCTGTTATAAACAACGCTGCAGAATTGTCAATGTGTATGGAAGTTTTAAGAAAATTAAAGCCATAATCAAGCATTTGGTTTTGAATCCATAACACTTGAGAATAGCATGCAGAAGCAGCTATATATTCTACTTCGGCTGTGGACACAGAGACATTTGTCTGTTTCTTGCATTGCCAAGAGATCAATCTTGATCCAAGAAACTGGCAGCCTCCACTGGTTGATTTTATGTTGTTATTGCATCCCCTAAAATCACTGTCTGTGTATGCACATAATGAGAAGTCTTCATCTTTAGGATACCATAAACCAAGAGCTGGTTTGCCTTTCAAGTATCAGAAGATTCTTTTTACAGCATTTATGTGTGATTCCTTGGGATCTGCATGATATCTTGCACACGTGCATACTGCATACATGATATCTGGTTTGCTTCCTGTTAGGTACATCAGAGAACCTATCATAGATCTGTAAAGTTTCTGGTCAACTGATGATCCTTCTGGATCTGGTCCAAACTTCAATCTAGTTGCAAATGGTGTCTTGCTTGAATTGCAATCAGTCATGTTATACTTCTTGAGGATCTGATGCATATATTTGCTTTGATTGATGAAAATTCCATCTGTTGATTATTGGACTTGTAGACCTAGGAAGAATGTGAGTTCTCCCATTGAGCTTATCTGGAATTTTGATTGCATAAGAGTTTCAAACTCTTTGCAAAGCTATGTGTTTATGGAGCCAGATATAATGTCATCCACATAGACTTGCACTACTAACAAGTCTTGTTCTTTTCCTTTTAAGAACAATGTCTGATCAATTTTACCTTTAGTGTAACCATTCTATAGTAGAAACTTTGATAGAGTTTCATACCACTTTCTTGGTGCTTGGTGAAGACCATACAAAGCTTTGTCTAACTTGTATACTCTGTGAGGGAAATCTGGATCTTCAAACCCTGGAGGTTGAGAACATACACCTCTTCATCTATCTTACTATAAAGAAATGCAAATTTGACATCCATTTGATAGACAGTGAACTTTTGTGATGAGGCATAAGCAAGGAATACTCGGATGGTTTCCAATCTAGCTACAGGAGCAAATACATCATCATAAACAATGCCTTCCTCTTGAGTCTAGCCTTGAGCTATAAGCCTTGCTTTGTTTCTTATGACAATCCCTCTGTCATCTGCTTTGTTTCTAAATAACCACCTTGTGCCAATTGCATATTGACCTTTAGGCAGATCTACCAGCTTCCAAACTTCTTGCTTCTTGAATTGCTGTAGTTCCTCTTGCATGGCTTCTATCCAACTGTTGTCCTTTAAGGCTTCAGTGATGTTTTTGGGTACAGTTAAGGATAAGAAACAAGAATACAAACAAATGTTTACTGTATCAGATTAATTATGAGTCAATCTGGTGTTAAGATCACCTATGATGTTTTTGATAGGATGATCTCTGTGAATTCTTGTTGTGATGATCTGATCAACATGGATTGTTGAATCAAGATTGGTGATTGTCTGATCATGTGATAAGGATGAGCAAGAGTATTGGGTGATGTGTGATTGTCTGATTGAGGAGGTTCAATGAATGTTTGAGGGGAATCATGAAAGAAATCTGGGATTTCATCTTCATGATGTGTGTCGGGTAGTGAATGGTAGTCATCATCATCTTCAGGTTGTTTTGTTTGTTGGTTTCTTGTGATTGAGTGGGTACAGGAGATGAAGATACTGCAGTGTCTAATGATGTTTCTCTTGAGGTGTTTGGTTGATCAGGAGGTGTTGACACAGTTGTGCTTGATTATGTGTTAGTGATTCTCCTTGGAGGATCAGCAGTCAATGGAACATCAATGGTTGATATAGGAACCATTGGATACTCCTTGTTCTCCTTTGAACCTGAAACATCAAAATATGTTGTGTTAAAGGATTTGGTTAATGCATCAATATCAAATGGCCAGTTAGATCCAATGACTTTCTTAGTGAAAGAATGTTCATTGAAAACAACATGTGTTGTTTCTTCCACTATATTTAGCCTTGGATTGAATACTCTGTAAGCTTTTAAGCTTCCAGAATATCCAACAAAGAATCCATTATCTGCTTTTGGAGCAAATTTGGATAATTGTTCTCTGGTGTTTAATATTGAAACAGAACATCCAAAAGCCTTAAGAAATCCTATATATGGTTTTCTTTTAAACACTAATTCATAAGGCGTTTTGGAGTGTTCTTTAATGATTAATGTTCTGTTTTGTATGTATCATGTTGTGTTTATGGCTTCATCCCAAAAGGATATGGGCAATAGAGAGTCAGCTAGCATGGTTCTAGCTGCTTCTATTAATGTTTTGTTCCTTCGTTCAGCTACTTCATTCTGCTGAGGGTTGTTGCTACGCTGAATTGATGACTTATTCCTTTTTCAGCACAAAAAGAAGAAATGTAGTCATTCTTGAATTCAGTGCCATTATCACTTCTTAAAGATTTGACTTTAAGATCAAGTTGATTCTCAACCTTTATAATAAAGGATGTAATGATTTGTACTGTTTTTGTCTTGTGTAGTAGAAAGAAAACCCATATGAATCTAGAGTAATCATCTACTATGACAAGATAGTATTGCTTCTTTCCTATGCTTAGGATGTTTGTTGGGCCAAAAAGGTCCATATGAAGCAATTTGAGTGGTGTGTTGTTAGAGTTAATCAATTTTGATTTATGAGAAACTCTATGTTGTTTGCCTTTTAGACATGCTGTGCAGTGGTCTGAACAGAAAAATTCCTTTTATGGCAGACCTATGACTAGATCATTTTTAACAAGTTTGTTCATTATGTTAAAATTAGTGTGACCCAATCATCTATGCCACAATTGTGATACATCTTCTGTGGCTTTTGATAATAAACAAGTTTTATGGGTTGATGCTGAAACATTGTTCATATCAACAATGTATGTGTTGTTTAGACGAGGAATTTTCAAAAGGATATGATCTTCTAGAATCTGAAAACCCGTCTTAAGGATGTAGCAGCTGTTGGAGTCAAATAGGGTGACATATCCCTTGTCATAGATTTGGGATACACTCAGAAAATTGAACTAAAGATTGGAGCAGTAGTTGTCGTTCTCAAAACTAATCAACCAGTTTGTTACTGTTCCTTTGCCAGTTATCTTCCCACCTGTTTTATCTCCTCCAAAGGCTACATTTCCTCCATGTTTGTTCTTAAAATCCTGAAGGAGGGAACAATTGTCTGTCATATGATGGGAGCATCAACTGTCAACACACCAGATGTTGTCAGTCCTTCTAAGATGTCCCTGAAAAACAAAAGAAATCAGTTAGTTGGAGCAACCCAAGCCAAGATGGTCTTGGGTTTTCCGTCTTTTTAAATATTGCAAATTTCTTCCAAGACATCATTCTTTGAAGGTTTTGGAGCTCTAGACACACTAGATTTCCTTTGGCATGATTTAGCTCTATTTGGATAAGTGCTTTGTGTTCTTCTCTTTTGAGAGCTAGTGTCAGTGGTTTGTTTGTTTTGAGACTTATGTCTCCTTGATGTGTGTTGAAAATTGTCATAAAAGGTTTTATCATTATCTAAAACAATTTTCTGATGAGGAGTATGTTTAGGAACTCCTACTCTGCTCTTATTTTGAGCAACAGGTTGTTTTTCAGTAGTTTTCTCAACCTAAGTTTGTTTGTTTTTTCTTCTTGTTTTTCTTGTTGAAAAAACAATTTGCCATGCTGTGATTGTTTCTTTCACAAATGGAGCAATAATTGTGAAAATGACATGTTTTTGTACTGTGATTATTCATCTTATAGTACTTGTAGTACTTGCCATATCTGCATTTTTCAGTTGAATGTGTGAAATGATCACACGATTCACAGTATGGCAATTCTATTTTTGTTTGTTTGATGAAAACTTTTGATTTCAAATTAGATTTTGATGGAATTTCAAAAGTTACTAACTATTGTTTTGGCTGAATTATGGCTTTGCCTTTCCCTTTATTTACCTGTTTGGGAGGGGCAATGGAAGTTACAGCTTTCCTTCCACCTGAACAGATATCATATCCTTGAATCCGTTTAGATTGTTTGTTTGATGTATCAGTCACACTTGAAACCTTTTGAGTTTCATTAATTGGCTGATTAGACTCATCATCTAATAAATCGTCCTCATCATCATCTGTTGTTTGATTATCAAATTCATTAATTTCTCCTTGATAAAAGTCAGTTGATTTGATTGATGATGGTGTTGAACTTTTAACAAACTTTATCAAGGGTGATTTTGATTTTAAAAGTGATTTTGATGATGATGATGATGATTGTTTAGAGTCATCAGTCTTTTCTTGAGAATCATGAGATTCATCATGTTTGTTGGTCATGGAGTCAGGTAAAGGAATATAAATATCATTATAAGGTGGACTTACCTTATTATATCCTAAACCTGAAAGGTTCTTAAAAGCCCATTGTTGAGCAAGAAGTTCTTCGAACTTCTTATTGCTCACCTGAAACTTCTGAAGTTTCACTTCAGTTTCATCTTGTAATAATTTTGACTCAGTTAATGAGATAGAGAGCTGCTCGACCTGAGCTGTCAATGTTAATTTTCCAGAAAGTAGTTTGTCTATGTCTGATTGTAATGAAAGTATTTTTGTAGCATACTACTTTTGTTCTGATTTTAGACTTTCATTAAGAATGTTTGTTTCAATTACTTTCTTTGACAGCTTGTCAGCATGCTCTCTATACCTATTTACCTCATCAATACATGCTTGACTGCAGAGGTTTTCTTTTACCTCTTTCGAGATGTCTGTTATTTTGTCTTCAATATCAGCCATAAAGGCATGATCTGAAGGTGATAGAATTTCAGCCTCGTAAAGGCTCCAGTCACATTCTCCATCCTTTTTGATTATCATTGCAGAAGATGTTGGATGTTGAGTTGGACTGAATTGTGTGATCTGAGGTTGAGTTGGTGTATTTGAAATATTGATTGGTGGAGGCACTTGTCTGTTTGAATTAATTCCACTTGAGTGTTGTGCCTGATGAGTGTTTCTATCAACTCTGGGCTGTTGACATTCTCTGGAGAAGTGCCAATAAAGTTGACAGTTGTAGCACCTAACTTTGGTTTTATCAAAACCAATTCTTGTTTTCTTGTCCATGGTTAAACCTCTATTTCTTTGCAGAAACCTTTTGGACCTGTCTGCTATCATGGCCATTGACCATTGAAGATCCATCTCTTCTAGCATATCTGGTGGAAGTTCATCCAAATCCTATTGGATGATCTGAGATGGAGTCAGACTTGCTCCCAATAAAGCTTCAAAGCTTGTTGAAAATGCTGCATAAGCTGCCTTTTGCTCTTCACTTTATAGAATAACAGTAAAAGCATCCATAGGTTTTTCAAGCCTGTGTATGTTTGATGTTTGAGGTTTTGACTGTTTGTTTGAGGTGAAGTTATGAGGGTGATGCTTTCTTTGAGGTGTGACTTCAAGTGAAGCATGAACTCCAGTCTTCTTAGAGTTGTGTTTGTTGTTGGATGATTCTGGTGCTGAGAAGAATGATGTATCATGAGAATCCAGAAATTCTTCTTCTTTATCTTCTCTAGTGCTTGTGAGGAAAGCAATGTCTGTGTGTTGTGGTTCTTTGAACTTTTAGGCCTCGACATGTCTGATTTTGTTGTTGTTCCTGGATTTTTCATCCATTTCCAGTGCTTCAACCTTGGCTACAAGTGAGTCAAGGGATAGTCCCTCAAAGTCCAATGTTGCTTTCATGAGAGACACTGACTGATTCCAACTCTTAGGCAATGTATGCAACATTTTCTTGTTGACTTCAACAGTGTCATATTTAAGTCCATATACTTTAATTTCACTGACCATTTGGACATATCTGTGTAACTGTTGAGGAATTGATTCTCCATGGATGTGGTGGAAGGTTTCATATTGAGTTCCTAATTTTTCTTTTTGATCTCTCTTATTTCCTCACTTCCTTCACACATGGTGTGAAGAACCTTCCACAGCTCATGGGCTGTTTTGAAATTTTTGACCCGTGTCAAAATTTCAAAAGGCAAAGTCATAGCTAGAATACTGTAAGCCTTCATGTCTATTTTGACCCGCTTGAGGTCATCACCAGCTATACTTTTCAAACTAACTGGTTTCTGTATGTTATAGTCAGGTCCAAAAGTCATTGGAATGTAAGAACCTTCAGTGATTGATGTCCATAGATCTGGATCTTGATATGTAATCCAATTCCTGAACATGATTTTCCATTGCTTGAAATCTGATTTGTTCTTCAACTTTGGGGGTTTTAGTCCACTGTTTGAACTCATCATATCATCAGCCATGTTTGCTTGATTTGATTTTAACTTAATAATATTTTTTAAGTTAAATTTGTTTGATTAAAATTTGAGTCCGGTGCTAAAATTTAATTAATCCTAATTGTCTCTAGGATTTGTTTGTTAATTAGATAAACTAATTTGTTTTAATTGTTTACCAAATAAAGGAATTAATTAATTAATTAATGTCCTATGAAATGTTGCTTCCTTGGTCACGGTGACCAGAAAGATTATGGATGATGGGAATATTTGTCTTTTAGTGAAAAAGTCAATATTCTTTTTGTGAAAACCCTGCAAACAGATTTGGTCTTGTGTAAAACAACTTTTTGGATCAAAAAGTTGATTCTGAAACTTTTCAAACAAGACAATTTGTTTTACAATGATTTTATCAAAAACAACAACAATTCCCGTGAATTGTGTTCTGCAAAAACTAGGGTTTTCCTAGGGTTTTTGCGGTAAAGATTTTCAAACTATTCAACCCGATGGTTGAACAATGAATAAAATATGTTTCTAGTGAGATTGTCGCTAGTTTGTGATGATTATGAACAATCTGACAGGTTCAGAATGTTCAAATACTGATTTGTTTCAAAGAAAAATCAATGAAACAGTGTTTAAAAACAAAACCCTTAATATCCGATTAGGGTTTTAAAGTTTGAATGATCTAAAAAGTTAACCTTTTGTTTAAAGGATGTTTAACAATGTATGAACAATACCCGTGTATTGTTTGTTGCAAAAACCACTGAAAACTTGTGTGGTAGTATGAGGTTCAAGCAAAATTAACAACACTTCTTCAAAATGCACAAAATGATTCAGTAATCATGATGTTTGCATTTAATGAATGTTTATGAGAAGAAGATGATGAGTTTGATGCTTGAATGTGTGTTTTTAAAGCTAATGAACCACTGAAATCAATTTTGTTGAATGAGAGGATCGAAATCAATGAATGATTGAGCCAAAGCTCTGATACCACCTGATGAAATAAACTTTTACAACAACATATTAAACATGAACATATTAGAACAATATTCAACATGAATAAGTTGATTCCCCCAAGGACCTTTTCAATATCTCTCAATAATCAACAAACAAGAACCATGGTGCGGAAACCCATGATTCAAGTGTATGAACTCTGTGTGTGTGTGTGTTTGAATGCTCGAAAATGATAATAACTGATTGTTTGATTGATTGTTCAAAAGCTTACAAAGGATTAGGGTAGAATGCTATTTATAGCCTATACACATAGCTATATACAATTACTTAACTACCCTTATGTAAACGAATATTACATAAATAGTCCTAAGTGTCTAAGCTATCCGCTGTGGAATTAAGTCATCCGCTGTGGAGGTTTTCTCATGTGCTGTGGAGAAGACTATTCATCCACTGTGCATACTTAGGTTGTTCATCCGCTGTGGATGTTCATTCGTTGTGGATGAACATCCGCTGTGGAATGTTCATCCGATGTGGATGAACATTCGCTGTGGATGAACATCCGCTGTGGATGTTGTCCACTGTGGAATGTTCATCCGCTGTGGATAGAACATCCGCTGTGGACGGTTGTGTTTTTGATTATCTGTTGTCTGCTGTATGTTCTTCATCAACTGTGGGATTCTTTCATCCGCTGCACACACTTGGATGAATTTTCTTCATCTGCTGCTGATGATCTTCATCCGCTATGGAGACACTTCATCCGCTGCGAACACTTGGTAAAAATTTCTTTTATCTACAAATCTGAAAAAGAAATTTAAACAAATGTTAGTGATTGTTATGAATGTTAATAATGTTAATGTGTTATAAATGATTGTTTTGTATGTTAAAATACATTTTGTTTGATATATGCTTTGGCAAGCATCATACTTTTTCATGCATTAATTCTTAATGCAATTGTTGAGTCCGACAGTTAGCTTTGGAAGATCTTACACTTAGACACATTTGAGAGTGTAAGACTTCCAAAACTAGTTCATCTTTGTTTCTTAGTGCATGCATGGAATACTTGCTTGTTCTGGCTTGTTGGTTGCATCAGCCTCATAATCTTCAGATGATCTTACATAAATGCATTGCTGAAGTTAATATGTACAGGTCCTACAACTTGGAAGTAAGATCTGATCTTGAGTCCTAAAACATTTTAAAAGCTGATTTTAAAAGATTAGAAAATGATTATAGGCTTAAAAATGAAGATTTAGAGAAAACAATTTCTACTCTTAAGCATGAGCATACAAACTACATGACTCAAATCAAAGATCTCATAACCAAATTAACTGAATGCCAGGCTGAGCTTGTGATTAGCAAAGCCAAGGAAGAAAAATGTGTTCTTGAAGAAAAAACCTTCAAGAATATAAAATCCTTATCCTTGCATGCACAAGTTTGTTACCAAAACAGCCAGGGACTAGGATCAAGTAAGATAGCTCCTCCACACACACTCCTATCTGTTAGATCTCCAATATGTGGAACTTGTCAAGATGAGCTGTCTCCTATTGATCCTATCCAAGAGAAGGATGAAGATGTAGAGGAGACAGTTAAGGATGACCCTAAGGTGAATGATAAAGGTTATCCTAAGAAAGGACATTATTATCCTAGAGAGAATAAAGAGAAAGTGATGACCAAGTCTACAAGGAAGAACTTGATAAGGGCAGCAAAAAGAAAGTCAAAGAAAGCCCAAGAGATCAAGGCCACTTTTAAGTTCAAGCAAAAGTAAGTTTTTATTTATGCTAGATTTGAAATGGTAAAGACTGAAGACTCAATAATGGACTCTAGTACTAGGAGTTCTACTTCATGTCCAAATCATCCTGGTCAGGAGAAGAAGGCTGATCAAATGTGCACCACTAGTGCACAGCCTGAACCATCCGGTTCCAAGAGCAAGTCTAACCCTAAGAATCCTGCTGCATCATCTATGAAGATGAAGATGGAAGTGGAAAGTGATCAAGATCAGCCTCGTATTCAGAAGAAGACTCTCAGAAGCACGTCAACTGAATGCATCATGTGTGGTAGTACTTCTCACTTTGCCAAGGATTGCATCTACAATCCCAAAAGTACTATCCACATGACTAAGATAAAAACTTTTGAGAAGAAGAAGAAGAAAATAGCTTTGGAAGGAAAATCTCTTCCTTTTGATAGCTCCAAAGTGAAGAAGAAGATATGTGAAAACTTACCTTCGGATGAAAATTTGGTCTCGGAAGAAAAGAATGCTTCCGAAATACTGAAGTCTGCTGTAGTCAATGCAAAAGCTTCCGAAGGTCCAATCTCCAAAACTTCCAAAGTCATCAAAACTTTCTAATTATTGAAGCCCAAGTCTAGTTTTCCAAATATGGTGTGGAAGATGAAGGAAGGCCATATGACTGATAGTTCTTCATCAACATCAGCAAATCATCCTGAAAGCTTGCATATAGGATCAATTACTGTTGCATTATCTTCAGTTCACTTTCACAAGCCCAAAACCAATGAGGCTTGGGTTTTCAAATGTAACTAACCATCTTTTTATGTGCAGGAACAACTAAAGACCAAAGGGAATGTATGGATCATTGACAGTGGTTATTCCAGGCACATGACAGGCAATGGCTATTTGCTTCAAAACTTTGAGAAAATTGATGGAGGTCCAGTTGCTTTTAGATGAGAATCAGGGGGTTACATTACTGGGAGGCGCAGGGTTAGAAATGGTAAGCTCACAGTGAGAAGGTAAATTTTGTTAAGGAGCTTGGGTACAATCTCTTGAGTGTATCCAATTTTGTGATTAGAGACATAACATGCTCTTCAGTAAGCATAAGTGCCTTGTTCTCAAGCCTGGGGTGGCTATTCCTCATGAGCATACCTTACTTAGAGCCCCTAGAAAAGGAAACATGTACAAGATGGATTTGTAGGAAACATCCCCTTCAGGAGAAATTTCTTGCTTTCTATCTAAAGCCAATAGTGATGAGTCTTTCCTCTGTCTTTACTCTTGTTTCTTGTCCCAGATTAAGCCTAAGAAGATTGATGAGGCCCAGAAGGATTGAAGTTGGGTTGAAGCAATGTAGGAGGAGCTGCTTTAATTCAAAAGACAAAAGGTTTGGAATCTATGTCCTCTTCCTTAAGGGAAGCCTACTATAGGTACCAAGTGGGTATTTGGAAATAAGAAAGATGATAGAGGACTTGTCATCAAGAAAGGCAAGACTAGTTGTTCAAGGAATTCAAGTGAAGCAAGTTGAAAATGGCATCTTCATAAACCAGTCAAAGTACGTGCAAGACATACTTACTAGATTTCATCTGACCGAGTGCAAGGTTGCTAGGACACCCATAGCTAGAAACCACTCCCTAGGACATGGTCTTGAGGGGGAGTGTGTTGATGAAGATCTCTATAGGGCTATGATTAGGTCTCTTATGTACCTCACAGCCAGTATGCCTGATATCATGTTTCCTACATGTATTTGTGCAAGATAACAAGCCAACCCCAAGATGTCACACCTGGTTGTTGTCAAGAGAATTCTCAGATATCTCAAAGGTTCTCCCAAACTGGGCCTTTGGTATCCAAAGAATTCTGACTTCAATCTGTATGCCTATACAGATAGTGACTATGGTGGCTGCAACATGACTACAAAGTCTACATATAGGGATGTCAATTTTATGGGGGAAGGATAGTCTCACGGTGATGGAAGAAACAATCATGTGTGTTTGCATTAACTGGTGAAGCTAAATATAGTGCTACTACAAGCTGCTATGCTTAAGTGCTTTGGATTTAGAATCAGATGCTGGACTATGGATTCAACTTCAAAGAGACTCCCATCCATATAGACAACAACAATGCTATCTCTATCATAGAAAATCCTATACAACATTCTAAGACAAAGCACATCAACATCAGGTATCATTTGATAAGACATAATTTTGAAAACGGATTGATAAAACTAGTAAAAGTTAAGACGAATGAATAATATGTTGATCTGTTCACAAAAGCTTTTGATGATCAGAGATTTAAGTATCTAGTATCAGTTATTGGGATGATTAACTTTGAATTGATTTTCTTAAAACTAAATTCATGACTATTTTAAAATATGTGTGCCTTAATTTGTCTATATTATCACCTATATAAGCCTAATTTACTTTGGAAGAAACTTTTCAAAATGGATATCTCTTAGCATTTTGAGAATTTTGGATATATTTTCCTTTGGAAGATATTAAGTTATCTTTGGACGAAGATTATGTCTTCAAAACAAATAACTACTTCTGAGAAATTTAACATCGAAAGAAATTTTGTTATAACATCCGAAGATTATATTTGTCACCAAGTACTTATATGTCTTGAAGGACTATCTTCTTCTGAAAGCAATTAAGTCTCAGAAGCTTTATTCTCTCCTTGAATAAAATTTCTTATATTTGATATCTTCCAAAGCAAAATTTATCTAAGAAGTAAAAATAAGGTTCATTTGGTAATTATTCCAAAAGTTAATATTAATAAAAACCAAACCCTAGCCCCCCCATAACCCCAACTCACAGTCGACCCCATGCAATTTTGATCCATGAACATACAAACTCATTTGATTTTGCTTGGCTTTGATCATTACAACATTGTAGCAAGTCCAATTTTGATCATTACATGATTTGAGGTAAGATTTTGATTAGTTGTTCATAATTTTTGATTCAAGAAGAACCCTAGTTCAATTAACATAATTAAATTTGTAATTTTTGATGTTGGATGATGTTATGATGTTAGTTGTATTGTATTGATGCTAGTTGACTTGGATTACGCAAGAAATTCATGGAAATGATTTGTTGTTCATACCTTACTATAAGTAGTAACTTTTGTGCATGAGAATTTGGAATTTTGATGAATTGTTGATGTTTATCATCCTTATATGATTTCTATGAACTAGATTAGGCATAACATTGATGAATTTATGATAGAATTGGATGTTAAATGGGTTTTTGGGTGTTACTTTCCTGTAAGGGAAACTTTATTGATATGAATCATTAGATATTGTAAATACTTGATAAATGGGTTTTTAAGTGAAGTTAGGATCATGCTAGAATGCTTGTTGATGATGTCTAATGCGTTAGAATGTATTAATTTGGTCAGGTGGATACTTGATGGATAATTTAGGAAACTAGGTTTTATGAAATATAGCACAAGTGTTGTGTTTATATTAGAAGATTATGGAATCATTTTGGGATTATAGTATATCATTGTTATGTATGATAATTGGTATGAATTATGTTAAAAAATATGATGATACACGCGTGAGAATCTGAGGCCCCTACTTAGTAGGTTTGGTAGGGTTTAGGGTGTGAAGTCATGAGTGGCTTCCCATGGCATGTTGTGTGTGATTAAACTCAATGTATGATCATAAGGTTTGTTTGGGATTCTCATGTGTTGTATGATAATCTGTGTAAGTATGATGATCTTGATAGAACTTAAGATTCATAATATGGCATACGTGAACAACTTGTATGTTAATCATGGGTAATGAATTGCTATACTTGATCAAACAAGATTTAAAATAACATGTCACCAATGGATCAAACAGGTCAACTAGGTCAAATGAGTCTTTGTTTCCCAAAACCCTTGTGTCAGCGTGTTTTTTAAGCACTTAGGGTTGTTAAACTTCTGGTTACACGTACTTATGTGCTCGTGCATTTTAGGTAACCTTTAATAGGTTGTTTTTCCACTTACCATTAGCTTTTCTATTTCTGTCGTTTGTGCACTAAGTGAGTTCAATGACCCAATTTTATTTACTCTCTTTTTAGGGGAGAAAGCATACTTGTATTTCAAAACTCTTTTCTATTATAACTTATGTTTAGAATAACATAGTATGATAACCCATTTTAAGTCCATACACTTTCGGATTGTTAATTAAGGAAATCAGGGGAAATCCTAGGTAGTACTACTGGGTTTGATGAGCCCCACTCATACGACTACAGGTCAAGCGGGTGCAATATTGTCCTAAACAACTAATAGCGTCAAGACCTTGTATGTCATGGCAAAAGGCAAACAAACGAACATAGTCAGCTTCGATCATGAAATCACTATGGTTATTACTTATAAAATTAGACTAGCTATCTAATTCAATACACTTGTTTATATTTTACAAATTCTATTGCTTACCATAACTTGCAAAACTCTTGAACTCACCAAGTGTCATGTTGACACTTTTAGCATGCTTTTCTCAGGTCGTTACTAGCAGCTGCCCTTAGGAGCACTCATGTGTCGAGAATGCTTTGAACAATTATTCATTTATATTTGGTTTATTGCATATTTAAGTACATTGGTTTGGGCACGTGTTTTGCGCATTTTACATTTTAATATTTTGGGTTTGAAATATTTACTAAGTGCTTACGCAAATGTTTAAAAGTTTAAACTTTGATTTGTTTTAGATGTTACATATAGAGTCATTCTGAGTAACTAATGACTTAGATCCTTGTTTGTTCACATGCCTCACGGTAAAACGCCACAAGTTGATTTTGAGGGTGTGAAGCTGGGATAGATCTTATTTGAAAGAAAGTTAGCAACCGTTGGCTTATAGGACTAATAGTGTCTTCTGATGTCCAAGAGATCATGAGCAAGGAGGTCAAGCATGTTCTACAAGAAGAATAATTGTGAACCTCCTTGATCTCTTATGACATACCATCTATCTCGGTTTGGAGAGTATATCCAAGACAAGATGGCTCTCTCAGCAGTAAGAGGCTCTACTTGTAGTGGAGTTGGTTGAGCAGCCTTTTTTGGTTCACCCTTAGGATGTTTTGACTCTTCCTAAGGGGTAGAGGTGGATGTCTTAGACTTCTTCTTTTTTGAGTTTATGTCCCTTCTAATGGCCATCCTTTTCCTCTTTCTATACTTCAGCTAAGAAGGTTGGTCTTGATCATAATGTCTTCTTTCTTTATCCTTCTCAGTTTGGTCCTTCCTCTTCATAGGTTCAGAAAAAGTTTCAGGACCCTACTATGGGTTAGAAGATGAAGTTAGCTATGGATCAGCACTAGGTCCAAGTTGTGTTGTCTATTGGGGTTCAACCTTGACCTGAACTTCAGGTGCAGCTTGACTTGGTAGAGGATGCAAGTCTTGAAGCTCACCCCTTTTGATCTTCTGCTTGATCAACCTTATATGCTCATCCATTGTGGATAAAGTCATAGGAGAAAGCTTCCTTTCAGAGAACCCATACAGCTTTAAGAAGCTCACCATCTTTTGCCTGTCCTTAGACTTCTTCTAGTTGGCATTGATGGTGGCTCTTGATTTTACAGCTTCCTCCTTCATCTTTCTCTTAGCAGCTTTTCTTTCTTTGATAGCTTCTTGTTCTAGATGCTTAAGATATTCAAGTAGTTAATCATCTTTTGATGGTCTTGTTCCTTACCTACTTGAGTTTCTTCCTCAACAGCCACAGACTCTACTTCAGACCTTTCTTGAACTGAGAAAAGGACAGGGGCTTTATACAATCTTCTTCTTTTACTTTCTCTTTTTTCTTTAGGAGCAAAGCAGTAACCTCAACCTCCTTCCTCTCTCTTGAAACCTCAATGTTAGCCGGTTCATTCAATTCTTATAAGGGAAGAGAGATTAGCTCATCTATATTGTAGTTCCTAGTTGACAGGTAGTTCAATCTGGCTTCCTTAACTCATCTTCTTGAGTGTTTTGCCTATGGGCAGCCCTAATTACATCCTTCATGAAACTAGGAAGTTCTCTCAGCATCTCTTCCATTGTCTTCCTCTTCCTCTCCCTCTTCTCCTCCTCAATCTCCTTAGAAGTTAACAGTTTCTTTCCTTTGTCAAGCACTGGCTTGTGTGACACAAGGAGGAGAGAGCTTTGGCCTTCTTGGGCTAGAGGCTGTGAGACACCTTCACCAATTGGTTTCTCACTGAGGGTAATGGGTGCTGAAGGAATATGAGTCTCAAGTTTCACAAGTTCTATAATTGGGCCTTCAACTAAGGTTTCCCATTCGAAGCTAATCTTATGGCCTACCTTAGTATCCAGTCGACCAACTATTTTCCCTACTAGCCTTTGTCTATATAAGCTGGTTCTTCTCTGGAATACTCAGAAACCCTAATCTGAATCCCCTCAGCTAACCTCTTAGCCTGTTTGTTTTGGCTTGGATTGACAAGTGGCAGGTCAACCAGAGGGAAGCTTTCATAGAATATCAAGGTATGGAAGTTGAAAACTTCTTGTTGGCCCTAATATCTAGAAAGCACCAGGCCTCTCCTATCATTTTCATACATCCATCCTAGTATTGGATTGTGAACAGGATGGGATAGAGGTGACATGGCCCTTAGAACGCCCTTCTCAAATAGACTTTGAAAAATGGCATCCACATTGATGCAGGCCGGAGGAGGTTGTTGAGTCAAATGAAGGTGGTGAATCCTCAATGTCCATACTCTGGGCAATTCTCGCAAGTTCTATGGCTATGGTGACTTTCTCCCCTTTTTTGGTAGCATCACGTACTAGCACAGGTGAGCTAGAGGTTAGATCCACCACATCCACAAGTTCTTATGGACTTGGTTGAGCATGCCTGGATAGCCTCTTAGCTAACTTGCCCTTGAGATCAATGATCTCAAGTTGATGATTAAGCATATGCCTTTGTAAGGTAGCCACCTGAGATTCCAGGTGACTAACCTTAGAGATTAGCTAGTGTTGGGTTTTGTCAATTTATGCACCCTTAGTTGCATACCCCCCTCATTATCATCAGAAGAATCATGGAGGGATGAGAGTACATGACGAAAGTCATCCCCCTCACCACCAGATATTGTTTCTTAGTCTCTTGATTTCCCTTGCTCAATGACAACTTCATAAGAAATGCCAACAAGCTGGGTTGCCATGGTTGAGGTCTTAAAGATGTAATCACTTGCAGAAGTGAGAGCCACTTCCACATGGGCCTCTTGAACTTGTTTAGAGAGGCCGACCTCAGTCATAGGTGGATCCTGCAGGAGCACTCATCTCTCCTTGAGTAGGGGAGGGGAAGAGAGACTCATGGTACTCACTGAATCCCATATCCTTATCATCATAGAATTTTAGGTTGTGGATTGGTTGATTAAGGTCCGAAGGCTGGGGATGGTAGCTTTCCCCTGAAGGTTGTTTATATAAGTTTTGAGACTCAAGATGAAGGCTTAAGTCTGGGGTAATAAGCTTATCAAGCTGAGCATGAGGAACCTCAGCATCGATCATAGAAGGAATAAGAGTGGTTTGCTCCTCAGGGGAAGTGGGAACTCTTGGTTCTACTTCCTCTTTGATGTGTAAGTATATGGGGGCCTGCTTAATCTGAATAGACTGAACAGGGGTTTGTTTGGATATTCTTTGGTAGGTGATGTTGATTTGTGGCTGTTGCGTATTGAATATGTAGAAGGTGTGGGTTCAATATTGGTTGGGACTGCCAAGTCGTTACCTTGAGCAGGGAGCTCTAACATTTTTGTGACAAGGGCTGCTTCTACCCTTGAAAAACCAACAGTGGTTTTACTTATTATCTCAAAGATGTTAGGCGTCATCTTTACCTATTTTAGAACATTACTTGTGCCCAGTTCACAATTGAGAATGTGCTGGACATATCTAGGGAATATGTAATATTCTATGGAATCTAAGTTAGCAAGTAAATTTGTACATACAAATTGTGAATACCTGAACTTGATCCCCTTGACTACGTAGCAAAGGTCTTCAAGAACTTGATCCCATCCTCCATACTCATTTGATAAGGAGTGGATGACAACACGGAGGAGGTACTTCCACTTAGATGAGACTTTCCCTTTTCTGAAGGTCTTGGCTAAGAAGTTAGTTTTATAACCCATCATCTGGAATGAGCCGTTGACTACCTCTTTAGGAAAGGAAAGCTCACCTTCTTCATCATCCAGCCTTAGATGTTGGTGAGTGGTGGCTGGAGTGATGAACAAAGTCTTCCCTTGCACTATAGCAGATAGTGTCTTCTCACCATTCATAATGACCTCTTTGAAGGTCCTCTAGAACTCTAAGAGTTGATCTTCATAAAATGGAGGGTCTATGGTGAGGGTGGTGAGGTAAGATAAGCAAGAAAGAAAGCTGCAAATGTCTGAGAAACCAGGGTCTTTCTCAGTTGATAATATAGCAACTTGAGTATGTTGCTTGTGATGGTGTGTAACAATGTCTGGCTGGTTTTAGGGTTCAGGGTTGGCCATTTTCTGAAGCTTTTGTGAGAAAAATATGGAGAACAACAAGGGTTTGTGGGTAATTTAGGGCTAGAAGATTACAGATGAAGAGGAAGAAGAAAGAGGGAGATCTATTGTAAAGGCTATTTATATGTTTTGATGTGAGATAAAGTTATTACAAAAGATAAAGTTTGAAATCCAGATGTCGGTCCCACCACTGAAAAAGTACCCAAAAAGGTAGTTATCTTGGAAGTTGAAAATCTTCAGAAGGTAATTTGCTTTCGGAAGTCTTAAAGAAGGCTTCCGAAGCAAATTGACTTTGGATGATATTTGTAAGAGTTAACTTAGAGGCTAATGCAACCAAAGAGTTCGCAGCATGCATACTGAAGTAAAAAGGAAGTTACTATTGAAGATTTCACAAAAGCACTAAGAAATTCTCTAAATGTCAAATCTTCTAAAGCCAAAAGACCATTTCTTTCAAAGCCAAATATGAAGTCTTTCAAAGCTTCAAGACAATGTCTTCTGAAGCTAAGGGTGTAACATCTGAAAATTTATTAAGAAAAGAATAAAGACAAAAAGGAGAAGTTGCATAAGTTGAGGGGCTAAAGTGTACATAAGGACAAAACATTATTATTTTATGTTTAAAGTGGGCATGGCCGCCCACTACACTGCTTCACCAACTGCTTCGACTGCTAGAAAGAAGAAAAGTAGAATTTCCATTGGTTCTAGAGAGAAGAAGAAGAAGATTCGGCGTGAAGGTGAGTATTTGTGTGTTTAGTTCGGTTTCAGCTGAGTTTTCATTTTCGGGACCAATTCTTATGTGTTCTTTTGTGTTTGGTTTTGTGTTTTGGTGTGTTTAGATGTTTGAACTCCTTGTGCCCTTGAGTTTGGTGGAGTTTTGTTTGAAGGCTGCAATAGGTGAGTTCTAGATCCCCGGTTTTTTATGTGTTATACTTGTTTTGGGGCTGAAAATGCATGTAACTACTTTTTATTCTTTTTAGTATGTTTTAACTGTATGTTATGCCTCTGTTTATGCGGGTGAATGTATGTTTGTGTATGTTTTGTTGTGTTTCATGTTTATATGCTTGTTTTAGGTGCTTGGAATGTTAGTTATGGGTTAAGAAAATGTTAAAATGATAATTTGGGTCTGAAATAGTGTTAGTTCGGATTGAACACCGCCCATGCACCCAACACAGTTGTCATGCGCTTAGAAATTTTTCCCTCATGCTCCCACTACTCATGCTCCCACTACAGTACCTCATGCCCTTGCGCCCAAACAGTACCTCATGCTCCCACTACTCATACGCCTAAGTTCTAATGCGCCTAAGTGAGGTTCATGCGCCCACGCAGTGCTCATGCGCCCACTGCTCATACGCCCAAGTGAGGCTCATACGCCCAAGCATTGTTCATGCGCCTAAGTTTCCTCATCCGCCTAAGTCTTACCCAGGCGCCCAAGTGTCGTGCTCCTGCATAGTGCTCATACGCCTAAGTGCTCATGCGCCTAATGCCTTAGAATTTTTTTTGAAATTTTGGGAAATAGAAATTTTAAGACTAAGCCTTGGGATGTTTTGGTGGTTATGTTTGTTGGTGTTATGTATGTTTGTGGCTTGTTTTTATGTTCCATATTACGTATTATTACGTTACTTACGTGGTGTGTTTATGCCCGTATATGTAAAGTATTATCATAAAAGAAGCGAAAGAATAATGATAATGAAAAGTGGAACATAATGAATGAATGAAAGTCTTGCAAGCAAATGAAAGGAGGTTCACAGCCATTGGGTTGTCAGCTCAACTGTGTGCAGTTTAGCTAACCCAAAGGATGCACACATGGTTAATCCAAGAGATTGACGGGACCCTTGTTGCTTGCCCTAGGTACTGGAGTTAGCTTCATGAATAATGCTCGGGGTCTATTTATAGGCCCTAGGCCCAGTACCAGCTTCGTGCACAATGTTCGGGGTATTGCACATTGGTTCGGATGAAAGTGAAAGATAATGATGACAGTATGAACTGAATGAGAAGAATGATGGAAGATAATAATGAATATTATCTTGCTGTATGTATGATGCGTTAACACATACGAAAGTAATGGATTTTATGAAAAGGAAGTATTTTAAGAAAATGATATTTTTATATATATACAAGGGACTTTAATTTTAAGTAACTAGAACTCACTTAGCAACGCTGACTTTTATGCATTTTCAGTTGGTAGGTAACTTGTTGCTGGGGATGGCACGCGGGTGAGGCTACTTGGCGGGCAAAGACTGGCAACCAAAATGTGCATGATGATATTGCTGTTTTGTAATACAACTGAATGACTCTTTTTGTAACTTTTAAAATACAATGATGTATTATTTAGCAACATAAAATATTAATGCATGAATGATTTTTGATAACTTAATCTGCTCCGATGCTTTTATGAAATGTATTTATTTTATATGAAAAATGCTATGATTGTCCAACTGTTAGGTCTCCGGGAACGGGGGTCTTACAAGTTGGTATTAGATCCAAAGTTTAAGAGAAATGGGTAAATTATTTTAAAAACCTAAACTTAAACTTGGAATGGGACCGAATGAAGGGATGCTAGCCCAAGTAGCTACATGCCATTAGGTAATTCATTTTCTTAAATGTTAACCGGTATTATGTGCGTGTGATATCTGATTTATGTGTTCTTAGTAGATTTGGATACTGATGTATTCAGAATATGTAATGCTTGGGGGATGAAGAGTAAAGTAAGTGGCTAATCACAACTGGCCACTATAATTAGGGACTTACTATACTTGACATAATCTGAGCTATTACCTTGGATGACCGTGTTGGTGTTTGAATCTTATAGTGTTTAGAGGATGGCGGGTGGTAGATCTTCGAAGGCTTCTCGAGGAGGTGTGCAGGGTGGTTGTGGTGCTAGGCCGCGTGTCACCAGGAACCAGGCTAAGGCTGCTGAGACGGCTCCTGCAGAGCCCGAGCTTCATCAACCGGAAGGTGGTGATGAGAGTGCTAACTTGAGAGCCTCTGTGAAGGAGGCAGTTGTGGAGGAAGTTCATCAGGTCATGCAGACGATCCTGCCTTCTATAATGACTGAGGTTATTCATGCTGTGAGGGAGGATGAAAAGAAAGAGAAGGAGGAGAGGATGAGGACCATTAGGAGAGGTTCAGGTGAAGGGGAGAAACCAAAGACTGAGATGGTTGTCTCTAGTGATGATGATGAGGAGGAAGCGGTGCAGGAGACCGCCTAGGGGTGTAGTTACGGGGCATTCCAGAGATGCAAGCCCCCAACTTTTGATGGAAATGGTAATGCTGCTGCTGTTTACCGATGGGTGAGGGAGATGGAGGTGGTGCTCGATATCAGTAAGTGCCGAGAGGACCAAAAGGTGAAATTTTCTACCCACTCATTTGTGGAATCGGCCTATACTGGTGGGACAATATTATCCAGGCCGAGGGTAGCAGGGCCGTTGGAAGGATGAGGTGGACTAAACTAAAAAAGATGGTGATCAAGGAGTTTTGTCCTCACAGGGAGCCTGACAAAATTGAGAGAGAGGTCCTATAGCTGGAGGCGGGAACTATGACACACCAGCAATACACGACTAAGTTAAATGAGATGGCAAGGCTGGTGCCAGACCAGGTTTCACCATTGTTGAGAAGGATCAAGAGGTACATACAGGGTTTGCCAACAGATATTCCGGAGGCACATGATCGCGGCCCGGTCGAGTACATTTAGGTAGGTGGTTGATCTGGCAGGGAGGCTATATGATGGGAGAGAAGAAGTGGCAGTGGTGGAGGTGAGCAAGAAGAGTGGTGGTGACAGGAACTGGGACAGGAAATGATTTTTTCGTGGTGGTATTGTTCGTGGTGGTTTCACCCCGAACAACAAGAAAGCAAGGGTGGATGATCGGAGGGTAGTATCGGCAGGTACGGGGATGAAGCAGTGTGGTAAGTGTGGGAAGGAGCATACAAGAGAATGCAAGTGGGGACTGAATGTTTGTTTCAAATGTGGGAAGCCTGGTCATGTGGCAAGGGATTGTAAGGCGAGGAGGTGCTACAACTGCGGTGAAGAAGGTCATATGAGCAGGGATTGCAAGAAGCCGAGGGCTGAAAGTTCTAGGGCAAAGAAGAGGACCTAGAATGAAGGGCAGAGGGCAAGCGCTAGAGCATTCATGATGACTTGGGAGGAGGCTAGAGTGGACCCCAATGTCATGTCAGGTATGTTCCTAGTAAACCAAACTTATGCATCTGTGTTATTTGATTTTGGTGCTAGTAGGAGTTTCATTTCTGCTGCTTTCTGTGCTAAGTTGTCCGTTAGTAGTAGAAGCATTGATGAGCCCTTCGATGTACTAACTGCGATTGGTAAGTCTACTAGGATTTCCAATTTGATAGACGATTGTGACATAGAACTGGAAGGCCATATGTTCTCTGCTAAACTATTTGTGATGCCCCTAGGTGGATTTCATGTAGTTCTACCTGGTTTATGTGAAGGATGTGGATGCATCAGTGCCACAATTGGTCGACGTACCAGTTGTATGTGACTTTCCAGACGTGTTCCCAGAAGATTTACTAGGTGTGCCACCGGACCGCGAGATCGAGTTTCAGATCGATTTGACACCTGTTGCCAAAGCACCGTATCGATTGGCTCGGTTGGAAATAAAGGAACTGATGGTTCGGTTACAAGAGTTGATGGACAAAGGTTTCATCCGACCTAGTATCTCTCCCTGGGTTCTCCGATCTTGTTTTTAAAGAAGAAGGACGATAGTATGAGGATGTGCATTGACTACCGTGAGTTGAACAAGTTAACGGTGAAGACGATATCCGCTACCGAGAATAGATGACTTGTTTGATTAGCTCCAAGGTGCCAGTTTGTTCTCAAGGATAGACCTTCGATCTGGCTACCATCAATTGAAGGTGAAGGAGCAAGATATCCCTAAAACAGCTTTTAGCATGCGTTACGGACACTACAAGTTTCTCGTTATGTCCTTTGGTCTAACTAACACGCCAGCTACATTTATGGATTTGATGAACCGGGTGTGTTGGCCAATGTTGGATGAATTAGTGATTGTGTTTATAGATGATATTCTGATTTATTCGAAGAGCGAAGAAGAACATGCAGGTCATATTCGTGAAGTATTGGAGACACTCAGAAGAGAGAAGTTGTATGCTAAGTTCTCCAAGTGTGATTTTTGGTTGTGTGAAGTTTAGTTTTTGGTTCATGTGGTAAATTCAGAAGGGATCATGGTAGACCAGACAAAGGTTGAGGCGGTGATGCAATGGAAGTCTCCAAAGACGCCAGCCGAGATCCGTAGTTTCTTGGGTTTGGCAGGCTACTACAGGAGGTTCATCCAAGACTTTTCCAATATAGCTTCACCATTGACCAAGTTGACCCACAAGGACGTGAAGTTTGTATGGGGTCTAGAACAGGAGAATGCTTTTGAGAGTTAAAGACGAGATTGACTCAAGCTCCGGTCTTGACATTGCCCGAAGGGAGCAAAGTCTTAGTGGTCTATTCGGATGCTTCTTATTCGGGATTGGGTTGCAAGCTAATTTAGAGGGGAAGAGTAATAGCCTATGCATCCTGACAGTTGAAAATTCAGGAGGCTAATTACCCTACTCATGACTTGGAGCTAGCGGCTGTGGTCTTTGCGTTGAAGATTTGGAGGCACTACTTGTAAGGTACGAAGTGCACTATCTTCACTGACCATAAAAGCTTGAAATACTTCTTTGAGCAGAACGACCTTAATATGAGGCAAAGGAGGTGGCTAGAATTGATCAAGGATTATGATTGTGAGATCCACTATCATCCGGACAAGGCCAACGTAGTGGCAGATGCTCTTAGCCGAAAGGAGAGACCCGAGCCAATCCGGGTGAAGGCTTACCAGTTAGTGATGACCTCTAATATGATGACACAGGTCAAGGGGTTCCAAGAGGAGGTGCTGAAAGAAGATCACCTAAACTCTAAAAGGATGAGAGGACTAGTCATGGAGTTGGGCAAAAACACTCTCGGAGTTAGAACCCGCTTTGGGCGGATGTGGATCCCTCGTTAAGGAGACCTACGGGGGTGAATTATGGATGAAGCTCATAAGAATCGATACTCCATTCATCCCGATGCTACAAAGATGTATCATGATTTGAAGAAAGATTACTGGTGGCCAGGTATGAAGCGTGATGCAGCGGAGTATGTGAGTAAATGCCTTACTTGCTTGAAAGTGAAGGAGGAGCATCAGAAGCCATACCGGAAGATCCAACCTTTGGATATACCCGAATGGAAATGGGAGCACATCACCATGGACTTCATCACGAAGTTACTACGTACGATAAGGGGGTATGATGCCATATGGGTGATAGTTGATCGTTTGATGAAGAGTGCGCACTTTCTACCAATCCGTGAGACATATTCATCTGAAAGATTGGCGGATCTGTTCATTAAGGAGATTATGACCCATCATGGTGTACCAGTGTTTATTGTGTCTGACCGTGACACTCAGTTTACATCTATGTTTTGGAAGAGATTCCATGATGCAATGGGTACGAGGTTGCATATCAGTATGGCTTACCATCCTTAGATAGATGGTCAGTCGGAGAGGACTATATAGATGCTTTAGGATATGCTCCGAGCCTGCGTCATTGATTTTGGAGGAAGCTAGGACGAACACTTACTGTTAGCTAATTCTCATACAACAACAGTTATCATGCCAGCATTGGCATGCCACCATATGAGATGCTATATGGTAGGAAGTGTAGAATGCCCGTATGTTAGGGAGACATCGGACAGAAGGAGTTGGGGAGCGTAGAAATGATCGAGGCTATGACTGAAAAGCTAGAGTGATGCTGAAGGTTTCACCTTGGAAGGGGATCATTCATTTTAGAAAGAGGGGTAAGCTAAGCCCGAGGTATATAGGACCTTTTCGAATCATTGCACGAGTAGGAGAGGTGGCCTATAGGTTGGAGCTACCCAATGAGTTAAGTGGAGTTCATCCAACATTTTATGTATCTCATCTAAGAAAATGCCTAGCTGATGAAGATATGATTGTACCACTGGTGGACATTGATATGGATGAACGACTCAATAATGTAAAGCAACCAGTGGCAATCATTGACCGAAAGGAGAAGAGATTACGGAACAAAGTGGCTCCACTGGTGCGAGTACAGTGGAGGCACAGGAAGGGATCCGAGTCTACGTGGGAGACTGAGGAGGAGATGAGACAACATTACCCACGACTGTTTGAAGAGTGACAGGTTTCGTGGACGAAACCTCTATAAGGGGGGTAGACTTGTAACACCCGAAAATTTATTAAGAAAATAATAAAAACAAAAGGAGAAGTTGCATAAGTGGAGGGGCTAAAGTGTAGAAAAGGACAAAACATTATTATTTTATGTTTAAAGTGGGCATGGCTGCCCACTACACTGCTTCACCAACTGCTTCGTCTGCTAGAAAGAAGAAAAGCAGAATTTCCATCGGTTCTAGAGAGAAGAAGAAGAAGATTCGGTATGAAGGTGAGTTTTTGTGTGTTTTGTTTGGTTTCAGCTGAGTTTTTAGCTTCAGGACCGATTCTTATATGTTCTTTTGTGTTTTGTTTTGTGTTTTGGTGTGTTTAGGCATTTGAACTCCTTGTGCCCTCAAGTTTGGTGGAGTTTTGCATGAAGGCTACAATAGGTGACTTCTAGATCCCTAGTTTTTTATGTTTTTTACTTGTTTTGGGGCATGTAACTAAATTTTTTATTCTTTTCAGTATGTTTTAACTGTATGTTATGACTCTTTTTAAATGGTTGAATGTATGTTTGTGTATGTTTTGTTGCGTTTCGTGTTTATATGCTTGTTTTAAGTGCTTGGAATGTTAGTTATGGGTTAAGAACATGTTAAAATAATAATTTGGGTCTGAAATAGTGTTTGTTCGGATCGAACACTGCCCATGCGCCCAACATAGTTCTCATGCACCTAGAAAATTTGCCCATAAGCCTAAGTGTTGCCCTTGCGCCCAAACAGTACCTCATGCGCCCACTGCTCATACGCCTAAGTGCTCATGTGCCTAAGTGAGGTTCATGCACCCTAGCAGTGCGCATGCACCCAATTGAAGCTCATGCACCCAAGCAGTGTTCATACGCCTAAGTTTCCTCATGCGCCTAAGTCTTCCCCATGCGCCCAAGTGCCGTGCGCCTGCATAGTGCTCATACGCCTAAGTGCGCATGCGCCTAATGCTATAGAAAATTTTCTGAAATTTTGGGAAATAGAAATTTTAAGACTAAGCCATGGGATGTTTTGGTGGTTATGTTTGTTGGTGTTATGTATGTTTGTGGCATGTTTTTATGTTCCATATTACGTATTATTACGTGACTTACATGGTGTGTTTATGCTCGTATATGTATGGTATTATCATAAAAGAAGCGAAAGATTAATGATAATAAAAAGTGGAACATAATGAATGAATGAAAGTTTTGCAAGCAAATGAAAGGAGGTTCACACCCATTGGGTTGTCAGCTCAACTGTGTGCACTTTAGCTAACCCGAAGGATGCACACAGGGTCAATCCTAGAGATTGACGGGACCCTTGTTGCTTTCCCCAGGTACTGGAGTCAGCTTCGGGTATAATGTTCGGGGTCTATTTATAGGCCCTAGGCCCAGTACCAGCTTCGTGCATAATGTTCGAGGTATTTCACATTGGTTCGGAAGAAAGTGAAAGATAACGAGGACAGTATGAACTAAATGAGAAGAATGATGGAAGATAATAATGAATATTATATTGTTGTATGTATGATGCGTGAACACGTATGGAAGTAATGGATGTTATGAAAAGGAAGTATTTTAAGAAAATGATATTTTTATATATATACAAGGGAATTTAATTTTAAAAAACTAGAACTCAATCAGCAACGCTGACTTTTATGTATTTTTAGTTGGATGGTAACTTGTTGTTGGGGATGGCATGTGGGTGTGGCTACTTGGCGGGCAAAGACTGGCAACCTTTAGTGCATGATGATATTGTTGTTTTATAATACAACTCAATGACTCTTTTCGTAACTTTTAAAATACAATGATGTATTATTTAGCAACATCAAATATTAATGCGTGAATGATTTTTGATAACTTAATCCGCTGCGATGTTTTTATGAAATGTATTTATTTTATATGAAAAATGTTGTGATTGTTGAACTGTGAGGTCTCCGGGAACGGGGGTCTTACAAAGAGACTGATTTATTCTGAAGACAGAGAAGACATGCTTTCTCTAACATGCTTTTAAGAAAAGTTGAACAACTTTTTACTGCCATCTCTGATGACTCACCAACTTAGGTGATATCTCCATACTTTTGTCAACTGTAGATAAGGTCTTAGAGTCTGTACCTTTCTACTTTGTACTTTTTTCCTTTTTATAATAGATAAGGATGTGTGCTATGGCATGTCATAGTTACTAGTCACAAGGCAATATGCCTTTTAACTTTACATTGATCTTGTTGTCTAGATTAATGTTCTAGCTGGCCTTCAAAGTATGGCCGGCTGTAGGATGCAGTATAAAGTATCTTAGGTACCTGTCCTTACGACTAAGCCTTGTAACAATTGTAAAACACTTGAGAGTAATATACATCATTCTACTTGTGTTATTTACATTTGTTCTTTATTTCATAACCGGTTCCTTATTTGACCTCTTAAGTGTTCTTTTTTGTTTCTCTCTAACCTTGTGAAACTATTGCATTACTCCCTTGTACCGGTCTTGCAATTGGTATCAGAGCATTTTAGGCTCTTGATTATTAGATTCCACCATCTTAAATCCCTTCAGTTTCACAAAACACTTACCAGCTCAAATGGCAGCTCTCACTAAGGCTGACATGGAAACCAGCACCATGACAATATCTCCACTGATCACTCCTGATGACTTTGATACTTGGTGCCAAAGAATAGAAGGCATCATCAATTCTTAAGACAGTAGGAGATGGAGATCTGTTGTCTCCAGATCTGATATCGTAAGCACATCTTCAACTACTACTGGAGGTGGGAAGATTCTAATGGATGTGGATGACTATTCTGAGGAATATTGGAAGAAGATTGATATAGATAGGAAGGCTACGACCGGTCTACAAACTGCTCTTCGTAACTCTTTACACAAAGGTTTCAAGAAGTGCAAAACTACAAATCAACTCTAGGATGCACTGGAGCTTATGTATGAGAGGTATGATGAAGCTAAAGAAAACAAAAAGGACCTTATAAAGTAGCACTTTGAGAACTCTTATGGATGTTGGTGTTAAGCTTTAGAATAGGGACATTATAAGTAAGTTCGTGTTCTCTCTTTCCAGACAAAGGAGTCACTACTATGTGGCTATTAAAAGAACTAAAAACCTATCCATTCTTACTCTCACAGAGCTGTATGGTATCCTTAGTAGTTACCATATAGAGATGAAAATGCAGAATCCATCCAGCAGCTCTTCCAGCAATCAACAGAGTTCCGCCATCAATGTGGTTGTAAGGGATAGTAGAGAACCATAGCATCATCTTATTTGCTACCATGGCAACTCACAAAAGGCTTTTTCTTCACCTTTCTGGAGACACCAAGGGAGAGCTATATCCAAGGAAGCCCATTCTAAGAGACAAGCTCATCTCAAGCCTTTGTGTCTGCTGATGAAAGTTGTGGAAACTTTCTCTTCACTCTTGAAGACTTAGATTATATCCATCCAGATGACCTGGAGTATATGGAGATAGTCTAGAAAATGGCTCTTCTTACTAATAGAGCCAAGAGATTCTATAAGAGGACCTGAAGAAAGTTTCTAGCAATGTAATAAGTGGACTGACTAAAAGCAAAGTCAAGTGTTACAGCTATAACAAGATAGACCCCTTTGCTAGGGAGTGCAAGGCACCAAGGACTAATAGTGCCCAAGCATAATCCAGACCAAGGAACACTGAAGCAGCTCCCATATTTGATAAGCCAAGCCAACCAAAACAACAAGTTGATGTTGCTGTTGAAGAGAGAAGCTTTAACTCAGCTTTCTGGTAGTGGATGTTTATCTAAATCAAGCACTGATGGCTGACCATGAAGAAGCCAAGGTATTAAAACATCTCTATACACCTAAATGCATTGCTAAAGTAAACATGTATAGGTCCTATAACCTGAAAGTGAGATCTGACCTTGAGACTTTGAATATTTTAAAAGCTGATTTCAAAGGAGTTAAAAGTGACTATAAAATTAAAATAGAAGATTTAGAGAAAACAATTTCAACTCTTAAGCATGAGCACACAAATTATGGGACTCAAATCAAAGATCTCATTACCAAGTTAACTAAATGCCAGACTGAGCTTGTGATCGGCAAAGCCAGGGCAGAAAAATGTGTTCTTGAAGAGGAAACCTTCAAGAACATCATATACTTATCCTTGAATGCAAAGATTTGTTATGAAAAACAGATAGGGACTGGGTTCAAGTGAGATAGCTCCTCCACATACATTACTATCAGTAAGATCTCCAAGGTGTGGAACTAGTTGCAGGTCTGTTGAAGGGTGGTAAATGCAATAGTTTCACAAGGTGGACAGATTTAGAACACTTAGCAGATCAAATAGGGAACCGGTTAGGATGAAACAATGAACACAAATAACAAGCACAATAAAACAAGAACACACAAATATGGTTTTCAAAATGATGTATATTGCTTTCAAGTTCTTACAAGCGTTACAAAGCATACATGCAGATTACAAGTACTTGTGACACTTTATGCTACATCCTACAACCGGCCATACTTTGAAGGCCAACTGGAAACATTAATCTAGATAACAAGATTAATGTATAGTCAAAAGGCAGATTGCCTTTTGACTAGGGACTATGACATGCCATAGCTCACATCCTAATATATTACAAAAAGGATAAAAGTACATAGTTGGAAAGTTACAGACAAAAGACCTTAATCTATAGTTGAAAAAACCATGGACTTTTCACCAACTCATATAAGTTGGTGAGTTCTTTAGAAGTGGCAACAAAAAGTGGTTCAGCTTTTGTCAAAAGGTGATTCAGAAAAAACATATCTTATCTATTTTTAGAAAAAATCAGTCTTCGGCTTCGGAAGACTTTGTCTTTGAAGCTTTGGAAGACTTCATCTTTGGCATCAAAAGAATTGGTCTTTTGGCTTCGGAAGATTTGATACTTAGTATAAATCACTGAGTTATATCAAATCTTAATCTACAGCTGAAAAAAGCATGGACTTTTCACCAACTCATATAAGTTGGCGAGTTCTTTAGAAGTGGCAACAAAAAGTGGTTCAGCTTTTGTTAAAAGGTGATTCAAAAAAAACATATCTTCTCTGTTTTAAGAAGAAATCAGTCTTCGGCTTCTGAAGACTTTATGTTTGAAGCTTTGGAAGACTTCATCGTTGACTTTAGAAGAATTGGTCTTTTGGCTTCGGAAGGTTCAATACTTAGTATAATTCACTAAGTTATATCAAATCTTTCGAAATAACTTCCTTTTACTTCACATGTGCATGCTTAGAGTTCTTTGGTTGTTCTTTGGTTGCATTAGCCTTTAAGTGTATTCCTACAAAATCCTCCTAGGCTGATGCTACCATAACTGAAGAGACCTTTGAATCTTGATCTTCCTCTGTTGATAGTCCTCATTAGAATCAAGACCATTCCCTTTATCATCAGTTGGTCAAGATTCCTCAGACTCTCATAGTATCTCCTCATGTCATGGTGATCATGCAGAGGAAGGTCAAATATGTTTTGCCAAAAGTATATGTATTGACCTCCTTGATCTCTAGTGACATACCATCTGTCTGTATTGGTGCTAAACATCCAAGACACGATGGGTCTCTTAGCAGTAAGAGAGTCTATTTGAATAGGAGTTGGATGAGCAGCCTCTTCTTGAGCACCCTCAGGATGTTCTGACCGATCCTGAGGTGTAGAAGTGGATGCCTTGGACTTCTTCTTCTTCTTCTTGTCCCTTCTTATGTCCATCCTTTTCCTCTTTTTGTATTTTAACTGAGAGGAATGGCCAATAGTACCAGATTGTTCTTGTGTTTCCTTCTTAGTTGGGTCCCTGTCCTTCACAAGTTCAAAAGGAGAAGGATCAGGACCCTACTGTGGATCAAAAGATGAATTGGTTGTGATGCAACACTAGGTCCAGGTTGTGTTTTCTCTTGGGGTTCAACCTTGACCTCAACTTCAGGTGCAGCCTAACTTGGTGGAGAATGCAAGTCAATTAGCATACCCCTCATGTTCTTCTGCTTGAACACTCTAATGTGCTCATCCATAATAAATAGAGACATTGGACCAAGTCTCCTTTCGAAGAATCCATACAGCTTCAAGAAGATCACCATCTTTTTTCTATCAGTAGATTTCTTTAGATTTGCTATGATGATGGATCTTCACCTCACAACCTCTTCCCTCATTTTCCTCTTAGCTGTTTTTTGGTCTTTTTGCACTACTTCCTCAAGCTACTTGAGGTATTCAAATTCAATTTATTCATATGGTAAGGGAAGACGGTTTGCTACCTGATAGAGACGTGTGGCCCTCAGGTAGGTTATCAAGTTTTGTTTGTATTCTTCCCTACCTACATGAGTTTGTTACTCAGTAGCCGCAATCACTGCAGGACTGTTGAATGGGGTCAATGCAATAGTTTCACAATAAGGAGAGACTTAGAACACTTAACAGATCAAATAGCGAACCGGGTTTGTATAGATGATACTAAGTAAACACAAGTAAAAATGAGATAGAACAAGAACAACAATAAGATAATATTGGTTTTCAAGAATGATGTATATTGCACTCAAATTCTCTTACAAGTGTTACAAAGCATAAAGAAAGATACAAGTACTTGAGACACTTTATACTACATCCTACAGTCGGCTATACTTTGAAAGCCTGCTGGAAACACTAATCTAGACAAAAAGATCAATGTAGAGTAAAAAGGCAGATTGGCATTTTACTAGTGACTATGACATGCCATAGCTCACATCCTAATATATTACAGAAAGTATAAAAGTTACAAAAGTAGAAAGTTACAGACCAATGACCATAATCTACAGTTGACAAAACCATGGACTTTTCACCAACTCATATAAGTTGGTAAGTCTTTAGAGTGATAGCGGAAAGTTGTTCAGCTTTGTCAAAAGGTGATCAGAGAAAGCATGTCTTTTCTGTCTTCAGAAGATATCAGTCTTTAGCTTTGGAAGACTTTATCTCTCAAGCTTCGGAAGACTTCATCTTGAGCTTTGGAAGATTTTGTCATTTGGCTTTTGAAGATTTTACACTTAGCTTCTTTCCTTTGAGTTTTGTAAAACTTCCAAAGTAACATTACTCTATAATTCAGGCATGCATATTAAGAGCTCTTTGGATGCTTTGGTTGCATCAGCCTTTAATTATAAGCCTTACAAACTCCCCGTAGGCTGATGCTGCTAAAACAAAAGAGATTACTCATCTATTGACAGTCCTCATCAGGATCAAGATCATTCCTTTCTTCATCATTTGATTAGGATCCCTCAAACTCCCATAGTATCTCCTCATATCATAGAGATCATGCAGAAGAAGATCAAGTATGTCTTGCCAGAAGTACACATCTTGACCTCCTTGATTCTAATGACAAACCATCTATCCGGATTAGCAGCAAAGGTCCAGGACAGGATGGGTCTCCCAGCAGCAAAAGGCTCTACTTGAATATGAGTTGGATGAGTAGCCTCTTCTTGATCACCCTCAAGATGTTCTGACCCATCCTGAGGTGTAGAGGTTTAATGCCTTGGACTTCTTCTTCTTCTTGTCCTTTCTAATGGCCATCCTTTTCTTCCCCTTTCCAGATTTCAACTGAGATGACTGGCCTTCAGCACCAGGTTGTTCTTGTGTATTTTTCTCAATTGGTTCCTCATCCTTCACAAGTTCAGAAGGAGAGGGATCAGGACCCTACCTTTGATCAAAAGATGAAATTGGCTGTGGTTCAGCACTAGGTCCAGGTTGTGTTGTCTCTTATGGTTAAACCTTGACCTCAACTTCAGGTGCAGCTTGACTTGGTGGAGAAAGCAAGTCAATAAGCTCACCCTTTTTAACCTTCTGTTTGATCACCCTAATGTGCTCATCCATGGTGGATAAAAATATTGGACCAATCCTCCTTCCAGAGAATCCATACAGCTTCAAGAAGCTCATCATCCTCTGCCTATCAGTAGACTTTTTTTGAGTCTTTTGGTGATGGCTCTTGACTTTGCAGCTTCTTCCCTGATCTTCCTCTTAGCAGTTTTTGTTCTTTCATTACTTGTTGCTCAAGCTACTGGAGGTACTCAAACTCTATGTTTTCATATGACAAGTGAAGATGCCTGATAGAGGCCTATGGCACTCAGGTAGTTAATCATGTTTTGTTTGCCTGCTTCTTTGTCTACCTGAGGTTGTTGCTTAGTTGCCACAGCCTTTGTCATAGGGCTTTCTTGAACTAGGGAGAGGGTAGGAGCATGCTTGTAGAATCTTTTCATCCTCCTTTCTTCCTTGATCTTGAGGAGCAGTTCTGCAACCTCTCCCTCCTTCCTTTCCTTTATCAACTTGGTGTCAGCCAGTTCATTTAACTCTTTTAAGGGAAGAGAGATGAGTTCATCAATGTTGTAGTTTTATCCCTAAGTAGTTCAATCTGGCTGCCCTTAGCTTATCATCTTGAGTGTTTAGCCAGGGGCAGCCCTAATTGCAGCTTCCATGAAGCCTGGGGACCCACTTGAACTCTCTCCCCTTAGCTTCCTTTTCCTTTCTCTTTTCTCCTTTCAATGTCTGTAGGAGTTAACTTCCTTTCCTCTTTATCACTCATAGGTCTGGGTGACTCAGGGT
The DNA here is from genome assembly GCA_025506505.1 of Flaveria sonorensis. Lineage (NCBI taxonomy): Eukaryota > Viridiplantae > Streptophyta > Magnoliopsida > Asterales > Asteraceae > Flaveria > Flaveria sonorensis. Next base: position 20,002,340 of record CM046437.1, on the reverse strand, counting down.
GGAGAGAACTTTTGCCTTCATTGCTTGGTTCAACACTTAAGCTCTATCTAGAGAGAGGCTATGAAGCACCTTCACTAGTTGATGCCTCACTGAGGGAAATGGGTGCTGGAGCAGTTCCTGTCATCTTAAGATTCATAGGCTCAACTATTAGGCCTTCAGTCAAGGTTTCCCCTTCGAAGCTAATCTTGGGTTCCACCTCAACATCCAGTTGACCAAGAGTTTTACCTGCTAGCCGTTGTCTATATAGTCTTGTCTTCAGTTTGAACTCTTTAAGCACCCCCTGTTGAATCCTATGAGCTGACCTTACAGCTTGCCTGTTTTGACTTGGGTTGGCAAATGAAAGGTCAACTAGATAGGTGCTCTCATAGAATCTAAGCATGTAGAAGTTAAAAATCTATTATTGCCCCTGAGTTCTAGAGATTACCAGGGCTCTCCTTTGATCATCATATCTCCATCCCATAATTAAGTTCTTGGCAGGGTGAGATGGAGTAAGCATTGCCCTTGGAATTCCCTCCTCAAATAGACTTTGTATGAGTGAGTACACATCAATGTGAACTTGAGGAGGTGGTTGAGTATGGACAATTGCAAGTGAGGGTGGTGAGTCCTCTATGTCCACACTCTAAGAGGAACTCCCAGGTTCTGTGTTTATGATTAAGACTTTCTCCCCTTTTCTGGTAGCATCACCCACTTGCACAGGGGAGCTAGGGGTTAGGTCCATCACATCCTCAGGTTCTTATGGACTAGGTTGAGTCCTCTAAGTGGGTCTCTCAGCTAGCTTGCCCATGAGATCGGTGATCTGAAGTTACTGATCATTGACCCTCTTTGTAAGGTAATCATATGTGATTCCAGGTGACTGACCTTTGACACTAAATATGTGTAGGTCTTAGTCAGTTGTTGCACCTTTAGTTTCAGACTCCCCTTATCTTCTATAGAAGAATCACTAGGGGATGAAAGAATAGAACCAAAGTCTTCTTCCTTATCACCAACACTAAGTTCTTGGCTACTGGATTTCCCCTACAGCATGACAGCTTTAGTTGAAGTGCCAATGGGCTGGGTTGCGATGGTTAAGGTCTTAAAGATGTAATCACTTGCAGAAGTGAGAGCCTCTTCCATATGGACCTCTTAAACTGGTTCAAGGAGATCCACCTTAGTGGTGTGTGGATGAAGTGGGCTAGACATGGGTGAGTCAGGAGCACTCATCTTGCCTTGAGCAGGGGTGAAGAAGAGAGACTCGTGGTACTCACTGAATCCCATGTCTTCATCATAACTAGTTATTTGTTTTGAAGACATAATTTTCTTTTGAAGACAACTTGTCATCTTCTGGAAGAAAAGTTTATTCAAAATTCTCAAAATTCTAAGGGATATCAGTTTTGAAAAAAATTCTTCTAAAGTAAACTGGGGTTATATGGTGATGATATGGCAACTTAAGACAAACATATTTAAAAATAATCTTGAGTTTAGTTTAAGAAAAAATCTGCTCAAAGTTAATCGTCCCAATAGCTGATACAAGATATTTAAATCTCTGTTCATCAAAAGCTTTTATGAACAAATCAACATATTGTTGATTTGTGTTAACTTTGCTGATCACAAGCTCAGCCTAGAATTCAGTTAACTTGGTAATTTGAGTCCTGTAATTCATGTGCTCATGATTTAGAGTTAAAATGGTTTTCTCTAGATCTTCTATCTTATGTTTATAATCATTCTCAGCTCTTTTGAAATCAACTTTTAGAATATTCATAGACTCAAGATCAGATCTCATTTCCAAGTTATAGGACTTGTATCTATTTACTTTAGCAATACATTCAGGTGTGCAAAAATGTTCCAATACCTTGGGTTCTTCATGATCTGCCATTAGTGCTTGGTTTGAGGAGACATCTTCAAGCTAAAAGCTCTAATCAAAGCCTCTTTCTTTAACAGCAACTGTAGCTTGCTGCTTGGGCTTCTCAGTCTTTGGAGCTCCATCAGTGTAGTTTTGTTTGGTTTGTGCTTGTCCACTATTTGTCCTTGGTGCCTTGCACACCCTAGCAAAGTGTCCAATTTGGTTATAGTTGTAACACTTCATTTTGTTTTTATCCACCTTAAACATTCCACTAGATGCATTGCTGTGAAACTTCCTCCCAGTTCTCCTATAGAACTTCTTGGCCCTGTGAGTAAGAAGAGCCATTTGCTGGACGATCTCAATATACTCTAGATAATCTAGATAGATACAGTCCAAGTCTTCAAGAGTGAAGAGAAAGTTGCCACTGCTTTCATCAGCAGACACAAAGGCTTGTGAAGAGATTGTCTTTTGGAATGGGCTTCCTTGGATATAAATCTCCCTTGGTGCGTTCGGGAAGGTGATGAAAGGACCCTTTTGTGAGTTTTTAGGGTAGTAGAGAAGATGATGTTATGGTTCTCTGCAACCCCCTTCAACCACATGAAGGGCTGAACTTTGCTGCTTGTTGGAGGAATTGCCAGACGGAGTTTGTATGTTCAGCTTCATCTGGTATCTACGAAAGATACCATACAACTCTGTGAGAGTAAGGGTCTTGAGGTTGTCAGTCCTCTTAATGACCACACAATAGTGTGTTCATTGTCTAGGAAGAGCAGACATGAACTTCCTCATAATGTCCATATTCTCAAGATTTACTCCAACATCCATTAGAGTTTCCATGATCTCTACATACCTGAAGTATTGTTGAGTCATGGTTTCACCTGTTTTGTAGGAAAAGTTCCCAAACTGCAGCTTCAAAAGGTCTTTCTTGTTTTCTTTTGCTTCATTAGACCGCACATACATAAGCTTCAGTGCATCCCATATTTGTTTTGCATTTTTGAACTTCTTGAAGCCTCTGTAGATAGAGTTTGGAAGAGAAGTTTAGAGAGCGGTCATGGCCTTCTGATCTACATCAATCTTCTTCCAGTCTTCTTCTGAGTAGTCAGCCACTTCCTTTGGTGTCATGCCACCACTAGTTGTAGTTTAAGTAGGGCATGGTACATGAGGTCCTGAGACAACAGATCCCCACATCCTGCTGTGTTAAGACTTGATGAAGCCTTCCATTCTTTGGCACCAAGAATCAAAGTCATCAGGAGTGATCAGTGGAGATTTTGTCATGGTACCGGTTTCCATATAAGCCTTGGTAAGAGCTGCCATTTGAGTTGTTAAGTGTTTTATGAAAATGAAGGATTTAAAGATGGTGAGATCTTACAATCAAGAGCCTAAAATGCTTTGATACCAATTGTAGGACCGTTGAAGGGGGTCAATGCAACAGTTTCATAATGAGGAGGGACTTAAAACACTTAATAGATCAAATTGGGAACCGGGTTTGTATAGATGATACTAAGTAAATACAAGTAAAAATGAGACAGAATAAGAACAACAATAATATAATATTGGTTTTCAAGAATGATGTATAATGCACTCAAGTTCTCTTACAAGTATTAAAAAGCATAAAGAAAGATACGAGTACTTGAGATACATTATACTACATCCTACAGCCAACTATACTTTGAAAGCCAGCTGGAAACACTAATCTAGACAATAAGATCAATGTAGAGTCAAAAGGTAGATTTCCTTTTGACTAATGACTATGACATGCCATAGCTCACATCCTAAGATAATACAAAAAGGATAAAAGCTACAAAAGTAGAAAGTTACAGACCAATGACCATAATCTACAGTTGACAAAAGCATGGACTTCTCACCAACTCATATAAGTTGGTGAGTCTTCAGAGTGGTAGCAGAAAGTTGTTCAGCTTTGTCAAAAGGTGATCAAAGAAAGCATGTCTTCTCTGTCTTTAGAAGAAATCAGTCTTTAGCTTCGAAATACTTTGTCTCTCAAGCTTTAGAAGATTTCAACTTTCGATTTGGAAGATTTTGTCATTTGGCTTCAGAAGATTTTACACTTATCTTATTTCCTTTGAGTTGTATAAAACTTACAAAGTAACTTTACTCTGTACTTCATGCATGCATGTTGAGAGCTCTTTGGATGCTTTGGTTTCATCAACCTTTAGTTATAAGCCTTACAGTCTTTTCCTCCAGACTTCCCTGAACTAGGGAGAGGGTAGGAGCTTTGTATAGTCTTTTTCTTCTCCATTCCTCCTTGATCTTGAGGAGCAATTCTGCATCCTCAACTTCCCTCATCTCCTTTCACATTTCCTTGTTAGTCAGTTCATTCAATTCATCCAAAGAGAGAGAGATGAGTTCATCAACATTGTAGGTCCCGGACCCTAAACATTTCAATTTGGCTGCCCTTAACTCATCATCTTGAGTGCTTGGGCTGGGAGCAACCCAACTTCCATCTTTTAGAGCCTCATCAATCTTCTTAGGCTCTATCAGGGACAAGAAACAAGAGTGGATACAAACATTTTTGTCATGGGTTTGTCCTCTTGTTCTCACCCTTGTCTCAACATCTCCAATGATGTTTGTGGTGGGTTGTGACTTGTGGATTCTCAGTTGAGGATTCATAACAAGTTTGTTGGGCAGATCTAAATTGGTGAAGTTCAAATCTGGTGCTTGAGTATCATCCACCACATCAACATACTTATCATGAGAAACTTGATCTAATGAGTGTGTCATATCTTTGATGTTGTCTTCTATTGGGTGGTTATCAGTATCAAGAAATTCTTGATCACTATCACCACCTCCATCTCCTTCTACAATGAGTGTGACAGGATTTTTCACTGCAGGACTAGTTACCACCAGAGCTGAAGTAGTTTGAACACTTGGTCTTCTCAGCTCAAATCTTGGATCAGAATCTTCTATTGATAAGGTACCTGTAGATCTTGACACATCTTCACAAAATTTGTTAAAATAGTTTGTAACTAAGTCAAGATTAAAGAGCCAATCAGGACTAGAACCTTTCATACTAGGTGTGTGTGCACTGAAAGTCACATTGGCTGACTCCTCAACTACTCTAGTTCTAAGATTGTATACTCTATAAGCGTTAGGTTGGGAAGAGTATGCAATAAAATGTCCATCATCTGATTTCTCAAAAAAATTTGTCTATTTGATCCTTGGTATTTAAGTTGGTGCAAGGACATCCAAATGATCTGAGGAAACTAATGAAAGGTCTCCTTTTGTGCCATAGTTCATAAGGAGTCTTATCATGAGTCTTGATTACTAAAACCATATTCTCCACATAGCAAGCAGTGTTGATTGCCTCTGCACAGAAGATGATTGGAAGTTTAGAGTCAGATAACATGGTTCTTGCAGCTTGAATAAGTGTCCTGTTTCTCCTCTCAGCAACATCATTTTGCTAAGGAGTCCTGGGAGCACTATATTCTCTTGTAATACCCTTTCCATCACAAAATGCATCAAGGATTTGGTTTTTGGATTTAGTTCCTTGATCACATCTTATGATCTTGACCTTATGATCACATTGATTCTCAATTTTTAGAATGAAATTCATCAAGATCTCAGGAGTCTCATCTTTAGTTCTAAGGAAGAAGATATAAGTATATCTTATGAAGTCATCTATGATCACCAAATAATAAGTGGTCCTTCCTAGACTCATTACACTGGTGGGGTCAGAGAGATCCATATGTAATAAGTGTAGGGGAGTAGTGATGGAGTTCATTTCCTTTGGCTTGTTAGACACCTTGTGTTATTTCTCTTTTAGGCATGCAACAGAATGGTCATCACTTGTAAAATCTTTCTTTGGCATTACAGTTACTAAATCATTCTTAATTAATTTATTCATGCTCTTAAAGTTTACTTGGCATATTCTTTTATGCTAGAGGAAAGACTCATCACTATTGGCTTTATATAGAAAGCAAGAAACTTCTCCTACAAGGGATGTTTCCTTCAAATCCATCATGTACATTTTCCCATTTCTAGGGCTCTGAGCAGGATATGCACTTGAAGAATGACCACTCCGGCCTTGAGAACAATGCACTCATGCTCAGTAAAGAGCATGTTGTGTTGTTGATCACAAAATTGGGACACACTCAGAAGACTATACCCAAGATCCTTGACAAAGTTTACCTTTTCAATGCTGATCTTGCCATTTGTGACCCTACCCCTTCTAGCAATATAACCACCTAATTCTCCTCCAAAATCAATTAGCCCTCCATCAATTTTCTCAAAGTTTTGAAGCAAAGAGCCATTTCCTGTCATGTGCCTGGAATAGCCACTGTCAATGATCCATACATTCACTTTGGTCTTTAGCTGTTCCTACACATAAAGAGATGGTTAGTTACAATTGAAACCCAAGCCTCATTGCTCTTGGGCTTGCTAAAGTGACCAGAAGACAATGCAATAGTAATTCATCCTATGTGAAAGTTCTGAGGATCATTTGCTATTGTTGACGAAGAATTTTTAGTCGCATGGCCTTCCTACATATTCCACACCATCTTTGGAAGAATAGACTTGGCCTTCAATAATTTAGAAGTTTTGATGACTTTGGAAGTTTTGGGGACTCAACCTTTGGAAGCTTTTACATCCACTGCAGCAAACTTCAGTACTTTGAAAACATTCCTTTCTTCTGAGACTAAATTTTCTTCCGAAGGTAAGTTTTCACTTATCTTTTTCTTCCATTTGTAGCTTTCAAAAGGAATAGATTTTCCTTCCAAAGCTATTTTCTTCTTCTTCTTAGAAGTTTTCTTCATGGTCTTGTGGATAGTACTTTTTGGATTGTAGATGCAATCCTTTTCAAAGTAAGAAGTACTACCACACATGATGCATTCAGTTGGCATGATTCTGAGAGTCTACTTTTGAGTGGGAGGATGAGCTTGATCACTTTCCACTTCCTTCTTCATCTTCTCAGATGATGCAGCATGCTTCTTGGGATTAGGCTTTCTCTTGGAACTGGATGGCTCAGGCTGTGCAGTAGTGGTGCACATTTTATCAGTCTTCTTTCTTTTGACTAGGATGATTTGGACATGAACTAGCACTCCTAGTACTAGAATCCATAGTTGAGTCTTTAGACTTTACCACTTCAAATCCAAAAGAATTGAAAACTTGCTTTTGCTTGGAGTTGAAAGTTGCCTTGATCTATTGGGCTTTCTTGGACTTTCTTTTGGCTGCCCTGATCAAGGTCTTCCTTGCAGACTTGGTCATCCTTGGTTCTTTCTTCTCTCCAGGAGAATAGTGTCCCTTCTTAGAATAAACATTGTCAGTCACCTCAGGTTCATCCTTCACTATCTCCTCTTTAGCTTCATCCTTCTCTTGGAAAGGATCAATAGAAGGCAGCTCATCTTGACAAGTTCCACACCTTGGAGATCTAACAGATATGATTGTGTGTGGAGGAGCTATCTCACTTGATACTAGTCCCTACCTGTTTTCGTAACAAACTTTTGCATGCAAGGATGAGGATATTATGTTCTTGAAGGTTTCCTTTTCAACAACACATTTTTCTGCCTCGGCTTTGCTGATCACAAGCTTAGCCTGGCATTAAGTTAACTTGGTTATGAGATCTTTGATTTTAGTCCTGTAGTTTGTGTGTTCATTCTTAAGAGTTGAAATTGTTTTCTCTAAATCTTTTGTTATAAGTTTATAGTCATTTTCAGCACTTTTAAAGTCAGCTTTTAAAATATTTAAGGACTCAAGGTCAGATCTCACATCCAAGTTGTAGTACCTGTACATGTTAACATTAGCAATGCATTCAGGAGTACAAAGATGTTCTAATACCATGTCTTCTTCATAATAAGTCATCAGTGCTTGGTTTGGAGAAGCATCTTCTACTTGAAAACTCCAGTCAAAGCCTCCTTCTTAAACAGCAACAACAATATATTGTTTTGGTTGGCTTGGCTTCTCGGTTCTAGGAGCTGCATTAGTGTAGTTTGATCTAGATTATGCTTGGCCACCACTTGTCCTTGTTACCTTGGACTCCCTATCAAACTGTCATATTTGGTTACAGCTGTAACACTTCAGTATGCTTTTATCCAGACCAAACTTTCCTCTAGGCACATTGCTTAGAAACTTCCTTCCTATTCTCTTGTAAAACTTCTTGACTCTATGAGTAAGGAGAGCCATCTGTTGAACTCTCTCCATGCACTCCATATCATCTGGATGGATGCAGTCCAAGTCTTCAATAGTGAAGAGAAAGTTACCATAACTTTCATTAGCAGGCACAAAGGCTTGAGCAGAGCTTGTCTCTTGGAATAGGCTTCCTTAGATGTAGCTCTCCGTTGGTGTCTCAAGCAAGGTGATGAAACAACGCTTTTGTGAGTTTTTAGAGAAGCAGATAAGATGATGTTGTTGTTCTCTTCTATCCCTTTCAACTACTTGAAGGGTCGAACTCTGCTGATTGTTGGAAGAGCTTCTTGATGGATTTCATAGGTTCATCTCCATCTTGTAACCACTAAAGATACCATTGTGGAAATTCGATTCTGCTGGATGGATCGAATATTGCAATCATATTGTTGTCGTTTATCAAATTTGTGATGCCGAATCTCACAAACTCATTGATGATTTCATTTGAAGATCTATATGCAAGATGAACATGTATGATGATGAATGAATGATGAACAATTCAAGAACACATATTCATAAAATATTTCATTCATTCATATGTATGTTTACTAGGAGATTACAAGGGAGTTTGTAAGAGGTTTCTCTCTCACACACACTCAACCTTGATTTCCCTAGTGAATGCTACGGATTGTTAGTGATTGTTCTAATGTTAGAGTATAAATGACTACACTTAGTCATTTATACTCTTTATCAAAAGAAGAAAAAATTACATTTAAGCACAAATAATTACACAAATATAGTTCTAAGTCTGATAAATTCTCTATTGTTGATGCATGACTGCCGGGTGCTGACATCATTCGGGACGACCGCTGATGTTGACTGTTGACTTTGACCACGGTTGACCAAGTTTGACCAAGTTTGACTTTGGTCAATTTTCTTCGTTTTGATCATATCTTTAGCATATCTTCACCGTGTCGGTTTTGGTAATCATCATGAGATTTGGCAACAAAAGCTTTGGAGGGTGAGGAACTTTTGTGTATGAGACACCAAGAGGAGAATTCTTAGTTCTCAGCAACTGGCAGGAGATCTTTGAAGGAAGCAGGAGTGTTCAATTGACATCTTGAACTGAAAAAGAAACTCGGGCATGTTGTGCAATTCATCACCTGCAAAAGTCTAAATCCTCTCGGTAGAGGTATTGCATGGAAGTTTCACTCTTAAATCAATAACACATGTAAATCTACCAAAACTAAGAAAAACACTAAAAATGACAAATCTTTTTGGAATTTTAGAGTTTTTAAAAAATTATGATAGTTACAAGCATGAATCTTTCAACTGCAATGAGATCATACTAATCCAAAATCCTCTACATCTAAGAATGTTTAAAGTTGGAATACATATAGACAAAGAACAAAGTTGATTGTAAGTATGTTTGTCCACTTAAACTCATGCAAGGATCTATTGTCAACACTTTGTGATATTTATCATGTTTAGAATTGATTAGATATGCTAATTGAGTATACCACACTCAGAAGTATGGAAGAATTACCTCCTCATGAAATGCAAGGTGGCACTTTATCACAACTTGAACCAGGCTACTTAGAGTATAAATTCTCATGATTTGATCCACATTGGGATTCTTTTATATTTGATCCGCATTGAAATTTTTTTCTTTGCCCTTTTGGCAAGCATCAACACTTTTAGTGCAAGGTCAACCAGGTCTGTGCTCAGCACAACAAAAGTTGTCCTTATGTTTACTCCAGGTCTGTATTTACATACAACAAAGGAGAACTAGATGCTTTTATTAATGAGAAATTTATAAACCATTTTCGCATGGTGTGTTTAGGTAACCACACAAGCAAACACTTAGAAAAGTCATTGCTTACCAATACCCAAAATTGGTTTTGGTCCACAATGCATATTGATTTAGTTCATCACAAATATGTTTATCTTGAATCCAAGCTAAGCCTACTGACACATCAAACAGAGTCTTGTCAGTCTTAATTGATTTTGAAGCATAGATTCAGAAGATAGTAGATGAGTGTACTATCATTTCTCTTGTAAATGCCGGAAGGCTCAAAAGAAATATTTTTGGATTTTTCTTGATTTTCTAATTTTTAGGATTTTGGTTTTTTGAGAAAATAAAGAAATGGCATATGTGTTATCAATTCAATAGAGATCATAAACAGTTAGCCCATGTAGCAATGTAATCAGACTAAGCAGATGGAATGAAACATAGGTTGTTTCTTGCATTACCATCATAGTTTCTGTGAGTGATTTATATCCTGCATTGAATTCTGGTTAATTTCTGCTACATTTGGCTCAGTTGCATCATAATATCATGAACAAGAAGAACGTTCCTGTCATGAGAAGGGATCAGCCACTACTAACCTTTCTTGGGTTGGCATGCCTCTATAACTGTCTGCATTAATCATTACTCTGATCCCGAAGGCCAACGTAATAGGACCGAAATCCTATGATGTTATCCCATGCTAATATATATACAGAGCATACGTTTGCTTTGAGCACTCTAATTTCTTCAAAGTAACAACGCCGGAGGCACGACCCAGCAAATTAAGGCTAGGAGCGCATCACCGACAGAAGGGACGAGTAAACTGGTGCACACCTGATGGCGGATTGGCCGACCCAACCCAAAGTCCAACTACGAGCTTTTTAACTGCAACAACTTAAATATACGCTATTGGAGCTGGAATTACCGTGACTGCTGGCACCAGACTTGCCCTCCAATGGATCCTCGTTAAGGGATTTAGATTGTACCCATTCTAATTACCAGAATCGTTTGAGCCCGGTATTGTTATTTATTGTCACTACCTCCCCGTGTCAGGATTTGGTAATTTGCGCGCCTGCTGCCTTCGTTGGATGTGGTTGCCGTTTCTCAAGCTCCCTCTCTGGAATCGAACCCTAATTCTTCGTCACCCGTCACCACAATAGTACGCCACTATCCTACCATTGAAAGTTGATAGGGCAGAAATTTGAATTATGCGTTGCCGACATGAGGGTCGTGCGATCCGTCGAGTTATCATGAATCATTGCAGCAACGGGCAAAGCCCGCGTCGACCTTTTTTCTAATAAATGCATCCCTTCTAGAAGTCGGGGTTTGTTGCACGTATTAGCTATGGAATTACTACCGTTATCCAAGTAGCAAGATACCATCAAACAAACTATAACTGATTTAATGAGCCATTCGCAGTTTCACAGTCTGAATTTGTTCATACTTACACATGCATGGCTTAATCTTTGAGACAAGCATATGACTACTACGTTATCTTACAAGGGGGTTTGCAAGCACATTTTCTCTCACGCACACTCAACCTTGATTTCTCTAGTGAATGTTATGGATTGTTAGTGATTGTTCTAATGTTAGAGTATAAATGACCATACTTAGTCATTTATACTCTTTACAAAAATAAGAAAAAATTACATTTAAACACTGATTATACAAATATAGTTCTAAGTCTGATAAATTCTCTATTGCTGATGCGTGACTGCCGGGTGCTGATGTCATTCGGGATGACCGCTGATGTTGACTGTTGACTTTGACCACAGTTGACCAAGTTTGACCAAGTTTGACTTTGGTCAATTTTCTTTGTTTTGATCATATCTTTAGCATATCTTCACCCTGTCGGTTTTGGTAATCATCATGAGATTTGGCACTTAGGTATTGGTAAGTATCATCTTCAAATAGTCCAATAACCATACAGCTCTATAAGAGTAAGAGTGGAAAGATTCTCAGTTCTCTTAATGGCCACTCAATAGGGAGTCCATTGTCTGGGAAGAGAGAACATGAAATTCCTCACTATCTCCCTATTCTCAACTTTGATTCTAACATCCTTTACAGTATCCACAATCTCAACATACCTGAAGTATTATTGTGTTAGGGTTTCACCTTTCTTCTAGGTGAAGTTTTCAAACTACTACTTCATGATGTCTTTCTTGTTTTGCTTGGCTTCCTCAGACCACTCATACATGAGCTTTAGTGCATCCCAAAGCTGCTTAGTAGTTTTGCACTTCTTGAAGCCTCTGTATATGGATTTTGGAAGATCAATTTGAAGAGCGATCATGGCTTTCCGATCTACATCTATTTTCTTCTGGTCTTCTTTAGAGTAGTCAGCCATCTTCTTTGGTATCATCCCATCTCTAGCAGTGGTAGAAGAAGTGCTTAGGATGTGAGGTCCTTCAACAACAGATCTCTACGTCCTTCTATCTTGAAACATCATGAACCCTTCCATACATTGGCACCAAGTATTAAAGTCATCCAGAGTGATTAGTGGAGACTTTGTCATAGTACCAGTTTCCATATCAGCCTTAGAGATAGCTGCCATTTGAGTTGATAAGTGTTTTATGAAACTAAAGGGATTTAAAATGTTGAGATCTTACAATCAAGAGCATGAAATACTCTGATACCAATTGCAAGACCGTTGAAGGATGGTTAATGCAACAGTTTCATAAGGTGGAGAGGTTTAGAAATCTTAGCAGATCAAATAGGGAATCGGTTAGGATGAAACAATGAACAGAAGTAACAAGAACATTAAAACAAAAACACTCATATACGGTTTTCAAGAATGATGTATATTGCTCTCATGTTCTTTGAAGTGTTACAAAGCTTACATGTAGAATACAAGTATTTAAGACCATTTATTCTACATCCTACAGCCGGCCATACTTTGAAGGCCAACTGGTAACACTAAACTAGATGACAAGATCAATGTAGAGTCAAAAGGCAGATTGCCTTTTGACTAGTGACTATAACATGTAATAGCTCACATCCTAATATATTACAAAAAGGATAAAAGTACATAGTTAGAATTTTACATACAAAAGACCTTAATCTACAGTTGATAAAAGCATGGACTTTTGACCAACTCATATAAATTGGTGAGTTCTTTAGAAGGGGAAGCGGAAAGTTGTTAAACTTTTGTCAAAAGATGATTCAGAAAAAGTATGTCTTCTCTGTCTTAGGAAGAAATCAGTCTTTGTCTTCGGAAGACTTTGTCTTTGAAGCTTTGAAAGACTTCATCTTTGGTTTTGGAAGAATTGGTCTTTTGGCTTTGGAAGATTTGATACTTAGTATAATTCATTGAGTTATATCAAATCATCCGAAGTAACTTCCTTGTACTTCACATGTGCATAGGTGGAAAACTATCTTCAGAAGAAAATTTGGTCTCGGAAGAAAGGAATGCTTTCGAAGCATTGAAGTCTGCTACAGTGAATGCAAAAGCTTTTGAATGTTCAGTCTCTAAAACTTCCGAAGTCATTAAAACTTCCGAAGTTTTAAAGGCCAAGTCTAATCTTCCAATGATAGTGTGGAAGTTAAAAGAAGGCCATATGATTGAAGTTTCTTCATCAACAACAGACAAGGATCCTCAAGATTGTATATAGGATCAATAGGTGTTGAACTATCTTCAGTTCATCTTGTTCATCATAAGACTAGCAAGGCTTGGGTTTCCAAATGTAACTAACCAACTCTTTCTCATGTGCAAGAACTTTTAAAGACCAAATGAAATGTATGAATCATCGATAGTGGTCGTTCAAGGCACATGACGGGCAATGCCTCTTTGCTTCGGAACTTTGAGAAAATTGATGAAGAGCCAGTTTCTTTTGGAGGAGAATCAGGTGGTTACATCATAGGAAGGGGCAAAGTCATAAATGGTAACCTCAACATTGAGAAGGTAAACTATGTTAAAAAGCTTGGATACAATCTCTTTGTCACACCCCGAAAGGCGCACCGGAAGGGCACGCGTGTGATGAAGATAACGGAAGTTGAATTATTTCCAACAATTTTCAAGCAAACAAATCAGAGACACCATAATGAAATATTAATATAAAAATATTATTACATCGTTACGAGTGGAAGTCTTAAATTGAAAACTAAATAGTTATTACATGACATTGTTCAAATATTAACAAAAGATTTTAATTGGCAGCGGAATTGGGTCCTAAATATAGCATCCAAATTAGATAAGTTTCCTGCTAAAACCCTTTTCATTCCCATACATGTTTAATCACCTGAAAAACATGCCCAAAAGTTTATCAGTAAAAAGCTGATGAGTTCACAGGTTTATATAAAAAAAATATAAATCATAATTTCCCTTTATAAAATGATATGATTATCCCATAATCAACCCCTAGATCATCAAGAAGTAGATTTTCTAAACCAACCAAAAGATTTTCAAAAGCCAAACAAACTCCTTTTGTTAAACAAACTAAAGTTGAGTTAGTTGGTTTAAAAACAAAACAATGTTGGAAAAAGAAAATAATTTCAGGAGGTGAATCTGATATATCTTCAGATAAAGCAAAATCATACACATACGAGCAAGTCACATATAAAAATGCAAATGGATAGCTCAGGACAATAATGGCCTGGGTTGAAACAACTGATTTGCTAGTATGATAGGGACAGTTATAGAGGCATGCCAACCCAAGAAAGGTTAGTAGTGGCTGATCCCTTCTCATGACAGGAACGTTCTTCTTGTTCATGATATTATGATGCAACTGAGCCAAATGTAGCAGAAATTAACCAGAATTCAATGCAGGATATAAATCACTCACAGAAAATATGATGGTAATGCAAGAAACAACCGATGTTTCATTCCATCTGCTAAGTCTGATTACATTGCTACATGGGCTAACTGTTTATGATCTCTATTGAATTGATAACACATATGCCATTTCTTTATTTTCTCAAAAAACCAAAATCCTAAAAATTATAAAATCAAGAAAAATCCAAAAATATTTCTATTGAATCTTCCTGTATTTACATGAGAAATGATAGTACACTCATCTACTATCTTCTGCATCTATTTTTCAAATCAATAAAGACTGACAAGACTTTGTTTGATATGTCAGTAGGCTCAGCTTGGATTCAAGATAAGCATATTTATGACGAACTAAATCAATATGCATTGTGGACCAAAACCATCTTAGGGTATTGGTAAGCAATGACTTTTCCAAGTGTTTGCTTGTGTGGTTACCTAAACACACCATGCGAAAACGGTTTATAAATTTCTCATTGAAAAAAGAATCTATTTCTCTTTTGTTGTATGTAAATACAGACCTGGAATAAACATATGGACAACTTCTGTTATGCTGAGCACAGACCTAGTTGTCCTTGCACTAAAAGTATTGATGCTAAAAAGAATCCCAATATGGATCAAAGCTAAAAGAATCCCAATGAGGATCAACTTCAAATGTGAAGTATAAAAGAATCTCAATGCGGATCAAATATAAAAGATTCCCAAAGTTGATCAAATCATGAGAATTTATACTCTAAGTAGCCTGGTTCAAGTTACAATAAAGTGCCACCTTGCATTTCATGAGGAGAGTTATTCTTCCATACTTCTGAGTGTGGGGTACTCAATTAGCATATCTAATTAAACCTAAACATGATAATATCACAAATTGTTGAAAATAGATCCTTGTGTGAGTTTAAGTGGACAAACATACTTACAATCAACTTTGTTCTTTGTCTATGTCTATTCCAAACATTAAACATTCTTAGATGTAGAGGATTTTAGATTAGTATCATCTTATTGCAGTTGAAGGATTCATGCTTGTAAATATCTTAATTTTGAAAAATCTAAAATACCAAAAAGATTTTTCATTTTTTAGTATTTTTCTTAGTTTTGGCAGATTTACATGCGTTATTGATTTAGGAGTGAAACTTCCATGCAATACCTCTACCGAGAGGATTTAGACTTTTGCAGGTGATGAATTGCATGACATGCTTGAGTTTTTTATTCTGTTCAAGATGTCAAGAGAACACTCCTGCTTCCTTCAATGATCTCCTGCCAGTTGCTGAGAACTAAGAATCCTCCTCTTGGTATCTTATACACAAAAGTTCCTCACCCTCCAAAGCTTCTGTTGAGGGAGAGTATATGTTAAGTCTGAAGAATTTCTGATGCTTCTCCATCACTTCTAAAGTTAAGATAAAGCTACTGATATTGCTACCTGTTCAATCCATAGTGTATGCAGATGGGTGTATTTTCAAGTCTTAAAAACAAGACTAGAAGATCAAGCAGATGAAACATCCATCAAGTGCCGAACCAAAGTCTTTATGTGCCGAAAAAAGTCCTTTTCTTAATGCTGTTTTATGAAGCTTCTAAGAAGATGCTACCTAAAAGGGGGAGAAGACTGCATTTCAAGACTGCATGTCAGACTGGGTTTGAGAATGATATTCTCGGTTGATGTGATGTTTTCTGTTGGACTGTTGTTGGAGAGATTGTTGCAGCAGCTTCATGATGTACCTGAGGTTCTGCAAGGGAAGGATTGAGGATTGCCTTTATCATGTTTGAAAAATCCCTAGCTTCCTTCATTTTTTCTCTAATAAGCACATGAATCTTCATCTCACTCATTGTATGAATAGCAACAATGGGCATTTGTTTCAAAGAGATGGGTTCCCAAAATGAAATAGAAGATAACCCATCTCTATGAATCACCAGTGAACCATCAGCATCAACTTCCAAATTGACAATATTGCCCATCTGCATTGGCACCTTTCTCTTTTTCCATTGTTCCCTTTAGTTGTTGATTCTGTCAAATGCTAGCTTCAAGATCTTAACACACTTTAATATAAACTCCAGATCTTCTTCAGTAGCTTTATTTTTGAGGGCACTGAAGTGTCTTGTGAAGATATAGTGTATGTAAGACTCATCTAGCAGTCTGACCTCATAACCACTGAAAATTCTGATCTCTGGGGCTTCTTTTCCTTCCCACTTTCTCTCAATCACCAACTCATAGGATTCTTCATCATAGTACACATTGGAAATTGGTTTGGTTTTGTGAGTTCCAACAATCATTTTTCATTTCAATGATTCTGTTGGTTTCACATGCAGCTCAGGGAACACTACCTCTTCTGCCACTCTCTTTCTTCTTTGTTCAAGTGGATTTCTAAAAGATTTGTCTTTTCTAGTACAGATGGCTTTTAGAGACTTGAAGTTGTTGGTTCTCTTAAACATCTTCAGAATATCCTCAAATTCATAACCCCTGTACATTCCATCACTATTTATTAGATCTAACTCAGCCAATTCTTTTAAGTCATGGACCTTCATGGCATTGACTAAGGCTGTATATTCTGTAAAGAATTGCACCAGGCCTGAGATTCTTTTGACCATGAACATATTCCAACTGCTATCACACTTCCAGGCAATGAATTTGACATTTGTTTTACCTTTGGGAGTAGATACCCCTCTAATCATCACAGCAGTGGTTAAACCCTCTTGAAGTTTCAGTTGTGAAGGTTCAATGAACCACTCTAGGTTTTTGTGCAGAATAGGGGCCAGAACATCTTTGTCTTTTGTAGTCAATTGTATATCTTGTGCAGAAGAGCTTGTTCCTTCTGGACAATTACTTCTTCTTCAATTGCTTTCATTCTATCTTTCTTTTCATTAATCATTCTTAACATAGCAGCCTGAAGTGAGTTAGTCTTCATGTTTCCTAACTTTCTTTTTGTAAATCCCTGTTTATTGAGATAATCCTTCATTTCCCTATCTGACATGTTATAGGGATAAGGAAAAACAAACTGTTGGTCATCTTTCTTTGCTGTTTTGAGGATAGAGGATGTTGGCTTTTCAGTCTCTTTTGTTTTCTCATATTCTGTTACATATGTAGGATCTAGCAGCTTTTCCATCATCTTTACCTCCTCAACAATCTCCTCATATGTCATGGTAAACACAATGTCAGTATCATAACCATGATTTATCAGATACATGGCAAAAATCATAAGATCATCAGACTTTGCATTTCCAATCATGCTTTCTACACATGGCTCAATAATTGATGGACTGCTCATGTCATCATGTTTCTTTGTTTGTTCATCTTCAGTTTCTCCTTCTTCCAACATAATCACTTCCAAAGTATGCTGCAACTCTTTCTCAGCTTGTTCATGTTCATCTAAAAATTCAGCAATTGCTGCCAAACTCCTAGGATCATCTCTAGTTTTCTTCTTAGGTTGTTCTTCCTCAACCATAGGAAGTTTTCCTTTTGCTTTTTTCAGTCAAGTATTTCCTTTTTCTTATGTATGTAATCACTCTTGGTCCTGATGATGAAGCTACATTAGTTTTGTCCTGGTGTTTTTCTTCAACAGCCTTAAGCTCAGTAGTGATTCTTTGTTATTCAGCTTCTTGTCTGTTCAATTCAGTTGTTTCCTTTTCTTTGAATTCATCACAAAGTCTATTAATTAAACTTTGTTGTTCATCAGTCAATACAACAGCAGGAACAAGCTGCATTCTCACTTCTTCTATTGACACAGGTTGTGATGGAATTACAATTATAGACTCTGAGGGGGATCTGGTGTTTTTGATGTAATCCCAGAATTCCTTATCTATAATGAATTCACTTGAAAAGAATATGTCCATGTCATCTATTAGTTCTTTCATCATGGCCTCTTTTTAGTAGATGGATCAAAATATACTACCATCTCCCAGCTATCATCATCCCTAACACCACTGGTTTCTTGCTGTTATGAATGAACTTCCTTGTCAGTTTCTTCAGCTAAATGTTATGTTGCTTCTCTTTCAAATTCAGCCTTTAATTAAGCAATCAGTTCTATTTCATCAATTCTTTTCTTCAAAGCCTCATTTTGTTTGTTCAGACCAGCAATAAGTTCTGTTTGTATCTCCATATGTGCTCTTGATCTTCCATAGCTACAGTTTGAATAGCCACAGTGTCCACATGACCACTGATTTCTTCTCTTGACATCTCTAAAGAGGCTTTTAACTGTTTGATCTCCTCATCTTTTGTTCTCAAATCAGCATCATACTTGGCTTTTAATTCACTCAGTTCTTTCTCCTTTTCATCCAACTCTAAGATTCTATCATTGATTATCCCTGCCCTTTTATCCAAAGTCTTCTCCATTCTAGACATTTTGGCTAAGAGATCAGATATCATCCTATCCTTTTCATCAGGTCTGTTCACCTCTGATTCTGCAAAGCTCTCAGAAGGAGCATCTTCAGAGACAAGTTGTCTCTGTGGTAGAGGCACAGTATGTTGATTATCTTCTTCATCATTAGAAGATTTAGAAGATTTTGAGGAGCTGGTAGATTCACCAGAACTCCCAGCCTCGGCAATTGCTTCAGGTGGAGAACTGCCTTGTGAATCTTCTTGTAAATGAATTGGAGAGAATGATTGTGGGATAATAGGATCAACCCTCAAAGGGGATAAAACAACAGCTTGTTGTAGTGTTTCACCAGTGTGAGGATCACCAATCAAAGGCAACACTGGTATAATGTGTTCTTCAGTTTCTGCATGCTCATCAACATGGTGTTGATCATGAGCAGCAGCCTGCTCCACTGATTGTTCTAGAGCTTCTTCTTAAACATTTACTTCATGAATTGGTTCATCATCAGGAACATCAGCTGCCATTTCTTGTGCAGGTTCCTTAATAGGAATATCATCATGTACAACCGGTTCTTGGTGTTGTAGTTGTTCTTCATCCATTGGCACATCATTTTAGGGATCTATTTGTTGTTGCATCCAAGGTAAGAGTGGAATGAAAGCACCACTATAGAAGTTTCTTGGATCTCTCTTCTTGGTGTTCTTCAAAGATTTGGCATTATAATGAGGAACATCAAGAATGGGGCCTTCTAAAACCAGATCAGGAAAGGCTTCATTAATAAGACACTGAATGAATCTGGGGTATATTAAGAACATGTTCCTTCTCCCTCCTTGAATATTTTACATCAATCCATTAATGACATATGCTAAAAAGTTATAGGGTCTGTTAGAGCAGAGGGCACAGACCAGTGAAGATGTAGTTAATGGTATGTCATTCCACCTAGTTTTTCTTTTAGATAGGCAGTGTTAGATATAATGAATGAGAAACCTCCATTGCAAATAAAGCAATCCTTTCATTATCTGTTTTGCCTCAAATCCTCCCTCATATCCAATGTCAGCAAAGAATGACAAGATATCTTCTTCATCAAATTCAGTTGGAGAATTTGGATTATCTTGAAATTGAAGGCATTCTCTAATAGATTGTTCTGATATCACCAGAGTGTGATCATTAGATATTCTTCCTAAGATTGCTTTCTCACCATCAATATCCAAGCTTCTGCATTTCTCCAGAAAGATCTGATGTAATTCTCATAGATTACAAGTCTCACTGATATGGCATGAGCCACTCTTGTTGTGGCTATGAACCTGATCATGCCTCTGAGTCCCTCAGCTTCTGGGACATCAGAATCAAGAAAACCACTGACATTATGGAGATTGCTCCAAGTCAGGTTAGCCATTATGTAATCCACATTAAATTTTGTACTTTGTCAAAAATTAATGTTTTTGCAGTGGCTGAATCTGATTGGTTTGTACAGCTGCTTCTGATTTTATGAAGATGAGTCTGTATTTTTGTTGTTTTCTGCAGATTCAGAGGTTGTCAATTCTTGCTTGGATTGTCATGTATCTTTGATGTGACACAGATTCCCAACTTGACTGATTTTGGAGCATGCATCTTCTGAAGCTGATTAAGGAGTAATTTCCATACAGACACAATCAATTTGACAAAGTTGTCATTTTAATGTTTGCAAATTTAATGTTTTTGTAAATATTTCCTTTTAAAAAATTTTATTACTCCCCCTAAAGTTTATATCCATACGGGATAAAAACTTTAAATGAACTTTATAAAATTTTAGGACAATATTTCTAAACAGTTTAATTGTTTTGCACTTTTCTTTGAAATTTTGGGATCATATCAATCTTATCTTTCATAAGTGCAAGTTGTCATGAGCTTATTGATTGAAGGTATATTTGTCCTCTTAAACTCATGCTTGGTCAATATTGTAATGCATGTGATTTTCATCATGTTTTGATTTAATAAAACATTTAACAAGAACCTCACACTCATAAGCATAGCAAGATCAACTATCCTCATGTACTGTATGGTAGAACTTTTTCATAACTTTCAATACCTGGTCATTTAAGTTATGAAACCTCATTCATTTTGGTAAGGGGGATCCACTTTGGGATTCTTTTACCTGAGCCTTATTTTGTTTGATCCACATTGGGATTCTTTTTGCTCTTCACTTTGGAAGGTGATCCACTTTGGGATTCTTTTTGTTATATTCTGTTTTATTTGTCACCCGTATTGGATGTGTTCCACATTGGGACTCTTTTTGGATCCAGACATCAGCACCATGTGCTTGTTTCCCCAGGTCTTTCCTCAACAAAACAAAGGAGAAACTGATGTGAATGAGATTCATAAGGTATCTTGACCTGGTGTGTTTAGGTTACTACACATACGTACACTTGGATAGGTTAGATACATACATGCTTTGAGATGATGCATTCACAGTTGAATGTGATCTTTAGTGAATCACAGCATTTATCTTCTGTTCCAAGTTGAGCCTACCCACATATCAGGTAAGTCATGTCAGTCTTTCAAGATATTGAATTAAGCACAGTGAATGATATAACGACTGTAATTATATCATCTCCCTAAGAAGTACAAAACAAGGACTTCAACAAAATTGATTTATTTTTGTAATTTTGTGAATTTATTGATGTTAATCAAGGTTAATCATGCTGATTGATTGGACTAAGAATTCAAACCGACTTGGGTCAAATGCCTTAGTAAACAAATCAGCTAGCTGATTGTCTGTGTTAACCTGAATCAGCTTGATTAAACCTTTTTCAGCACAGTCTCTTAAAAAGTGATATCTAATTTCAATATGTTTTGTTTTTGAGTGCTGAACAGGATTGTTTGTTATGAAGACTGCAGCAGTGTTGTCAATATGAATTGGTGTGTGCAAGAAATTGAAACCATAATCAAGCATCTGGTTTTGAATCCAGAGAACTTGAGAGCAACAAGCTGATGCTGCTATGTACTCAGCTTCAGCTGTCGATACAGAAACATTGGTATGTTTCTTGCACTGCCATGACACCAGTCTGGGACCAAGAAATTGACAAACGCCAGATGTGGATTTTCTGTTGAAATTGCATCCCCCGTAGTCACTGTCAGTGTATGCATAGATATTGAAGTCTCCATCCTTTGGATACCATAGTCCAAGAGCAGGTTTGCCCTTAAGATATCTGAATATCCTCTTGACTGCATTCATGTGAGATTCCTTGGGATCTGCTTGATAACTGGCACATACACAAACACCAAACATAACATCAGGTCTACTGGCTGTTAAATACATAAGTGAACCAATCATGGATCGATAAAGAGTCTGATCCACAGATTTGCCATCTGTGTCTGGGCCAATCTTCACTTTTGTATCAACAGGTGTTCTGATGGACTGACAGTCTGCAAAGTGAAACTTCTTCAACATTGATTCCACATATTTTGACTGGTTGATGAAGATTCCACTGATGTTTGTTGTACTTGAAGACCTAGGAAGAATGTGAGTTCTCCCATAGCACTCATCTGAAATTTTGAATGCATAAGATTTTTAAAGTCTTTGCAGAGTTGTTTGTTGGTGGAGCCAAATATGATATCATCCATATAAATCTGGACAAGCAGCATCTCATTCCCTTTTCTCTTTTGAATAAAGTCTGGTCAATCTTCCCTCTTTCATAACCATGGTCAAGAAGAAAGGATGACAGAGTCTCATACCATATTCGAGGGGCTTGATGTAAGCCATACAAAGCTTTATCAAGCTTGTATACCCTGTGAGGGAAATCAGGATCCTCAAAGCCTGGGGGTTGACTCACGTAGACTTCTTTAGAGATCTTTCCATACAGAAATGCACACTTTACATCCATCTGATAAACTGTGAATTTGATGGATTCAGAGTACGCAAAAAAGAGTCGTATGGCTTCTAATCTTGCAACAGGAGCAAACACCTCATCATAATCTATTCCTTCTTCTTGTGTATAGCCCTGTGCTACCAGTCTTGCTTTGTTTCCGATGACAATCCCTCTGTCATCAGTCTTGTTTCGGTACAGCCATCTGGTACCAATAGGGTATTGTCCTTCGGGAAGATCCACTAGCTACCATACTTCCTGTTTCTTGAATTGTAGCAATTCTTCCTGCATTGCCTCAATCCAGCTATTGTCTTGAAGAGCCTCTTTAATGTTTTTGGGTATAGTTTGACACAAAAAACAAGAAAACAAACAGATGTTTGCAATACTTGACTTGCTTCGTGTCACCCGCTCGTCTAAATCACCAATAATGTCGGACACTGGATGATTCTTGTGTGTCCTGGTAATTGAAATCAAATCACCAGCAATGGACACATCAAGATTGGAGACATTCAGATCATCTTGGTGAGAGGCATCTTGTTGTTGTAGTGTGGAGGAGTGATGACCAGAATCAGAGGGTACAACATCTTCAGCTTCAGCAGCACTCTGAATACTCTCATCATTTCCATCTCTGTTAGAATCAGCTGGTGCATGAGTTGGTTCTGAATGTCTCACTTCAGTTGAAGGTTCAGCTGAAGGAGATGGCATTGAACTGCGACCAGCATCTGTTGAGATACTTTCATTTTGTGTAACTTGCCGGATAGGATCAGCTTGTAAGGGCACTTCTTCATTGTCTTGATCGGTAGAAGGAGGAATCATTGGGAAGTCTGTCTTCTTTCAACTGACCCTGATGTTCCTGCATTTGACAAATTGAACTGATCAAAAGATCTTGTAAATGAATCAATATCAAACAACCAGTCAGGACCATTTGATGATTTGGGAAACAATGCTCATTGAATTGAATATTTGTTGATTCATCAATGATGTTTAATCTAGGATTAAACACCCTAAAAGCCTTAGACACTGAGGAATATCCCACGAAGAATCCCTCGTCAGACTTAGGAGCAAACTTTCCTAAATGGTCTCTGGTGTTCAATATTGAGACAGGACAACCAAATGACTTCAAAAATCCAATGAATGGTTTTCTGTGAAAAAGAAGTTCATAAGGAGTTTTATTGTGTTTTTGATTATCAGAGTTCGATTTTGCACAAAACATGAAGTGTTAACTGCTTCTGCCCAAAATGTAATAGGCAGTTTTGCATCAGCTAGCATTGTTCTTGCTGCTTCAATTAGTGTTCTATTCCTTCTTTCAGCAACTCCATTTTGTTGTGGAGTACGAGCTGCACTGAACTGATGAACAATGCCTTTTGTGGTGCAAAATGAACTCATGCTTTCATTTTTAAATTCCTCCCATTGTCACTTCTAATAGATTTTACTTTTAAATCAAGTTGATTTTCAATTTTGGTTATAAAATCTATATGATTTGGGGCGCCTCATTCTTATGAAGTAGGAAGAAGACCCATGTGAATCGAGTAAAGTCATCAATGATCACTAAACAATAATGCTTCTTGCCAATACTCATGACGTGAGTCGGCCCGAAGAGATCCATATGAAGTAACTTCAATGGACAATTGTTAGTGTTCACAAGTTTTGGCTTATGAGATGATTTATGTTGTTTTCCTTTGAGACACGCGGTACAGTGGTCAACAAAATGAAATTCCTTTTGAGGAAGACCAATTACATGGTTCCCTTTGACCAATCTATTCATATTTTTAAAATTCGTGTGTCCTAAGCGTCTATGCCAAAGTTGTGATTCATCAAATGATGCTTTAGACAATAGACATGTCTCTTCTGATGGATGAGCAGAATTAAGGTTCAAGACATATGTATTATTCTTCCTCGGTGTCTTCAAGACAACCCATTCTTCAGGAATATAAAATCCTGGTTTCAAGATGTAGCAATGAGTGTCGGTGAAATGAGTAGAATATTTCTTGTCACAAATCTGGGATACACTGAGCAGATTGAAGTTCAGCTGCTCGCAGTAATTGACTTTGTCAAAGCTCAGAATCCCATTCGTCACTGAACCTTCTCCAGTAATTCTACCGCCCTGTGAATCTCCGCCAAATGCCACAGTAGTTCCTTGAATGTGCTTGAAGTCATGAAGGAGGGAACTATCTCCTGTCATGTGTCGGGAGCATCCACTGTCCACATACCATAAGCTATTGGACCTGTATGAATGACCCTACAAGCACAAAAAGAACTAGTTAGAATGAGGAACCCAAGCCATAATGGTCTTGGGTTGTCCTTTGGCATCGATCACTGTTACTTCTTGATACTTTCCTCTTGTGTGTGTTTTAGAGGAGGATGATTTCAGCCTTTTCTTTTGTTTCTTTGAGGTTTCAGTTCATCAATTTCATCTGATGTGTCAGAGGAGTATACAAACCTTTCCTTTTGATTTTTTTGCAAAGGATGAACAGATTTTTGTTTTTCAGAAATCACTTTGATTTTATACTTTTGATGAGAATTTGGTGATTTGTTTAGGTTTGTTGGACTTTTGTGTCTAAACTTGTCAGTTGGAACCGATGAAATGGGCTTGTGTTGTGAATTTTTCAATCCTTTTTTATTAAAGTAACAATCAATTGTATTGTGATTGGTCATATCACACAATGAACAATATTTGTTAAAATGACAGTTTTTTGTTGAGTGATTGTTCATGTCACAGATAGAGCAGTACTCAGTGAAGTAGCACTCATCTGTTTTGTGATTGGTCATATCACAGAATTCACAATACATTTGATTGTCCTTTAATTTTGAAACAGAAGTCATATCAGTCTTTGGAGTGCCAACAGATTGTTTCACAATTCTGACTTGCTTTGTTTTTGTGGACTGATGATGCTTCTTTCTGTATTCCCTTATTCCCTATCGAATTGTTCTACCTGTTCTTTGTTGAAGATATCAAACCCACTTCCTTGTTTGATATTTGATGAAGATGGTGAATCAGATTTCACTTTAGATTTTTGAACAAAAGTGGTTTTTCCTTTGGTAACTACGGGAACTTTGGTTTTATCCTTGAAGTTCAATGAAACCTGTCTGATTTGCTTGAATTTTTAGGAGATATGATCTCATAATCAGATCTGCTTTCAGTAGATGGTTTCACTGAGCATTCAGCAGTGTGATTCACTTTAAGATTTTGAGGAACAAATTTTACAAAAGGCACAATTGATTTGACTGGGTTATTTGGTTTCTTGATAACCACAGGTTTGTCTGAGCACTCTTTGATTTTGATAGGATGACCCAATCTGATTTTATCCTCATTAGTTTCAATGTAAACACCTGGTTTGTTTTGAGGATTTGTTGTTTAAGAAATCTTTGATTTGGTTTCAATAATTTTAGATTCTTTTGTATCTGATTGAGTAAGTGACTCAGCCATAACAGTGTAGTTATCATTATATGGAGGAGGACAAGTTTTGTAGCCTATCCCAGTCATATCTTTAGCCCCCTTTTGAGACACAAGTAACTCTTGTAGCTTGACAGATGAGAGCTGAAAGTTTCATTTCAGTAGCTGATTGCTCAGCTTTGATTTGGTCAACAATTCAGTTAACCTCTCATTTTCAGCCACAAGTGTGTACTTTTCACCATGGAGTGTTTCCATGTCAGACAACAGAGATTTGATTTTAACTTCATAAATTCTCATTTCTTGTTTTAACATCTCTGATTTCACCTTTTCTTCTCTTATTTTATTAGCCAATTTGTGATTGTGTTCCCTGTACCCCTGTACTTCTAGAACACATTTTTCAAACATAGATTGGATTTTACCTCAGATGGCATTGGAGTTGGTCCATCATTGATATGTGCCATAAGTGCATGATTCTGAAACTGTGGTTGAACTTCCTCAGCATACACGCTCCAATCACAAACTCCATCTTGTCTGATGACAAGTGCATTTGAAGTTTGTTGATTACTTCCTTGAGATTGATGAGTCAGCAGAGGTTGTCTTTGCTGAATTGGCTGTTGCTGATTTTGTTGTTGCTGAATTGGCTGTTGCTGATTTTGTTGTTGGTGTGAGTAAGAGTTGCTTGGTTGAAAGTTGGTGTTGTGTTGAGAAGCATGCTGGCCATATAAAGGTCTTTGAAAATTGTTGTTGATTCTCTCTTGGGAGAGTAACATTCCCGAGAGAAATGACCACTCATTCCACAGTTAAAACACTTAACTTTGGATTTGTCATATCCCAGCTTTGTATTCTCATTGAGACTCAGTTTCTTCCCTTTCGAAAGAATTTCTTTGCTCTCATAGCAATCATGGCCATCTGCCATTGCAAATCCATTTCTTCAACATCATCAGGATCCATTTCTTCTAGATCTTCTTGAATCAGATGAGCTGATGTGAGTCTCCCTCCAAGGTAGGCTTCAAAGCTAGCAACAAAGGCATTGTAAGTTGCCTTTTGTTCTTCAGATTTTTGCTCATCATGCATGTTGTTAGGAGATACAGTGGGTTGGGCAGAAGATGGTTGTTTTTGAGGTTGTGGAGCAGCACAAAATCCTGTTGTTCTTGTTTGATCTCTTGATGACAGAAAGTCTTCTTCTTCAGTAACAAAGGCATTTTCAACAGAATGAGTTTCAGATGGAAACTTGTAAGCCTCAATGACTTGAGGTCCACTCAGATTTCTGCTCCTTTCATCAAGTTCAAGAGCCTCAATTTTTGCAATCATGATATCCAAGCTAGTACTCTCCAAATCAAGAGTATTCTTCAACATTGTAACATTCTGTTTCCAGCTTTCAGGCAAGCTGTGCAGCATTTTCTTGTTTAGTTCCTTCTCCTTGTAAGTGACCCCATAATTTCAAGGTCATTTACAAGTTGCACAAATCTGTGAAGCTGTCTGGAGATAGACTCTCCTTTGGTATGATGAAATGTCTCATACTGATTTATCAACTTGTCTTTGTTAATTTCAGTAACTTCACTGCTTCCCTCACACATAATCTGTAAAGCATCCCAGACACCCTTAGCTGTTCCATATTTTTCTAATCTTTTTAGAACATCCATTTTTAGTGCTTGTGTAAGTATGGAATAAGCTCTAAGATCAATCTTGATTTTCTTATATTCTTCATCATCAAGAGTTAAGTTTGGATCCTCAATGGGAATTCTTGCAGTTTTGTACTGAGCAGCTTGATCAGCATTTAGAGACAGTGGAATGTAGGGACCTTTGCAAATAGATATCCAGTAGTCAGGATCTACACCTGTAATGTAGTTTCTAAAATGAATTTTCCACTGCTTAAACTCAGATTTGTGTTTAAGCATAGGAGGTTTGGATGCATGACCAGTTTCAGAATGATTATAGGAATCCATGTTAGCTAAACTGATTTTAACTTGTTGAATACTGTTTTAAGTTGATTTTAAGTTCGAACAGTGTGTTTTTCTTCAAATCTTCTATTTTCGGTCAAGAACAAGTTTGTTAAGTTTAGATCTGTCGATTTGAAGGAGTTCTAAGTTCTTGATTTTGTGTTGTTGGGTTCGACAGTAGCAGATCTGAAGATTTTGTACTTTGTGGTGTTCGATTACAGTATGTTTGTTTATCAGAAGAGTAGATCTTGCTGATGAACAACTCAGTCTACAGTTCAATCGATTTTCACCCAAAATCCAAGATGATTCTGTGATGAATTCAAGAGCCAAGGCTCTGATACCAATTGACTGGGTTTGAGAATGATATTCTCGGTTGATGTGACTCAACCTAGGATCGAATATGTGGACTGAGTCAATAATATAGCAGCAGAATTACTATACTACAGAACATTAATTGCTGTAGTAAACGCTTGAATGTAAGAGAATCAAGAACCATAGTAAATGTTGTAAAATATTGTGGATATTACTGCTGAGTCAACAACCTTACAAAGTTAGGGTATGTGACCCTATTTATAGGCGTATTCATTGTCTGTACAAAAGATTAAACTAACCCTGATCTATACAAGAGAATCTAGTCTAAGTACAAAATAAATATAAAAGTGTAAGTTGTTCATCCGCATTAGTTCATGCGGATGAACAAGTCTTCATCAGCATTTATGTTTTCTCACCCGTATTAGTTCACGCGGGTGAACAAGTCTTGTCAGCATTTGTGTTTGCTCACCCGCATTAGTTCATGCGGGTGAACAAGTCTTCATCAGCATTTGTGTTTGCCCACCCGTATTAGTTCATGCGGGTGAACAAGTCTGCATCAGCATTCTGTTGTTCATCCGCATAGACTAATGCGGGTAAACAAGTCTTGTCAGCATTTACTGTTGTTCATCCGCATGGACTAATGCTAGTGAACACTTCTTGTCAGCATTTCTTCAGTTCATCCGTATGGACTAATGCGGATGAAGACTTCTGTTCAGCATTAGTTGTCTTGATTCGCATTTGTTAATGCGGGTGAACAAACACTTGTCCGCATTTGTTCACTAGTCATACGCATTAACAAATGCGGGTGCTTTATACTTGTCTTCTGTTTTCTGTTGTTTTTTGTAACTGATGTTTTCCCACCAGAACAACCTCCAACCACTTCTTGAGTTAGCAAGTATGATCCTTCAGGGTCTAACAACGTCAATCAACATCCAAGGTTTTGATAATCATGAGGTTTTGGCAGCATCATCTTAAGGGGAGTACTGTTGGACTATTTGAAGATGATACTTACCAAAACCTAAGTCCCAAATCTCATGATGATTACCAAAACCGACACGGTAAAGATATGCTAAAGATATGATCAAAACGAAGAAAATTGACCAAAGTCAAACTTGGTCAAAGTTGGTCAATCGTGGTCAAAGTCAGCAGTCAACATCAGTGGTCATCTCGAATGACGTCAGCGCCCGACAGTCATGCATCAGCAATAGAGAATTTATTAGACTTAGAACTATATTTGTGTAATCATTTGTGCTTAAATTTAATTTTTTCTTATTTTTGTAAAGAGTATAAATGACTAAGTGTAGTCATTTATACTCTAACATTAGAACAATCACTAAGAATCCATAACATTCACTAGAGAAATCAAGGTTGAGTGTGTGTGAGAGAAAAACCTCTTACAAACTCCCTTGTAATCTCCTAGCTAACATACATATGAATGAATGAATTTTTTATGATTATGTGTTCTTGAATTGTTCATCATTCATTCATCATCATACATTTCATCTTGTAATAGATCTTCACTTAAAATCATCAACGGGTTTGTGAGATTCCACATCACAAATTCGATAAATGACAAGAATATGATTGCAATATTCGATCCACCAGCAGAATCAGTGGTTTCCACATAAACCAATCGGCACTACCGATCAAGAGGGGCGGTTGTCAAACCCAATAGATCTTCCAATATATTTTATGGCCCTCCAAGAATTAATGATTATGGAAGAGGGAAGTGTGCACAATTAATAAAACAACTAAAAACATCATAAAGATCACACAGTTATTACAAACTTAAATCATATCATACATAAAACATTATAGCATGTTTTCCACCCAAAATTGTTAAATAAAATGTTATTTAAAAATAGGGGCTATGAAAACTCACTTTAAAATGTGACAAGGAGATGGTCTAAGCAAAATCGAGCCCGATGAATACAAATGACCAATTAACGCCCTATACACGAAGGATCTATTAATTGTCGAGTAATAAGTCTAATATGTATGTGTTTACCCAACTTACTAGACTTGTCTTGAAATTCATTTGGTTAAATAAATTATAATTTAAGTGACAAATATTTATTTATTAAATATACCATTTAACCCTTAATGACAACCACATATCACATACTCAAGTAATTACATAAAAATATATAAAAACATAAACATAAAATTTACTAAATTATTTATTAAACAAACAAATAAATAAATAAATGATAGTTAATTAAATATTAATTCTTAATAATATTTTATTTAAGATTAATTATAAGAATATTCATAATCTTGTTCTTGTTAAGAAAACTAATTCTTATTTTTTTTTATAGGTATTACTTAATTTGACATAAATCAACATTGATTAATCTTTTTAAGAAATAATTTAATTTTCAGTAGTAAAACATGTATAAAACTATTTTTAGACAACTGTTATCAAAAAAATATGTTCTATTATATTCAACCCAAATTTCACCCGTATATGGTGATTTTTAACCCGAAACCGGAAGGTTTTACGCGCATAAACCGTACATCAACCCATATATATATTATGATATACGTTTTAAAATTAATCTTGTATACCAAAAAAATTCTGAAATATTTTGTTAAAAATCAGTTCTAAATCAGTCTATTATTCTTAACCCGAAATTGTAATTTTCGGCTTTTTCACGCGTATAAAGTCATCACCGAAGACCATGCTTGTTATAGATTTGTTAAATACTTGAAAACATAAGTTTTTAACTTAAAAAAAATATTATTTTCTGTTCAAAACCGGACTTGTGCAAGAACACTCGTTTTTTACCCGAAAAACACCGTTTTAGCGTGTTTTTAAACGTAAAATGTTTACGAAATTGAACCCACTAATCAAAACTTTTATTTTCAGTAAGATTACTAAAATTTAACTTATTTTTAACAAGTTTTAAACTTATTTCTCCAGATTTTACCAGGATACTTGATTACCATAAAATTTAATTTTATGATATCATTACTAGTGGTCATGTCTCATCTATACTTAATTCCCATTATTTCTTAGTGAGAAAAAGTGTTAAAGTTTCTATATCATGATCATGATATACATGGATCATTTTAATCATCTCTAAACTTATAAATCAAGAACATATCAAGATCAAAAGTGTTAACCATACATACATACATATACACGATATTATACATACATATAATCCAAATCATTATCTAGTTTTTTTAGTTTTCATTTCCACAAAACATATATTAAAACCAAAATATTTTGGATCATGATCACCATTATTCATGGATCATCTCAATCATTTATGAAATCAAAGAGCAAGATGAGTTCAGAAGATCATGCTTACATACATGTCATGTATCACCCATTTTCATCTTTTTTGATGAACTCCTTTGGGGATGGGTTTCTTGTAATGTTCATACACACAAATCAAAGCTTGATCATCTTGCATGACAAAAACAAACATAAATGTAAATGAAATTTCAAAAATCATCAATATCAAAAACACACATATACACACACACACGCATTCACGATTCATATACACAAACATAAACATCATTTTACAACCCACTTTTCTTGATTAAAAACCATTGTTGGAACCTTGGATTTAATAAAATCTAGTTTTTGTTAAACAAAACTTGCAACGTTCATTCATAAGTCATGTTGCAAGAGGTCTTTGAAGAAAATAAATCTTACCAAAGATGAACAACTTAAAAAATATGAATGATTTCTTCTTCTTGGAGTTAGATTTATGCAATTTCTTAAACCAACTCACTAAGGGATCCTTGAAATCAGGTTTTGATGCTTGAAACAAGACTGGAAGATCAAAATTTGGAAGTGTTGTGGGTGTTTGGGTGGTGGTCGGCTGAGGGGTAAAGAGAGGGGGAGAGGAGAGTGTTTTAGTGAGAGAAAGGTGAGGTTGAGTGTGTGTAAAAGGTGGAGTGTAAGGTTGGTTAAAAAGGGAATGATTAAGTGTGATTAGTGTGTGCTAATCATGTATTAAATTAATAAAATGGCTGGTGGATGTTTATGTGAGATGCCACCCGGTGTAAGGCGGATGTCGGTCTCGTTAAATTTTTTTTTTTGGTAAAATTTTAAACGTTCGGGTTTTTACGCGACAATTTTCTATAAAATTAAAGTATTAATTTGAGGCTTTCCAAGGGTTCACAACAATTAATAATAGTGATCAAAAGTGAAAAATAAAAAATATACACAGTTTAACACAGCATGTAATGGACTGTACATTGCATCAAGGCAATATTTAAAAAGTCTTAATTTTACATGATAAAGGTTAGTAATAGTAATTATTATTTTTCAGGACTAATAATGTTTTCACTTATAATGCTTTAAATTATAAAAATCAAAACAAAATGACCAGATTTAATTAATCAGATTGTCACCAACGCTCGTTAAAAGTTTTATCACAACGCGACCCGGTAATTCTCAAAATTACCATTTATAAAATTTATGCACCAAGGGGCTTTGCTAGACCTTAGATGACCTTAATTATCAGAAAGTTAAGTCTTATAATGAATTTAATTATTTTATCACATCTTATTAACACCTATGGATATTAACCTGAAAACACAGGATGTCACAGTCTCCCCTCATTTATGACATTTCGTCCCGTTTAAGCTGTAGCTCCAGGTTCTGATCTAGACGGACAGAGGTGAGGGTATTTGCACTTCATCTGGTCCTTTCGTTAAGTGAACTCGGGACCACGCTTCGAGTTCCATCTAACCTTTACCAACTTAACCTGATTTCTATGAGTTTCTGAATTCTCCAGTCCATAATTTCGACCTGGTTCCTCGGTAAAATTCAGTTTGTCATCGATACAAACTTCTTATGGTTGGACAACCAAAGCTTCATCTCTAAGGCACTTCTTCAGATTAGATACGTGGAACACATCATTTACTTCACTAAGCTCACGAGGTAGCTTAAGTTTATATGCAACGGGACCAATCGTGACACAATCTCAAATGGTCCGATATAACAAGGGCTAAGCTTTTCTTGCTTTCCAAACCGAACATCTCCTTTCCAAGGCAAGACCTTCAGATAGACTCTATCTCCAAACTAGAATTCCAATGGTTTCCTTCAATTATCCGCATAACTCTTCTGCCGACTAGCGGCGGCTTCTAACCTCTTTCTGATTTGAACAATCTTAGCCATAGTCTCTTGGATAATCTTAGGTCCAGTCTGTTTCTTCTCCCTAATTTTTGCCCAGCAAAGCGGTGAAGGACACTTTATTCCATACAAAGCTTCAAATGGGGCAGCTTTGATACTACTGTGATAACTGTTATTGTAGGAAAACTCAACTAGGGTAGATGAGTATCCAATTTCTCCAAAGTCAGTCACACATGCTCGTAGCAGATCTTCCAACATTTGAATAGTCCTCTCACTTTGACCATTCGTTTACGGATGGTAGGTAGTACTCAAGTCAAACGAGTACCCAAAGCTTGGTGTAAGGATTGCAAAACCTCGAGGTAAAACGATTGTCTCTGTTAGAGATTATCGAAATCAGTACTCCATGACAAGATACCACCTCCTTGAGGTAGATTTTGGTTAGGTTTTCCATCAAATCCATTTCCTTAATGGGTAGGAAATGAGCAGACTTAGTCAATCTATCGACTATTACCCAAATAGTGTTGTGACTACTTGATGTGCTGGGTAACTTTATGACAAAGTCCATTGCTATCCATTCTCATTTCCACTGAGGAATCTCTGGATATTAATGA
Source organism: Flaveria sonorensis (assembly GCA_025506505.1). Lineage (NCBI taxonomy): Eukaryota > Viridiplantae > Streptophyta > Magnoliopsida > Asterales > Asteraceae > Flaveria > Flaveria sonorensis. The sequence continues at coordinate 19,968,400 of CM046437.1, read as the reverse complement.
AGTCCTGATGGCTTTTGATAATCCGCATTCACTCTTGAACAGGTCAAACATTTGCCCATGTAGGTGGCTATCTCACCCTTCATATTTGGCCACCAATAATCTTCCTTCACATCCTTGTACATCTTATCTGATCCGGGGTGAATTGAATACTTAAATTTATGGGCCTCATCTAAAATCAATTCATGTAGGTTTCCAAAAGGGTGAACCCAGATTCGGTCCATGAAATACATCATATTATTGATTTTAGGCACTAACTCCTTGAAGATGCCTTCAGTCCTTCGTTCTTCAAATCTCATCTTTTAGAGCTTCACTTGAGCATCTCGGATTTGAATATCAAGACCCTAATGAATAGTCAGCTCCAAAGCGCATACACGCTTAAGCTTTTCATTCTCCTTTCTACTCAATGCGTCGGCCACAACGTTAGCCTTGCTCGAATGATAGCGGATCTCATAACATATTCATTTAGCAACTCTACGCATTGATGTTGCCTCATGTTAAGCTCCTTCGGATCGAAGATGTGCTGAAGACTCGTGATCCATGTAGATGACACACTTGGTACCGTATAGGTAATGCCCCCAAATCTGAGTGCAAAAACCCACCCCAAATTCTAAGTCATGAGTGGTGTAGTTTTCTCATGCACTTTAATTGTCTGGATGCATAGGCTATGACCATATTTTTCTGCATCAACACACAATCAAGACCTAAACGTGTGCATTAACAGTACACAACGAATCCTTCTAATCCTTCAGGAAGAGATAGAATAGGAGCACTACATAATTCTTCAGTAACTGAAAAGCTGCTCATGCTATTAGTCCAGTCATACTTCCTGTCTTTTGAGTCAACAACATCAATGGCTTTGTTATCTTCGAGAAATTTTCAATAAATATTCGATAATAACCAGCCAATCCAAGAAATTATCGCGCCTCGGTCGGGGACTTGGGTGCCTCCTAGTTCTTAATTGCTTCAATATTTTCCCGATCTACATGTATGCCTTTCTCATTAACAACATGTTCGAGAAAATGACCATCTCGAATCCAAAACTCCCACTTCAAGAAAACTTGCATACAGCTTCTCTTTCTTTAGCGTCTCAGGATGATCTTCAGTTGCTATTCATGATCTTTCTTGGTTCGTAAATAGACTAGTATATCTATGATGAATACTATTACTAACTTATCTTAGTAGGGTTTTCTTACTCTATTCATAAGATCCATGAACATAGCAGGTGCATTTGTCAGACCAAATGGCATAACCAGAAACTCATAATGGCCATAACATGTTCTGAAATACTATTTTTGAAAACATCCTCGGCTATTAATAGCTGATGATAACCCGATCGTAGTTTGATCTTCGAGTAGAAGCTAGATCCTTGAAGCTATAAACATAACATTGATTATTGGTAATGGGTATCGATTATTGATAGTGAGTATGTTGAAATCTTGGTAATCGATGCACATTCTGAATGGCCCATCTTTCTTCTTGGCAAATAAGACTGGTGCTCCCCATGGCAAGAAGCTTGGTCTTATAAATCCCTTATCCAACAATTCTTCTAATTGCTTGGACAATTCTGCATCTCCAAAGGTGCCAGTCGATTGTGATCGGCCAACAGGAGCAGCCCCTGGTACTAAATCGATTGGAATTCAACTTGTCTAGACAGGGGTAATCTAAGAAGATCATCAGGGAAAACATCTGGATAGTCTCGCACTATCAGTATATCCTTAAGCTTTCGCTCCTCATTCTTAGTATCCACCGCCTTGGTAAGAAATGCCGGATACCCTTCATGTAGAATACTTGCAAGCCTTCATTCAATTGACGATCTTTAGGGTAGGTTTCCTTTATCACCTTCGATAGTCAAAGTTCTACTGCTGCAATAGGGAAAAGAAAAATTTCTCGTAGCACACACCTAGCATGATGCTTCGACAACCAATACATGCCCACAACGATATCAAAACTACCAAGCACAACAGGTAGGAGGTCAATGCTAAAGAATGACCCTCTAATTGCATAGTACAACCCTCTAACTACATCACGTGCCTCAATTAACTTTTTCGTTGGCGAGCTCAACAATGTATTTATAATCTAATTTACTAGATCTAAGGCCAAGCAATGGTTCAAAGTTCTTTGACACATAACTCATATCGGATCATGTATCAAATAATATAGATGCGAAATGATTGTTGACAAGGAACGTACCAGTGACGACGTATGGTTCCTGTCTAGCTTCCTTGGAATTCATCTCAAATGCCCTACCCCTTGAACTTAAACCCTTTAGCTTGGGGAAATCCCTTTTGTAATGACCTTCAGCTCCACATTTAAAACATCTTCGCCCAGTTCTCTTGGGCTTGTCAATCAACCTTACACGACAAGTCTGAGCTTGATGCCTACTTGTTACACCTCAAACACACATTCACGCTACAGTTACCACGATGATGAAGATTTCACTTGTTACACCTCGGTTGTACACCAGCTTGCTTCCTTGTCTTCGACTAGTTAGTAGCATACATCTTTCCTGATCCAACCCTCTGCTTCTTTTGATTCCCAGCTTGGTTCTTGAAATTCCTAGTCCACTTCCTCTTATTCTCTAAAGACCTCTTATCAAACTCCACAACCTTCCTTTCATTCTCCATCAACTTCTTACCGCTATCTTTTTTCTTAGCCAGCACACCTCTTCGAATAGCATCATCAGTCAACGAATTAGCTAACGCCACTGCGCTTTGCATTGTGGTAGGGTTTAATGCTGTAACCATGCCTCTGATCTGGGGTGCCAATCCCCAAATATATCTCTCAATCCTAACATAGTCTGGAGTAACCATTGGGGTACAAGTCTTGCCAGATCTTAAACCTGAAAGTATAGGTTTCTAACTTCTGCACCTTCCATAGTTAGATTCCAGAACTTAGTTTTGATCTTTTGAAGCTCATTGCGAGGACAGTACTCCTTAAGCAGCATCCCCTTCAAATGGTTCCAAGAGAGACCAAACATTTCTTCCTCCCTAGGTTCTAAACTTGCCAATTCCACCAACTTAAAGCTTCATCTTGGAATGAACATGTCGCATACTTCACTCACTGATCAGCAGAACAGTTGCTGATTGCCATCACGGATTCCATCTTCTCTATCCATCTAATAATGTCAAGAGGTCCTTTAGCTCCTAAAAAGATTCGTGAATTACAAGCTTGGAATGTCTTATAGGTACAACCCTGAGCTGACCCCAGGAGGGATTTCCAATGGAAGTGACTCCAATGGAACCACCCATGGTGCCACGCCCTCAACCACGCCCAGCTTTGCATTGTGTTGCTCGAGTGTAGAGTTGATGTGTTGGGATATCAATTGTGCTAACTCTTCAGCAGTGGTAGGGAACGAATACCTCTAGCACCAGCGGTATTTCACGTGTTAGGTGCCATTGATTTACTTCTGTTATGGAACAAACAAAAGAGAATAAGTAACATACATGAAATAATATTAAAATGCATAATAACATAGTATATAATCACAAAATTTTGATAATCACAACATTCATTAAATCATCATATCAATTTAATGAGAGATAGAGAATCAGTACGTAATACATGTCCAGAAACAACACAAAATAGATGCCATAGTAGCACCAACATCAATACAAAAACAGTTGTTACAATATTCAAGTACTAACACAACAAAGATCCTACAAGTCTAATGAGAGAATCGTGCCATCACATCGGCACGCACCATCACCGAAGCCATCATCATGCAAACCATTGCCAATCCTAATGCCGCCTCCATTCGCTCCTCAAGAGAAGTCACCTGCTACCAATCCAGCCTCTGCAGCCTCCACCTTTAGCTCTGCCACCTCAAGCTTCTTCTTTGTCTCTCCCAGTCCCGACTCTAAATCACAAATCCTGTAATGCAGCTGGTTCAGGATGTCGTCTCAATTACTTTCTCCTCCTCAATGTCATCATCCGTCTATCCATCGCCTGTAACATCTCTCTCGTCACTCCCCCCTTACCCTGTAAGGATGAAATCTGGTGCTCATAGTGAATGCATCTGGTAGCCAGAGTAACTAAGGTACGATCAATAGGCTCATCAATCAACGGTAGGTCTCGACAGGATGAGTACTCAGCAACCTCAAATGTAGAGGGAACACCACCCTCATCAGCCCCTCCTACAAATGCCCGGGCAACCAACCCCACTATTCGTCTTGCACCTTAGCCCTTTTGGCTCAGTCTCCTCCAGTATCCCACTAAGAATCTCATCAGTAACTATCATCGGCACCCTCTTCTTCCTTGAGTAAACAAAACAAACCAGGAACACGTTCGGGATGTCAGGAACAGGCTCATCACTAGCAGGTACAACCTGACTAGGCTCACCAATAACAGGAGGACTCTCGTCATCATATTCCCAAATCCAGCCATTCCTGTACTCGGAAGTTGGCTCCCATCTAGGTGCAAATGGGTAGTGATAAATATCCAAGGGTGTGATAGGGGGAGAAAAAACATAGGATCCTCGTAATCACTATCGGAGTCATGAATCAGAATGAACGGGGTCTGAGAAGGCATCTGCAACATAGGAATATCCGTACTAAATTTTCTAACAACGGGCATCTATACTTAACTTATATGAACAATCACATATAAAAAAATCACCATTTTAATGCATGCACGATAAGAAATTTTTTGGGAATAAATGATTTAACTTAAATCATTATTGGTTATAGTCTAGATTTTTGAAAAATATTTTTCTAGTTTGCCATAACCTTTGGCTCTGATACCAACTTCTGTCACACCCCGAAAGGCGCATCGGAAGGTCACGGGTGTGACGGAGATAAAAAAAGTTGGATTATTTCCACAATTATCAAGCAAACAAATCAAGACACCATAATGAAATATTAATATAAAATGTTATTACATCATTACGAGTGGAAGTCTTAAATTGAAATCTTAACAATTGTTACAAGACAATGTTCAAATATTAACAAAACATTTTAATCGTCTGCGGAATTAGGTCCCAATATGGCATCCAAATTTGATAAGTTGCCATTAAAACCCTTTTCATCCCAAACATGCTTAATCACCAAAAAAATACCCAAATGTTTATTAGCAAAAAGTTGATGAGTTTACAGGTTTATATAAAAAATATGAATCATAATTTCCCTTTATAAATGATATGATTATCCCGGAATCAACCCCTGGATCGTCAAGGACTAGCTAGGTCCACTGACTATGATCACAACCAAGAGCCCCATAATCAAACCAAAACACAAAGTCCCTCAAATCCTTTCAACATATATCCCTCCGTATAACCGACCACCTTTACCGATCACGAGGGGCGGTTGTCAAACCCAATAGATCTACCATATATCTCGTGGCCCTCCAAGATTAATGATTATGGAAGAGGGAAGTCATGCACAAGTAATAAAACAACTCAAGGCCATCATAAATATCACATAGTTATTACATAATTAAATCATATCATACATAAAACCATTATAGCATGTTCCCCCCCCCCCCCTAAATAGTTAAATAAAATGTTATTTAAAAATAGGGGCTGTGAAAACTCACCTTAAAATGTGACAAGGAGATGGTCTAAACAATCGAGCCGGTGAATACAATGACCGATTAACAACCTATACACTAAGGATCTATTAATTGTTGAATAATAAGTCTAATACGTAAGTTGTTTACCCAACTTACTAGACTTGTCTTGAATCCATTTTTAAAAGACCCATTGGTGACTTTCGGTTTGGTTAAATAAATTATATTATAAGTATAATTTTTTATTTATTAAATATACCATTTAACCCTTAATGACAACCACATAACACATACTCAAAGTAAACACATAAAATATATAAAACATAAACATAAAATTTACTAATATTTTAATAAGTAATTAAATAAATAAATGATTAATTAATTTAATTTTTATTTAATAATATTTTTATTTAAGATTAATTATAAATATAGTAATAATCTTGTTCTTGTTAAGAAAATTAATTTTTATTTAATTATCTTTTTATAAATATTACTTTATTTGACATAAATCAACATTGGTTAATCTTTTTAACAAATAATTTAATTTAAAATAGTAAAACATGTATAAAATTACTTTTAGACACATTTTATCAGAAAAATATGATCTATTATATTTTACCCAAATTTCACCCGTATATGGTGATTTTTAACCCGAAACCGCATGGTTTTACGGCGCATAAACGGTTATATATGTTTAAAATGATTCTTTTATACCAAAAACATTCTGAAATATTTTGTTAAAAATCAGTTCTAAATCAGTCCATTATTCTTAAACCGAAATTGTCGGTTTTCGGCTTTTTTCAGACGTATAAATTCATCACCGATGACCGTGCTTGTTATGTATATACTTGAAAACTCACAATATTGTTTTCTATTCAAAACAGGACTTGTGCAAGAACACTCATTTTGACCCGAAAAAACACCGTTTTTAACGTGTTTTTAAACGTACAACGTTTACGAAATTAAACCCAGTCATCAAAACTTTTATTTTCAGTAAGATTACTAACATTTAACTTACTTTTATCATGTTTTAAAGTTATTTTTCTATATTTTACAATGATCCTGTCTTGTTGACTATTTGATTTCATGAAATCATTACTAGTGGTCATGTCCCACCTATACTTGATTACCATTATTTCTTACTTGTTCTTATCTTTTCTTTAAATCAAAAGTGAGTAAAATGTCAAAGTTTACAGATCATGATCACCATATACATGGATCATTTTAATCATCTCTAAACTCATAAATCAAGAACAAATCAAGATCAAAAGTGTCAACAAAACATACATACATATACATGATTTTATATATACATATATAATCCAAATCATTATCTTGTGTTCTTAGTTTTCATTTCCAAAAAACCTAAAGATTTCATATCATGATCACCATTATTCATGGATCATCTCAATTATTTATGAATCAAAGAGCAACATGAGTTCAAGAACATCATGCTTACATACATTTCATGTATCACCCATTTTCATCATTTTTGATAAACTCCTTTAGAGATAGGTTTCTTGTGATGTTTATAAACACAAACCAAAGCTTGATCATCTTGAATGTTAAAATCAAACATAAATGTAAATGAAATTTCCTAAATCATGAACATCAACACACATACACACACACATTCACGGTTCATATACACACACATAAACATCATTTTACAACCCACTTTTGTTGATTAAAACCATTGTTGGAACCTTCGATTTCAATAAAATCCAGTTTTTGTTGAACAAAACTTTTAACATTCATTCATAAGTCTTGTTGCAAGAGGTTTTTGAAGAAAACAAATCTTACCAAAGATGAACAACTTAAGAATATGAATGATTTCTTCTCCTTGGAGTTGGCTTTATGCGATTTCTTGCACCAAACTCACTAAGGGATTGGTTTTGATTCTTGAAACAATATTGGAAGATCAAAATTTGGGAGTGGTGCGGGTGTTTAGGTGGTGCTTGGCTGAGGGGGAGAGGAAAGTGTTTTAGTGAGAGAAAGGTGAGGTTGAGTGTGTGTAAAAGGTGGAGTGTAAGGTTGGTTAAATAGGGAATAATTAAGTGTGATTATTATGTGCTAATAATTTAATTAAAGTAATAAATGGCTGGTGGATGTCTAAGTGAGATGCCACCCAGTGTAAGGCGGTTGTCGGTCTCGTTAATTTTTTTTTTGGTAAAATTTACAACATTCGGGTTTTTACGCGACAATTTTCTATAAAATTAAAGTATTATTTTTGGCTTTCCAAAGGTTCACAAAATTTAATAATAGTTATCAAAAGTCAAAAATAAAAAATATACATGGTTTAGCACGGCATGCAATGGACTGTACATTGCATCAATATAATATTTAAAATTCTTAATTTTACATGATCAAGGTTAATAATACTAATTATTATTTTTCATGACTAGTAATATTTTCACTTATAATGCATTAATTTAAAAAATTCAAGACATAATGACCAGATTTATTTAACCAGATTGTCACCAACACTAGTTAAAAGTTTTATCGCAACACGACCCGGTAATTCTCAAAATTACTATTTATAAAATTTATGCATCAAGGGGCTTTGCTAGACCTTAGATGACCTTAATTATCAGAAAATTAGGTCTTATAATGAATTTAATTTTTTTATCACATCTTATTAACGTACGGATATTAACCTGAAAACACGGGATGTCACACTCTTGAGTGTATCTCAATTTTGTGACAAGAGACATAACATGCTCTCACTGATTATTAGTGTATTGATCTGAAGCCCGGGGTGGTCATTCCTTTAGAGCATAACCTACTTAGAGCCCTCAATAACGGGAATATATACATGATGGATTTGCAGGAAGCATCGCCATCAGGAGAAGTTTCTTGCTTTCTATCTAAAGCTAATATTGATGAGTCTTTCCTCTCGGATAAAAGAATATGCCATGTAAACTTAAAAACCATGAATAAATTAGTTAAAGATGATTTGGTAACTAGAATGCCGTAGAAAGAGTTTACAAGTGATGAACATTGTGATGCATGTTTGAAAGGAAAGCAACACAAAGTGTCTCACAATCCAAAGAAAAGAATTCTATCACTACTCCCCTACACTTATTACATATGGATCTCTTTGGCCTCACCAGTATAATGAGTCTAGGAAGAACTTCATATTACCTGGTGATCTAAGATGACTTCACAAGATATACTTGGGTTTTCTTTCTTAGAACTAAGGATGAGCCCCCTAAAATCTTGAAGAACTTCATTTTGAAAATTAGGAATCAATATGATCTAATGGTTAAGATCAAAAGGTGTGATCAAGGAATTGAATTCAAGAACCAAATCCTTGATACATTTTATGATGAAAAGAGGATTACACGACAATATAGTGCTCCTAGAACTCCTAAACAGAATGGTGTTGCTGAAATGAAAAATAGGACACTTATTGAGGCTGCAAGGACCATGCTCTCTAACTCTAAACTGCCTATCACCTTCTGGGTAGAGGCAATCAACATTGCCCCTCTATTTGCTGTACAGAGTATTAGTAGTCATAACACATGGTAAGACTCCTTATGAATCATGGCATAAAAAGGAACCTTAATTGATTTCCTTAGGTCATTTGGATGTCCACGCACCATCTTGAATACCAAAGATCATATAGCCAAATTTGCCAAGAAATCAGATGATGGACACTTCATTGGATACTCTTACCAAGCTAAGGCTTATAGAGTTTAAAATCTTAGAACTAGAGTTTTTAAGGAGTCAGCCAATGTGAACCCAGATTCGGTCCATGAAATACATCATATTATTGATTTTAGGCACTAACTCCTTGAAGATGCCTTTCAGTCCTTCGTTCTTCAAATTCTCATCTTTTAGAGCTTCAACTTGAGCATCTCGGATTTGAATATCAAGACCCTAATGAATAGTCAGCTCCAAAGCGCATACACGCTTAAGCTTTTCATTCTCCTTTCTACTCAATGCGTCGGCCACAACGTTAGCCTTGCTCGAATGATAGCGGATCTCATAACATATTCATTTAGCAACTCTACGCATTGATGTTGCCTCATGTTAAGCTCCTTCGGATCGAAGATGTGCTGAAGACTCTTGTGATCCATGTAGATGACACACTTGGTACCGTATAGGTAATGCCCCCAAATCTTGAGTGCAAAAACCACCACTCCCAATTCTAAGTCATGAGTGGTGTAGTTCTTCTCATGCACTTTTAATTGTCTGGATGCATAGGCTATGACCATATTTTTCTGCATCAACACACAATCAAGACCTAAACGTGATGCATCACAGTACACAACGAATCCTTCTAATCCTTCAGGAAGAGATAGAATAGGAGCACTACATAATTCTTCAGTAACTGAAAAGCTGCCTCATGCTTATTAGTCCAGTCATACTTCCTGTCTTTTTGAGTCAACAACATCAATGGCTTTGTTATCTTCGAGAAATTTTCAATAAATCTTCGATAATAACCAGCCAATCCAAGAAATTATCGCGCCTCGGTCGGGGACTTGGGTGCCTCCTAGTTCTTAATTGCTTCAATATTTTCCCGATCTACATGTATGCCTTTCTCATTAACAACATGTTCGAGAAAATGACCATCTCGAATCCAAAACTCCCACTTCAAGAACTTTGCATACAGCTTCTCTTTCTTTAGCGTCTCCAGGATGATCTTCAGTTGCTATTCATGATCTTTCTTGGTTCGTAAATAGACTAGTATATCTATGATGAATACTATTACTAACTTATCTTAGTAGGGTTTTCTTACTCTATTCATAAGATCCATGAACATAGCAGGTGCATTTGTCAGACCAAATGGCATAACCAGAAACTCATAATGGCCATAACATGTTCTGAATACTATTTTTGAAACATCTTCCTCGGCTATTAATAGCTGATGATAACCCGATCGTAGTTTGATCTTCGAGTAGAAGCTAGATCCTTGAAGCTAATCAAACATAACATTGATTATTGGTAATGGGTATCGATTATTGATAGTGAGTATGTTGAAATCTTGGTAATCGATGCACATTCTGAATGGCCCATCTTTCTTCTTGGCAAATAAGACTGGTGCTCCCCATGGCAAGAAGCTTGGTCTTATAAATCCCTTATCCAACAATTCTTCTAATTGCTTGGACAATTCTTGCATCTCCAAAGGTGCCAGTCGATATGGTGATCGGCCAACAGGAGCAGCCCCTGGTACTAAATCGATTGGGAATTCAACTTGTCTAGACAGGGGTAATCTAAGAAGATCATCAGGGAAAACATCTGGATAGTCTCGCACTATCAGTATATCCTTAAGCTTTCGCTCCTCATTCTTAGTATCCACCGCCTTGGTAAGAAATGCCGGATACCCTTCATGTAGATACTTGCAAGCCTTCATTAAATTGACAATCTTTAGGGTAGGTTTCCCTTTATCACCTTCGATAGTCAAAGTTCTACTGCTTGCAATAGGGAAAAGAAAAATCTTCTCGTAGCACACCACCTTAGCATGATGCTTCGACAACCAATACATGCCCACAACGATATCAAAACTACCAAGCACAACAGGTAGGAGGTCAATGCTAAAGGAATGACCCTCTAATTGCATAGTACACCCTCTAACTACATCACGTGCCTCAATTAACTTTTTCGTTGGCGAGCTCAACAATGTATTTATAATCTAATTTACTAGATCTAAGGCCAAGCAATGGTTCAAAGTTCTTTGACACATAACTCATATCGGATCATGTATCAAATAATATAGATGCGAAATGATTGTTGACAAGGAACGTACCAGTGACGACGTATGGTTCCTGTCTAGCTTCCTTGGAATTCATCTCAAATGCCCTACCCCTTGAACTTAAACCCTTTAGCTTGGGGAAATCCCTTTTGTAATGACCTTCAGCTCCACATTTAAAACATCTTCGCCCAGTTCTCTTGGGCTTGTCAATCAACCTTACACGACAAGTCTGAGCTTGATGCCCATACTTGTTACACCTCAAACACACATTCACGCTACAGTTACCACGATGATGAAGATTTCACTTGTTACACCTCGGTTGTACACCAGCTTGCTTCCTTGTCTTCGACTAGTTAGTAGCATACATCTTTCCTGATCCAACCCTCTGCTTCTTTTGATTCCCAGCTTGGTTCTTGAAATTCCCAGTCCACTTCCTCTTATTCTCTAAAGACCTCTTATCAAACTCCACAACCTTCCTTTCATTCTCCATCAACTTCTTACCGCTATCTTTTTTCTTAGCCAGCACACCTCTTCGAATAGCATCATCAGTCAACGAATTAGCTAACGCCACTGCGCTTTGCATTGTGGTAGGGTTTAATGCTGTAACCATGCCTCTGATCTGGGGTGCCAATCCCCAAATATATCTCTCAATCCTAACATAGTCTGGAGTAACCATTTGGGGTACAAGTCTTGCCAGATCATTAAACCTGAAAGTATAGGTTCTAACTTCTGCACCTTCCATAGTTAGATTCCAGAACTTAGTTTTGATCTTTTGAAGCTCATTGCGAGGACAGTACTCCTTAAGCAGCATCCCCTTCAAATGGTTCCAAGAGAGACCAAACATTTCTTCCTCTCCTAGGTTCTAAACTTGCCAATTCCACCAACTTAAAGCTTCATCTTGGAATGAACATGTCGCATACTTCACTCACTGATCAGCAGAACAGTTGCTGATTGCCATCACGGATTCCATCTTCTCTATCCATCTAATAATGTCAAGAGGTCCTTTAGCTCCTAAAAAGATTCGTGAATTACAAGCTTGGAATGTCTTATAGGTACAACCCTGAGCTTGACCCCAGGAGGGATTTCCAATGGAAGTGACTCCAATGGAACCACCCATGGTGCCACGCCCTCAACCACGCCCAGCATTTGCATTGTGTTGCTCGAGTGTAGAGTTGATGTGTTGGGATATCAATTGTGCTAACTCTTCAGCAGTGGTAGGGAAACGAATACCTCTAGCACCAGCGGTATTTCACGTGTTAGGTGCCATTGATTTACTTCTGTTATGGAACAAACAAAAGAGAATAAGTAACATACATGAAATAATATTAAAATGCATAATAACAATAGGTATATAATCACAAAATTTTGATAATCACAACATTCATTAAAATCATCATATCAATTTAATGAGAGATAGAGAATCAGTACGTAATACATGTCCAGAAACAACACAAAATAGATGCCATAGTAGCACCAACATCAATACAAAAACAGTTGTTACAATATTCAAAGTACTAACACAACAAAGATCCTACAAGTCTAATGAGAGAATCGTGCCATCACATCGGCACGCACCATCACCGAAGCCATCATCATGCAAACCATTGCCAATCCTAATGCCGCCTCCATTCGCTCCTCAAGAGAAGTCACCTGCTACCAATCCAGCCTCTGCAGCCTCCACCTTTAGCTCTGCCACCTCAAGCTTCTTCTTTGTCTCTCCCAGTCCCGACTCTAAATCACAAATCCTGTAATGCAGCTGGTTCAGGATGTCGTCTCAATTACTTTCTCCTCCTCAAATGTCATCATCCGTCTATCCATCGCCTGTAACATCTCTCTCGTCACTCCCACCTTACCCTGTAAGGATGAAATCTGGTGCTCATAGTGAATGCATCTGGTAGCCAGAGTAACTAAGGTACGATCAATAGGCTCATCAATCAACGGTAGGTCTCGACAGGCTGAGGATGACTCAGCAACCTCAAATGTAGAGGGAACACCACCCTCATCAGCCCACTCCTACAAATGCCCGGGCAACCAACCCCACTATTCGTCTTGCACCTTAGCCCTTTTGGGCTCAGTCTCCTCCAGTATCCCACTAAGAATCTCATCAGTAACTATCATCGGCACCCTCTTCTTCCTTGAGTAAACAAAACAAACCTCAGGAACACGTTCGGGAATGTCAGGAACAGGCTCATCACTAGCAGGTACAACCTGACTAGGCTCACCAATAACAGGAGGACTCTCGTCATCATATTCCCAAATCCAGCCATTCCTGTACTCGGAAGTTGGCTCCCATCTAGGTGCAAATGGGTAGTGATAAATATCCAAGGGTGTGATAGGGGGGAGAAAAAACATAGGATCCTCGTAATCACTATCGGAGTCATGAATCAGAATGAACGGGGTCTGAGAAGGCATCTGCAACATAGGAATATCCGTACTAAATTTTCTAACAACGGGCATCTATACTTAACTTATATGAACAATCACATATAAAATAATCACCATTTTAATGCATGCACGATAAGAAATTTTTTTGGGAATAAAAATGATTTAACTTAAAATCATTATTGGTTATAGTCTAGATTTTTGAAAAATATTTTTCTAGTTTGCCATAACCTTTGGCTCTGATACCAACTTCTGTCACACCCCGAAAGGCGCATCGGAAGGTCACGGGTGTGACGGAGATAAAAAAAGTTGGATTATTTCCAACAATTATCAAGCAAACAAATCAGAGACACCATAATGAAATATTAATATAAAAATGTTATTACATCATTACGAGTGGAAGTCTTAAATTGAAATCTTAACAATTGTTACAAGACAATGTTCAAATATTAACAAAACATTTTAATCGTCTGCGGAATTAGGTCCCAAATATGGCATCCAAATTTGATAAGTTTGCCATTAAAACCCTTTTCATTCCCAAACATGCTTAATCACCAAAAAAAATACCCAAATGTTTATTAGCAAAAAGTTGATGAGTTTACAGGTTTATATAAAAAAATATGAATCATAATTTCCCTTTATAAAATGATATGATTATCCCGGAATCAACCCCTGGATCGTCAAGGACTAGCTAGGTCCACTGACTATGATCACAACCAAGAGCCCCATAATCAAACCAAAACACAAAGTCCCTCAAATCCTTTCAACATATATTCCCTCCGTATAAACCGACCACCTTTACCGATCACGAGGGGCGGTTGTCAAACCCAATAGATCTACCAATATATCTCGTGGCCCTCCAAGGATTAATGATTATGGAAGAGGGAAGTCATGCACAAGTAATAAAACAACTCAAGGCCATCATAAATATCACATAGTTATTACATAATTAAATCATATCATACATAAAACATTATAGCATGTTCCCCCCCCCCCCCCTAAAATAGTTAAATAAAATGTTATTTAAAAATAGGGGCTGTGAAAACTCACCTTAAAATGTGACAAGGAGATGGTCTAAACAAAATCGAGCCCGGTGAATACAAATGACCGATTAACAACCTATACACTAAGGATCTATTAATTGTTGAATAATAAGTCTAATACGTAAGTTGTTTACCCAACTTACTAGACTTGTCTTGAATCCATTTTTAAAAGACCCATTGGTGACTTTCGGTTTGGTTAAATAAATTATATTATAAGTGATAATTTTTTATTTATTAAATATACCATTTAACCCTTAAATGACAACCACATAACACATACTCAAAGTAAACACATAAAATATATAAAAACATAAACATAAAATTTACTAATATTTTAAATAAGTAATTAAATAAATAAATGATTAATTAATTAAATATTAATTTTTAATAATATTTTATTTAAGATTAATTATAAGATATAGTAATAATCTTGTTCTTGTTAAGAAAATTAATTTTTATTTAATTATCTTTTTATAAATATTACTTTATTTGACATAAATCAACATTGGTTAATCTTTTTAACAAATAATTTAATTTAAAATAGTAAAACATGTATAAAATTACTTTTAGACACATTTTATCAGAAAAATATGATCTATTATATTTTACCCAAATTTCACCCGTATATGGTGATTTTTAACCCGAAACCGCATGGTTTTACGCGCATAAACGGTTATATATGTTTTAAAATGATTCTTTTATACCAAAAACATTCTGAAATATTTTGTTAAAAATCAGTTCTAAATCAGTCCATTATTCTTAAACCGAAATTGTCGGTTTTCGGCTTTTTTCAGACGTATAAATTCATCACCGATGACCGTGCTTGTTATGTATATACTTGAAAACTCACAATATTGTTTTCTATTCAAAACAGGACTTGTGCAAGAACACTCATTTTGACCCGAAAAAACACCGTTTTTAACGTGTTTTTAAACGTACAACGTTTACGAAATTAAACCCAGTCATCAAAACTTTTATTTTCAGTAAGATTACTAACATTTAACTTACTTTTATCATGTTTTAAAGTTATTTTTCTATATTTTACAATGATCCTTGTCTTGTTGACTATTTGATTTCATGAAATCATTACTAGTGGTCATGTCCCACCTATACTTGATTACCATTATTTCTTACTTGTTCTTATCTTTTCTTTAAATCAAAAGTGAGTAAAAATGTCAAAGTTTACAGATCATGATCACCATATACATGGATCATTTTAATCATCTCTAAACTCATAAATCAAGAACAAATCAAGATCAAAAGTGTCAACAAAACATACATACATATACATGATTTTATATATACATATATAATCCAAATCATTATCTTGTGTTCTTAGTTTTCATTTCCAAAAAACCTAAAGATTTCATATCATGATCACCATTATTCATGGATCATCTCAATTATTTATGAAATCAAAGAGCAACATGAGTTCAAGAACATCATGCTTACATACATTTCATGTATCACCCATTTTCATCATTTTTGATAAACTCCTTTAGAGATAGGTTTCTTGTGATGTTTATAAACACAAACCAAAGCTTGATCATCTTGAATGTTAAAATCAAACATAAATGTAAATGAAATTTCCTAAATCATGAACATCAAACACACATACACACACACATTCACGGTTCATATACACACACATAAACATCATTTTACAACCCACTTTTGTTGATTAAAAACCATTGTTGGAACCTTCGATTTCAATAAAATCCAGTTTTTGTTGAACAAAACTTTTAACATTCATTCATAAGTCTTGTTGCAAGAGGTTTTTGAAGAAAACAAATCTTACCAAAGATGAACAACTTAAGAAATATGAATGATTTCTTCTCCTTGGAGTTGGCTTTATGCGATTTCTTGCACCAAACTCACTAAGGGATTGGTTTTGATTCTTGAAACAATATTGGAAGATCAAAATTTTGGGAGTGGTGCGGGTGTTTAGGTGGTGCTTGGCTGAGGGGGAGAGGAAAGTGTTTTAGTGAGAGAAAGGTGAGGTTGAGTGTGTGTAAAAGGTGGAGTGTAAGGTTGGTTAAATAGGGAATAATTAAGTGTGATTATTATGTGCTAATAATTTAATTAAAGTAATAAAATGGCTGGTGGATGTCTAAGTGAGATGCCACCCAGTGTAAGGCGGTTGTCGGTCTCGTTAATTTTTTTTTTGGTAAAATTTACAACATTCGGGTTTTTACGCGACAATTTTCTATAAAATTAAAGTATTATTTTTGGCTTTCCAAAGGTTCACAAAATTTAATAATAGTTATCAAAAGTCAAAAATAAAAAATATACATGGTTTAGCACGGCATGCAATGGACTGTACATTGCATCAATATAATATTTAAAAATTCTTAATTTTACATGATCAAGGTTAATAATACTAATTATTATTTTTCATGACTAGTAATATTTTCACTTATAATGCATTAATTTAAAAAATTCAAGACATAATGACCAGATTTATTTAACCAGATTGTCACCAACACTAGTTAAAAGTTTTATCGCAACACGACCCGGTAATTCTCAAAATTACTATTTATAAAATTTATGCATCAAGGGGCTTTGCTAGACCTTAGATGACCTTAATTATCAGAAAATTAGGTCTTATAATGAATTTAATTTTTTTATCACATCTTATTAACGTACGGATATTAACCTGAAAACACGGGATGTCACACTCTTGAGTGTATCTCAATTTTGTGACAAGAGACATAACATGCTCTTCACTGATTATTAGTGTATTGATCTGAAGCCCGGGGTGGTCATTCCTTTAGAGCATAACCTACTTAGAGCCCTCAATAACGGGAATATATACATGATGGATTTGCAGGAAGCATCGCCATCAGGAGAAGTTTCTTGCTTTCTATCTAAAGCTAATATTGATGAGTCTTTCCTCTCGGATAAAAGAATATGCCATGTAAACTTAAAAACCATGAATAAATTAGTTAAAGATGATTTGGTAACTAGAATGCCGTAGAAAGAGTTTACAAGTGATGAACATTGTGATGCATGTTTGAAAGGAAAGCAACACAAAGTGTCTCACAATCCAAAGAAAAAGAATTCTATCACTACTCCCCTACACTTATTACATATGGATCTCTTTGGCCTCACCAGTATAATGAGTCTAGGAAGAACTTCATATTACCTGGTGATCTAAGATGACTTCACAAGATATACTTGGGTTTTCTTTCTTAGAACTAAGGATGAGCCCCCTAAAATCTTGAAGAACTTCATTTTGAAAATTAGGAATCAATATGATCTAATGGTTAAGATCAAAAGGTGTGATCAAGGAATTGAATTCAAGAACCAAATCCTTGATACATTTTATGATGAAAAGAGGATTACACGACAATATAGTGCTCCTAGAACTCCTAAACAGAATGGTGTTGCTGAAATGAAAAATAGGACACTTATTGAGGCTGCAAGGACCATGCTCTCTAACTCTAAACTGCCTATCACCTTCTGGGTAGAGGCAATCAACATTGCCCCTCTATTTGCTGTACAGAGTATTAGTAGTCATAACACATGGTAAGACTCCTTATGAATCATGGCATAAAAAGGAACCTTAATTGATTTCCTTAGGTCATTTGGATGTCCACGCACCATCTTGAATACCAAAGATCATATAGCCAAATTTGCCAAGAAATCAGATGATGGACACTTCATTGGATACTCTTACCAAGCTAAGGCTTATAGAGTTTAAAATCTTAGAACTAGAGTTTTTAAGGAGTCAGCCAATGTGACCTTCAATGAGCACACTCCCAGTGTAAAAGGTTCTGGTCCTGATCTGCTATTTGATCTTGATTTAGTTACCAACTGTATTAACAAATCTTATGAAGATGTTTTAGGATCCATAGGTAACATATCAATAAGAGATCCTGACCCAAGATTTGAGCTAAGAACACAAAGTGATAGAATTCCTTCAGCTCCAGTGGTAACAAACCCTACAAATGGAAATCCTGTTAGCATAACCATGATAAACTCTTTAGCTGATACATGTGATGTGCCTATAAATTCTAGCACTGAGGCACAAAACTCAAATGAAGGGGTTTCTAATGTAGGAGGAGATAGAGATGGTGAAAGTATCAAGAATTTCATGATGCTAACAACCTATCCACTAAAGACAACATCAATGATGTCACACACTCATTGGATTAACTTTTAAGTGTGCAGATGTGGTGGGTGATACTCAATCACCAGATCTAAATTTCACTAATTTAAATCATTCAAACCAACTTGTAGTGATTCCTCAAATGAGAATTTGCAAGTCCTATCAGGATTTGTAGACCCAGATCATCTTTATTATGTTTGCAAGCTTAACAGAGCTCTTTATGAGCTACATTAAGATCTAAAGAAGTAGTATGAGACACTGTCATAGTAGCTTGTCCAACATGGCTACAAGAGAGGTACTATTGACAACACACACTTTATCAAAGGAACAGGGAATGACTTGATGTTAGTTCAATTTTATGTAGATGACATCATCTCTTGGTCCTAATGAAGAATAGATCTAAAATAAGTGCCATGGGGGAACTCAATTTCTTTTTTGAATTCAAGAAAAGTAGGTTGGCAATGGCATCTTCATAAACCAATCAAAGTATGTGCAAGACATACTAACTAGATTTCGTCTGACTGAGTGCAAGGTTGCTAAGACACCCATAGCCAATGAGCAAGCCTGATATCATGTTTGCCACATGCATATGTGCAAGGTATCAACCCAACCCCAAGATGTCACACCTGGCTGCCGTTAAGGGGATTCTCAGATACCTTAATGGAGCTCCTAATCTAGGACTTTGGTATCTGAAGAATTCTGACTTTAATTTTTATGCATATACAAATAGTGATTATGGTGGCTGCAACATGACTACAAAGTCTACATCAGGGGGATCTTAATTCCTTGGTGGAAGAATAGTCTCATGGCAATGCAAGAAATAATCATGTTTGTCTGCATCAACTACTGAAGCTAAATACAGTGCTACTGCAAGCTATTATGCTCAAGTGCTTTGGATTCAGAATCAGATGTTAGACTATGGATTCAACTTCAGGAGACTCTTATCCACATGGACAACCATAGTACGATCTCTATCAAAGAGAATCTTATGCAACACTTAAAGACAAAGCACATCAACATCAAGTATTATTTCATAAGAGATAATTTTGAAAAGGGATTGATAGAACTAGTCAAAGTTGACTTTAGAAGAAAATTATGTCTTCAAAACTAATAACTACTTACTATGAAATTTACCTTCGGAAGAAATTTTGATATATCTTCTTAAGCTTAAATATGCTTCTATGTACTTATATGTTTTGAAGGATGGTTTTCTTTCGAAAGCAATTAAGTCTCGAAAGCTTTGTTCATCCTTTGAATGAAACTTCTAAAGTTTAATATTTTTCTAAACCAAATATGTCTCGGAAGCAAAAGTCATCTAAGTATTTTTCTTCCGAAGAAATTCTTGTAAAACTAAGGAATATCTTCCGAAGTCAATTTGGCTTCGCAAGTTTTCTCAAAACTTTGAAAGACAAATTACCATCGGAAGATTTTCTACTTCCAAGATAACTACTTTTTGGGCATTTTTCCAGAGGTGGGACTGACAATCGGATTTCATAGTTTATCATTTTGCATTAACTTTATCTCATATCCAACCATATATATAACTTTACAACGGTTCCCCTCTTTCTTCTTACTCTTTATTTCCAAACTTCTTACCCGAAATTCACCCATAAACCCTCATTGTTCTTATCTTTATTTATCCTAAAGCTTTCTCAAATGGCCAACCTTGAACCCCAAAACCAGTAATATTTCTCTATACACCTTCATAGGCAACACAATCAGGTTGCTCTGCTATCGTCTTAGAAAGATCCTGGTTTCTCAAACGTTTGTCACTTTCTTACTCAATCATCATACCTCACCGCACTCACAATAGACCCTCCACTCTATGAAGAACAACTGTGGCAGTTCTAGAGGACCTGCTAAGAGAGCATCTTGGACGGTGATAAGGCATTATCTGCATAAGTGTAGGGGATGATAGTTGTCATCACCCCAGCCATAATAATCTCTCATCTCAGGCTGGATGATAAAGAAGGCGAACTCTTTTCCCTAAAGCTGTTGTTAGTGAATCATTCTGGTAGATGGGCTATGAAGGAAACTTCACAGTCAGAACCCTCAAGAAGGGTAAGGTCTCCTACGAATAGAAATACCTCCTCCATGTTATTATTCACTCTTTATAAAATAAACATGGAAGATATGATCAAATTCCTAAGGACTTATCCTAATAGTCCATGGAATGGTTCAAGGGGTGAAGTTTAAGTACTCTTAGTTTGTTGACACAAACTTGTTTGCCAACTTGGACTCCTTAGAGTACTACATGTTCCCTAGATATGTCTAGTAGATTCTAAACTATGAATTGGGCTCACAGTTGAAAGGAACATGTGCTACTGTTAAACTAGGACAGATGAAGCCCGACATCTTTAAATCATGAGAAAAACCATTGTTGGTTTCTCAGGGGTAGAAACAGCCCTAGTCCCAAAAATGTTAGGGCTCGTTGCTCAAGGTGACAACTTGACAGTACCAGTCAATATTGAACCCACACCTTCTACATCTACCCCACACAAATAGCCACAAATAACCATCACCAACAAAAGTAAATCCAAGCAAACCCCTGCTCAGTCTATTTAGATTGAGTAAGCCCCCATACACTCACTCATGCAGGAGGAATAAGCGTTACCAAGAGCTCCCACTTCCCCTGAGGTTCAAACCACTCCCATTACTTCATTGATTAGTGTTGAGGTTCCTCATGCTTAGCCAGATGAGCTTATTGCCCAAGCCTCATTCCTTCACTCTGAGTCTCAAAACTTAGGTGATCAACCTTCAGGGGACAGTTACCATCCCCAGCCTCTAGATCTAAACCAATCAATCCCTGACCTCCAATTCTATGATGATGAGGATATGGGATTCAATGAGTACCTTGAGTCTCTTCTCTCCTCCACTGCTTAAGGAGAGATGAGTGCTCCTAAGACACCCATATCTAGCCCACATCATCCAACCCTAACTGTGATGGACTTCCTTGAACATGTTCAGGAGGTCCATATGGAAGACGCTGTCACTTTTGAAAGTGATTATATAATTAAGACCTTAACCATGGCAACCTAGTCCCTTGACACTTCATTTGAAGCTGTCATGCAACAGGGGAAATCCAGCAGCCATGAACCACCTGCTGGTGATGAGGGAGTTGACTTTGGTTAAGTCCTCTCTACTCCCCATGATTCTTTAGATGAATATGAGGGGAGTCTGCAACTGAAGGTGCAAAACTGTCTAAAACATGCACCTATTTAGTTTCAAAGGTAGGTCACTTGGAATCTCAGGTGGCTACCATGCGAAGGCAGGTCCTTAATCAGCAACTTGTTATTATCGATCTCAAGGGCAAGCTAGCTGAGTGTCCTGCCAAGAGTGTTCATTTAGGTCCACAAGAACCTATGGATGTGCTGGACCTAACATCTAGCTCACTTATTCAAGTGGGTGATGCTACCAAAAAGTGGGAGAAAGTCTTACCTACTATTGTAAAACTTGAGAATATTTCCTCGAGTATGGACATTAAGCCCTCACCATCCTCACTTGCAGTTTTCCATACTCAACAACTTCCTCAAGCCCACATCAATATGGATGCCTTGATTCAAAGAATATTTAAGGAGGGAAACCCAAGGGCTATTTTTACCTCAACCTACCCTGTTGACGACCCAATAGTAGGATGGAGGTTTGACATTGATAGAAGAGCCGTGGTACACTCTAGATATCAGGGGCTACAGAAGTATTCAATTTTCAAAACCTGAGATACTATGAGAGTTTTCGTCTAGTTGACCTGCCACTTGCCAACCCAAGTAATAACAGGCAAGCTGACCCCCAGCTTCATGCAAGCTGCAATTAGGGCTGTCCCTAGTCCAAACACTCAGGAGGATAAGTTAAGGGAAACCAGATTGAATTATCTGGGGTCTAGGAAATACAACATTAATGAAATCATCTCTTTTCCCTTGGATGAGTTAAATAAACTAGTTGACACTAAAGTGTCAAAATAGAGGAAGCAACTAAGGCTGCAGAGTTGCTCCTTATGATTAACGAAGAAAGGAAAGTAAAAATACTTTATAAAGCCCCTGTCCTCTCTCCAGTTCAAGAAAACCCTAAAGTAAAGGCTATGGTAGTTGAACAGGAAACTCAGGTAGGTAGGGAACAAGATAGACAGAACATAATAACCTACCTGAGTACTACAGGTCTCTATCAACAACATACCTACTTCTCTTGTCATATGAGTACATTGAATTTGAGTACCTCAAGCAGCTAGAGCAAGCAATGTTAAAAGATAAGAAAGTTGGTAAAAGGAAGATGAGGAAAGAGCCTTCTAGTCAAGAGCCACCATCCGAGCAAATCAGAATAATTCTACTGACATATTGAATATGGTCAGCTTCTTGAAGCTGTATGGGTTCTCTGGAAGAGACTTGGTCCAATGTCTCTATCCCCTATGAATGAGCACATTAGAGTGATCAAGTAGAAGATTAAGAAGGGTGAGCTAGTAGACTTGCATTCGCCAGCAAGTCAATCTGCACCCGGAGCTGAGGTCCAGGTTGAACCCCAAGAGAAAACACAACTAGGACCTAGTGTTGCATTTTAGCTGACTTCATCTTCTAATCCACAACAGGTTCCTAAACTTTCTCCTTCTGAACATGTGAAGGAAAAGGAACCAACTAAGAAGGATAAAGAAGGAACATCTGGTACTCAAGACCAACCTTCTCAGTTGAAAAACAGAAAGAGGATGAGGATGGCCATAACAAGAGACAATAAGAAAAAGAAGAAGTCCAAGACATCCACCTCTACACCTCAAGATGGGCCAGAACATCTTGAGGGTGAACAAGAAGAGGCTGCTCAACCAACTCCACTTAAAGTAGAGCCTCTTGCTGCTAAGAGACCCATCTTGTCTTAGGTTTTTGCTATAAACCTAGACAGATGGTATGTAATAAGAGATCAAGGGGTCAAGATGTACACTTCTGGAAAACCATGCTTGACCTTCCTCTACATGATCTCTTTGAAATGAGAAGATACTTTGAGAGTCTGTGGAATATGGACCAACTAAAGAAGAAAGGAATGGTCATGATTCTCATAAGGACTATCAATAGATGAGTATCAAGACTCATAGTTATTCTCAAGTATTGGTAGCACCAGCCTAGGGGGAGTTTGTAAGAGTTAACTTAGAGGCTGATGCAATCAAAGAGCTCTTCGCATGCATACTGAAGTACCAAGGATGTTACTTGGAATATTTGAAAAAGCACTAAGAAATACTCTAAATGTCAAATCTTCCAAAGCCAAAAGACCATTTCTTCCAAATCCAAAGATGAAGTCTTCCAAAGATTCAAGACAAAGTCTTTCGAAGCCAAGAGACTGATTTCTTCCGAAGATAGAGAAGACATGCTTTCTCTGACATGCTTTTGACCAAAGGTGAATAATTTTCAACCAAATAATACAAGTTAGTGATATCTCCATACTTTTTTCAATTGTAGATTAAGGCCTCAGAGTTTGTAACTTTCTACTTTGTACTTTTATCTTTTTGTAAAAGATGAGGATGTGAGCTATCGCATGTAATATTCACTAGTCAAAAGTCAATTTGCCTTTTGACTTTACATTGATCTTGTTGTCTGGATTAGTGTTCTAGCTGGCCTTCAAAGTATGGCCAGCTATAGGATGTAGTATAAAGTATCTCAGGTACCAATCCTTAGGACTAAGCCTTGTAACAATTGTAAAACACTTGAGAACAGTGTACATCTTTCTTGGAAACCATATACTTGTGTTAAGATTATGTTATTCACATTTGTTCTTTGTTTCATAACCTGGTTCTCTATTCGATCTGTTAAGTGTTCCTGTTTGTTTCTCTCCAACCTTGTGAAACTATTGCATTACTCTCCTATATCGGTCTTGAAATATTTCTCAGTTTTGGAAGAATTGCTTTGGAAGAAAACGTACATAAAGTAATTTTGCTTCTGAGACAGATTTGGTTTTGAAAGATATTAGGACTTTAGAATTTTTACTCGAAGAAGAAATAATACTTTCGATACTTAATTGCTTTCAGAAGAAAATTGTCCTTCAAAACATATAAGCACTTTGAAGTAGATTTAAGCTTCGAAAGATATATTAGAATTTCTTCCAAAGTTCAATTCCTTAGTAAGTAGATATTAGTTTTAAAGACATAATGTTCTTTCGAAGTCAACTTAATATCTTCCGAAAAAAAATCTATCCATGATTCTTAAGCTTCTAATTAATCTATACATTGAAAAACTTCTTCCAAGGTAAACAAGGCTTATGTGAGTGATAACTTAGACAACATTAAAGACACACATGTTTGAAAAACAATTTTGAAACTAATTTAAGAATATCTACTCAAAGTTAATCATCCCAATATGTGATAAAATATTTTTAAATCTCTGTTCTTCAAATGTTTTTTGTGAATAGATCAGCACATTGTTCATTTGTGTTAACTCTCATAAGTTTAATCAATATTTTTTAAAAGTCATCTATGATCAAATGATACCTGATGTTGATGCGCTTTGTCTTTGAGTGATGTACTAGATTCTCTGTGATGGAGATAGCACTATTGTTGTCTATTTGGATAGAAGTCTTTTTGAAGTTGAATCCATAATCCAGTATCTGATTCTAAATCCAAAACACTTAAGCATAGTAGCTTACAGCAACAATATATTCAGCCTTAGTAGTTGATACAGATACACAAGATTTATTCTTGCATTGCCATGAGACTATCCTTCCACGAAGGATTTGACATCACCCAGATGTTGACATCGAAGTCATGTTGCAGCTACCATAGTCACGATCTGTATAAGCGTACAGATTGAAGTCAGAATTCTTTGGATACCAAAGTCTAAGTTTGGAAGCTCCTTTAAGGTATCTAAAAATACTCTTGATAGAAACTAGGTGTGACATCTTGGGGTTGGCTTGATATCTTCCACATGTGCATGTGGTAAACATGATATCAGGCCTGCTGGCTGTTAGATACATAAGAGGCCTAATCATAGCCCTGTAAAGATGCTAATCAACACACTCCCCCTTAATATCAAGTGCTAAGGAGTAGTTTCTGGCTATGGGAGTCTTACCAACCTTGTAGGCAGTCAGAAGAAATCTGGTTAGTATGTGTTAACCCAGGTTGAACACACTTGAATCAAATCATGAAGATTATAGATCAAAATAATGATGAACACAATCAGAACCCCTTTGATCTTCAATTAGATTGCTAATAATATTGTGTACAAGTAAATCCTTCAATCAATTGGTCATGCAACCATCACCCAACTCTAATTACAATTAACCTATTTATAGTCTTGACTAACTTTCACGATTTACATTTAGCCCCCTAGACTATTAAACTTGACTAAAACAAGACTAAAACAAGATAAAATATATTTTGTTCACACAAAATATATTTAATACAATAAAGTCTCAAACACAATATATCTTCAATATCTTCACTCGGTTCTTCGTCACGAACTTGACGTTTGACTTTTCCGTTGACCATGACTGAGACATTGACTTTTGTTGACTTTGACTATGTTGATAATATAGACTATCTTGTACAGCTCCAACAATACTCCCCCTTAGTCTATCATTATCAACGTCTTTAAACGAATTCAGCACCGAGAAGTCAACCATAGAAAGATCTTCAAATTGAATCTTTCTGAAACTGATAAGAAAGACTATTCATCTCATAAGCTCCCCCTATTTATATGCTCCCCCTTTTCGAGTGCATCCTTTGAGAAGATGTTGGAACAGCTTTCCCAAATCTCTAATCTCGAGTGCCTCAGAAGATGTAGGAGGAGGATTCCTAGCTCGGTATCTTCTGCAAACTTGAGGAACAGGTTCTCTGATCAGGTACACTGCTTAACTGATGATCGGCCATCACTTACAGCAAAAATCTAAAACACAATCACAACACAATCTCGACATTTCTAATTAGATCATTTCATTTTAACAAAATAAACCTGTGTTTATCTGTGTGAGAAAACAAGCGAAGTCGTGTTCGTTTGTATGCAATTTCTGTGAAATGCATAAAAATTGATAAAATTATAACAACATAATATGGAAGACCGAAAAGAATTTTGAAATCAAAATTTATTATATATATTCTTTTTATTTTATTTGTATATATATATATATATATATATATATATATATATATATTTTTAATTACCGAAAACTGAATCGATCATGAGATCACATCCTCAAGATATACTTTAGCACAAAGATGAATTTAAACATCGACAAGCAATGAGATCACACTGATAACTGAATCTAATCATAATTTTTGAAAGATTTTGAAAATTCTCAAACAGATCAATAACAATTGCTGATATGTTTGTCCATTTAAACCCATGCCCTATCTTTTTCAACAAGCAGCTGATGATTCGTTAAGGTTCGATTAAATACTTTAGAATGCTAGGACCCCATAATCATTTGGCAAAAACCCTCACCCAACCTCAGGATTTCTTGAATTTGGATACGATCTTTATAGAGTAAGGCTTGTGCATTAGTGTGCAAGTGATTATCATCAGAATATTGCATTCTGTGATGAATTCATCGTTAGATGATTTGACACAACTTAGACCAAAATGGTGAGAGCTCCAGGTCTATACTCACGTATAACAAAGGAGATGACCATTTAAACATGTGTCGATGAGAGCTCCAGGTTAGTACTATTGTACAACAAAGGAGATCATCACTCCAGGTCAGTACTTCTGTACAACAGAGGAGATTAGCACAAACACAAGACACATAACTACACCAAACATGGCTCAAAGATATGGCTTATATGAATTGTATCATGGTGGGTGAAAGATCAATTCTCAATCCAATTTTTGTCGGGACTCAGTTTTCGTGCAGGCCAAAATGATTGCATATATCCAGACATCCTTAAGCATAGATTTTAATTTAAATCACTATGCTGCTGTCTACTTTATTCTTCAGGCTGAGCCTACCAAGCATATCATTAACAAATATGTTTGATTGTTTAATTTTCAATTTAAAATTAGATGTGATATCAAATAACAGCATCAGTTACTATCATTTCTCATTTTAAAGCGCAAGCCATGCAAGAACAAGTATCTCAAGATGATATACAATCATTTCTCAGTCATCTCGAATCAAGTTTTCAGTTCTTTTTTCGTCATTTTTATTGAATTTAATATACTCTCCCCCTAAATTTATATTTTTGCAAACCCCTTGTTTTTTTTAATAAATATTTTTTTAATAATTTTTTTTATTTTTTTATTTTTATATATATATATTTTTTTTATAAAACAATGCAAAAATAGAAATTTACCAAAGAGGATCTTCCAAACTATACTGATAACAAGATAAGAAATGAATGATCAAGAAATACGCAGGGATTGTGAAGTGAGAACTGTGATTGTGCAGATAAAAATTCAGATTGTGGATAAAATATCATGACGGTAACCTGTTTGTTCCGCTTCAACTTTGAATTAGAAACAATCTCTGTCAGTAAACCGGATTACTAACAGTCCTCCTGAATTGTTCCTGCACTCATAAACAGATTAGTCGGAATGAAGAACCCCGACCATCATAGTCTTGGGAGTTCCTTTTTCAACTGTAGAAGTAACCAGATTCAGTACACAATCTGTTGAAATATCAGGAATTTCTGTATCCTTCTTTTTAATTTGCCAAATTTGTTTTGGTTTAATCAATTTTTTTTTTTGAAGAAATTAAATTTGGAAATCATTTTCTGTTTAAGACCGGATGAAAAAGAATTTGGTGTGGAAACTTTGGTCTTTTTCATCTTTGAATCATGTGAAACGGCTTCACATGAAAAAGGTTTAGATGAAGGATTTTTCATCCAATTATTCAAAGATAAGTGCTTTTTACCTTTTGAACCAGAGAAGCAACCCGTGTTGCCTTTACCGTCTGGAATATTCTTTGTAGACTTACATCCGGAGAAGCAATTCGTTTTGCTTTTACCATCCTTAGCAAGTCTTTGAGGACATTTCTTTACCACATGACCATCTTTTCCACACTCAAAACAAGCCTTGAAAGGCTTTTGATGCTTGACTGACCCGTGTGAAGCATTTGGAATTGGAGATTGCTTTGAGGTTGTTGCAGATTCTTGCTTGTTTTGAAGTTTCCTGTGCTGAACAGTGAATGAGATCTTCACTGGTTGACTGGCTTGTTTAGCAGATGGAGAAGATATCCATATTGGTCTTGATTCAGCTTTTGGAAACTTTTGAGACTTGACAAATTCATATGATATCTTGATCTTTGAGGAACTGACACGGTCCTCTGTGTTTGATTCATCATCTGAGCTTGTCCAGTCTCGTATACACAGATCTGCTTCCAATGGATCTTGATTGACATGAATATGATGTGTGGCTGTTGTTGGAGCTTGATAATTAGGGGATTCCCGATTTATCTCTTCTTTCACAATCCTGACCGGCTCAAAGGTAGGAATTTCACCTGCTTTAAACTTATCAAAGAAGTTAAAAGAAATAGTAGTTACAGAATTACAAACAACTGGAACTGAATAATCATTATCTGGACTGTCAGCATTCGGTTTATTGTATCCCATACCAATTGTAGAATCATAATCATCTCGCACCTCTTTAAGATTCACTCCTGCTAAACCTGCGTGCAAACTATTAGTATCCTTTTCAATTAAATCATTGGTTGGATGAAGTTTGGGAGTTGGAGAGTAACATAGAGTAGATGTAGGTGGAACTGAATTAAATATAGTTTCACCATCTGAATGATATCCAATCCCATGTTTTACCCGTGCCCCTTGTTGTTTAGCAATAAGCTCATCCTTTTTCATGTGAGAAAGGGTCCATTTATCAAGTTTTGTTTGAAGCTGTATCGTTCGAAATTGAGCTAAAACAGCCCTTTCTCTCAAAATATTAATTTCAACATTACGCTCCAAAATTGTTCTTCTTAAAAGATCATTTTTAGCCAATGCTTCATTAAGTTTCCTTGAAATATCAATTTCATTTTTCTTTAATTCCTGATTAATTATTTTTAGTTCTTTTTCATTTTCCAATAACAATCTGTTTGCCTTATAAATCCCAAATAACCGGATTTTACAGGAAGAAGAACACATATCCTGAACAGTCTCATAAGGAAGACCCATGATAGTTCGTTCTACAGCTAAGCTCTTCTCACAGTAGCAGGCCTTTGTTATTCTTTGTTGTTCCTCTTCTTTGACCTTCCGCATCTCATCAGCCTCAGATTCTTTCTTTTTTTTATTAGCTTTTCCAGCCTTATCATCATTGGTTCTCACCGACTCTGGTTTACTGTCATTGTCAACTCTCAAAGCTTTACAGTTCTCTTCAATAGTATCTCTGAATTCAATATTTAAATTCGAATCAGTTCTCAATAACTTCAACTTTTCAATCATCTCTGTTTTGTAATCAAGTATGCTTGTTACAGAGGAGATAAGATCAGTATTAAGCGTGTTGGTTTGATGTGGGAACAACGCTTGCTGAAATTCCTTGCTTTTGATGTCCAGCTCGAGAGATCTTAGGTTGTTGATCATTTCCATGAGCTTGGTGTCAACATAACCTCTTTCTTGCTTTAGCATTTTAACTTGATGATTCCATTCATACGGAAGAGAGTCAAGAAGTTTTTGAATTTGTTCATGATTACTGAGATCTGGAACATGCTTCTTTAGATTATTTGCCACCTTTAAGAATCGTTCAATCAAATCTGACAATTTCTCTCCCTTCATTGCTGCAAAAGAGTCAAACCGACTTTCTGCCATTGTGAGATTATCTGATTTAAAGTCTTCTGAAGATGACATTTTATTAAAAATTTTGAACAATTAAACGCCTCAAAGGTATTTTTCCCACAAATTGTAAAATAATTCTCCCCCGGGAAAAATATTTTTTTTTTAAATGTCACTCTATGCAATCTTTGCAACTGGGGTCAAGCTGAATATTTCTTCATCGGGATGGAATCAATTAATCCCAAACTAGTCAATTTTCTTTGATTTATTTTATTAGCCCACACCTCATTTTTTAAAAATCAGCCCAATTGTTAGCCCAATAGCAATTTTTAATAAACAAATGTTAGCCCAATAATCTTGAAAACCCATTAACACACACAACCCTAACCCACTAAAACACTAACACACAAAATATCTCTAACAAAACACACACATACAGACATATGAAACGGGAATGAAACAAAGAACACTAGGGTTCCGGCGACTGTCCACTACGGCAAGACTCCCGGTGGTGAGAGAGGGCGAGTGGAGCATACAAAAAGGAAGATCTCTGGTGACAAGTATGGTTGCGGGGGGGATGGTTGTGAAGATGGTAGCGGTCACGCAGGTGGTGGTCGAGAAGTGATGATTATCGGATGTGGACATTTGGTTGTAGGGTGGACGGTGTGTTTGCACAACGGAGGATGATGTTGTTTGGTGGTAATCGATGGTGATTGTGGATCTGGATCTTGGCAGTGACAGTGGTGATGGTAGTTGTTGTTTGCTGGTTTATGATGGTGAATGGTTGAGATTCCGGCGACAAGAGTTTGATTAGATTCGCGATGTTTGGTTAGTTTCGCAGTAGTTGTAGTCAACGGTTGTTATGGTGGTGGTTAGCGGTTGTAGCGATGGTGGCGGTTCAGATGGTGTTGTGAAGGCAGTGGCGACGGTGGTTAGGGTTTAGGCCGCCTAAGGCGGTGGTGATTGTGGCTGTGGTTTGGCTGTGGTGAGTGTGCTTGTGGTTAGGGTTTAATTTCGCAAACAACAATTTTTTTTTTAATAATTTCGCAGCTTTTATAGATTCGCCGGAATTTCTAGTTTCGCCGGCAAATTTGCAGTTTCGCCGGAATTTTAGTTTCGCAGGAAAATTTGCCGGAGTTTCGCCAGACGAAACTGTAATTTCGCCGGAATCTTTGAACTTTCGTTCAGAATGATGCTAGTTTCGCCCCTTGAAGATTTGAAGCTCTCAAGAACACCAAGAACACACACACTAGTGTGTGTGAGAGAAAATTTCAGATCTGACGATTTTCTTTGATTTTTCTTGTATAACAGATGATGTAGATCCAATATATGTTGTTGATAATGATAGATCTGATGTTGTTGATGTTGAATTTGTACAAATTTGAACTCAGATCTACTTTCTCTCTCTAAAACCCCACTTTCTGTCTCTAGAAATCTGATGAACAGCTTCAATAATCTTCAAATCTTCAATGAATTTGATCCAAAATGGCTCTGATACCAAATTGTTAACCCTGGTTGAACACACTTGAATCAAATCATGAAGATTATAGATCAAAATAATGATGAACACAATCACCCCTTTGAT
Source organism: Flaveria sonorensis (assembly GCA_025506505.1). Lineage (NCBI taxonomy): Eukaryota > Viridiplantae > Streptophyta > Magnoliopsida > Asterales > Asteraceae > Flaveria > Flaveria sonorensis. Next base: position 19,936,420 of record CM046437.1, on the reverse strand, counting down.
CTTCAGTTAGATTGCTAATAATATTGTTTACAAGTAAATCTCTCAATCAATTGGTCATGCAATCATCACCCAACTCTAATTACAATTAACCTATTTATAGTCTAGACTAACTTTCACGATTTACATTTAGCCCTCTAGACTATTAAACTTGACTAAAACAAGACTAAAACAAGATAAAATATATTTTTTTCACACAAAATATATTTAATACAATAAAGTCTCAAACACAATATATCTTCAATATCTTCACTCGGTTCTTCATAACGAACTCGACGTTTGACTTTTCCGTTGACCTTGACTGAGACGTTGACTTTTGTTGACTTTGACTATGTTGATAATATAGACTATCTTGTATAGCTCCAACAGTATGTCTTGGACATACTTTGATTGGTTTATGAAGATGCCATTGTCAACTTGCTTCACTTGAATTCCTATAACGAAATTGAGTTCCCCTATGGCACTCATTTCAATACTATTCTTCATCAGCTTCTCAAAGTCTTTATAGAGTCTTACATTAGTTAACCCAAAGATGATGTCATTAATATAAACTTGAACCAGCATCAAGTCGTTTCCTATTATTTAGATGAAGAGTGTGCTGTCAATAGTACCTCTTTTGTGACCATGTTGAACTAGGTACTGTGAAAATGTCTCATACCACTTCCTTGGAGCTTGACGCAACCCATAAAGAGCTTTGTCAAACTTGCAGACAAAATCAAGATGATCTGGATCTACAAAGCCAGGTGGTTGCTTGACATATACTTTGTAATCTATCACCCTATATAAAAATGCACACTTGACATCAAGTTGGTAGACCATGAAATCATTGGATGCAGCAAAAGCAAGGAATATCTTTATAGCTTCAAGTCTGGCTACAAGAACAAAATCATCTGCATAATCAATCCCTTCTTATTAAGTGTACCCTTTGACAACCAGTCTTGCCTTGTTCTTGATGACATGCCCTCTATCCTCTTTCTTGTTTCTAAAAACCCACTTGGTACCTATTGGCATCTTCCAAGGAGGAACAGGACATAGGTTTAAAAACAACTTATCTTTTGAATTGAAGTAGTTCCTCCTGCATTGCTTCAATCCAGTTTCTATATTTCAAAGCCTTATCAACTTTCTTTGCCTCAATCTGAGATAAGAAGCAAGAGTGCAAACAAACATTTTTATCATGGGTTTGTCCTCTTGTTCTCATCCCAGTCTCAACATCTCCAATGATGTTTGTGGTAGGATGTGACTTGCGTATTCTTAGCTGAGGAATCTTAGCAAGTTGATTTGATAGATCTAAATTAGAGAAATTTAGATCTAGTGATTGAGTATCACCAACCACATCAACACACCCATTAAGTTTAACTTGATCCAGAGAGGGTGCAACATCATTAATGTTGTCTTCAACGGAGTGGTTGTCAACATCATTAAATTCTTGATCACTTTCACCATCTCCATCTCCTCATACATTGGAAATCCCTTCATTTGAGTTTGATGCCTCATTGGTGGAATGGGTTGGCACCTCAGATGTATCAGCTAAAGAATTTGTCATGGTTATTCTGATAGGATTTCCACCTGCAGGGTTTGCTACCACTGGAGTTGACGGAATTCTATCATTTGGTCTTCTCAGCTCAAATCTTGTGCCATGATCTCCGGCAGATGTATTGCTTATTGTTTCTGAAACATCTTCAGAAGATTTTTTAAAACAAATGGTAACTAAATCAAGATTAAATATCCAATCAAGACAAGAACCTTTCACACTGTGAGTGTTTGCATTAAATGTCACATTGGTTGACTCTTTAACTACTCATGTTCATAGATTCTATACTCTATAAGCCTTAGCTTGGGAAGAGTATCCAATGAAATGTCCATCATCTTCTTTTTTAGAAAACTTGGCTATATGATTGTTGGTATTCAAGATGGTGCATGGACATCCAAATGACCTGAGGAAGCAAATGAAAGGTATCCTTTTGTGACATGGTTCATAAGGTGTCTTACTATGAGTTTTGACTACTAAAACTTTGTTCTGCACATAGCAAGCAATGTTGACTGCCTCTACCCAAAAGGTGATGGGTAGTTTAGAGTCAAAAATCATGGTTCTAGCAGCCTCAATAAGTGTCCTATTTCATCTTTTAGCAACACATTTCTTAAGGAGTTCTAGGAGCACGATATTGTCTTGAAATACCTTTTTCATCATGAAATGTATCGAGGATTTCGTTCTTGAACTAAGTTCCTTGATCAATTCTTATGATCTTGACCTTGTGATCACATTGATTCTCAAATTTCAGAATAAAAGATCTTAAGATTTTAGGGGTCTCATCCTTACTTCTAAGAAAGAAGACCTAAGTATATCTTATGAAATCATCTGTAATCATAAGATAGTATGAAGTTCTTATTGACACTCATTACACTGGTGGGGACAAAGAGATCCATATGTAATAAAAGTAGGGGAGTAGTGATGGAGTTTATTTCCTTTCACTTGTGTGACACTTTGTGTTGTTTACCTTTTATACATGAAACATAATGTTCTTAAAGTTTACAAGGCATGTTCTTTTACTATGAATGGAAAGACTCATCACTATTGGCTTTAAATAGAAAGCATGAAACTTCTCTTGAAGGTGAGGTTTCTTGTAGATCCATCTTGTACATGTTCCCTTTCCTGGGGGCTCTAAGCATGATATGCTCTTGAGTAATGATCACCCTAGGCTTGAGAATAATGCACTCATGCTTAATAAAGAGCATGTTATGTCTTTGTTACAAAATTGAAATACACTCAAAAGATTGTACTCAAGCTCTTTCATAAACTTTACCTTCTCAATGCTGAGCTTACCATTTGTGACCTTGCCCCTACTAGTGATGTAATCACCTAATTCACCTTCAAAAGCAACTGGCCCTCCATCAATTATCTCAATGTCTTAAAGCAAAGAGCCATTGCTAGTCATGTGCCTAGAACAACCACTATCAATGTTATTTACATTTATTTTGGTCTTCAGTTGTACCTACACATAAAAAGAGATGATTAGTTACATTTGGAAACCCAAGCCTTGTAGGTCTTAGGCTTATCAAAATGGACCGAAGATAGTTCAACAGTTATTGATCCTATATGCAAGCTTTAAGGATCCTTTTCATTGATGAAAAAACTTCAGTCAGATAGCCTTCCTTCATCTTCCGCACCATCTTTGGAGGATTAGACTTGGCCTTTAAATTTTTAGAAGTTTTTATGACTTCGGAAGTTTTGGAGACTGAATCTTCCGAAACCTTTGCATCCGCTACAGCAAACTTCAGTGCCTCGGAAGCATTACTTTCTTCCGAGTCCAAAATTGCTTCCGAAGATAGTTTTATACCTATCTTCTTTTTGTTCACTTTGGAGTTTCCAAAGGAAAGTGATTTTCCTTCTGAAGTTGTTTTCTTCTTCCTCTCAGAAGTCTTCTTCTTGTTCATGTGGATGGTACTCTTAGGATTGTAAATGCAATCCTTAGCATAATGAGTTGTACCACCACACATGATACATTCCACAACCTTACTTCTAAGAGTCTTGCTCTAAGGAGAAGGTTGATCTTGATCTCTTTCTAGCTCCTTCTTCATCTTCTTAGATAATACAACAAGCTTCTGAGGGTGAAGCATGCCTTTGGAGTTGGATGGTTCAGGCTGTGCAGCAGTGGTGTACATTTATTCAACATTCTTCTCTTGACTAGGATGGTTTGAACTTGAACTAGGACTCCTGGTACTAGAGTCCTTAGTTAAGTCTTCAGTCTTAAGGAAAGATAAAGACTAGGTTTTGCCTAGGGTTGAAGGTGGGCTTGATCTATTGGACTTTCTTCGATTTTCTTTTAGCAGCCCTAATCAATTTCTTTCTAGTAGACATGGCCATCCCTGGTCTCTTCTTTTCTCTAGAAATATAGTGACCCACTTCTGGTTCATCCTTCACTATATCCTCCTTGTCTTCTTCTTCTTCTTGGATAGGATCTATTAGAGGCAGTGCATCTTCAAAAGTTCCACACCTTGGAGATCTAGTTGATAATAATGTGTCTGGATGAGCTATTTTACTTGATCCTAGTCTCTTCCTATTCTGATAACAAATCTTTGCATGCAAGGATGAAGATATGATGTTCTTAGAGTTCCTCGTCAAGAACACAATTTTCTACCCTGTCTTTGCTGACACAAACTTAGCCTGGCATTTAATTTGGTAACAAGATCTTTGATCTGAGTCCTATAATTTGTGTACTTGTGTTTTAGAGTAGAAATGGTTTTCTCTAAATCTTCTATTTTATGTTTATAGTCATTTTTTGCACTTTTAAAATTTGTTTTTAAAATGTTCAAGGACTGAAGATCAGATCTTACTTCCATATTATAGGATATGTACATGTTTACTTTATCAATGCATTCAAGAGCACAAAGATGTTCAAATACCTTGGCTTCATCATGATCTGCCATTATGGGTTGGTTTGGAGAGACATCTTCTACTAGAGCTCAATTTAAAGCCTCATTCTTCAACAGCAATTGCAGCTTGCTGCTTTGGTTGGCTGGGCTTCTCAGTTCTTGGAGCTACATTAGTGTATTTTAGCCTAGTCTGTGTTTGGTCACCACTTGTTCTTGGTGCCTTACACATCCTAGAAAAGTGGCTAATTTGGTTACAGTTTTAACACTTTACTTTGCTTTTATCCAGAACAAATTTTCCACTGGTTACATTGCTTGGAAACTTTCTTCATGATTTCCTTATTCATCTATCTATTTATTTTTTTATAAAGTGCTAAATAATAATAACAATATTAATATGTAATTTAGATGCCGAGAAGTTAAGTTACAATGTTAATCCTGAAAACGTGGGGTGTCACATCATCCTATTGTTGAAGGAATTTTCAACCTGAAAATTAAAACATTATCAGGTTCAGGAATCTGTAACGTACTTAGAATAGGCCTCCTAATAATTTTGGAACAAACCCAAAAGGAAAGTGTTTAAGGAAAATTTTCTGCTACGACATCATCCCCTTGTTCAAGGGGATTTCGCCCTGAAATTTATGGAAAAAAATATCTTAAGAATGGTACCTTAGGAAGTAGATGCCGGATCTTTCAACAGTTGCGAGTACTTCAATTTCATTTGATCTTCACTCTCCGAGGTAAACTCTGGTCCACACTTAGATTCCATCTGACGTGTACAATGGGAATTTTGCTTTGCTTTAATGTCTTGACTTCTCAATCCATAATCTCAACTGGTTTCTCAATAAAATGTAGATGTTTATCGATCTCAAGTTCCTCTAAAGGGACAATAAGTGTGTCATAACTCTTGCAGAACCTTGTAATTCTTTCTTTTGGGCTTGATGCGTTTCAGAATTTTCCAGAAACCTTATCCTTCGCAAGCTTTGAATCACTAAACCTTGTGACCTTGTAGAACCTTGTGTTCTAATTTTCGGGATGAAAATTCCTTCAACAAGGGGAAGATGTGAAAACCCGAGTTTTAGGTAAACATCGTTTCCGTAACCCAACCCCTCTCCGCTATTTTATAATTAATCAAATTATTATTATTAAATGATAATGGTTGTTATTCTAATTATTGTTAATAATTAAGTTTAAATAAATTAAACTTCATTAACTCAAAACGCAAATTATGTTAAATTGGGGGACTAATAGCAGCAACTTGTAATTTGAATTCATCTAAATAACCAACCCCTCCTTCACCCTCGTTACCCTTAACCTATTCTTGCTGCTGCCATTTCCATCAACGGGAACCATTGCTAAAGTTGATCTCCCCACCGTGCGTGAGACTCCAGCAACTCCGCCCTCTTTTACTCACCTCCTCGGTAACACCTTTCTCTCCTGCAGCCTCTCCTTCATGCTACGTATCACCTGGCAGCTTCCTTAGTGATGAATCGACGCCCCCGTTCCAACCAAACGTACCCGACATGACGACTGAAACAAACCCGTATCTTGTTCGGTATGTCTCCCCGACCCTTTAGTCATGTTCATACTATTACAATTTTGGGTTCTAGCGTCGATGATCGGGTTATCATGTATATACGGTTGATTTGTGTTACTACCCACCTAGGATGTGTCTGTGATGTTGCATGTATTTGTGTATCTATGATGTCATGTGTTATATTGGTGTGGTGGTGCCGTGTTTGTGTGTTCTATGTGTTTTTCTTTCCGGTGTGTATGTGCAGTGCATGTGTGTGTTCAGTGTGTTTTTTCTTTCTATTGTGTGTGTAGGGGGGGTGTGTTCGTGGTTTTTGTGTGGGCTTCTTTCAGTTTATCTTGTATAAAGGTGTGTTGCATATGTGTGTGCATATTTGTCATTATATGTGTGTGTTTGTATCCATATGAGTGATAATGTATGTACATATCCATGCGTATGCCCCGTTCGTGTGATTTTATGTATATACTAGAGTTTGGGTGTGGTAGGTTGGATTATGGATGTTCCTTGTTGGGATTGCATGAACAAATTATGGTGTTGGCAGTTGGGTTTTGACTGAGGGTATTGGCTAGGACGGTGGGGTATGTATGGGTAAATAAGGTAAGCGTGCATGGGCGTGCTTGGAGCTATACCTTAATTGGGTTGAATTTGCTTGGGTTTGTGTTCTTGGTTTGCTTATGCTTGTGTATGTACTTGCGAATGTGTGGGTGTGAGAACTTATATATATATATGTCTGATATGTTCATAACAGTAATGACAACATTACATGAGGTTAAACATGTATGAGTGCAAATAGATATGTATGATACGTATATGTGTATAAATTTATACAAGTGATGTGTATGTGATTGATAATATAAAGTGTGTGTTGGACCTTTAAAGGATCATACATGCCAATTCAAGAGGTGGTTAAAGGTTGTTCTGGTTGGTATGATCTGCACACGTCCAAAATGTAATGCGGGTGAAGACAATAGAAGAAAAAGACCAAGTGTCGGCCGTCCGCATTAGTCAATGCGGATGAGAAAGAACAAATATGGCCAAGTATTTATTCATCCGCATTTACTAATGCGGATAAGCACAACCAAATGCGGCTAAGTAATTAGTCATCCGCATTAACTAATGCGGATAACATACTTAATGCGGATGCACATCTGAATAAATGCTTATGAAGATCAACACATCCGCATTAACTGATGCGGATGAACATCACAAATGCTGATCAACATTATTGTACTTAGACTAGTATCTTGATGTCTAGTTTTTAGGGTAGTTTAGTCATTTTATACAGGAATTTTATCTGCTTATAAATAGAATAGTATACACTGAGTTTGAGGTTGATGTTTCTGTTTTGTGCTTAAAACCCTAGCACACATTGTATCTTGTTTACAAATATCATTATACAAAGCATTTATTAGTATTTTCAGGATTTAATGTTCTTGGATTCTGTATTTCGGCTACATAATCATTGACTCAATCATCATATTCGATATTAGTTAAGTCACATCAACTCAGATTCACATCTCGGACAGGGTCAATTGGTATCAGAGCCACGACTCTTGAATTCGTCTCAAAATCAGCTCAGATCTTGAATAAAAACCGATTGAACTGGTGATTGAGTTGTTTATTAGCATGTTTCAGACTTCTAATAAGCATTCTTACTGAAAATACTTGAACCTTCATCAACTATCATTGTTCTTCGGCTCGATAAACTCAAAAACACTATTCGATTGTTGATTCTTAACAAATATTGGACAAAATCCACTAATAAAAATATTGACCAAAATCAACCTAAAATCAACTTGTCCGTGGACTTTTCATCAAATCAACCTAAACACAACCTTACTACTACTGTTGTTCACCGATTCAGACCTAGAAAAAACTTGATATTGGACTGTTTGAACATTCTAGACATAAAAAATCAACTTAATCAATATTCAAACCATCTAAAATCAAGTTTATTATAATGGATTCTATTAACATTTCTAAAATTGGTCATGCATCTACTCTAATGCTTAAACACAAGACTGAGTTTAAATAGTGGAAAATTTAGGTTTAGCAATTACATTATAGGTGTGGATCCCGACTACTGGATATCTATCTGCAAAGGGCCCTACATTCCTGTTTCTCTAAATGTTGATCAAGCAGCTCAGTATAGACCTGTTAGAATTCCCATTGAGGATCCTAATCTTAATCTTGATGATGAGGAATACAAGGGAATGAAGATAGATCTCAAAGCCTACTCCATTCTAACTCAGGCTTTAAAAATGGATGTCCTCAAAAGACTATAGAAGTATGGAACAGCCAAAGGTGTCTTGGATGCACTGCAGATTATGTGTGCAGGAAGCAGTGAGGTGACAGAAATAAACAAAGACAAACTGGTGAACCAATATGAAACCTTTCAACATACCAAGGGTGAATCAATTTCCAAACAGTTACATCATTTTGTAAGGTTGGTAAATGATCTAGAAATCATGGGGTTACATACAAAGAGAAGGAAATAAACAAGAAGATGCTGCACAGTCTGCCAAAAAACTAGAAGCAGAATGTTACAATGCTGAAGAACACTCTTGACTTGGAGAGCACCAGCTTAGACATCATGATTGCTAAGATTGAAGCTCTTGAGTTAGATGAGAGAAGAATAAATCTTAGTGGCCCTCAAGTCATTAAGGCATATAAGTTTCCATCAAAAACGCATTCTGTTGAAAATGCCTTTATGACAGAGGAAGATGATTTTCTGTCTTCCAAAGATCATGCAAAAACAACTGGATTCATTGCTGTTTCACAACAAAACAAGCCATTATCTTCAACTCCAGCTACTGCAACACCCACATGCATGCCTAGTGATCAAAGATCTGAATATCAAAAGGAAACTTACAATGCCTTTGTTGCTAGCTTTGAGGCATATCTAGGAGGAAGACTTAATTTAGCACATCTAATTCAGGAAGATCTGGAAGAAATGGATCTAGATGATGTTAAAGAAATAGACTTGCGATAGCAGATGGCCATGATTGTAATGAGAGCCATAAAAATTTTCAGGAAAGGAAAGAAGAAGAGTTTGAATGAGAACACAAAACTTGGATATGACAAATCTAGGTTAAAGTGTTTTAATTATGGTGTGACTAGCCATTTCTCTAGGGAATGCAATGCTCCTAGAAGAAGTACCAACAATTACCAAAGTACTTCACACGGTCAGCCATCATCTCAATCCAATTCAAGCTTTCAATCAAGCAATCAACATTAGTATCAACATCAAATCAGCATCAACAAACTCATCATAGTCAATCCCAACTGACTCATCAAGCTCAGGGAAGCAATCAACCAACCTCTAATGCACTTGTCATCAGATAAGATGGAGTCTGTGACTGGAGCCTATATGCAGAGGAAGTCAAGCCTCACTTCCAGAATCATGCTCTCATGGCTCACACTAATGATGGTCCAAATCCAATGCCAACTGAGTTAAAATCCAATCTCTGTAGTGATAAACATTAAAGAAGTACAGGGATACAGAGAACATAATCACAAGTTGGCTCCTAAAATCAAAGAAGAAAAGGTCAAATCTAAAATGTTAAAACAAGAGATTAAAAGTTTTGAAATTAAAATCAAATCACTTCATTCATATATTGAAAAACTCCATGGTTAAAAGTACACTCTCGCAGCTAAGAATGAGAAGTTAACTGAATTGTTAACTAAAATCAAAGCTGAGCAATCGGCTACTGAAGTGAAACTTGAAAAGTTTCAATTCTCTTCTACTAAGCTGCAAGAGTTACTTGACTCACAGAAAGAGCCAAATGATATGACTGGAATAGGATAAAATTCTTGTCCACCACAATACAATGACAACTATACGGTTATGCCTGAGGCACTCACTTATTCTGATTCAACTGAACCTAAAGTTATTGAAACTAAAACAATGGTGACTGGGTCTAATATGTGAATCTCAGTTGATATGACTTAACTAGGATTGAATATGATGATTGAGTCAATGATTAAGTAGCAGAAATACCTAATCAAAGAACATTAAATGATGAAAATACTAATAAATACTTTGTATATTGATATGGGTAAACAAGATACGAAATACGCTAGGGTTATTAGCACTAGAAAACTTCTGTGTAAACTTTTGTGTGTCAAACTTTCAAAAGTAGTGTATACTATTCTATTTATAGGCAGATACAATACCAGTACAAAATGACTAAACTACCCTGACAACTATACATCAGAATACTAGTCTAAGTACCAAAGATGATGAGCATTTGTAAATGTTCATCTGCATTAGTTAATTCGGAAGTGATGTCTTCATTATCATTTATTCTATTAAGCTTCAACATTGACTGTATCATCTGTATTAGTTAATGCGGATGAACAAATACTTAGCCATATTTGTATTACTTATCCGCATTACTAAAATGCGAATGAACAAATACTTGCCCATATTTTTTCTTTGGTCTTCCGCTTTTACTAATGCGGACACCTATGTTTTTCTTCTGAATTCATCACCCGCATTTCTTCTTGGACTTATGGGATTTCCAACCAGAACAACCTTCAAGAACCTCTTGAATTGGCATGTATAATCCTGTAAGGGTCCAAGAATACTCCCCCTAAGGATTATACAGCCTATGTAGTTCAAGGGTTTGAGGGTGGTGGAGGTTGTGAAGATTTTGGTGGTGCTTCAAGGGCAGGTGCTTGTCTTTCTTGGACTGATGATGGAGCTGGTGCTGGTTCAGTAACTATAGATGGTTGACGTTCAGCCAGAGAAGGATCCAAAATAGACTTGATTATGTTGGAGAAGTCTCTAGCCTTATTCATCTTGTCTCGGCTATGGACATGTATCTTCATTTGGCTCATATTATGAATTGCTTCAATAGGCATCTGTCATAGAGATATTGGTACCCATATAAATATATTGGAAAGCGCATCTCTATAAATCAACAATGAACCATCAGCATCTACTTCTAACTTCACTATGTTTCCCAGTTGGAGAGGAACCTTCTTTCTTTTTCTTTGTTCTTTCTTTTATCTTTAGAATCTTGATGCATTTAAAAAAGAAAGACATAGCAGCTTCTCCAAGCTTGTTATCTATTTCTTTGAAGTGTCTTGTAAATATGTAGTGGATATAGGATTCATCTAACAATCTCACCTCATATCCACTAAACAGCCTAATGTTAGATACTTCGTTTCCACCCTATTTTCTTTCAATCACCAACTCATAAGTCTTTTCATCATAAAACACATTTGAGATTGGCTTTGAATGGTAGGTTCCAGCAACCATCTTTCTCTTCAATGATTTAGTTGGTTTTACATTCAGTTCTGGAAATACCAACTCTTTAGTTTCTTTCTTTCTTCTTCTTTTCAAGAGGATTTCTGAAAGATTTGTCTTTCCTAATACAGATTGCTTTTAGAGATTTGAAGTTGATTGTTTTTTTGAACATCTTTAGGATATCTTCAAATTCATATCCTCTATACATAGCATAATGATTGATCAAATCTAGCTCAACTAATTCTTTCAGATCATGAATCTGCAAGGAGTTCACCAGAGCAGTATACTCAGTGAAGAACTGAACTAGTCCTGAGATCCTTTTCACCATGAACATGTTCCAATCACTATCATACTTCCAGGAAATTATTTTAAACATCAACTTTTCCTTTTAGAGTAGACACACCCTTAATCATCTCTGAAGTGGTTAGCCCTTCCTGTAGCTTCAACTGAGAGGGTTCAATAAACCATTCAGGATTTCTATGTAGCATGGGTGCCAAGACATCATGGTTTTTGGTAGTGATTTTGACATCCTGAGCTAAAGTTCTTGATCTAGGTTTCCTCCCTACAACTTCTTCTTCAATAGCCATTAATCTTTCTTTCTTATCTTTGACTATTTTGAGAATTGCAGCTCTGAGGGAATTTGTCTTCATATTACCTAGCCTTCTTTTGGTGAATCATTGAGCAGATAGATAATCCTTCATTTCCCTGTCTGTCATACTATAGGGATCAGGATAATGGGATTGAGGCTCTTGAGACTATTGAGTCTGAGTAGTAGTGAGTATGATTAGGGACCTGGCTGTCTTCTTTTCATAGTCAGTCATATAAGTAGGGTCAATAAGTTTGTGCATCTTGTTCACTTCTTCAACCATTCTCTCATATGTCATCCCAAAGACTTCATCAACATCATATCCCTGGTTGATCAAAAATATGGCATTAACTAAAAGATCATCAGCTTGTGCCTTCTCCACCATTTATTCAACAGACAACTCAACCTTTGCAGGACTGTCCCTGATCATATCTTCCCTCTATCTTTCCTGCTTCCAAAACAATCACCTTAAGTTTCTTCTTTAATTGTTCCTCAGCCTTCTCATGCTCATCTAAAAACTAAGCAATAGCAGCAAGGCTTCTTAGATCATCCTTCTATTTCTTTTGGGTTGGTTCCTCTTCTACCATAGGCAATTTTCCTTTGGCCTTTTCTGATAAGTATTTCATCTTTCTGAGTATGTGTGCATACGGGGACCAGAGGATGAGGGAACAGAGGCTTTGGCTTCTTGTTTCTTCTTTTTCTTTTCAAGCTTTTTAGCTTATTCTTTATGTTTTTCTACAGTTTCTTTTTCCTTAAGCTCTTCACACAGCTTCCTGACAAGTTCCTTTTGTTCATCAGTTAAGGTGACCACAGGAACAAGCTATAGGCTTAATTCTTCTTCTAATGGAACAGGGTTGAGAGGAATCATAACTATTGGTTCCACTGGGGCTTTGAGTTCTCTGATAAAGTCCCAAAAGTCTTCCTCAATAATGAACTCTCCAGATGAATACATGTCTAAGTATTTAATCAGTTCTTTCATCTCAGATTCCTCATCAACTCTTTCCTCAGAGAATGGATCAGAATAGACAACCATAGCTAAACTTTCTTCTTCATCCCTAACCTCATTGTGTTGAGCTTGCTGAGAGATTTTAGTCATTCTCTGTCTCTTTGAAGTTGGAGAGTCATCATCATCATTACTTCACTCACAAGTGACATCTTTATCTTCTTTTGATTCTTTTTCTATTTCAGCCTCATCATCCTTTTCTTTATCAGCTTCATCATCTCCTTTATATCCTTTTCTTTTGCCAGTTCTTCTTTAATCTTAATCAACATCTCCAATTCAGAAACTCTCTTTGTTAGAGCTTCTATCTGTTTGTGAAGATCAGCTATAATGTCAGTTTGGACATCAAGAAGATTTTCTTGATCTTCCATAGCAATGGTCTGAATGGTAGCAGCATCCAAATGACCACTGATTTCTTCTTTGGCTTGGTTTAGGGCTGCTTTGAGTCTATCAATCTCCTTTTCTTTTTCTTCTTTGTCAGACTCATATTTGGCCCTTAGTTCTTTTATTTCTTTTTCTTTCTCATCCAGCTCAAGCAATCTATCCCTTATGATACCAGATCTTCTATCCAACAGTTTCTCCATTCTGGCTACCTTTTGTAACAATTCAAAAATCATTTCATCCTTGGCGTCAGGTTGGTTAACTTCAGATTCTGCATAGCTTTCTAAAGGACCAGCCTTTGAGTGTATTTGTCTCTTATGCCTTTGAAAATCAGGATGATGATCCTCCTCATCCGAAGATGATTCAGACTCATCTGATGAACTGGTAGATTCACCAGATTCAATAGATGCAGCGGCAGGTTTAGGTTAAGAAAGGATAGGAGATACATGATGAGCTTGAATAGGAGAAAATGGAAGAGAATGAGCAGGTGATGCTCTAAAAGGTGATGGTATTTCTGTTTCTTGAACTGAGGCAAAGTGTGAAGATCACCACCTACATCAACTTGTGGTGACACTTGCCTTAATCCTTCTTCAGCTGTTTCAGAATGCTCTTCAATAGTTTGTTGATCATGAGCAGCTGGTTGCTCTTCTACTATCTCATGCACTTCAGAAGGAACATCATCATATGTTTGTTCCTCAACATCAGGAACAACTTCCTCAACTTCTTTTTCTTGAACATCTTCTGGGTTAATCTGCTGTAACATCCATGAAAGTAATGGAAAGAAAGTTCCACTATAAAAGTTCCTTGGATCTCTCTTCTTAATATACTTGTAAGATTTGGCATTGTAATGAGGAATGTCCATCACAGGGCCTTCAGGTACATGATAAGGAAAAGCTTCATTAATGAAGCATTGGATGTACCATGGATTCATCAGAAACATATGTCTTCTCCCTTCATGAATGTTTGAGATCAGACCATTAAACACATAAGCAGACATTATGAATTATCTATTAGTTCATAAGGCACATATAGCTGATGATGTAATGATGGGGATGTCATTCCAACCAGTCTTCCTCTTTGATAGACAATGTTGAAATAAATGTATTAGAAATCTCCACTGTAAGTCAACTAATCCTTTGACAACTTGTTTTCCATTAAGACCTCCTTCATACAAAATATTAGCAAAGAAAGTCATAATGTCATCTTCTTCTAGCTCTAAGGGAGAATTGGCATCATCCCCAAACTGTAAACACTGTCTCATAGTTTTTTAGAGATGACCAATGTGTGATCATTAGTAATCCTACCTGATATTTTCCTCACACCATCAACTTCAGTTACATCAGCCTTTCCCTAGAATGATCTAATGAGATTCTCATAGATGATGGGTCTGACAGTGATAGCATGTGCTACTCTTGTTGTGGAGATGAATCTGATCATATCTCTTAATCCTTCAGATTTAGGCATATCTGGGTCAAGATATTCACTAACATTGTGGAGCTTGCTCCAAGTGACGTTTGCCATAGATTCTACAATAGATACACATGTGTTAGTAATGTACTATCAATTATCTGATCATACAACAAGGATCATGTTTGACTTTTCTCATTTTGACTTTCTCAGGTCAAAATTAAGAGTTCAATGGTTACTGTATAATATGAATTTGACCTATCTTTGATTTTATGATGAAAAACCATTTTTGTTATGTTTTATGCTTATTTTCAATCATCTTTAATGTTTCAAACATCTTTTTATGTTTAAGCATTGGATTTGACTTTAACATTTTCAAGGTTCGGTTCCCCTGTTTCATTGCGATTAACCTAGGGTTTGTAAATCGGTTTTTCTTTGTTATTCACGTAAACATCCATTTTATCGAACTTGAGAATGACTTGGAAATTCATTGTTCCTGATTAATTTCATGAATTTCCTTAAACCTATGGTCCTATGTTCATCGCCGGTTCGAAGTTTGAAGTTAACAAAATCATCGAGAATCACCTTGTTTCGATATTACTTTGGTTGAGAATCAAAATAAAGATGAAATGGAGTTTCATGAACAATCAACAGACAATATTTAAGATGGTTTGGATGATTGATGAAGAATGATCAAGTGCTAATAATTCAAGGTTTAATTTATCTAAATGCTTGATTTTACATCATGATTATGGTGGAATAGTTTCAAGTTGTTTGTGTTTTGATTTATAGGTAATTTGAGCTAAAGGAGGCTTATATTAGAGAATATGGAGCCAAACAAGAAACTACAAGGACTAAAGATGTAAACATCAAAAGTTACAAAAAAGGCACAAGATTAGGCATACCATCGTATGATGCGCCGGGTATGGGCGTATAATACGTCGGTCAGCATATTGGTGGCGTATTTGTGGGCGTATTTGACAAAAATTACAGAAAGTTGGGCTTATGGATGCTGAGGGTGGCGTATGATACGCCGACCCTGGGCGTATCATATGCCGGTCTTCAACTAACATCCGGATTTTATGGATCTTGATGTCTACTTAAACCTATCCAACCCCAACATGAAGTATGACTTTTCCCAGCCAAAATCTAGCAAATTCAAGGTGATTTTGGGTGCTTTCAAGCTTCCCAACACACACCAAATCATCATTGATCATCATATAATCAAGATTGAAGATTAAATGAAGACCATGAGGGGCTGGTTCTTCTTGATTGCTTTCAGGAGTACAATTCTTGTTAAGTAAAACAATTGGTATGTTTGATTAGGTTTTTGTATTGAACAATGGATTAATGAATGAAGCATTATGTTTTGATTGATATAAAAGGTTTACTTATAAATCAAGTTGTTTGCTTGACTATCAGTTTTTGGTTTCCTTGCATCTTGAGCTCATTAAGAAAAGTAGACAACGTGATATAGGTGAATTGGTAACTTTGTGAATGAATGAGTCTTAAAAGATTTTTCCTTTGTTACCACGTTAATCAAAAGCTAAGATCTTTAAGTATTGTTTCTTACGAACCCTAATTTAAGAGTATCAATTGTGGATCTTGCGGAATTAGAAACCCGAAAGTGATTGTTTCTTATTATTTAATCAAATTTGTTTCAAAGATTCTTGCTTTTTGCAATAGTTTCATTATTTCATTCAAAGTTTCAATCTTTAATTATAAAGTTTGTGTCATTTAGTTAATAGAGTTACAATTGTTAAACACTTTCCACATACTCTCTGTGGAGACGACCTTACTTACCTTACACTATAAAGGTAGCTAAGACCGATATAATAAATTATTTTTGATCGAGTCTCGACAACCAGATCAAAGAACAGTGAGAAAAAAGCTCGTCGTACTATAGGTTCACTCAAATTTGAAAAGTAGTAAATGACTCTCATGAATGTGTTTAAATAATCCATTTAATGACTTACTCAAACTTTGCAAGTGTGTGAACAAATGCGGAGGTTTTAATTTTAATGCTGTAGCAAATGCAGATGCTTAATTTGTACGCATTTCTTTACTGTGCTAAATGCGGAAGTACAAAACTTGCCAGCATTTGATCCTGTAGCAAATGCGTATGAACATTTAAACTTGACGCATTTTCTGTGACAAATGCGGATGAACAATTTGTTGTCTGCATTTAGTTACACTTTGATTTTTCATGCATACAACTATTACCCGCATTGGTTAAATGCCAGGATTACCTTCACCCACATTAACCAATACTCTTACCCGCATTAAAATTTGAACTTGTCAAAAATTAATGTTTTTATAGAGGATAGTTTTGACTGTTTTTGCACTGATGTTCTGATTTTTATGAAGATGAGTTTGTTGCTTTGACTTTTATGAAGTTTTGACTCTTGCTTGGATTGTCAATTCTTGTTTGGATTAAATTGTATATTTGGTGTGATACAAATTTCCCAGATTTGACTGATCTTGGACTTTTGTGCTTCTAAACATCTGCATACACTGAGATACTATGGCATAACTTTCACATCAACACAGTCATTTTTCTGATTTTATATTGAAGAAAAGATGTGGAAATTTTTTTTGTTTTTATAAATATTTTCTTTCAAATTTTAATTACTCCCCCTAAAGTTTATATCCAGATAGGATAAAAACTTTAAAGATATTTTAAAATATTTAAAGGAAAATATTTTTGAAAATTTTGTTTTTCTTATCTGTACATGAAGATGAAGTATACCTTATTTGGGATCATATCAATCTTACCTTCACAAGTGCAAGCAATTATTAGTAAAATAGACATAATCATAAACATATTGATTGTAGGTATGTTTGTCCTCTTAAACTCATGCTTGGTTAGTATTTTAATGCAAGTGATCATTATCATGTTTTCAGTGAATTAAATATTCAACATGTACCTCATTCACAAGGAATGCAATTTTTATTAATTCATCCAGGTTGGATGTGTTCCATATTGGGAATCTTTATGGATCATGACATCAGCACTATGTGCCTGTTTCTCCAGATCTTCGCTCAGCAAAATAAAGTAGAAACTGATGTGGGTGAATGAGATTCATTAGGTATCATTACCTGGTGTGTTTAGGTTACTACACACACACACACTTGGATAAGCTAAATACTTACACATACCCTGAGATGATGGCCTTATAGTTGAATATGATCTTTAGTTTATCACACCATGCATTTTCTTTTCCACTATGAGCCTACCCGCATATCAGATAAGACATGTCGGTCTTTTAAGTTTTTGAAATAAGCACAGTGAATGATATAACGACTGTAATTATATCATCAATTGGAGTACATTTCATATACTTAAACACAATTAACTTCTTTTTGTATTTTTATACTTTTTGAATGTTTTTTTTTTTTTTGAAAATTTTAGTTTTATTCAAGGTTAATCATGCAAATTGATTGGACTAAGAATTCAAACCGACTAGGGTCAAATGCCTTAGTGAACCAATTAGCTAACTGATTGTCCATGTGAACCTGAAGCAACTTGATTAACCCCTTTTCAGCACAGTCTCTCAAAAAGTGATATCTAATTTCAACGTGTTTGGTTTTTGAGTGTTGAACTGGATTGTTTGTTATGAACATGGCTGTTGTGTTTTCAATGTGAATTGGAGTGTTGAAGAAGTTATAACCATAATCAAGCATCTGGTTTTGAATCTAGAGTACTTGAGAGCAACAGGCTGATGTTGCTATGTACTCAGCTTCTGCTGTTGAAACAGATACATTTGTCTGCTTCTTGCACTGCCAGGAGACCAGTCTGGGACCAAGAAATTGACAACCTCCAGAAGTGGACTTTCGATTGAAGTTACATCCCCCATAGTCACTATCCGTGTATGCATAGAGGTTGAAATCCCCTTCCTTTGGATACCATAATTCAAGTGCAGGCTTGCCCTTGAGATATCTGAATGTCGTCTTCACTGCATTCATATGATATTCCTTGGGGTCTGCTTGATATCCAGCACAAACACATACACCAAACATAATGTCAGGTCTACTAGCTGTTAGATACATAAGTGACCCTATCATTGACCAATAGAGACTCTGATCCACTGATTTGCCATCTGAGTCTGGACCAATCTTCACTTTTGTATCCACAGGAGTTCAGATGGACTGACAGTCTACAAAATGAAACTCCTTCAACCTTGATTCCATATATTTTGATTGATTGATGAAGATTCCATCTGTTGTCTGATGTACTTGCAAACCTATGAAGAAAGTGAGCTCTCCCATAGCACTCATCTATAACTTGGAGTGCATGAGGTTTTCAAAATTCCTACAAAGTTGCTTGTTTATTGAGCCTTTCACATAGATCTAGAGAATCAACAGTTCATTTCCTTTTCTCTTTCTTAATAATGTCTGATCAATCTTTCCTCTTTCATATCCGTGATCAAGAAGGAAAGATGATAGAGTCTCATACCACTTTCGAGGGGCTTGATGTAAACCATACAAAGCTTTTCAAAGCTTGTACACCCTATGAGGGAAATCTGGGTCCTCAAAACCTGGTGGTTGACTCACATAGACTTCTTCTAAGATTTTACCATAAAGAAATGCACACTTTACATCCATTTGATACACAATGAATTTCATAGATGCAGAGTAAGCAAGAAAGATTCTTATGGCTTCCACTCTCACAACAGGAGCAAACACTTCATCATAGTCTATTCCTTCTTCTTAGGTGTATCCATATGCTATTAATCTTGCCTTGTTTCTGATGACAATGCCCCTATCACCAGTCTTGTTTCAATACAGCCATCTGGTACTGATAGGGTATTGTCCTTCGGGAAGGTCTACCAGTTTCCATACTACTTGTTTCTTGAACTGGAGCAATTCTTCCTGCATTGCCTCAATCCAGCTATTGTCTTGAAGAGCCATTTTAATATTCTTGGGTACTGTTTGACAGAGAAAGTAAGAAAACAAATAGATGGTTACAATACTTGACATGCTTCTAGTCACCCGCTTATCTAGATCACCAATTATGTTTGACACAGGATGATTCTTACGTATTCTAGTAATTAGAATCGAGTCACCAATAATGGATACATCATGATTGGAGACATTCAGTTCATCTTGGTGAGAGGCACCTTCAGGTTGTGATGTAGGAGAATGGTAAAAGTAATTAATTGCTTTAATATCTTTAGCTTTAGCAGCACTTTGAAGACTTTCATCATTTGCATTTCCTTCGGTTTCAGCTGCTACGGAAGCTGATTCTGGATTTCTCACTTCAGTAGATGGTTCTACCGAAGGAGTGGGCATTGAACTAGGACCAACCTTAGTTGAAAAACTCTCATATTATGCATATTGTCTGATAGGATCGGCTTATAATGGAACTTCTTCATCAAATTGATCCGTAGAAGAAGGAGGAATCATTGGAAAGAAATTTCTTCTCTCTACTGTTCCCGAAGATCCAGCCGATTGTAGGTTACCTGCATTTGACAAGTGGAACAGATCAAAAGATCTAGTAAATGAGTCAATATCAACAACCAATCAGGACCATTTATTGACTTAGGAAAGGAATGCTCATTGAATTGAACATTGGTTGATTCATCAATAATGTTTAACCTACAAAGAATCCCTCATCAGACTTAGGAGCGAACATTCCTAAATGGTCTTAGGTGTTTAATATTGAGACAGGACAACCAAATGACTTAGAAATTCCAAAAATGGTTTTCTATGAAAAAGAAGTTCATATGGTGTTCTGTTGCTTTCTTTAATTATCAAAGTTCGATTTTGCACAAAGCACGATGTGTTGACAGCTTCTGCCCAAAAGGTAATTGGCAGTTGGCATCGGCTAGCATTGCTCTTGCTGCTTCAATCAGTGTTCTATTTCTTCTTTCAGCTACTCCATTCTGTTGAGGAGTTCTAGCTACACAGAATTGATGAGTAATGCCTTTCTGTGTGCGAAATGAACTTAGATCTTCATTTTTGAATTCTGTCCTGTTATCACTTCTCATTGATTTTACTTTTTGATCAAGTTGATTTTTAGTTTTTATGATAAAATCTTTTATTATTTGGGACGCTTCATTTTTATGAAGTAGAAAGAAGACCCATGTGAATCGTGAAAAGTAATCAATGATCACCAAACAATACTACTTCTTTCCAATACTCATGACATGAGTTGGACTAAAGAGATCCATATGAAGTAGCTTAAATGGAGAATTGTTTGTGTTCACAAGCTTTGGCTTATGGGAGGATTTATGCTGTTTTCCTTTGAGACATGTAGAACAGTGATCAACAAAATAAAATTCTTTTTGAGGTAAACCAATCACATGATTTCCTTTGACCAATCTATTCATGTTTTTGAAATTTGTGTGTCCCAAACGTCTATGCGAAAGCTATGACTCATCAAATGATGCTTTAGACAAAAGACAAGTTTTTTTTTGAAGGATGAGAAGAATTAAGGTTCAAGACATTGGTGTTGTTCTTTCTCGGAGTCTTCAAGACAACCCATTCTTTAGGAATTTGAAATCCTGGTTTTAGAATGTAGCAATGAGTGTCTATGAAATGAGTGGAATATTTCTTGTCATAGATCTGAGACACGCTGAGGAGATTGAAGTTCAGTTGCTCGCAGTAGTTCATTTTGTTAAAACTCAACAGTCCATTCATCACAGATCCTTCCCTAGTAATTCTACCACCTTGTGAATCTCCATAAAATATAATAGTAGTTCCTTATATATGCTTGAAGTCATGAAGGAGGGAACTGTCTCCAGTCATGTGTCGGGAGAATCCACTGTCCACATACCATAAGCTGTTGGACCTATATGGACGACCCTACAAACATAAAAGAACTAGTTAAAATGTGGAACCCAAGCCATAATTGTCTTGGATTGTTCGGTTCTATCCATTACATGAACCTCTTGATACTTTCTTCTTGGTTATGGTATAGAGGAAGATGCTTTAAAGAATTTCTATGGAGTTCTTTTTGTTTTTATTTCATCAATTTCAACTGAGTTGTCAGAAAAGTATTCAAATCTTTGATCCTGGTTTCTATGTAGAAATTGGGCATGTTTTTGTTTTTCAGAAATCATTTTCGTTTTGTATCTTGGATGAGAACTCAGTGATTGTTTCATACTATGATTAAGATTCTTTTTGGTACTCTTTGACTGCCATTGATCATAGAGTCCTTATCAGAATTTGAGACCCGTGATTGTTTAATGTGTGTTGGACTTCTAATTTTGACATTGTCAGATGAAATTGGTGAAATAGCCTTGTTTTGTGGAATTCTCAAGCCTTTTTGTTTAAAGAAACAATCAAATGTATTGTGATTTGTCATATCACATACATAACAATACTTGCTGAAATAGCAGTTTTTGGTTGAATGATTGTTCATGTCACAGATTGAGCAATACTGATTAAAATAACACTCATCTGTATTGTGATTAGACATGTCACAAATGTCAGAGTACATTATTTTGTCCTTTGACTTTAAAGTTGAGGCTTCATTTGACTTAGCAGATTTTAGATTACCCTTAGATTTGGTTTTTAATGAACAAGCAACCTTAGTTTTCTTGGTGGCAGCGGATTGTTTCACAATTCTACTTTGCTTGGTTTTTGGAGACTGATTTTGCTTCTTTTTGCCTTTATTTAACTCCCTTTCAAATTGGTCTACATGCTCTTTATTGAAAATATCAAAACCGACCCCTTGTTTGTTTTTAGATGATGATTGTGAATCAGTTTTTACTTTTGATTTTCAAATCAAGGAGGATTTCCCTTTGGATGATGAAAAAGCCATAGCTTTATCTTTGAATTTCAGTGAAACCTTTTCTGATTTGCTTGAAATTTTTAAAGATTTGATCTCATTATCAGATTTGCTTTTAGCAAAAGATTTCACAGAACATTTAGCATTCTTTTCCACCATGAGATTTTCATGAATGAATTTCACAAATGGCATAATGGCTTTGACTGGGGTTTTCGGTTTCTTGACAACTACAGGTTATATGAGCACTCTTTGATTTTGCTTGGGTGACCCAATTTGATTTTATCCTTATTGGTTTCAATGTAAACATTTGGATTGTTTTGAGGATTAGTTATTTCTGAAACCATTATTTTAGTTTTAATAAGTTTAGGTTCAGTTGAATCAGATTGAGTGAGTGACTCAGGCATAACCGTATAGTTATCATTATAAGAAGGAGGACAAGAATTGTATCCTATCCCATATATCCTTTGGCTCTTTCTATGAGTCAAGTAACTCTTGCAGCTTAGCAGAAGAGAATTGAAACTTCAGCAACTAATTGCTCGGCCTATTTTTTCGTTAACAATTCAATTAACCTCTCATTCTCAGTTGTGAGAGTGTACTTTTTACCATGGAGTTTTTCAATATCTGAAAGAAGAGATTTGATTTTGATTTCAAAACTTTTCATTTCTTGTTTTAACATTTTAGTTTTGGCCTTCTCTTCTTTGATTTTAATAGCCAACTTGTGATTATGTTCTCTATATCTCTGTACTTCTTGAATACATTTATCAGAACATAAATTGGATTTTACCTCAGTTGGCATTGGAGTTGGACTATCATTAATGTGTGCCATGAGAGCATGATTCTAAAATTAAGGTTTGACTTCCTCTACATATAGGCTCCAATTACAAACTCCATCTTGTCTGATGACAAGTGCATTAGAGGTTGGTTGGCTACTTCCCTGAGCTTAATGAGTCAGTTGAGGTCGCTTTGATGAATTTGTTATTGCTGATTTTGATGCTGGTACTGATGTTGATTACTTGACTGAAAGGTTGAATTGGGTTGAGATGATGGCAGACCATGTGAGGTTCTTTGGTAGTTGTTGTTACTTCTTCTAGGAGCATTACATTCCTTAGAGAAATGGCCAGTCATACCACAATCAAAACACTTTACTTTGGATTTATCATATCCAAGTTTTGTGTTTTCATTCAGACTCAGCTTCTTCCCTTTTTGGAAGAATTTCTTGGATCTCATTGCAATCATTTCCATCTGCCATTGCAAGTCCATTTCTTCAACATAATCTGGATCCATTCCTTCTAGATCTTCCTGAATCAGATGAGTTGAAGTAAGTCTTCCTCCCAGATTTGCCTCAAAACTAGCAACAAAGGCAATGTAAGTTGCCTTTTGTTCTTCAGATTTTTGATCACTAGGCATGCTGGTGGGTGTTGCTGTAGATGGAGTTAAAGATGATGGTTTGTTTTGTTGCAAAACAACATAGAAACCAGTAGTTCTTGCTTGATCTTTTGAGGATAGAAAATCATCTTCTTCAGCCACAAAGACATTTTCAATAGAATGAGTTTCAGATGGAAACTTGTATGCCTCAATGACTTGAGGTCCATTGAGATTTCTCCTTCTTTCATCCAACTCAAGAGCTTCAATCTTAGCAATTATGATGACAAAGCTGGTGCTCTCCAAGTTAAGAGTGTTCTTTAACATAGTGACATTCTGTTTCCAGCTTTTAGGCAGACTGTGCAGCATCTTCTTTCTCCTTTCTTTCTCTTTGTATGTGACCCCCATGATCTCAAGATCATTCACCAGTTGTACAAAATGATGTAGCTTCTTGGAGATTGATTCACCTTTGGTATGATGGAAGGTTTCATATTGGTCCACCAGTTTGTCTTTATTTATCTCAGTTACCTCACTGCTTCCTTCACATATGATTTGCAGTGCATCCCAAACACCTTTGGCTGTTCCATACTTTTCTAGTCTTTTGAGGACATCCATATTCAAAGCCTGAGTTAGAATTGAGTTGGCTTTGAGGTCTATCTTGATTTTCTTGTATTCCTCATCATCAAGATTTAGATTAGGATCCTCAATGGGAATTCTAGCAGTTCTGTACTGAGCAGCTTGATCAGCATTGAGAGACAAAGGAATGTAAGGTCCTTTGCAAATGGAAATCCAGTAGTCGGGATCCACACCTATAATATAATTTCTAAACCTTATTTTCCACTGCTTAAATTGAGACTTATGTTTAAGCATTGGAGGTTTAGATGCATGACCAAGTTTTATGTCTAGAATATTCAAACTGTCTAATGTCCAGATATTCTTTTATGGTTTTGGTGAACAGTAATGGCAGTATGGTTGATATTATGAACAGTTCATAGTATAGTTGCTTTTAAGTTGATTCTAGGGTTAAGATTTTGATTTTGAAAGATTTTAGTCTGATTTTTGTCTAAGATTCAACAGTTGAACAGTCATCTTATATTGTCTGACAGAAGCACAACAATATTTGATGAAGTTTCACGTATTTTCAGTATGAATGCTCATTAGAAGTGTAACACTTGCTAATAAACAACTCAATCACCAGTTCAATTGATTTTCGTTCAAGATCTGCATTGATTTTGAGACGAATTTAAGAGCCAAGGCTCTGATACCAATTGACTGGGTCCATGGTGTGAATCTCAGTTGATATGACTCAACTAGGATCAAATATGCTGATTGACTCAATGATTGCCCGAATTGGATTCTCACACCAAGAGTGTTCTCCCCAAAATCTAATATATGTCCTTTCATCCGCTCAGAGTTGATCCTATCATCCTTCAATGCGTCATCTTGAAACTCACGGATCTAACCCATGACATCGGGCATCACAACCAGCTGACAAGCCTTCACCCAAATCAGTTCAGCTCGTTCCTTTTGACTGAGGGCATTTGCAACCACGTTCGCCTTGCCCGAATGATAGTGAATCTTACAATCGTAGTCCTTGATCAGCTCTAACCACCTCCTTTGCCTCATGTTAAGATCCTTTTGCTCGAAGAAAATACATTAGGCTTTTGTGATCTGTGAAGATGGTACACTTCGTCCCATACAAGTAGTGCATCCACATCCTCAACGCAAAGACCACAACCGCCAACTCCAAATTGTGAGGGGTAGTTAACCTTATGGATTTTCAACTGTCGAGACGCATAGGCTATAACCTTCCCTCGTTGCATCAACATGCAACCTAAGCTCGATTACGAAGCATTTGAATATACCACTAAATCATCATTCCCTTCAGGCAATGTCAAGATTAGGGCTTGGGTTAACCTCATCTTTAACTCTTGAAAGACACCTTCTTATTCTAAACCCCACTAAAACTTCACATCCTTGCGAGTCAGCTTAGTCAAGGGGAAAACCACCTCAGAGAAGTCTTAAATAAACCTTCTATTGTAACCTGCCAAACCTAGGAAACTATAGATCTTAGATGGCATTCTTGGGGATACCTATTGCATTACAGCTTCGACTTTTGCATGGTCCACCATTATTCCTTTGGGATTAATAACATGGCCAAGAAATTGGACTTCTCGTAGCCGAAATGCACGCTTACAGAACTTCACGTACAACTTCTCATTTTTAAGTGTCTCAAATACTTTCTTGAGATGACAGGCATGCTCCTCTTCGCTATTAGAGTAGATTAGAATGTCATCAATGAATACAATCACCGATCTGTCCAACATCGGTCGACATACCCAATTCATAAGGTCCATAAAGGCAGCTGGCGCGCTGGTTAAA
Source organism: Flaveria sonorensis (assembly GCA_025506505.1). Taxonomy (NCBI): domain Eukaryota; kingdom Viridiplantae; phylum Streptophyta; class Magnoliopsida; order Asterales; family Asteraceae; genus Flaveria; species Flaveria sonorensis. The sequence continues at coordinate 19,910,414 of CM046437.1, read as the reverse complement.
CCAAAAGACATCACGAGAAACTCGTAGTGTCTATAACATGTGCGAAAAGCTGTCTAAGGGATGTCCTGCTCCTTCACCTTCAGTTGATGGTAACCCGATCGAAGGTCTATCCTCGAGAACCAACTTGCACCCTGGAGCTGGTCAAACAAGTCGTCAATCCTCGGTAATGGATACCGGTTCTTCACAGTCAACTTGTTCAGCTCACGGTAGTCAATGCACATCCTCATACTACCGTCCTTCTTCTTCATGAATAAAATCGGAGCACTCCATGGAGAGATGCTTGGCCAAATAAATCCCTTATCCAAAAGGTCTTGCAGTTGCGTCATCAGTTTCTTGAGCTCGAATAGAGCCAACCGGTATGGTGCCTTGGCGATTGGTTGTGCTGCCGGTATCAAGTCAATTTGAAATTCGATTTCTCTATCGGGTGGGATCCCTGGCAGATCCCCTGGAAACACATCGGGAAAATCGCATACTACTGGCACTTCCGACAGTTGAAGTACTATCGCATCCATATCCTTCACATAAGCCAGGTAAGCACCGCACCGTCGCCTAATAAACTTTTCTGCCATGATCATAGATATCATTCGTAAAATAACACATTCCTTGTCTCCGTGACCAGTAACCGAACTACCGTCGGGCGCAATCAGACGAATCATCTTCCTTTGACACACGATATTCGCTTCGTATGTCGCCAACCAATCCATTCCTAACACCACATCAAAACCTCCTAGAGCCATCACATACAATCTAGCAGGACACCTATGACCATCTAATTCTATGAGGTTATCGTCAATCATATCAGTCACCTTAGTAGATTTTCCTATTGTAGTCTCGACATGGAAGGGCACATCTATCTTCCTACACTTACCATGCATCAAACGAGAAAAAGCAGCAGATACAAAGCTCTTCCTAGCACCCGAATGGAAGAGCACAAATTCATAGAATTAGTTTGCCAAAAATGTACCTGAAAGTACCTCAGGGTCCATTCTAGCTTCCTCCCTAGTCATGTTGAATGCCTTTGCCTTCGCCTTGGTACTATCACTCTTCCCTTTTTCCCCTATCATCTTGTTTCCTGAGCTTCCTGCTCCAGCCTTCTTGCAATCCTTGCCCAAGTGGCCTATCTCACTGCATTGGTAAATCAAAGAACATTAAATGCTGAAAATACTAATAAATTCTTTGTATATTGATATGGGTAAACAAGATACAAATTGTGCTAGGGTTTTTAGCACTAGGAAACTTTTGTGTAAACTTTTGTATGTCAACCTTTCAAAAGTAGTGTATACTATTCTATTTACAGGCAGATACAATGCCAGTACAAAATGACTAAACTTCCCTGATAACTATACATCAGAATACTAGTCTAATTACAAAAGATGATCAGCATTTGTAAATTTTCATCCGCATTAGTTAATAAGAAAGTGATGTCTTCTTCAACATTTCTTTTATTAGGCTTTAGCATTGACGGTGTCATCCGCATTAGTTAATACGGATGAACAAATACTTAGTCGTATTTGTTTTACTTGTCTGCATTAGTAAATGCGGATGAACAAATACTTGACCGTATTTGTTCTTTGGTCTTCCGTATTTACTAATCCGGACACCTGTGTTTTTCTTCTCAATTCTTCACCCGTATTTCTTCTTGGACTTGTGGGATTTCCATCCAGAACAACCTTCAACCACATCTTGAATTGGCATGTATGATGCTCTTAGGTCCAACAAATGGTGTCTCAAATAACCAATCCTCAAAACAAACCAAGTGTTTATATTGAAACTAGTGAGGATAAAATCAAGTTGGGTCACCCAATCAAAATCAAAGAGTGCTCATACAAACATGTAGTTGTCAAGAAACCAAACAGTCCAGTCAAAGCCATTGTGCCATTTATGAAATTCATTCCTGAAAATCTCAAGGTTGTGAAGAATGCTGAATTATCTGTGAAATTCACTGCTGAAAGAAGATCTGATAGTGAGATTAAATCTCCTAAAAATTCAAGCAAATCAGTGAAGGTTTCGCTGAAATCCAAAAGTAAAGCAATAGCTTCTACATCATCCAAAGGGAAATGATATAATTACAGTCGTTATATCATTCACTGTGCTTATTTAAAAATCTTGAAAGACTGACATTACTTATCTGATATGAGGGTAGGCTCAGCTTGGAAAAGAAGATACATGTTGTGATGAACTAAAGCTCATATTCAGCTGTGAAGCCATCATCTCATGTATGAGTAAGTATTAGCTTACCTAAGTGTGTGTGTGTAGCAGCATCAGCTTGTTGCTCTCATGTTCTCTAGATTCAAAACCAGATGGTTGATTATGTTATAACTTCTTGCACACTCCAATTCACATTGACAACACAACAACCATGTTCATAACAAGCAATCCAGCTCAGCACTCAAAAACTAAACATATAGAAATTAGATATCACTTTTTGAGAGATTGTGTTGAAAAAGGGTTAATCAAGTTGATACAGGTCCAAATGGATAATCAATTAGCTGATTTGTTCACTAAGGCATTTGACCCTAGTTGGTTTGAATTCTTAGTTCAATCAATTGGCATGATTAACCTTGAGTAAAAAAAATCAAAATTTGCAAAAACATTCAAATGTTATAAAAATACAAAAAGAAGTTATTTTTGTTGAAGAATATGAAATGTACTCTATGGGAAATGATATTATTACAGTCGTTATATCATTCACTGTGCTTATTTCCAAATCTTGAAAGGCTGACATGACTTATCTAATATGCGGGTAGGCTCAACTTGGAAAAGAAGTACATGCTGTGACGAACTAAAGCTTATATGCAGCTGTGAAGCCATCATCTCATGTATAAGTAAGTATTAGCTTATCCAAATATGTGTGTATGTGTAGTAACCTAAACACACTAGGTAATAATGCCTTATGAATCTCATTCACCCACATCAGTTTCTCATTTGTTTTGCTAAGCAAAGACCTGGAGAAACATGCACAAAGTGCTGATGTCTGATCCAAAAGGATTCCCAATATGGAACACATCCAAAATGGATGAATTAATAAAATCAAGAGAATCCCAAAGAGGATCACCTTCCAAAGTGAAGTGCAAAAAGAATCCAATAAGGATCAAATAAATATAAGGATCAAAGTAAAAGAATCCCAATAGGGATCCCCCTTACCCAAAACCAAATGAGATTTCATAATTTAAATGACCTGGTCATGTAAGTTGTGAAAATGTTCTACCATGCATTTCATACGGGTGGTTGATCCTGCCATGCATTTGAGTGTGAGGTACATGTTGAATATTTAATCCACTCAAAACATGATACAGATCACAAGTATTAAAATATTAACCAAGCATGAGTTTAAGAGGACAAACATACCTACAATCAATATGTTCATGATTATGTCTATTTTACTAACAATTACTTGCACTTGTGGGAGGTAAGATTGATATGATCCCAAGTAGGGTACACTTCCTCTTCATGTACAGATAAGAAAATCAAAAATTATAAAATAATTTTCTTTTCAAAATTTTAAAATCTTTAAAGTTTTTATCCTAAATGGATATAAACTTTAGAGGGAGTAATTAAAATTTAATGAAAATATTCACAAAAACATAAAGAAAATGCAAAATTTCAAAAGTATTTTAATTACTTTGCATAGTTGCTACTTTTCTTGAAAATATTATATTAGAAAAACGGCTGTGTTTGTGTGGATGTTATACTATAGTATCTCAGTATATGTAGATATTTGGAAGCATAAAAGTCCAAGATAAGTCAAATCTGGGAGATTTGTATCACACCGGGTGTACAATTCAATCCAAGCAAGAATTGACAATCCAAGCAACAGTAATATCTTCATAAAAGTCAAAGCATCAGTGCCAAAACAGTCAAAACTATCCACAGCAAAAACATTAATTTTTGACAAGTTCAAAATTTAATGCGGGTAATAGTATTGGTTAATGCGGGTGAAGGTAACCCAGGCATTTAACCAAATCGGGTAATAGTTTTGTGCAAGAGAAAAATCAAAGTGAAATTAATGTGGATAAGTTAAGTCATCCTCATTTGTTTCCAAACAAATGCATACAACAATGTCTATCATGGCACAAAACTTATACCGACAAAATTTGTTCTTCCGCATTTATCAATGCGAATAAGTTTGTGTTCATTTGCATTTCCTTAATGCAGATGACATGATCATTGCGGGTTACATTGTTGTGTATTTGCTCCAAACATAAAACATGTGCTTTCACTCTTCTTTTAGTGTTTGAATCTCAGTTAATGCGGATAGAAGTTTATGAAATGCGAACAACTAAATTGTTCATTCGTATTTTTTGTAGCAACAATGCAAGTTATGATGTAAATGTGGACAAGTTTAAATGTTCTTCCTCATTTGTTACAGAACCAATGCTGATAAGTTTATGCTTCCGCATTTGTCTCAGTACTCAAATACGTACAAGTTAAAACATCCACATTTGCTACAGTACAAAAATTAAAACTTCCGCATTTCTTCATTCACTTGCAAAATCTGAGAAATTCATTAAATTGACTATTTAAACACATTAATCATAGTCATTTAATACTTTTCAAATTTGAGAGAACCCATAGTGAGATGAGCATTCTTCGACTGTTCATCATCAAACATTCAAATCATCATAAACCTTGCATGTTGGTTGTTCATTCAGGTTCATTTCATCAATATTTCGATTCTTAGCATAAGAATTATCGAAACAAGGTGATTCTCGGTCAATTTGAGTACATCGAATACTGAACCAGTGATGAACATAAAAGCCTAGGTTTAGAAAAATCAAAACTAACAATGAATAATGGATTTCAATGACATTTTCGAGTTTAATAAAACTGATTCTGATGCTTACAACATGTAACAATCGATTCAGAAGCCCTAGGTTAACCACGATGAATAGGGGAAACCAAAACTTAAAAATGTTGAAATTAAATCCAATGTTTCTTTGTAATAAGATGTTTAAAACAATGAACATAATCGAAAATCATAATAATCAAACATAATACCTATGGTTAAACAACATAATATCAAAGATAGGTCAAATTGCTATGTAACAGTGACCTTGAACTCTCAATTTTGACATGAGAAAGTCAAACTAAGAAAGTCAAACCTATTCTTACTTGTACAATCTGATATTTGCTAGTACATTTCTAACACATGTGTCTCTATTGCAGAATCTAAGGCAAACCTTACCTACAGCAAACTCCACAATGTCAGTGGATATCTTGATCTGGATGTGCCAGAATTGAAGGTTTGAGAGAAATGAACTGATTCATTTCAACAACAAGAATAGCTCATGCCATCACTGTTAGACCCATTATCTATGAGAACTTCATCAGATCATTCTGGGGAACAACTAAAGTGACTGAAGTAGATGGTGTGAGGACCATATCAGGAAGGATCACTAATGATCACACTCTAGTTATCTCTAAACAAACTGTGAGATAGTGTCTACCATTTAGGGATGATGCCAACTCTCCCTAATAACTAGAAGAAGATGACATTCTAACCTTCTTCGCCAACATTGGTTATTAAGAGGGATTTGAAGGAAAACAAATTTTCAAGGGGTTAGTTGACTTGCAGTGGAGATTTCTAATTCATCTGTTCCAACATTGCTTGTCAAAAAGGAAGACTGGTTGGAATGACATCCCCATCACTATATCATTAGCTATTTGTGCCTTGTGCACTAACAGACAATTCAACATGTTTGTTATGTGTTTAATGGCCTGTTGTCAAACATTCAGGAAGGTAGAAGGCATATGTTCCTGATGTATCCCAGATTTATTCAATGCTTCATCAATGAAGCATTCCCTGATCTTATAGCAGAAGGGCTAGTGATGGACATTCTTCCCTACAATGCCAAAATCCTCCAAGTACATCAAGAAGAGAGATTCGAGAAACTTTTACAGTGGAACTTTCTTTCCTTTACTCCTATGGATGCTACAACAGAACAATCTAGAAGAAGTTCATGAATAAGAAGCTGAGGAAGTTGTTCCTGATATTGAGGAACAAGCTCATGCTGATGTTCCTACTGATGAACATGAGATTATAAAAGAACAACCAGCTCTCATGTTCAACAAACTATTGAAGAGCATGCTGAAGAAGCAAAAGAAGGTGTGAGGCAAGTGTCACCACAGGTTGATGTAGGTGGTGATCTTCACACTATGCCTTCAGTTCAAGATGCAAATATCCTATCACCATTCAGAGTATCACCTATCCATTCTCCATAATTACCTCCTATACACCCTCATCATGTATCTCCTAATTATTCTTCACCATAATATGCTACTGCATCTGTTGAATTTGGTGAATCTACCAGTTCATCAGATAGGTCTGAATCATCTTCGGATGAGGAGGATCCTCATTCAGGTTTTCAAATGCCTGTGAAACAAGTACACTCAGAGGCAGGTCCTTCAGAAAGCTTTGCAGAATCTGAAGTCAACCGACCTGATGCTAAGGATGAAATGATTTTTGGCTATTACTGAAGGTAGCTAGAATGGAGAAACTTTTGGATAGAAGATTTGGCATCATAAAAGATAGACTTGTAGAACTAGATGAGAAGGAGAAAGAACTAAAAGGACTAAAAGCCAAATATCAATCTGATTAAGAAGAAAAGGATAAAGAGATTGATAGATTCAAAGCAGCCCTAGAACATGCCAGACAAGAAATCAGTGGACACTTGGATGTTTCAAACATCCAAACTCTTGCCATAAAGAATAAGAGAATCTTCTTGATGTCCAAACTCATATAATATCATAGATGGATAGAAGCTCTAACAAAGAGAGTTTCTGAACTTGAGATGTTGATTAAGATTAAAGAAGAATTGGCCAAAGAAAAGGATGAGAAGGGTGATGATGAGAATGATAAAGTCAAGGATGATGAGCCTAAAAAGGAAAAGGAATCAAAAGGATGAAGATGTCTCTAGTGGGAGTAGTGATGATCATGATAGCTTTACACCTATAAAGAGACAAAGAATGACAGAAACTATTCAGCAATCCTAACACAATAAGGTTAGGGAGGAAGATGAAAGCCTACCTATGGTTGTCTATTCTGATCCAACTTTTGAAGAAAGATTTGATAAGGAATCTGAGATGAAAGAGTTAATTGAATACTAAGACATTTATTCATCTGGAGAGTTTATTATTGATGAAGAATTCTGGGATTTTATGAGAGAACTCAGAGCTCTAGTTGAACCAATAGTTGTGATTCCCCCTAAGCGTGTGCCATTAGAAGAATAATTAAGCTTAAAGCTTGTTCCTGCGGTCACTTTGACTGATGAACAAAAGGAACATATAATGAAGCTATGTGAAGAGTTTAGAGCAAAGGAAGATGCTAGAAAGCAAAAAGAAGAAGCTGAACAACTTGAAAAAGAAAGGAAGGAAAAGGAAGCCGAAGCCTCTGTACCCTCTTCTTCTGGTCCTCGTTTGCATACATACTCCAGGAAGAGGAAGTACTTATCTAAGAAATCCAAAGGCAAAATACTAGTGGTAGAAGAGGAACCAGCTGCCAAAAGACAAAAAGATTGTTGGATTCAACAATAGATAAACTGAAGCTTTCCAAACCACAATCAAAGCCAACTGAAGATCTCATTGTACAAGTTCAGAGACTAAGTTGATAAACAGAACAAAACAAACACAAGACAAAGTCAACAAGACAAAGTCAACATCAAGACCGCATGAAAAGTCAAAATTAGGTCATGATGTAAAAAACATTATAAATAGAACCACTAGTGCCACTTGTAATGTGTGGTTCTTGCAAAGTGTGTGAGAGCTGGTAGTTCTTAAGTGTGTGTTTTTCATGGTGTAAATCACCACCCAAGGAGAAATTCTCTCCTTTGGGTGGGTTTGATGTTCATCCATCTTTGTATATGTTTCTTCATTGTAATTTGTTATTCAACATCAATAAAATCAAAACATTATACGTTACACACACATCCTTTTTCTTTGATTCACACACTTCCACCCGTCTTTAATTTTGAATTCTCGGATCTGAAACTGATGAATCCTAAGATCCAAGCTCAACGAATCTGAAATATTGATTTAGCAAAGATGTTCCAAGAAGCCTTGCTGCTATTGCTTAATTTCTTGATGAGCATGAGAAGGCTGAGGAACAATTAAAGAAGGAAAATGAGGTGATTATCTTGGAAGAAGGAGAGATAGAGGGAGTATATGATGAAAGCATCCTTGATGACCCTTTGTTCAGGGACAGTCCTGTAAATATTAAGTCATCTGTTCAAGAGACGGTTGAGAAGGCACAAACTAATGATCTGATGGTTAAAGCCATGCACTTGATTAATCATGGTTGTGATGTTGATGAAGTGTTTGGAATGACATATGAGGAAATGGTAGAGGAAGTGAACAAGATGCAAAAATTTCTAGATCCTACCTTTGTCACTGAATATGAAAAGAAGAGAAGTGAGAAAGAAACGAAGCTGAAAAAGTATGATGTGACAGTCAGATCCTCAATCCTATTCACTCCAGCACAACCTCAACAAACCCAAGTGCCTCAATCCTATTATCCTGATCCTTACAGCATGACAGATAGGGAAATGAAGGATTATCCGTCTGATCAAGGATTCACCAAAAGAAAGCTTGGTAACATGAAGACAAATTCCCTTCGGGTTGTAATCCATAAGATAGTCAAGGAAAAGAAAGAAAGACTGATGACTATAAAGAAGATGTTGTAGGGAGAAAGCCCAGATCAAGAATTTCATCTCCAGATATCCAATTCACTACCAAAGACCATGATGTCTTGGCGCCCATGCTACAAAAAAACCCTGAATGGTTTATTAAACCCCCTCAAGTGGAGTTACATGAAGGGTTAACCACTTCAGAAATGATTAGGGATGTGTCTGCTCCAGAAGGCAAAGTAGATGTGAAGATAATTACCTGGAAGTATGACAGTGATTGGAATATGTTCATGGTGAAAAGGATCTCAGGGCAAGTTTAGTTCTTCACTGAGTACACTGCTTTAGTGAACTCCCTGCATATACATGATCTGAAAGAATTAGCTGAGCTGGAATTGATCAATCATAATGCTATGTACAGAGGATATGCGTTTGAAGATATACTAAAGATGTTCAAGAAAACAAACAACTTCTAGTCTCTGAAGGCAATATCCATAAGAAAAGACAAATCTTTCAACAATCCTCTAGAAAATAAGAAGAAGCAAGGAACTAAAGAGTTCGTATTTTCAGAGTTGAATGTAAAACCAACTAAATCACTAAAAAGAAAGAAGGTTGTTGGAACCCATAAGTCCAAACCAATCTCCAATGTATTCTATGATGAGATGACTTATGAGTTGGTGACTGAAGGAAATTAGGAGGAAAAGAAGGTTCTGAGATAAGGCTATTTAGTGGATATGAGGTGAGACTGCTAGATGAATCCTATATCCATTATATGTTTACAAGACACTTCAGAAAAATAGATAACAAGCTGGGAGAAGCTGATATGTATTTCTTTTTAAAATGCATCAAGATACTCAAGATAGCCTATGACAGAATCAATAGAAAGAAAGAACAATGGAAAAGAAAAAGAGCTCCTCCTCAGCTGGGAAACATTGTTAAGCTGGAAGTTGATGCTGATGGTTCATTACTAATCCATAGAGATGGGCAATCCACTGTATCTGTGTAGGAACCCATATCTCTTAGACAGATTCCTATTAAGGCAATTCACACCATGAGTCAAATAAAGACCCATGTTCTTATCAAAGACAAGATGAATGATGCTAAAGACTTCTCAAATATGATCAAAGTAATACTAGATCCTTCATTGGCTTAACTACATAAGTCTCCTGAGCCTGAGCTTGAACCAGCACCAGCTACATCAATAGTCCAAGTTCCTGAGAGGCAAGCACCTGCTCTAGAAGAACCACCAAAATCTTCACAACCTCCACCACCCTCAAACCCTTGAAGTACATAGGCTATATAATCCTTAAGGGGAGTATTGTTAGACCCTGAAAAGATCATACATGCCAATTCAAGAGGTGGGTAAAGGTTGTTCTGGTTGGTAGAATCTGCACACGTCCAAGATGTAATGCGGGTGAAGACAATAGAAGAAAAAGACCAAGTTTCGGTTGTCCACATTAGTCAATACGGTTGAGCAAGAACAAATACGGCCAAGTATTTGTTCATCGATATTTACTAATGCGGATAAGCAAAACCAAATGCGCCTAAGTATTTAGTCATCCGCATTAACTAATGCGGATGACATACTTAATACTGATGCACCTCTAAAGTAATGCGGATGAAGATCAACACATCCGCATTAACTAATTCGGAAGAACATCATAAATGCTGATCAACATTATTGTACTTAGACTAGTATTCTGATGTCTAGTTGTCAGGGTAGTTTAGTCATTTTGTACAGGCACTGTATCTGCCTATAAATAGAATAGTATACACTAAGTTTGAGGTTGAAGTTTCTGTTTTGTGCTAAAATCCCTAGCACATTTTGTATCTTGTTTACCAATATTAATATACAAAACATTTATTAGTATTTTCAGCATTTAATGTTCTTTGATTCTGTATTTCCGCTACATAATCATTGACTAAATCATCAAATTCGATCCTAGTTGGGTCACATCAACTTAGATTCATATCTCAGACACGATTAGTGTGTCATATACATATGATATATATGGGTATATTACATGTGTGTTGTATGTATGTGTTAGTATATGTTGTGTTTACTTGTGTTATCATGAACGTGAAACCGTACTATTATAAAAATTTGGGAATTATATTAATATAATATTAGCGTAAATTCAGGTTAATCACTATTACTTTAATTATCGCATGGTTACTAATGTTATACCAATCTAAGTCCTCAATTTCTTACCATTAATTTATGTACTTTAGCAAGGTAAGTCTATGTAGATCTACTAGGTTTGACAAACCCTATTGGGATAGTCGTGGTAGCACGACTACATGTCAAACGGGTGTTTCATTGACCTAATTTTTTTTGTTGTGGTCTGGTAACCACAGTCGAGGCATACTTATATTTGTCAGCTTCGGTTGCAAACTTCATACACTTTCTAACTTGTTATGTAGACTAGCTATCTATTGATATTACTTTGTTTACCAGATTTTTTTTGATTATGTTTCTATTTATCCGAACCTATGAACTCACCAATCCTTTTTTACACTTTAGCATGTTTCTTTCAGGTTCATAAGGTGCACGAGCATAGGAGCATTGCATCATTTCATTTTATTTCTGGTTGACTTTCAAACAGTTCTATGTTGTTTTTGCAAGTTTTGCATTAATTTCGCTTGCGCGTGTTTTGAGCAAGTTAAATTAGAAATGTTTGTTGGACTCAACAAGTGCACTAAAGGATAATGCTTGCCATAATTAAACATAATGTTATCTTACATTCAAACAACAATTGACTAACATTCAAACATCATTAACATTCATATCAAACGATAATTAAGTTTAAATTTCTTTTTCAGGTTTGAAGATAAAAAAGAACTTTTGCTAAGTGTCCATAGCGAATGAAGACCTGCCCATCGCGGATGAACAATAAGATGCAGCGGATGAAGAATGAAGTATAAGTGCTGACAGCAGATGAACTTTTCTGAACTTGGTCATGCATTTAAACCTCCAATGCTTAAACACAAGTTTGAGTTTAAGGTGTGGAAAATAAGGTTTAGATATTACATTACAGGTGTGGATCTCGATTACTTGATATCCATTTGCAAAGGACCCTATATTCCTGTCTCTCTCAATGTTGATCAACCTGCTCATTACAGAACTGTTATAATTCCCATTATGGATCCCAATCTAAATCTTAATGATAAGGAATACAAGAAAATCAAGATAGATCTCAAAGCCTACTTCATTCTAACTCAGGCTTTGAAAATGGATGTCCTCAAAAGACTATAGAAATATGGAACAACCAAAGGTGTCTAGGATGCACTGCAGATTACGTGTGAACGAAAAAATGAGGTGATAGAAATAAACAAAGAGAAACTGATGAACCAATATGAAACCTTTTGTCATACCACAGGTGAATCAATCTCCAAGCAGCTACATTAATTTGTATAGTTGGTGAACGATCTGGAAATCATGGGGGTTTCATATAAAGAGAAGGAAATGAATAAAAAGATGTTGCACAGTCTACCAGAAAACTAGAAGGAGAATGTTGCAATGCTGAAGAACACTCTTGACTTGGAGGGCACCAGCTTAGACGTCATGATTGCGAAGATTGAAGCTCTTGAGTTAGATGAGAGGAGAAAAAATCTTAGTGGACCTCAAGTCATTGAGGCATATAAGTTTTCATCAGAAACTCATTCTGTTGAAAATGCCTTTGTGTCAGAGGAAGATGATTTTCTGTCTTCAAAAGATCAAGCAAGAACAACTGGATTCATTACTGCTTCACAACAAAACAAGAAATCATCTTTAACTCCATCTACTGCAACACCCACATGCATGCCTAGTGATCAAAGATCTGAAGAGCAAAAGACAACTTAGAATGCCTTTGTTGCTAGTTTTGAGGCATATCTGGGAGGAAGACTTACTTCAGCACATCTGATTCTCAGGAAGATCTAGAAGAAATGGATCTAGATGATGTTGAAGAAATGGACTTGCAATGGCAGATGGCGATGATTGCAATGAGAGCCAAGAAGTTCTTTCAAAAAGGGAAAAAGTTGAGTCTGAATGAGAACAAAAAACTTGGATATGACAAATCCAAGGTAAAGTGTTTTAATTGTTATGTGACTGGCCATTTCTCTAGGTAATGTAATGCTCCCAGAAGAAGTAGCAACAATCACCAAAGAACTTCACATGGTCAGCCATCATCTCAATCCAATTCCAGCTTTCAATCAAGCAATCAACATCAGTATCAATATCAAAATCAACATCAACAAACTCATCATAGTCAATCCCAACTGACTCATCAAGCTCAGGGAAACAACCAACCAACCTCTAATGCACTTGTCATCAGACAAGATGGAGTTTGTGACTAGAGCCTATATGCAGAGGAAGTCAAGTCTCAATTTCACAATCATGCTCTCATGGCTCACATTAATGATGGTCCAACTCCAATGCCAACTAAGACAAAATCCAATCTATGTAGTGATAAATTCATTCAAGAAGTATAGGGATACAGAGAACATAATCACGAGTTGGCTCTTAAAATCAAAGAAGAAAAAGTCAAATCTAAAACGTTAGAAGAAGAGATGAAAAGTTTTGAAATTAAAATCAAATCACTTCTTTCAGATATTGAAAAACTCCATGGTGAAAAATACACTCTAGCAGCTGAGAATGAGAACTTAACAGAATTGTTAACAAAACCCAAAGCTGAGCAATCGGCTACGAAAGTGAAACTTGAAAAGTTTCAATTCTCTTCTGCTAAGCTGCACGAGTTACTTGATTCATAGAAAGAGCCAAAGGATATGATTGGGATAGGATATAATTCTTGTCCACCTTCATACAATGACAACTATATGGTTATGCTTAAGGCACTCACTCATTCTGATTCAAATGAACCTAAAGTTATTGAAACTAAAACAATGGTTTCATAAATAACTAATCCTCAAAACAAACCGAGTGTTTATATTGAAACCAATGAGGATAAAATCAAGTTGGGTCACCCAATCAAATCAAAGAGTGCTCATACAAACTTGTAATTGTCAAGAAACCAAAAAGCCCAGTCAAAGCCATTGTACCATTTATGAAATTCAATCCTGAAAATCTCAAGGTGGTGAAGAATGCTGAATTATCTGTGAATTCCTTTGCTGAAAGAAGATCTGATTGTGAGATTAAATCTCCAACAAATTCAAGCAAATCAGAAAAGGTTTCACTGAAATCCAAAGGTAAAGCAACAGCTTCTCCATCATCCAAAGGGAAATCATCCATGGTTCAAAAATCAAATGTAAAAACTGAATTTCTATGATCATCAAAGAACAAACAGGGGGTCTGTTTTGCCATTTGCAACAAAGAGGATGTAGACCAACTTGATAGGAAGTCATGCAAGGGTAAAAAGAAGCAAAAGCAGTCTCCAAAGACCAAGCCAAGTAAAATTATGAAACAAACTACTGAAACTAAGAAGACTGAAATTGCTTCTTCATTGAAAACAAAATCTAAGGCTAATCTAAAAATTGTTAAATCACATGAAGTCTCCACATCAAAATCAAAAGACAAACAAATGTACTATGACATATGTGACATATCTAATCACAACACAAATGAGTGTTATTTTAATCTATACTACTCCATCTGTGACATGAATAATCATTCAACTAAAATGCTTTTTCAACAAGTATTGTTCTATCTGTGGTATGAAAAATCATAATACATCTGATTGTTTCTTTAAATAGAAAGGCTTGAGAGTTCCACAAAACAAGCCTATTTCACCAATTTCAACCAACAAGGTCGAACATAGAAGTCAATCACACATTAAACAAACATGGGTTTCAAATTCAGATAATGACTTCTATGATCAATGGGAGTCAAAAGTGTCAAAAGGAATCTTAATCATAATATGAAACAATCACTTAATTCTTATCCAAGATTTAAAACAAAAGTGATTTTTGAAAATCAAAAACGTGCCCGATTTCTACATAGAAATAGGGATGAAAGATTTGACTACTCTTCAAACAGCTCTACTGAAATTGATCAAATAAAACCAAAAAGGACTCCATAGAAATTCTTCATAGCATCAACCTCTAAATTACAACCTAGAGGCAAGTATCAAAAGGTTACAGTAATGGATAGGAACATGCAACCCAAGACCATCATGGCTTGGGTTCCATATTCTAACTAGTTCTTTTATGCTTGTAGGGTCGTCCATACAGGTCCTACAACTTATGGTATATGGACAGTGGATACTCCTGACACATGACCGGAGACAGTTCCATCTTTCATGACTTCAAGCATATACAAGGAACTACTGTAACATTAAATGGAAACTCACAAGGTGGCATAATTACTAGGGAAGGGTCTGTAACAAATAGACTGCTGAGCTTTCACAAACTGAACTACTATGAGCAATTGAATTTCAACCTTCTCACCGTGTCTCAGATCTATGACAATAAATATTCCACTCATTTCATAGACACCCATTGCTACATTCTGAAACCATGATTTCAAATTTCTAAAGAATGGGTTGTCTTGAAGACTCCAAGAAAGAATAACACCTATGTCTTGAATCTTAATTCTACACAACCAATATAAGAAACATGTCTTTTGTCTAAAGCTTCATTTGATGAGTCACAGCTTTGGCATAGACGTTTCGGACACACAAACTTCAAAAAGATGAAGAGATTGGTAAAAGGAAATCATGTAATTGGTTTACCTCAAAAGGAATTTCATTTTATTGACCACTGTTCTACATGTCTCAAAGGGAAACAACATAAATCTTCTAATAAGCCAAAGCTTGTGAACACAATCAATACTCCATTGAAGTTAATTAATATGGATCTCTTTGGACCAACTCATGTCATGAGTCTTGGCAAGAAATAGTATTTTTTGGTGATCATTGATGACTTTTCATGATTCACATGGGTATTCTTCCTACTTCATAAAAATGAAGCGTCCCAAATAACAAAAGATTTTATCACTAAAATTGAAAATCAACTTGATCAAAAGGTAAAATCAACCAGAAGTGATAACGGGACAGAGTTTAAAAATGAAATGTTGGACTATTTGAAGATGATACTTACCAAAATCTAAGTGCCGAATCTCATGATGATTACCAATACCGACACAGTGAAGCTATGCTGAAAATATGATCAAAACAAAGAAAATTGACCAAAGTCAAGCTTGGTAAAACTTGGTCAAACTTGGTCAACCATAGTCAAAGTCAATAGTCAACATCAGCGGTCGTCCCAAATGACGTCAGCACCCGATAGTCACGCATCAACAATAGAGAATTTATCAGATTTAGAAGAATATTTTTGTAATCATTAGGGCTTAAATATAATTTTGTTCATTTATGTAAAGAGTTTAAATATGTTGGACCCTGAAAGGATCATACATGCTAATTCAAGAGGTGGTTGAAGGTTGTTCTGGTTGGAAATCCCATAAGTCCAAGAAGAAATGCGGGTGAAGAATTCAGAAGAAAAACACAAGATTCCACATTAGTAAATGCGGAAGACCAAAGAACAAATACGATCAAGTATTTGTTCATCCTCATTTACTAACGCGGATAGGTAAAACAAATATAGCTAAGTATTTTTTTCATCCACATTAACTAATGTGGATGACACAGTCAACGCTGAAGCTTAATAGAAGAAATGCTGATGAAGACATCACTTCCGCATTAACTAAATAAAAAATTGGTTTTATCTTCCGGATGAACATTTATAAATGCTGATCATCTTTTGTATTTAGACTAGTATTTTGATGTATTGTTATCAGGGTAGTTTAGTCATTTTGTACTGGCATTATATTTGCCTATAAATAGAATAGTATGCACTACTTTTGTAAGGTTGACACAAAAGTTTACATAGAAGTTTCCTAGTGCTAAAAACCCTAGCACACTTTGTATCTTGTTTACCCATATTAATTTACAAAGCATTTATTAGTATTTTTAGCATTTAATGTTCTTTGACTTAGTATTTCCGCTACTTAATCATTGACTCAATCATCATATTCGATCCTAGTTGAGTCATATCAACTGAGATTCACATCTCGGACCCAGTCAATTGGTATCAGAGCCTTGGCTCTTGAATTCGTCTTAAAATCAATGTAGATCTTGAATGAAATTGATTGAACTGGTGATTGAGTTGTTTATTAGCAAGTGTTACACTTCTAATAAGCATTCATACTGAAAATACCTGAAACTTCATTAACCATTGCTGTGCTTCTGTCAGACAATATAAGACGACTATTCGACTGATTGATTCTTAAACAAAAATCAGACTAATACCTTTCAAAATAAAAATCTTAACCCTAAAATCAACTTAAAAGCAACTCTACTGCGAACTGTTCATAATATCAGGCATACAACCACTACTGTTCACCATAACCATACAAGAATACCAGGACATTAGACTATTTGAATATTCCAGACATAAAATCAACTTAATCAATATTCAAACCAGCTAAAATAAGTTAATCATAATGGATTCTACTAATTTTTTTGAACTTGGTCATGCATCTTAACCTCCAATGCTTAAACATAAGTCTGAGTTTAAGCAGTGGAAAATAAGGTTTAGAAATTATATTACAGGTGTGGATCCTGACTACTAGATTTCCATTTGTAAAGGACCTTACATTCCTGTGTCACTAATGCTGATCAAGCTGCTCAGTACAGAACTGCTAGAATTCCTATTGAGGATCCTAATCTAAATCTTAATGATGAGGAATACAATAAAATCAAGATAGACCTCAAAGGCTACTCCATTCTAACAGGCTTTGATAATGGATGTCCTCAAAAGACTAGAAGAGTATGGAATAGCCAAAGGTGTTTGGGATGCACTGCAAATCATGTGTGAAGGAAGCAGTGAGGTTACTGAGATAAATAAAGACAAACTGGTGAACCAATATGAAACCTTCCATCATACCAAAGGTGAATCAATCTCCAAGCAACTACATTGTTTTGTACAATTGGTGAATGATCTTGAGATCATGGGGGTCACATACAAAGAGAAACAAATGAACAAGAGGATGCTGCACAGTCTGCCTGAAAGCTGGAAACAGAATGTCACTATGTTGAAGAACACTCTTGACTTGGAGAGCACTAGCTTAGATATCATGATTGCTAAGATTGAAGCTCTTGAGTTGGATGAAAGAAGCTAAAATCTTAGTGGATCTCAAGTCATTGAGGCATACAAGTTCCATCTGAAACTCATTCTATTGAAAATGCCTTTGTGACTGAAGAAGATTATTTTCTATCCTTAAGAGATCTAGCAAGAACTACTAGATTCTATGATATTTCACAACAAAACAAACCATCATCTTTAACTCCATCTACAGCAACACCCACCAGCATGCCTAGTGATCAAAAATCTGAAGAGCAAAAGGCAACTTACAATGCCTTTGTTGATAGTTTTGAGGCATATCTGGGAGGAAGAATCACTTCATCTCATCTAATTCAGGAAGATCTGGAAGAGATGGATCCAAATGATATTGAAGAAATGGACTTGCAATGGCAGATGGCCATGATTGAAATGAGAGCCAAGAAATTCTTCTGAAAAGGAAAGAAGCTTAGTCTGAATGAAAACACAAAACTTGGATATGACAAATCCAAATTAAATTATTTTAATTATGGTATGACTGGCCATTTCTCTAGGGAATGTAATGCTCCCAGAAAGAGTAACAACAACTACCAAAGAACCTCACATGGTCAGCTATCATCTCAACCCAATTCAAACTTTTAGTCAAGTAATCAACATTTGTACTAGCATCAAAATCAGCAACAACAAATTCATCAAAGCCAACCTCAACTGACTTATGAAGCTCAAGGAAGTAGCCAACCAACCTCTAATGCACTTGTTATCAGACAAGATGGAGTTTGTGATTGGAGCCTATATGCAGAGGAAGTCAAACCTCAATTTCAAAATCATGCTCTCATGGCTCACATCAATGATGGTCCAACTCCAATGCCAACTGAGGTAAAATCCAATTTATGTTCTGATAAATGAATTCAAGAAGTACAGGGATATAGAGAACATAATCACAAGTTGGCTATTAAAATCAAAGAAGAGAAGGTCAAAAATAAAATGTTAAAACAAGAAATGAAAAGTTTTGAAATCAAAATCAAATCACTTCTTTTAGATATTGAAAAACTCCATGGTGTGAAGTACACTCTCGCAGCTAAGAATGAGAGGTTAATAGAATTGTTAATGAAAACAAAGGCTGAGCACTCAGCTACTGAAGTGAAACTTGAAAAGTTTCAATTCTCTTCTGCTAAGCTACAAGAGTTACTTGACTCATAGAAAGAGCCAAAAGATATGACTGGGATAGGATACAATTCTTGTCCTCCTCCTTATAATGACAACTATATGGTTATGCCTAAGTCACTCACTTAATCTGATTCAACTGAACCTAAAGTTATTGAAACTACAAAAATGGTTTCATAAATAACTAATCTTAAAAACAAGCCAAATGTTTACGTTGAAACCAATAAGGATAAAATCAAATTAGGTCACCCAATCAAAATCAAAGAGTGCTCATACAAACCTTTAGTTATCAAGAAACCAAAAAGCCCAGTCAAAGCCATTGTGCCATTTGTGAAATTCATTCCCGAAAATCTAAGGGTTGAAAAGAACGCTGAATGTTCTGTGAATTCTTCTCCTAAAAGCAGATCTGATAGTGAGATCAAATCTCCAAAAATCTCAAGCAAATCAGAAAAGGTTTCACTGAAATTCAAAGATAAAGCTATGGCTTCTTCATCATTCAAAGGGAAATCCTCCTTGATTCAATAATCAAAAGTAAAACTGATTCACAATCATCATCTAAAAACAAACAAGGGGTCGGTTTTGATATTTTCAATAAAGAGCATGTAGACCCAATTGAAAGGGAGTTAAATAAAGGAAAAAAAAAGCAAAATCAGTCTCCAAAAATCAAGCATAGTAGAATTGTGAAACAATCTGCTGCCACCAAGAAAACTGAAGTTGCTTCTTCATTAAAAACCAAATCTGAGGGTAATCTAAAATCTGCTAAGTCAAATGATGCCTCCACTTCAAAGTCAAAGGACAAACAAATGTACTGTGACATTTGTTACATGTCTAATCACAATACAAATAAGTGTTATTTTAATCAGTATTGCTCCATCTGTGACATGAACAATCATTCAACCAAAACCTGCTATTTCAGCAAGTATTGTTTTGTATGTGATATGACAAATCAAAATACATTTGATTGTTTCTTTAAACAAAAAGGCTTGAGAATTCCACAAAACAAGCGTATTTCACCAATTTCATCTGACAAGGTCAAAATTAGAAGTCCAACACATATTAAACCATCACGGGTCTTAAATTCTGATGAGGACTTCTATGATCAATGGCAGTCAAAGAGTACAAAAAAGAATCTTAATCATAGTATGAAACAATCACTGAGTGCTCATCCAATATACAAAACAAAAGTGATTCCTGAAAAACAAAAACATGCCTAATTTCTACATAGAAAGTAGGATCAAAGATTTGAATACTCTTCTAACAGCTCAGTTGAAATTGATGAAATAAAAACAAAAATAACTCCACAAAAATTCTTCAAAGCATCTTCCTTTAAACCACAACCAAGAGGAAAGTATCAAGAGGTTACTGTAATGGATAGAACCGGACAATCCAAGACAATTATGGCTTGGGTTCCACATTCTAACTAGTTCTTTTATGCTTATAGGGTCATCTATACAAGTCCAACAGCTTATGGTATGTGGATAGTGGATGCTCCAGACACATGACTAGAGATAGTTCCCACCTTCATGACTTCAAGCATATACAAGGAACTACTGTTGCATTTGGTGGAGATTCATAAGGTGGTTGAATTACTGGGGAAGGACCTGTCATGAATGGACTGCTGAGTTTTGACAAAGTGAACTATTGCAAGCAACTGAACTTCAATCTCCCAGCGTGTCTCAGATTTGTGACATGAAATATTCCACTTACTTCACAGACACTCATTGCTACATTCTGAAACCAGGATTCCTGAAGAATGGGTTGTCTTTAAGACTTAGAGAAAGACGAAGACCGATGTCTTGAACCTTAATTCTGCTCATCTTTTAAAAGAAACGTGTCTTTTGTCTAAAGCATCATTTTATGAGTCATAGCTTTGGCATATACGTTTGGAACACACAAATTTCAAAAACATGAACAGATTGGTCAAAGGACATCATATTATTGGTTTACCTCAAAAAGAATTTCATTTTGTTGACCATTATTCTGCATGTCTAAAAGGAAAACAAGTAAATCCTCCCATAAGCCAAAGCTTGTGAACACAAACAATTCTCCATTTAAGCTACTTCATATGGATATCTTTGGTCAAACTCATGTCATGAGTATTGGAAAGAAGCAGTATTGTTTAGTGATCATTGATGACTTTTCACTATTCACATGGGTCTTCTTTCTACTTCATAAAAATGAAGCGTCCCAAATAATAAAAGATTTTATCATAAAAACCGAAAATCAACTTGATCAAAAAGTAAAATCAATGAGAAGTGATGACGTGACAGAATTCAAAAATGAAGATCTAAGTTCATTTTGCACACAGAAAGGCATTGCTTATCAATTCAGTGCAGCTAGAACTCCTCAACAGAATGGAGTAGCTGAAAGAAGAAATAGAACACTGATTGAAGCAGCAAGAGCAATGCTAGCCGATGCCAAACTGCCAATTACCTTTTGGGCAGAAGCTGTCAACACATCGTGCTTTGTGGAAAATTGAACTTTGATAGTTAAAGAAAGCAACAGAACATCATATGAACTTCTTTTTCATAGAAAACCATTTATTGGAATTTTCAAGCCATTTGGTTGTCCTGTCTCAATATTAAACACCCGAGACCATTTAGGAATGTTTGCTCCTAAGCTTGATGAGGGATTCTTTATAGGTTAAACATTACTGATGAATCAACCAATGTTCAATTCAATGAGCATTACTTTCCTAAGTCAATAAATGGTCCTGATTGGTTGTTTGATATTGACTCATTTTCTAGATCTTTTGATTAGTTACACTTATCAAATGCAGGTAACCTACAATCGGCTGGATCTTCAGGAACCCACAATCACTTGTCTAATCTATGGATCAATTTGATGAAGAAGTTCCATTACAAGCCGATCCTGTCAGACAAGATGCATAATATCAGAGTGTTTCAACTGAGGTTGGTCCTAGTTTAATGCCCACTCTTTAAGCAGAACCATCTACTGAAGTGAGAAATATAGAATCAGCTTCTGTACCTATTGAAACTGAAGGTAATACAAGTGATGAAAGTCTTTAAAGTGATACAGAAGCTAAAGGTGTTAAAGCATTTGATTACTTTCACCATCCTCCTACATCACAACCCGAAGGTGCTCTCACCAAGATGAATTTAATGTCTCCAATCTTGATGTATCCATTGCTGGTGACTCGATTCCAATTACCAAGATACGTAAGAATCATCCGATGTCAAACATCATTGGTGATCTAGATGAGCGGGTGACTAGAAGCAAGTCAAGTATCATAAACATCTATTTGTTTTCTTGGTTTTTGTGTTAAACAGTACCCAAGAATATTAAAGAGGCTCTTCAAAACAACAACAGGATCAAGGCAATGCAGGAAGAATTACTCTAGTTCAAGAAACAAGAAGTATGGCAACTGGTAGACCTTCCCGAAGGACAATACCCTATCAGTACCACATGGCTTTACAGAAACAAGACTGATGACAGGGGCATTATCATTAGAAACAAGGCAAAATTAATTGCACAGGGCTACACTCAAGAAAAAGGAATAGACTATGATGAAGTGCTTGCTCCTGCTGTGAGATTGGAAGCCATAAGACTCTTTCTTGCTTACTCTGCATCTATGAAATTCACTGTGTATCAAATGGATGTAAAGTGTGCATTTCTTTATGGGAAAATCTCAGAAGAAGTCTATATGAGTCAACCACCAGGATTTAAAGACCCAGATTTCCCTCATAGGATGTAAAGTGAAACGCCTACACAGTTCTCAAACACCTGACTTTGAAGTAGAAATGCCTAAGAAAATGCCTTAGTAGAATTCTGAAAAACGCCCAACTGAAATGAGGCTGAACAGTGGAAATGCGCCCAAACAGTTGTTAAATGCCAAGGGCAAATAGTTCAAATGCGCCTAAATAGTTTAAGATGAGCCTAGAATTACTCTGTTTCTACAAAGTCACCAAGTGTCCAAACAGTCTCAAAACGTCTCAACAGTGGTCAAACGCCAGATGTGAAACCTCTGAACAGTTCTAAAACGCCTAAATAGTGGTGATGCGCCTAGATACTTAGACAATTTTCAGCAGTTTTCAACCATAATGCGCCTAATTCATCAGCTTCAACGAACTCAGATCTTAAGAAAATCTTCAAAACTTGATTAATTGATCTAAAAATTTCCAATTTGGTAGAAATTAGGTCGACTAACAATCCTTAATCCTCAATTTGATCAAACAACAACAACAAATCACTATTCTGATTGAATTTTAGTCTGAATATGAAGAACAAAGTTCAAACACTAATTCGATCAATTTCTCAGATTTGAAAGAATTGAACACAAAATTGTGATTCAAATCATGTTTCTATGGATAAAACACAATTGAAAACAACAATTAATTGATCAAATTGTAATCAATCATAGATTTCAAGTGATTCAAAGAGTTCAAAATGTCAATAAGCTCTGATCACTGAACCAACAGCTTTGATACCATTTGATAGGTTCAAAATGGATCGAATCTATGATTATCTGGTAATGCAATGATCAAATCAAACACAAGTAATCAAACAAATGCAAACATATCAAAAAAATTCTTAGATTTCATAGGATACAAGTATCGGGTTACAGATTGTTCAACTGATTCTTCATGACTAACTCACTCCCTCTTATCTATAAATACATAAAATATCCTATTTATACTATCAAGAAAACTAAGGAACATATATTTACATATAAGTCCCTATACAATGACAAAAAACAACATAAAGACAAAATGTTAATCTTTTAAGAAGCCTAACAATACTCCCCCTAAGATTACATTTGTCTTCAGTCATCAAAACATTCTTCGGTCTTTAAAATAATCTTCAGGTTCTTCCTTTATCTTGAACATAGGCTTCTTTTTATACATCTCTTGTTCATTCAATGCTTTTGCAATTGCTGACTTGAACTTGCCTGCAAGAATTGCTTGTTCAGGCTTTGACTCGTTGGACTTTATCTCCATCTGGTTCATAATCTTCAAAGTTTCTTTTTGATAACCCTGCATTGTCAACATTAGCATAAAACTCAATTAGATTGGGATAATCTCTTGAATGAATCTACAATACTCATTTGCTTGATATTCTCATAAAATCGATTGATTTTATATCTTTCTTCACAATCTTTGCATAAGCTAAAGCTTTCCTTAAAGAAATTCTTTCCATTGCAGCATCCATCACCTTGATAATCGATATAAAGTACTTTCGATCATTTTCTGCTACTTCTGGTGTAACATGGTCAAATTTTTGAATCGACAAAAATGAGATATAGGTTGGATGTAGAAGTTTTAGTTCAAACACTCCAAACAATGAAATTATCCTGATCCCAGTCATCAAGTTTCCGAACTAACTTCAATTCAAAAGTATTAGCATTGTAAAATCATCTCAAAATTGGTTTTTTCTTTTGAATACCATCAATTACTTTCAATCCAGGATTAGTAACCTTTTCAAAATATTGGTCACTATATGCATCTAAAAATTTCTCTTCTTTATCAGCTTTATCACCACCTTTCCTTTTGCTTTTTAATGACTTGAAGTATTCCTTGTCTTCTTGGTCACATCTTGTTTTAAGAAAAGACTCCATACGTGAAATACCTCTATTCAAGAGTTTAACAAAATTTTCTCCTCGATTTGCCTTCGTTGGGTTAATCAACATCAAATTGTTTAATTCTTTTAAGTCTTACACAGGAAGAGCTATAATGCTTGTGTAAAAGTGATATACATCACAGATTGCATTTACACGTTTTATCAAAAATGCATCAAACACCTCATCATACTTCCATACTACAATCTTCACATTCTTTGTATTGTTAGGCATAACCATTGCATTAAGCAATTCTGAGATTGATTGTTCTTTTTGCAATACATTTCTCACAATATCACCTGTAATTCTTTCCTTGTTCCATAACTGCTTTTGCTCAATGGATACTTCATAAGCCTATTTTTCTTCAGGAAACATCTTCATCAATTCTTTTCTGCTTTCATGTTCACTTCACTTCAAAGCCATTGATTTAATCTCTTATGGTTTCAAAATTCTTGTTCTTTTTGTAATTTCCAAGTACTAAGGGTTATCCATATCAAGTACAATCATCTTGTTTGTCTATTTCTCTGTTTCTTGAAAGCTTCTCACCAAATTTCTTAGAGATTCAGCTTGGAATCTGTTTAGCTTCTCTCTCGGGTAGTTCCTCGATTGTAGCCATAATCTAAGCTCAATCGTATTCATTTTTTCAGGATCTGGATGGTGTAATTCAGATGATGAAAGTTCCTTAATATTAATACTTTCATGTAATGGATTCCATTCACCATGCTCAATAATGATTCCATCCGGATCCACAGCAGCTATAGATTCAGCCGTCACATATTTCACATATTTTTTGTTTATTTGAGAAACTGTGAGTCCATCCAAGAATACTGGGTTATACTTCTTCTTTACCAGATAATTATACCTTTCATCAACATCAATAGGTATATCTTTAGCTACAGCCTCAATTGGAGAATAACTTGCTTCAACAATGTCTTCATCTTCTAAAACTTCATCATACCATTTATCAGAGAAATCTGGTTCTAATTCGTCTAAGGCATCAATTATCTCTTGCACTTCTGTTTCTTCACTATCATGACATAAAGTTTCAGATGCAATCTTCTGAATTTTAGATGACGGTTTAGCTAAAACTGATACATCAATATCATCTATCTTTCTTTTGACTTTATCCACCTCAAATATCTTCTCAACATCAATAGGATTAACTTCAGATACAATAACAATTTCAGGAGATTGGGACCTTGCACTATCTTTCATGCTTTCAAATTCTTTTTTAATTTCTCATGATTTTCTTTTAATTTCTTGAATATTTCTTCCATCAAGTCATAATCTTTAAGCATGACTTCAAAATTCTTTACATTTGCTTCTTTTTCTTCTTCAAGATTAGCAATTTTCCCATCTTTCTTTATTAATTCAGCCTTTAAACTTTCATTTTCCTCTCTCAACTCTTCAATCATCTTAAGCTGGAGTAAATTCTCTTCTTTCAAAGACTCTATTAAGCTTTGATCTTCTTTTGCTTGTTCATCTTCAATATGAACATCAGGTTCAACAACATCAATGTTTTGGAAATCAAATTCCATATGTTGATGAATAGTTTCTTCATTCACAACAACTGTCTCATTAATATTTTGAATCTCTTCATTTTGATCTTCTACATGCTCAGCTTCTTCAACAACTTCTTCAATGACTTCTTCAATAACTTCATCAACTTCATTTCCACCATCATTACCATCATCATCACTAGATGTGGAACTACTTTCATCTTCAGAATTATCATCATCATCATTATCTTCATCATCATCATCAGATAGATCTTGAGGATCTTCTTCAATTAGATCATTTGGATCTACTAGTTCATCCTCAATCAAATGAAAATGATCTTCATTTATATCTACCTCATCTCTAGCCACAGCCCTCATATAATCAAACATAGGTACATTTTAAGCACCAGTAATCATTGCAAGTCTTTTGTATGAGGTTTCTGTCATATGCTCTAGCATTAATCTTTCACCACTCACTCCATAAACATGGAAATCTGGATTTTCTTCATTGATGATCATTTGTAAGAATCTAGGATACATCAGGTATTTATTCCTGATTCCTTTCTCTAAGTTAAACCCAAATCCATTCAGAATCCATCTAGCCATATTAAATCTTCTATTTGTTGCAATGGTTACGATTGGAGAAGCAATATCAACTAGAAATGAATTCCATCCCGTACTTCGTTTAGACATTCCATGCTGGAAGATATAACATATAAGTTTCTAGTGATTATAGACTCTGGCTCAAAAAAATTATTTCCTCGAAAAGTTATCCGGATGACCCATGGCTATAAATGTTTCTCTACATTCATTAAATGATAATTCGGACAAGTCTTGTGGGTCATTGTTTCCCAGCCTTAGAGCTTCTTGAATAGATTGTTCTGATACTTCAATCATCCTTTCATTGGTAATGAATCCTCTAACAACCTTTCTTCCTTCTTCATCTCTTTCAACATTCGCAGTGTTCCAAAATCTCTTTATCAATCTAGCTTAGATGAGTGGTTGATAACACATGGCATACACATACTTAGTCCTCAAAATAAATCTAATCATCGATTCGTAACCAACAGTATCTCCTACATCTTCATTTAAGAATGCTGCCACATTATGTTTAGGCTCAAATTTAAGCTCAGCCATCTGCATAAATGAAACAAAGAAAGTTAGACACATTGAATTTTCAACACTTATCAATTTTGAGTTATTAAGTTTGAACCAAATCGCTTACAATTTTTTTAGTGTTTAAACAATTCATTAAATGAAAAATTTTATATTGGTCACAAACTTAATTCAACTCAATTTAGTTATAATTTTCTTAAAATCTAATTAAAGAAATAATTTTGTGATTAATTTTGACATTTTAATAAAAAAATTCATGAACTTGACTGTTCATCTTCAAAAACCCGACTGATGAACATAATCATCAAGAACACATTGTTTTGAAATATGGATTTAACCATTCCAATCTGTTCGAAAACAAGTTTATATCATCAATCAATGTTCAATTTCAGTTGTTTATGCACATTATTTTCATAAATATCAATTTTTCCTTCAAACTAGGGTTCATACGCCTACACAGACATAAAACGCCCGATTGAATTCGAAGTATAAACTTGCAATCAGATGAGTTTAATCTCGAAATGATGTTTAGATTCAATGTATATACCTATAAATCACACGTATTAACACCAAACAATCAAAAATGATGAACCGGATGATTTGAGTTTATGAGTGTCGAGAGTGTTTTTAGGGGATTTTGAGTGAATGAATGAATGAATCACAAGTGTTGTATATATATATGAAAATTTTAGGTGCATGAGAACTGTTTATGCGCATGAGGTTAGACGCATGAACACTATACAGTCGCATGAGACTAAATTTCAGATTTTTTTTCAGGCCCATGAGCACTGTTTGTACGCATGAGGTTTAGACGCATGAGCATTGGTCAGGTGCATAAGCATTGTTTAGGCACTTGGGCACTATTCAGGCGCATGAGACTAAATGAAACGCCTAACACTTGGTGTTTTCATCACTTCAAACGTCTACACTTGGAAAGTCGTGGAACTGTTTAGGCGCATGAGCATAAGATGATACGCCTAACACTTAACCAATTTTTTTCAGACACATAACTGTTTAGGCGCATGAGCTTGAATGAAACGCCCAACACTTGTGCAAATTTTTGAAAATTCACCATACTCCTGATTTAGACTTATGAGAACTGTTCAGGCGCATGAGATCCTTTCCATAAGTTTTAACACTTGAACTTTTCTTATCATTCATCTGAACACTATTTAAATAGGTTAGTACTGTTCACACTCAATTTTTTAACACTTAGTCAAAATTGATTGACTATCACTCAAAATTTTCATTAATGACCCTCAATTTTAACATTTTTGAAATTCAAACTTATATATATATATATTTTATTTTTGACCATTTTATTTTTATTTTAAATTTTCAAAAATAATTTCCCGTTATTTTAGTCTCTATTTAATTTTTACAAAACAAATAATATCATTTTGTTTGCAAGAAGCTTTTCCACTGAATTTTTAAATTCTTTTCAGGTTTATTTTTACATTATATCAAACACACATATGTTTGAAACTATAGCTTCATCCTTTCATCCAAAAAACTTTATTTTTGAATTTCTTTTTCACATTTTGAAAATCAATTATTTTCATTTTTACTCCCCCTAAACTTTTAAGTTTTACAAACTTAGAAGTTTCTTTGACCTTGCAAAAAGAGAAAACTAATCATTATCAACATGCTTGTATACAGAAAATCATGCAAAAAATAAAAAATAAAGCAGAACTAAAAAACTACTATATACAATTGAATCACATGCCTGCAGTGAGATCATATTAGTTAAGATCAGCATATTAAAATAAAATAAAAATGATGGATAGTCATAGACAGTGATTAAATCCTGATCAAGTGTATTCCAGGTCAGCATTTCTGCAGCAAAGGAGACACGAGATCTAAGGACAGAAAATGAGTGCTTTTGGCAAGATTACTTTTTCAATTCTTGGGTTGATTAAGGTATGATTAGATATGACATTATGTAAGTCACACTTAGACTTAGAGAGTTCAACCCTATCAAGATATGCAAGAAATCACTTTTCTTAACTTGTTAACCTGACATATACTTATAACCAGATCTCATGTTTAGATTGTGCACATTGGCATCTTTTGCATCAACTGAGAATATCCAGGTCTGTGGTGACTTACAACAGAGGATATCTCGTCACTTCAGGTCTATGACTAACAGAGAAGTGAATAGATGCTTTAAATTATTAGAGTTCAATGGTTGAGTTAACAAGCAATCAGTCTGAGAAGTCAACACCACTCATTGGTACTAAAATGGACAAACATGAATGCATGATTGATTTAGTTTGATCACAAGAATTTACTTCTTCAGTATAATTGCATGAGCTTACCTGCACATCATATCTGATCACGTTAGACTTTAGTAGCGAGTGAAGTATGCAACTGATCATAACTAATGTATCTATCATTTCTCACAAATTGCAAAGACGGATTCAGTCCTAAACAATTAACTAACAAGAAAACCTCTATTTTTGTGTTTTTATTTTTTATTTTTCTCTTTTGATTTTGTAATTTTTTTATTTTTGTATTTGCTTTTTCATTTTCTATTGAACATAAACACATAATATATACAACTAGGCAGTTAACTTTGACAGTTTCTCTATATTCAAGATTAAGCTAAGGGAGGGTTCTTATCATTTATAATGAATCAAACAATTGAATTATACTCAAAACCAGTTTTTAAACATGATTAATAAATCCAATTGACTCGACCAAATATTCAAATCGACCTAGTAAAAATGCTTTTGTAAATAGGTCAGCCAAATGTTTTTCAGTTGTGATTTGAATCAAAATGATTAAACCTTTTTCAGAGTTATCTCTGAGAAAATGATATCGAATTTCTATATGTTTTGTTTTAGAGTGCTGGACAGGATTAGCTGTAATAAACATAGCAGCAGTGTTATCAATGTAATTAGAAGTTTTATGAAAATTGAACCCGTAATCCAGCAGTTGGTTTTGTTACCAAAGGATTTGAGAACATCCTGCTGATGCAGCAATGTACTCAGCTTCTTTGGGTTGAAACGGAGACATTTGTTTGTTTCTTACATTGCCATGAGACTAATCTGGGACCTAAAAACTGACAACCACCTGTTGTAGATTTACGATCTTGGGAACATCCCCCATAATCACTATCTGTATATCCATGTAACTCGAAGTTTCCTTCATAAGGATACCATAACCCTAAAGCCTGTTTTCCTTTGAGATACCTGAATATTCGTTTAATAGTGATTAGATGAGATTCCTTCAGGTCAGATTGATACCTGGCACAGACACAAACAACATACATTATATCAGGTCTAGATGTCGTAAGATACATCAAATATCCGATCATAGATCTGTATAGAGTTTGGTCAACTGATCTTCCTTTAGAATCAGGTTCAATCTTGGTATTTACGTCAGCTGGAGTTCTGATGGATTGAAAATCTTGCAGTTTAAATATCTTCTAGAGTTTATCAATGAATTTCTCTTGATTGATAAAAATTCCATCTGTAGACTGCTTCACTTGAAGACCAAGGAAAAAGTTAATTTCTCCCATAAAACTTATTTGAAAACAAGACTTCATGATTTCTTCAAATTCATTGCACAACTTTGGACTAGTAGAACCAAATATGATATTGTCAACATACACTTGAACACAAAAGAGATCATCAGCATCCTTCTTAATAAACAAAGTAGGAACGATTTTCCCTCGATTGTATCCATGTTAGATCAAATGTTGTGATAACGTTTCATACCAAATTCTAGGAGCTTGATGTAGACCATACAATGCTTTGCTAAGCTTGTACACACGATGAAGATATTCTAAATCTTCGAAACCTGGAGGCTGCTTGACATACACATCATCGGTGATTGGTCCATATAAGAAAGCACCTTTAACGTCCATCTGATACACCTTGAATTTCATGAATGATGCATAAACCAGGAAGACACAAATTGATTCTCAAGTCTTGCAACTGGAGCAAATACTTCATCATAATCTATTCCTTTTTCTTGGGTGTAACCTTATGCAACGGGTCTCGCTTTGTTGCGAACAACAATTCCCCGATCGTCTGTTTTGTTTCTAAACAACCATTTTGTGCCTATGGCATTTTCTCCTTCAGGAAAATCCACAAGCTTCCACACTTCTTGTTTACGAAATTGCAATAATTCTTCTTGCATTGCTTCAATCCAACTATTGTCCTTTAACGCTTTGGTGATGTTTTTAGGAACAATTTGAGATAGAAAACACGAGTATAAGCAGAGGTTTGCTTGTTCTGAATGACTTCTCCTTGTTCTCTCATTCAATGGACCGATAATCTGAGATGTAGGATGGTTCTTATGAACATGAGATGTTGGAATCTCATTCTCTTGAACATGAACATCTAGATTAGATTGGTTCAAGTTAGAAAGCTGATGCAATAAGTTCGAAGAATGTGGATTGAAATTAGGAACTTGAGTCGGTGAGTTGATAAAGAAATCAAGATTATTAGTAACAACTACATCATCAGAAATTGATGACGTTCTGGACTCAGGTTGTACAATTTCAGGACCATCATTGGGAACTGGTTGTGAAACATTTGGATTTCTAAAAAGGGATGCTCTTGAGCTTGTTGAGGTTGATCATAAGTTTCAGACTGAAATATAGGATCTTTCACAAAACAGAAAAATGGATAATTTGGGCTTGAGTCATCCATATCATCTGAATTAGAATCATCACTGAATGATCCGAGATCTCCTTCTTGTTTCTTCTTCTGACCTGTAGATTCAAACAAGTTAGAATTGAAAGAGTTTGACAAAGAATCTAAATCAAAAACCAAGCTGGACCATTTGCAACTGATGGAAAAGAATTTTCAAGAAATTTAACATTAAATGTTTCAAGGATAATATTCGTCCTAGAGTTATAAACTCTAAAGGCTTTTGAAACCAATGAATATCCAACGAAAAATCCTTCATCAGATTTTGCATCAAATTTTCATAGCTGATCACTTGAGTTTAGAATCAAATCTGGACAACCAAAAGATTTAAGAAAATCTATATTAGGTTTCCTGCTAAACATCAACTCATAAGGAATTTTCTGTTTATCTTTCACAAGCAATGTTCGATTTTGCATGAAACATGCAGTGGATATGGCTTCATCCCAGAAAGTGATTGGAATTTTGGCATCTGCTAACATAGACTGTGCTGCTTCAATCCAAGTTCTGTTTTTCCTTTCAGTAACTCCATTTTGTTATGGAGTTCTAGGAGCACTGAACTGACCAGCAATACCTTTTTCTGCACAAAACATGTCAATAGTAGCATTTTTAAATTCTATTCCATTATCACTTCTAATTATTTTCACCTTTTATTCAAATTGATTTTCTACATTAATGATGAATTCTTTTAATAATTCAGCTGTTTCAGATTTAGCATGCAAAAAGAAAACTCATGAAAATCTTGTAAAGTCATCAATGATAACTAAACATTAAGATTTCTTTCCAATACTCTGCATATTTGTTGGTCCGAATAGGTCCATGTGCAACATCTAGAGAGGCTTGGAATTTGAGTTTTTTAGCTTGGACTTATAAGACGCTCTGTGTTGCTTTCCTTTAAAACACGCTGAGCAGTAATCTGTTGTAGCAAACTTCTTTATTGGAAGACCTACTACATGATTTCATGCTACAAGCTTGTTCATGTTCTTGAAATTGGAATGCCCGAGATGTCTATGCCATAACTGACTTTAGACATTTGATGCTTGAGTAATTAGGCATGTTGTTTCTGTAGAAGGATCAACTTGAGACATATCTAACTGGTATACATCTCGATCACGAATAGCTTTAACAACTACCCATTCTTTGCATATCTGAAAACCTAGCTTCAAAATATAACAAAAAGAATCATCAAATAGAATAGAATAAGATTTGTCACAAATTTGGGAAAGTTCAACTATGAACAGTAGTTGAGTTTATCAAAGCTAATAATATTCTTTCTCCTATTATTTTTCCACCTGCATCACCTCCGAATGCAACATGTGTACCATCTTTTAACTTAAAATCTCGCGACAAGACATGGTTGCCTGTCATATGCCGGCTACACCCACTATCAACATACCACGTGTTAAGAGGACTTCTTGGGCATACCTGCATTTTAAAAACAATTAAGTTGAGTTATCAACCTAAGCCGAGATGGTCAAGGGCATGTCAAATTTATCAACAATGGTACAATGTTTAAAGTGAAGCTTTTTCAAATCAGGCTTATTATTAACAAATTTACCAATTCCGTTTCTTACAAATTTTTTATTATCTTTGATTTGTTTTGTCCTTGTTTTTCAAGATCATCATCATCAAGATATTTCAAACAATCAAAAGAAATATTTTTAAAAAAGTTTTGGTTACCAAACTTCCTACCATTCATTATCACAGATCGTCGAACGAATTTTTCTTGATTATACTGTCTTGGTTTTGCAGCATAAGAATCATCATAAACAAAATCATTTCTTCGAAAAGATCTCAAGCCTAAGGAAGGTTGTTTTGTCATTCTTTGAAAACCAACACTTTGATTTCTTTGAAATTGTGGATTAACATATCCATTCCTTAACTGTGGATTAATATATCCATTCCTCAGCGAGTTCTTTCTGAAGTAGTAATTCTTAGTTTTATGAGTTATTTCATCACAATAGGTACAATATTTGTTAAAATAACAATCTGCTGTTGAATGGTTTTTCATATCACATATGTGATAGTACCTGTTAAAGAAATATTCTTCAGTCTTATGATTGTACATATCACATATTTCACAGTACCTTTGTTGTGATTTAAACAAGTGTTGATTAACTTTTGGTGTGGAGGCCACATTTGATCCTTGTTTTGATTTAGGAGTTGACAAGTTAATCGCTTGTTTTTTATTTGAAAGTTTGTTCTTTTGAAATTTGGGTTTTGACTTTTGCTTATAATCACTATTCCTTGACTCTTTAGATACAAATCTTTTGTTGATAGCGGAAGACTTAGAATCTGAACATGTTTTCAGATCAGAGTTAGATTTGTTCTTTGAGTTAGATTTGATTTCAAGAATTTTATTCATGTCAAAAATACCCGCAGATACAAACTTAACTGGTTTAAACTGATTTGTTTGATTTGTTCTTTGAGTTTGATTGTTTTGAATTTTATCTTGAGATGATTTAGCTTTAGCATTTTTATTTCTCCTTCTTTGGTTTCTCGATCTTGATGATCTTTGTTTGCTTTGGGATTGAACATCTTCAGGAGACCATTCTTTTTCATTTTCTTTATTCTTTTGTTCTTTTTGCCATTTAATAAAGCCTAGATTGTTTAATCCATAAGAAAATGAATCTTCAGATGTTACTTCATCAAGTTTTGCTTTCGCTTTATTATAAGAGTTTTGTTTATCATTCTTTACCTTCACTTCTTCAATAACAGACTCTTTTAGAACAAACATCTTCTTATTCTTTCGTCTTGGTTCATAAGATTTTATTTTTACTGGATGACCATTTTTTATCTTTTCAGAATCTTGTTCCTCAAATATCTCAACATTTGTTTTCTCTTCATCACTTTTAGAATTCTTATTGTTTTTATTTTGAAATGATTTTAGCTTAGGTATGTTTTCAGGTGAGTGATCATGTGTATTAAAGTTTTCTGGTAAAGTGTTTGTAATAGATTTAGGAATTTGTTCATGTGTGAAACCTAGACCTGCTTTTTGTTTGTTTTTTCTCTCACTTACCAATTGTTCTACAATTGTTTTTGAACTTTTAACTTTGCCTAGATCCACCTGAGTTGCAGCATGAGCTATTTTTTTTTCTTTTAAATTTTTAGTCATCTGTTCAAGTTGTTTCTTCATAAGTTCAAGTTCTTTCAGAGTTTTGTTCCATGAGGTTTGTAGAGATAGGATCTTTTCATCAGAGACTTTGTGATCATTTTTCAGCTTGTTGTGCATTACTTCTTCTTGTTTAAGTTTGTCATAGATCTTATATGAATAAGTTCTGTAATGCTCAACTTGGTCAAAACATGCTTTTGTGCACATTTTCTCTCTGACATTAACATGAATTTCAGGATAACTTAAAGTAGAAGTCTCAGAGTCAGATGATGGATTCTCAACCTTTGGTTGGTCAGACTGAGCCATAAGTGCAATCTCTTCTAAATCCTTTTTTGTGTTAGATTTGTAACTCTAGTCATAGTCTTCATCATCATTTTCTGAATCACTATCAGACTTTGGATCATTATCTTCAGACCAGTCTTCATTTTGAATATCTGCAACAAGAGTTAGATCAGCTGTAAATTGTTCAGCGTAAGCATTCCAGTCATATCCATCTTTGATGCTAACAACAAGAGATTTCTTTGGCTCTTCAGATGATTTTGATTCATCTTTAATTTCTGGCATAGGAAGACTCTAATAAGGATTTTGAAAGGTTTTCTGAGACTACTGATGATATATTTGACTACTACAACCTGCTTGACCATTTCCTCTTTGGTTTTTGGGAGCTTTACATTCTCTCGAGAAATGACCATAGCTGTTGCAGTTGAAACACCTTGATTTTGATTTGTCAAAGCCAATAGTTTTGTTAGCACTTGGCTTGTAGTTCTTGTTAACATAAGAGTGTTTCTGGGTTCTATAAGCAATCATCACCATCTACCAGTTCAAGTCCATCTCTTCCATATCATCAGGATCCATCTCAAATAAATCCTACAAAACAAGATCTAATTTTGTTAGATGACTACCTTGATAAGCTTGAAAACTTGCCATAAAAGCAGTAAAAGTAGATTTAGACTCATCATCCTGTAAAAGGATATTAATAACATCTTTAACTTTGCTAGTTTTAGCAGAATTAGAAGATGAAGTCTCAGTTTGAGGTTTAGGAGTTTGAGTTTAAGGAGGAGACTGAGATTGAGGTTCAGTTGTGTAAACAGGAGCACTTTTGTAAGAAGAATCTGTAAAGAAACCAGCTCCAACGAACAAATCACCCTCTTCTTCTAGAGAGTTATCATCTTTGACCAGAAAAGCATTCTCCACTGTGGTAGCTGGAGATGCAACATACTTGTACTGAGACATTGAAGCAGCTCTATCATTGTTTCTAGAGCTCTCATCAATCTCAACTGATTCAATCTTGGCAATCAAAAGATCTAGATCCATAGGAAACTTTTCAGTATGCTTTAACAGTGTAACTGTCTGTTTCCATGAAGATGGAAGATCATTGAGAAGTCTGTAATTTTGATCTTTGAGATAACTTTTGATACCAGCAGTTGACATCTCAGTAATTAGTTGCACAAATCTGTTCATCATTTGATTAATTGTTTCCATAGAAAGATGCTCAAATAACTCCAATTGCCTCTTGAGTTTCTGCCTTTTAAGATCTTGTATCTCTTTACCACCTTCACAAATGATGTTCAAAGCTTTGTACATAGTGTACCCAGTTTGATAACCATCAAGTGTAGTCAAGACTTCTAATGGTAATCCCTTACACATCAGTGAATAAGCTTTGATATCATTCTTCAATTTCCTTAAGTCATCACCTTGCAGACCATCCTCAGGATAAGGTTCTTAAGAGACTTTTGTGTAAACAAATTCTCTATCAGGACCATCAGATGTAATCGAGATATGAGGTCCTTTATCGATTGACTTCCACAAGTCAGTGTCAATAGAATTTAGATGATGCTTCAATCTTAAAGACCAATTTTTGAAACCAGCTCTGTTCTTTAGCTTTGGAACCCTGTTCTCAGAATCTTTAGACTTAACCATTTAGTATTTTTGAATTTAAGAAAAAGACTTGTTTTTGTTGTTTTTAAGTTTTGAAATAAAAACTATGAATTGAAAATATTTTTGGATTTTAGTTTCTGAAAAAATTTCTAAGTGTAAATTGATAAGTTTGAAAGCTGATGCGCCTGAATAGTTGACAAGAACCTACATAGTAGTGTGTGACATCCGTCACCAAAATAGGTACGTTGGCTTTGGCAGTAGTTTGAATTTTGACTTTTGACTTTGACTTTCGCCTTTATTTGGGCTAGGTCTTGATTTATGGTTCTTTTCTTGTCGGGCCCAAATTTTGGTCTAATGGGCCTGGACCCTATATCATTATGTGACTAGTGGGCTTGTCATCGTATGAGGTTCTATGTATTGAGCCCAATCAAGGGTTTTCCTAAAATGTAAAACATGAAATTACACCGAAACCCAACTAACTCTATATCCATGGGCTTTGCCTAAAGCCTGTTAAAACAACTTAAATTGATTCTAAAAATATAATTTATCCAAATCCTAGGGCATGTGATAGTTCGTTGGAAACGTTATTGCGCGCGGAATCTGAAAACGTAAAAATTAGATGACGCGTGGCTCGAGACGTGACTGAATACACGAGACGGGCCAAGGGCCCGAAGGCCCTTCTTCCTCCCAAGTTTCGGCCACAAGGTTTAAGGGGGGTATTCCCCTTTGCCTTAGCTCATTTGCACAAAATTTTAGTTTTCACTTGAAACCCTAGCCACCTCCTTATCCAAACTCTCTCTTTTCCCCTCTAACCATCGAATTCTCTGAAAATCCTCAAGCATCCATCTACTTTTGATAATCAAAACACCCAAGAGCCTTAAACCAAGCAAGATACCTTCGTCTTTGTAGATACGGTAAGCGAAATTCGTGTTTGATGAAGTTTAATCCTTGTTTCACTCAAAATAGATGATAATCATCATCTACACTCGAAATCTTCATCTAATAATCTCTCATTCTTGTTTTTTTGGTGCTAGATCGTGAAGATTTAAGTGTTACGATTGTCGGGTTCGCCATTTGGTAAAAACCCTAATTCTTGGTCTTGTATGGTAATCGAAACTAAAAGATTGGGATGTAATCTTGGATGACCTGCCCTTAATCGAGATTTTGGACCTATAAAACGTTTTGAAATAACTAGAATTGTTCCTTGAAAGTATTGATGTGTTGAACAAATCGAAACAACGAAACTAACAATCTGGGAAGCTTGCTGTCAGAAAAATGGGTCATCTTGATCGTGTGATAACTTGGTCGAAACACACCCAATTGTGGCAAAATCTGGGTCTAAATGTAAGCCCTATGAGTCCTCTAACTAACCCAAGTGGTTTCATGTCGTTTCGACATCGTTTGGTCCTCCAAACGTAGCAAACAAAACTGAAGGTCAAAACTGACGAATCTGGGCAGCAGATTGGTCTTTATTCTTCGTGTCATAACTTACTCATATTTTGTCAAATGAACCTGATTATTTTTCTGGAGTTAATTTAATGTATCTTCTTTCAAATGACACCTCGTACGCAATGTTTCGTGGTCGTGTCGATCTACTAACAGCCTATACAAGACTGATGCGCAATCAGATATGTATGCTGAATTATTTTGTTAAAACTTAAAAATAAGGGTTGGGATTAAATAGTCTAAATTAAGACAAGTTTTGCATATAATATTGATTAAAACTCTTTACAAAAGAATTAAATTAATAAGTGTGACGATGGAAAACCTTGATTAGTGTTAAGGGCTGGACTAACAGGATTGCACCCATATTAGTCATCGATTTTTGGTGCTATATTAATCCTTGTGTGAATTATATATTTTTAGAGCTTCTTCTGCGTGTTGTGGAATTTGAACTGTGACATTTCAAGGTGAGTTTCACGGCCCCTTTTTAATGTATTTTACTTGGGGGAAAAGCATGCTCATTGTTTTGGACTATGCCGTGTTTGGTTTTCTTTTGAAATATTGTATGTGGTTTGGGTCATGGTATGAGTCTTGATATTCAATCATGAGGGTGTACATGTGCTTGTGCTTCAACTTGTGTACTTGGACGTTATGAGAGATATTGTTAGTACTAACGGGTTGACACCCCCACCCATGTTGTCGGAATACTAGTCGAGACCGACTTGGCCGTGGCTTGCCCTTGGGTGAATATAATCCGGTTGTGTGCAATTTTGGAATGTCTTGGACTTGGGTTACATTCGTACTTATGTTGATATCTTGACTGCTATGTATCTCTTTCACATACAATTTTCTATACATGTTATACACGGCAAAAAATTTGTACTTATAAACCTGTGAACTCACCAACGTATGTTGACCTTTTTAGAGCTTGTCTTTTCAGGTAATGAAGTCTAGGTGTATGGCTGTGGACTTAGACGAGACCGCTCCACTAGGAGCATTAGACATTCAAGAGACTTTTGGGACATGTTGCGGATTGTTAGGTTTTATGGATTGTAATTTTGAGGATTTTGAGATTTTTTTTATTGTTTGACAATTGTGTTGATTTGTTTCTGTATGGAGCTTTGGTATGATTTTGCATTTTGGTATGACGTTCTGGTAGTGACTATCCTTGACATGTGTTCCTATGTGTCGGGCGACGTCATGACCCATGTACGGAGAATACCTTTAGATATTCTCTTGAACCCCCAATGTGTTATGACGATCCCGTCCGTCGCATCCTCGTGTTTCCGCTTTAGCGAGGGTGTGACAGATTGGTATCAGAGCCATTGGTTATAGAGAATTAGGTGGATTATTTGACCTAGACTATAACCTAAGTACCCACATGTAGTATGCATAATAGGATTATGTGTGTACTGTTATACATGTGAATGTTTTATGTGTATTATATGTTGTGCTATGTTGCCTGCCTTATGTGTTATCTGTGATCTTCTTATTTGGAGAACTTTGGTCGTTGTATTATCTGTGTGTGCCTTGAGAAAGCATTAGGTAAGGACTTCCTCTCGTTATGCGCTTGATTATTATTTGGTCTGGATTGACAAGTGCGGCTATAAGGACTCTTTTAAAGGACCTTGGTTGTTAAGCCAACCTTTATTATGTGCGTCTGCTGGTGTTAGCTATGTTGTACAAGGCCCTATTTATAACTCGTGATTTGATTATTGGGAGATGAACATGCTAGCTTACATGACAATAACAAACAAGGGCCATGGCGTATTCAGGTCAGATGGCTACTTTATTGGATCTCAAACTATACTAAATGGACTCTTTTGATGGTTTCTTACCCAAGTGAATGCTTTGTCAGTCGATTCCTCTGCACAAATTCGGTTACTTAACCTTCAGTTAGTGACCATATCCTTGATCCTCCAATCTTAGATAACACTCTGTACTTAACAAGACATGTTAACTCTGGTAGGAGGAGCTAGGGGTGACCATGCAATGCAAATTACCATTACGGGTGCACACGTAATCGCAATTTGCAGTGCATGCGAAATCTGGCAAACCCTTTCATGAGATAACGGTCATAGTTAGTACGAATCTTCCATCTTAATCATGGGATAGTGGAATTCCTGTTATTATGATAATCAATGGTGTGGAAACACCAATCCCATATATCCTTGCACAAGTACAAATAGATCTAGAGCATTCATGGGAATCATACTGGGACATTTTAGCCCAGTATCTATGAGACGTTTCTCTTGCTTTTATTTCTATGATCGTAGAAATTGACTACATGTTCAAAGTGTACTTGGTCTTTGAAGATCTGAAGTAGGGAAGTGAGACTCCTTGTACCTATGCTGCTTTGTTCAAACTGATCATAATACTTGTTGCATTGGTTGTCGAGAGATGCTAGCATTATAACTGATGGAGTAAATGGATGTCATGTAACCAGTTTAGACGTCGTCCTTGGTATATCATCGGTGTGGTGGGAACGCTGCGGGGAACCCTATACATAAACATCTTTGCTATGCTAGGGATGTGTCTGAACTGGGCTATGTGATGATCCGAGAGGATTAGAGATGGACATGGTGAGACTGTTAAATTGAAAGAAAGTGGCACTGGAGGCAGGATTGGTTGTACGTAAACGAAGTACATGATTTCCAAGCCAAAAGAGTTTGAAAGGAAGTTGGAGCAATAGCTCTAACCCATTGCATTGAGAAAACAGAAATGAATGTGGACATCAGGATCGGTGCTAATAATCAAAATGCAAAGAGTGTTATCTGGCCACTAGTGGGCAAAGCACTAACATGGTGGAATATCCAAGTTCAAGCACGAAGTAGAAAAGTTTTGATGCTCATGACTTTGGATGGGCTAAACATTAATAACTGAGAGGTACTACCTCATGGACAAGATACAAAATATAGATCATTAGTTGTGGAAACAAGTAATGGTGGGATCTAGTCATGCTACTTATCCCTACCAATTCCATATGTTGGCAAAGGTGGTGTCATATTTATGGCACATAAATCAAAGCGAATGGAAAAGTACATCAGGGAGGCTGGTTCTATAGTTCGTGGAATGGTGGTCGCTACTACACCCCAACCATTTGGAGTGCAATACTGAAGACTTGTATTTAGTGGATGAGTTGGTTCGTATTAGACCCTCAAGAAAGCTGGTGAGATGTAGAAGGATGTTAAGGAATCGGGTGAGCTTGAAGTGTTAAAGTAGACAAGAAGGACAACTTCATGAAAGGATATGTGGTTGTCGTGCTGGA
This sequence comes from Flaveria sonorensis, assembly GCA_025506505.1. Taxonomy (NCBI): domain Eukaryota; kingdom Viridiplantae; phylum Streptophyta; class Magnoliopsida; order Asterales; family Asteraceae; genus Flaveria; species Flaveria sonorensis. The sequence continues at coordinate 19,869,029 of CM046437.1, read as the reverse complement.
AACGAAGAGCTATGCCGACACTTGTCTGGAGAGTAATAAGTGCAATCTGCACCAACCGACTATGATGTCACGACCTGTGTGTTTCAATTTCAAGCAATTGGAACGCTTAGTGAAGTGTTTTAAGATACTTGTGACTCCCAGCAGTGTGGAAACAAGCTATGTAATTGAATTGGCTGACGGTAGCCTAGTAGAGACTATAGTTGTAATTTGGGACTATACTATAATATTAGATGACCATGCTTTTAGAATAGCTCTTACCTTTTGGGCTTGGGAGTTTCAACGTAGTGGTGGGCATGGATTGGCTAACTAAGAATAAAGCTGAAATCATGTGCAATGAAAAGATTTTACGCATACCCTTACCAAATGCTAGGACGCTTGAAGTACATGGAGAGAAGCCTGAAGTGAATAAAGAATTCATAATGGGCATGAAAGTGGCAGAAATAAAGATTGAAGACATACCTGTTGTGCGGGACTTTCTAGAGGTGCTTTCGAAAGATTTGATAGGATTGCCACCTCCAAGACAGGTGGACTTCTGAATTGATTTAGTGCCTGACATAATGCCTGTAGCTAAGGCACCTTATCGATTAGCCCCATCAGAATTGCAAAAACTGTCTAGTCAGCTCCAGGAGTTGCTAGACAAGGGTTTCATCCGACCAAGCCATTCGCCGTGGGGAGCGCCAGTGCTCTTTGTTAAGAAAAAGGATGGATCCTTCAGAATGTGTAAAGATTATAGAGAATTGAACAAGTTAACTATTAAGAATCGTTACCCCTTGCCAAGGATAGATGATCTATTTGATCAACTTCAAGGGGCGACCTATTTTTTCGAAGATTGATCTTCGTTTCGGATATCAGCAGTTGAGGGTGCACGAGGACGATATACCAAAGACGGCTTTTAGGACGCGTTATGGGCATTATGAATTCTTGGTTATGCCTTTTGGACTAACGAACGCACCCGCAGTATTTATAGACCTAATGAACAGTGTGTGTAAACCTTACCTGGATAAATTTGTCATAGTATTCATTGACGACATCTTGATTTATTCGAGGACGAAAGAGGATCATGAGGGACACTTCAAAACAATCCTGGAGTTATTGGGAAGGGAGAAGCTCTATGCCAAATTCTCCAAGTGAGAGTTTTGGCTGTGAGAGGTGAAATTGCTTGGACATGTAGTGAATGAGAAAGGAATTCATGTGGATCCTGGAAAGATTGAGGCAGTTAAAAACTGGGAGGCACCTAAGACGCCTTCAGAGATAAGACAATTCCTTGGACTAGCAGGCTATTATCGGCGATCTATCCCAAATTTCTCAAGGGTTGCGCAACCACTCACACAACTAACGCAGAAGGATAAAAGTTCGAATGGGGTGCTAAACAAGAGGACGTATTTAATACATTGAAAGATAAGTTGTGAAATGCACCGATATTGGCACTCCCTAAGGGTTCAGATGGATTCGTTGTGTATTGTGACGCATCGCATCAAGGTTTAGGTTGTGTTCTCATGCAAAAAGATAAAGTGATTGCATACGCGTCACGACAACTTAAGAGTCATGAGAAGAATTACACCACCCATGACCTGGAGTTAGGCGTGGTGGTCTTTGCTCTTATGATCTGGAGGCACTATTTGTATGGTACAAAGTGTGTCATTTATACTGACCACAAGAGCCTCCAGCACATTTTTGACCAAAAGGAATTGAACATGAGACAGCGTCGATGGATAGAATTGCTTAGTGATTACGACTGTGAAATCCGGTACCACCCGGGTAAAGCAAACGTAGTAGCGGATGCTTTAAGTCAAAAGGAAAGAGTCAAACCTGTACGCATCCGGGCCCTACAAATGACCATTCATTTGGATATTGAGACTCATATTATTGCTGCTCAAGTCGAAGCAATAAAGGAAACAAACGTATAGAGTGAAGGGTTGAGAGGACTGGACCGACAGTTCGAACAAAAGGATGATGGAGGGTTATACCTTATGGGTAGGATTTGGGTACCCATTGCGGGGAATGTTCGGGAGATCGTATTGGATGAGGCACATACAACGAGGTATTCGGTACACCCTAGTGCGGATAAAATGTACCACGATCTTAGAGATTTATACTGGTGGCCCGGAATGAAGAGGGATATAGCGGTATATGTTAGTAAGTGTTTAACGTGTGCGAAGGTCAAGGCAGAACATCAAAGACCATCAGGTTTATTGCAACAACCTGAAATCCCTGAATGGAAGTGGGAGAATATTACGATGGACTTTATTACAAAGTTACCAAGGACTAGTAGTGGGCATGATACGATTTGGGATATTGTGGATCGAATGACCAAATCTGCACATTTCTTGGCTATACGCGAAGACTACAAAATGGAAAAGTTGGCAAGGATCTATATCTGTGAGATTGTGTCTAGACATGGGGTACCCGTGTCAATCATATCTGATCGGGACGCATGATTCACATCCCGATTCTGGCAATCCTTACAGAAGTCACTAGGGACACGTCTTGACATGAGTACTGCCTATCACCCTCAGACCGATGGTCAGAGTGAGCGTATGATTCAGACTTTGGAAGACATGCTGAGGGCTTGCACGATTGACTTTGGCGGTAACTGGGACACTCACCTTCCATTGGTGGAGTTTTCATACAATAATAGTTACCATACGAGTATTGGATGTGCACCATTTGAGGCATTGTATAGGCGTAAGTCCAGGTCGCCGGTGTGTTGGGCAGAGGTCGGGGAAAGTCAGATGATTGGACCTGAGATTATACAAGAGACTACCGACAAGGTGTTTCAGATAAGGGATAGATTGAAGGCAGCCCAAGACCGTCAGAAAAGTTATGCTGATAATCGAAGGGAGCCATTAGAGTTCACTGGTGGGGATAATGTTCTATTGAAAGTGTCGCCTTGGAAAGACATTATTCGTTTTGGCAAGAGGAGCAAGTTAGCACCGAGATACGTTGGTCCGTTCAAGATTATTGAACGAATTGGTCCTGTTGCATATCGACTGGAATTGCCTCAAGAGTTGAACGGCATACATAACACGTTTCATGTTTCAAATCTCAAGAAGTGTCTCGCTGATGAGACGCTTCATGTGCCACTCGAGGAAATTCAAGTGGATGAAAAACTTCGATTCGTCGAAGAACCATTAGAGATCATTGACCGGGAAATAAAGATGTTGAAACGAAGCAAGATCCCGATTGTGAAGGTAAGATGGAACTCAAGGAGAGGCCCTGAGTTTACTTGGGAAAGAGAAGACGAATGAGGATTAAGTACCCTCACCTATTTGCGGATGGCAGTGCAGTTGATGACTCTAGTTGAATTTCGGGACGAAATTCTTTCAACTGGGGATACTGTGACATCCGTCACCAAAATAGGTACGTTGGCTTTGGCATTAGTTTGAATTTTGACTTTTGACTTTGACATTCGCTTTTATTTGGGCTAGGTCTTGATTTATGGTTCTTTTCTTGTTGGGCCCAAATTTTGGTCTAATGGGCCTGGACCCTATATCATTATGTGACTAGTGGGCTTGTCATCGTATGAGGTTCTATGTATTGAGCCCAATCAAGGGTTTTCCTAAAATGTAAAACACGAAATTACACCGAAACCCAACTAACTCTATATCCATGGGCTTTGCCTAAAGCCTGTTAAAATAACTTAAATTGGTTCTAAAAATATAATTTATCCAAATCCTAGGGCATGTGATAGTTCATTGGAAACGTTATTACGCGCGGAATCTGAAAACGTAAAAATTAGACGACGCGTGGCTCGAGACGTGACGGAATACACGAGACGGGCCAAGGGCCCGAAGGCCCTTCTTCCTCCCAAGTTTCGGCCACAAGGTTTAAGGGGGGTATTCCCCTTTGCCTTAGCTCATTTGCACAAAATTTTAGTTTTCACTTGAAACCCTAGTCATCGAACCATCGAATTCTCTGAAAATCCTCAAGCATCCATCTACTTTTGATAATCAAAACACCCAAGAGCCTTAAACCAAGCAAGATACCTTCGTCTTTGTAGATACGGTAAGCGAAATTCGTGTTTGATGAAGTTTAATCCTTGTTTCACTCAAAATACATGATAATCATCATCTACACTCGAAATCTTCATCTAATAATCTCTCATTCTTGTTTTTTTTGGTGCTAGATCGTGAAGATTTAAGTGTTACGATTGTCGGGTTCGCCATTTGGTAAAAACCCTAATTCTTGGTCTTGTATGGTAATCGAATCTAAAAGATTGGGATGTAATCTTGAATGACCTGCCCTTAATCAAGATTTTGGACCTATAAAACGTTTTGAAATAACTATAATTGTTCCTTGAAAGTATTGATGTGTTGAACAAATCGAAACAACGAAACTAACAATCTGGGCAGCTTGCTGTCAGAAAAATGGGTCATCTTGTTCGTGTGATAACTTGGTCGAAACACGCCCAATTGGGGCAAAATCTGGGTCTAAATGTATGCCGTATGAGTCCTCTAACTAACCCAAGTGGTTTCATGTCGTTTCGACATCGTTTGGTCCTCCAAACGTAGCAAACAAAACTGAAGGTCAAAACTGACGAATCTGGGCAGAAGATTGGTCTTTATTCTTCGTGTCATAACTTACTCATATTTTGTCAAATGAACCTGATTCTTTTTCTGGAGTTAATTTAATGTCTCTTCTTTCAAATGACACCTCGTACGCGATGTTTCGTAGTCGTGTCGATCTCCTAACAGCCTATACAAGACTGATGCGCAATCAGATATGTATGCTGAATTATTTTGTTAAAACTTAAAAATAAGGGTTGGGATTAAATAGTCTAAATTAAGACAAGTTTTGCATATAATATTTATTAAAACTCTTTAAAAAAGAATTAAATTAATAAGTGTGACGATGGAAAACCTTGATTAGTGTTAAGGGCTGGACTAACAGGATTGCACCCATATTAGTCATCGATTTTTGGTGCTATATTAATCCTTGTGTGAATTATATATTTTTAGAGCTTCTTCTGCGTGTTGTGGAATTTAAACTGTGACATTTCAAGGTGAGTTTCACGGCCCCTTTTTAATGTATTTTACTTGGGGGAAAAGCATGCTCATGGTTTTGGACTATGCCGTGTTTGGTTTTCTTTTGAAATATTGTATGTGGTTTGGGTCATGGTATGAGTCTTGATATTCAATCATGAGGGTGTACTTGTGCTTGTGCTTCAACTTGTGTACTTGGACGTTATGGAGAGATATTGTTAGTACTAACGGGTTGACACCCCCACCCATGTTGTCGGAATACTAGTCGAGACCGACTTGGCCGGGGCTTGCCCTTGGGTGAATATAATCCGGTTGTGTGCAATTTTGGAATGTCTTGGACTTGGGTTACATTCGTACTTATGTTGATATCTTGACTGCTATGTATCTCTTTCACATACAATTTTCTATACATGTTATACACGGCAAAATATTTGTACTTATAAACCTGTGAACTCACCAACGTATGTTGACCTTTTTAGAGCTTGTCATTTCAGGTAATGAAGTCTAGGTGTATGGCTGTGGACTTAGACGAGACCGCTCCACTAGGAGCATTAGACATTCAAGAGACTTTTGGGACATGTTGCGGATTGTTGGGTTTTATGGATTGTAATTTTGAGGATTTTGAGATTTTTTTTATTGTTTGACAATTGTGTTGATTTGTTTCTGTATGGAGCTTTGGTATGATTATGCATTTTGGTATGACGTTCTGGTAGTGACTATCCTTGACATGTGTTCCTATGTGTCAGGCGACGTCATGACCCATGTACGGAGAATACCTTTAGATATTCTCTTGAACCCCCAATGTGTTATGACGATCCCGTCCGTCGCATCCTCGTGTTTCCGCTTTAGCGAGGGTGTGACATAGTGAAACGCCTACACAGTTTTCAAACACTTGACTTTGTAGTAGAAACGCCCAAGAGAATGCCTTGGTAGAATTCTGAAAAACACCCAACTGAAATGCGGCTAAACAGTGGAAATGCGCCCAAACAGTTGTTAAATGACTAGGGCAAATAGTTCAAATGCGCCCAAATAGTTTAAAATATGCCTAGAATTACTTTGTTTCTGCAAAGTCACCAAGTGTCCAAACAGTCTCAAAACGTCTCAACAGTGGTCAAATGCCTGATCTGAAATGTCTGAACAGTTCTAAAACACCCAAATAGTGGTGATGCGCCTAGATACTTATACAATTTTCATTAGTTTTCAACCATAATGCGCCTAATTCATCAGCTTCAACGAACTCAGATCTTAAGAAAATCTTCAAAACTTGATTAATTGATCTAAAAACTTCCAATTCGGTAGTAATTAGGTCGATTAACAATCCTTAATCCTCAATTTTATCAAACAACAACAACAAATCACTATTCTGATTGAATTTCAGTCCGAATATGAAGAACAAAGTTTGAACACTAATTCGATCAATTTCTCAGATTTGAACGAATTGAACACCAAATTAAGATTCAAATCATGTTTCTATGGATGAAACACAACTGAAAACAATAATTAATTGATCAAATTACAATTAATCACAGATTTCAAGTGATTCAAAGAGCTCAAAATGTGGATAAGCTCTGATCACTGAACCAATAGCTTTGATACCATCTGATAGGTTCAAAATGGATCGAATCTGTGATTATCTGGTAATGCAATGATCAAATCAAACACAAGTAATCAAACAAATGCAAACATATCAAAAAAAATTCATAGATTTCATTAATAGCAAGCATAGGATACAAGTGTAGGTTTACAGATCGTTCAACTGATTCTTCATGACTAACTCACTCCCTCTTACCTACAAATACATAAAATATCCTATTTATACTATCAAGAAAACTAAGGAACATATATTTACAAATAAGTCCCTATACTATGACAAAAAACAAAAAAAAGATAAAATGTTAATCTTTTAAGAAGTCTAACAAAAATTATCTGTTTCAACGGCAGAAGTTGAGTACATAGCAGCATCAGCCTATTGCTCTCAAGTACTCTGGATTCAAAACAAGATGCTTGATTATGGTTATAACTTATTGCACACTCCAATTCACATTGACAACCCAGCAGCCATGTTCATAACAAACAATCCATTTCAGCACTCAAAAACCAAAAACACTAAAATTAGATATCACTTTTTGAGAGACTGTGCTGAAAAGGGGTTAATCAAGTTGATTCAGGTTCACACCGACAATCAGTTAGCTGATTTGTTCGCTAAGGCATTTGACCCTAGTCTGTTTGAATTCTTAGTCCAATCAATTGGCATGATTAACCTTGAGTAAAATTAAAATTTACAAAAAAAAAAACATTCAACAAAGAATAAAAATACAAAAAGAAGTTAATTTTGTTGAAGTTTATGAAATGTACTCCAAATGGGAAATGATATAATTACAGTCATTATATTATTCACTGTGCTTATTTCAAAATCTTGAAATACTGACATGACTTATTTGATATACGGGTAGGCTCATCTTGGAAAAGAAGATACATGCTGTGATAAACTAAAGAACATATTCAACTGTAAGGCCATCTTCTCAAGGTATGTTTAAGTATTTAGCTTTTCTAAGTGTGTGTGTAGTAGTAACCTAAACACACCAGGTAATGATACCTTATGAATCTCATTCACTAAGATAAGTTTCTCCTCTGTTTTGCTGAGCAAAGATCTGGAGAAACAGGCACATAGTGCTGATGTCATGATATAAAAAGATTCCCAATGTGGAACACATCTAACATGGATGAATTAATAAAAATTACATTCCTTATGAATGAACAAAAAGAATTCCAAAGCGGATCACCTTTCAAAGTGAAGTGCAAAAAGAATCCCAATGTGGATCAAATAAATATAAGGATCAAAGTAAAAGAATCCCAATAAGGATCCCCTTACCCAAAACCAAATGAGATTTCATAATTTAAATAACCTGGTCATGTAAGTTTTGAAAAAAGTTCTACCATATATTTCATGCGGGTGGTTGCTCTTGCCATGCTTTTGAGTATGAGGTACATGTTGAATATTTAATTCACTTAAAACATGATAATGATAACTTGCATTAAAATATTAACCAAGCCTGATTTTAAGAGGACAAACATACCTACAAACAATATGTTCATGATTATATCTATTTTACTAACAATTGCTTGCACTTGTGAAAGGCAAGATTGATATGATCCCAAGTAAGGTGTACTTCATCTTCATGTACAGATAAGTAAAACAAAAATTACAAAAATATTTTTTTTTTAATTTTTTAAAAAATCTTTAAAGTTTTTATCCTATCTGGATATAAACTTTAGGGGGAGTAATTAAAATATAAAAGAAAATATTCACAAAAACTAAAAAATTTGCAACATCTTTTTTCAATATAAAATCAGAAAAATGACTATGTTGGTGTGGAAGTTATACCATGGTATCTCAGTGTATGTAGACGTTTGGAAGCACAAAAGTCCAAGATCAGTCAAATTTGGGAAATTTGTATCACACCAGATATAAAATTCAATCCATGCAAGAATTGACAATCCAAGCAACAGTCAAAACTTTATAAAAGTCAAAGCATGAGACTCATCTTCATAAAAATCAGAACATCAGTACAAAAATACCCATCTTAATTTTTGACAAGTTCAAATTTTGATGCGGGTAAGAGTATTGGTTAATGCAGGTGAAGGTAACCCTAGCATTTAACCAATGAAGGTAATAGTTTTGTGCATGAAAAATCAAAGTGTAACTAAATGCGAACAACAAATTGTTCATCCGCATTTTTCACAGAAAATGCGGTCAAGTTCAAATGTTCATACGCATTTGCTACAGGATCAAATGCCAGCAAGTTTTGTACTTTCACATTTAGCACAGTAAAGAAATGCGTACAAATTAAACATCCACATTAGCTACAATATTAAAATTAAACCTTTGCATTTGTGCACACACTTGTTAAGTTTGAGTAAGTCATTGAATGTATTATTTAAACACATTCATGAGAATCATTTAATACTTTTCAAATTTGAGTGAACCAACAGTACGACGAGCATTCTTCTCACTGTTCTTCATTAATCATCCAAGCCATCTCAAAAATTTTGTGTGGATTGTTCATCAAACTCCATTTCATCTTTATTTCGTTTCTCAACCAAAGTAGTATCGAAACAAGGTGATTCTCGATGATTTTGTTAACTTCAAACTTCGAACCGGTGATGAACATAGGACCCTAGATTTAAAGAAATTCATGAAATTAATCAGGATTAATGTATTTCCAAGACATTCTCGAGTTTGATAAAATGGATGTTTACGTTAATAACAAAGAACAACCAATTTACAAACCCTTGGTTAATCGCAATAAAACAAGGGAACCAAACCTTGAAAATGTTAAAGTCAAAACCAATTGTTAAACATAAAAAGATGTTTGAAACATTAAAGATGATTGAAAATAAGCACAAAACGTAACACAAATGGTTTTTCATCACAAAATCAAAGATAGGTCAAATTCCTATAAAACAGTAACCATTGAACTCTCAATTATGACTTGAGAATGTTAAAATTAGAAAAGTCAAACATAACCCTTGTTGTATGATCAGATAATTGATAGTACATTACTAACACATGTGTCTTTATTGCATAATCTATGGCAAACGTCACTTGGAGCAAGCTCCATAATTTCAATGGATATCTTGACCTAGATGTGCCTGAATCTGAAGGATTAAGAGATATGATCAAATTCATCTCCACAACAAGAGTAGTACACGCTATCACTGTCAGACCCATCATCTATGAGAATCTCATTAGATCATTCAGGGGAACGGCTGAAGTAAATGAAGTTGATGGTGTGAGGACAATATCAGGAAGGATTACTAATGATCACACATTGGTCATATCTGAACAAACTGTGAGACGGTGTCTACAGTTTAGGGATGATGCCAATTCTCCCCTAGAGCTAGAAGAAGATGACATTAAGACTTTCTTTGCCAATATTGGGTATGAAGGAGGTTTTGAAGGAAAACAAATTGTCAAAGGATTAGTTGACTTACAGTGGAGAGTCCTGTAACATTTATTTTAACATTGTCTGTCAAAGAGGAAGACTGGTTGAAATGACATCCCTATCACTACAGCATCAGCTATCTATGCCTTATGCACTAACATACATTTCAACATGTCTGCTTATGTGTTTAATGGTCTGATCTCAAACATTCAAGAAGGGAGAAGACATATGTTTCTGATGTTTCCATGGTTCATCCAATGCTTCATTAATGAAGCTTTTCGTGATCTTGTACTTGAAGGCCCTGTGATGGACATTCCTCATTACAATGCAAAATCTTACAAGTATATTAAGAAAAGAGATCCAAGGAACTTCTATAGTGGAACTTTCTTTCCATTACTTCCATGGATGTTATAGCAGATCAACCCAGAAGAAGTTCAAGAAGAAGAAGCTGAGGAAGTTGTTCCTAATATTGAGGAACAAGCACATGATGATGTTCCTTCTGAAGTGCATGAGATAGTAAAAGAACAACCAGCTGCTCATGATCAACAAACTGTTAAAGAGCATCCTGAAACAGCTGAAAAAGGATTAAGGCAAGTGTCACCACAGGTTGATGTAGGTGGTGATCTTCACACTTTGCCTTCAGTTAAAGAAAGATAAAAACCATCACCTTTTAGAGCATCACCTGCTCACTCACTTCCATTTTCTCCTGTTCAAGCTCATCATGTATCTCCTATCCCTTCTTCACCTGAACCTGCTGCTGCATCTGTAGAATCTAGTGAATCTACCAGTTCATCAGATGAGCCTGAATTATCTTTGGAAGAGGAGGATCATCATCCTGATTTTCAAAGGCTCGAGAGATAAATACACTCAGAGGCTGGTCCTTTAGAAAGCTATGTAGAATCTAAAGTTAACCATCCTGATGCCAAGGATAAAATGATTTTTGAATTGTTACAAAAGGTAGCCAGAATGGACAAACTATTGGATAGATTACTTGAGCTGGATGAGAAAGAAAAAGAAATAAAAGAACTAAGGGCTAAATATGACTCTGATAAAGATGAAAAAGAAAAAGAGATTGATAGACTCAAAGCAGCCCTAAACCAAGCCAAAGAAGAAATCAGTGGACATTTGGATGCTACTACCATTCAGACCTATAGTCAATCTGACATATAGAAGAACTAGCAAAAGAAAAGGATGATAAAGCTGATGATGAAGCTGATAAAGAAAAGGATGATGAGGTTAAAATAGAAAAAGAATCAAAAGAAGATGAAGATGTCTCTGGTGAGAGAAGTAATGATGATGATGACTCTCCACATTCAAAGAGAAAGAGAATGCCTGAAATCTCTCAGCAAGCTCAACACAATGAGGTTAGGGATGAAGAAGATCATTTAGCTATGGTTGTCTATTCTGATCCATCCTCTGAAGAAAGAGTTGATGAGGAATCTGAGATGAAAGAACTGATTTAAGACTTAGACATGTATTCATTTGGAGAGTTCATTATTGATGAAGACTTTTGGGACTTTATCAGAGAACACAAAGCCTCAGTGGAACCAATAGTTGTGATTCCTCTTAACCCTGTTCTATTAGAAGAAGAATTAAGCCTACAGCTTGTTCCTGTAGTCACCTTGACTGATAAACAAAAGGAACTTGTCAGGAAGCTGTGTGAAGAGCTTAAGGAAAAAGAAACTACAGAAAAATAGAAAGAAGAAGCTAAAAAGATTGAAAAGGAAAAGAAGAAACAAGAAGTTAAAGCCTCTGTTACCTCATCCTCTGGTCCCCGTATGCACACATACTTCAAAAAGAGGAAATACTTATCAGAAAAGGCCAAAGGAAAGTTGCCTATGGTAGAAGAGGAACCATCCCAAAAGAAACAGAAGGATGATCCAAGAAGCCTTGCTACTATTGCACAGTTTTTAGATGAGCATGAGAAGGTTGAGGAACAATTAAAGAAGAAACTTAAGGTGATTGTTTTGGAAGAAGGAGAGATAAAGGGAGGATATGAGGAAAGCTTGATTGATGACTCTTTGATCAGGGATAGTTTTGTAAAGGTTAAGTCCTCTATTGAAGAAATGGTGAAGAAGGCACAAGCTGATGATCTTATGGTTAATGCCATGTATTTGATCAACTACGGATATGATGCTGATGGAGTCTTTGGGATGACATATGAAGGAATGGTTGAAGAAGTGAACAAGATGCACAAACTTCTTGACCCTACTTTTATTACTGACTATGAGAAAAAGACAACCAGGTCCCGAATCACATTCACTGCTACTCAGGCTCAACAGCCTCAAGAGCCTCAATCCCATTATCCTGATCCCTATAGTATGACAGATAGGGAAATGAAGGATTATCTATCTACTCAAGGATTCACCAAAAGAAAGCTGGGTAATATGAAGACAAATTCCCTCAGAGTTGCAATTTCAAAATAGTCACAGGCAAGAAAGAAAGATTAATGGCTATTGAAGAAGAAATTGTAGGGAGGAAACCTAGATCAAGAACTTCAGCTCAGGATGTCCAACTCACTACCAAAGACCATGATGTCTTGGCACCCATGCTATATAGAAATCCTGAATGGTTTATTGAACCCTCTTAATTGAAGCTACAGGAAGGGTTAACTACTTTGGAGATAACTAAGGGTGTGTCTACTCTAGAAGGAAAAGTTAATGTTAAAATAATTTACTGGAAGTATGAAAGTGATCGGAACATGTTCATGGTGAAAAGGATCTCAGGTCTATTACAATTCTTCACAGAGTACACTACTATGGTGAACTCCCTGCAGATTCATGATCTGAAAGAACTAGCTGAGCAAGATTTGATTAATCATCATGCTATGTATAGAGGATATGAATTTGAAGATATCGTAAAGATGTTAAAGAAAACAAACAACTTCAAATCTTTGAAAGCAATCTACACAAGGAAAGACAAATCTTTCAGAAATCCTCTTGAAAAGAAGAAGAAGAAGAAAGAAACTGAAGAGTTGGTATTTCTAGAACTGAATGTAAAACCAACTGAATCATTGAAAAGAAAGATGGTTGCTGGAACCCATAAGTCAAAGCCAATCTCAAATGTGTTTTATGATGAAAAGACTTATGAGTTGGTGATTGAAAGAAAATAGGGAGGAAAAGAAGGATCTGACATTAGGCTGTTTAGTGGATATGAGTTAAGATTATTAGATGAATCCGATATCCACTACATATTTACAAGACACTTTAGAGAAATAAATAACAAGCTTCGAGAAGCTGATATGTCTTTCTTTTTGAAATGCTTCATGATTTTGAAGATAGCCTATAATAGAATAAACAAAAAGAAAGAACAAAAAAAGAAAGAAGGTTCCTCTCCAACTAGGAAACATAATGAAGTTAGAAGTAGATACTGATGGTTCGTTGTTGATTCATAGAGATGGGCTTTGCACTGTATCTCTATGGGAACCAATATCTCTAAGACATATGCCTATTGAAGCAATTCATAATATGAGCCAATGAAGATACATGCCCTTAGCCGAGACAAGATGAATGAGGCTAGAGACTTCTCTAACATGATCAAGGCTATTTTGGATCCTTCTCTTGCTAAACCTCAACCATCTATAGTTACTAACCCAACACCAGCTCTATCATCATACCAAGAAAGACAAGCACCTGCTCTTGAAGAACCACCAGAATCTTCACAATCACTACCACCCTCAAACCCTTAAAGTACATAGGCTGTATAATCCTTAGGAGGAGTATTGTTAGACCCTGAAAGGATCATACATGCCAATTGAAGAGGTGGTTGAAGGTTGTTCTAGTTGGAAATCCCAAAAGTCCCAGAAGAAATACGGGTGAAGAATTCAGAAGAAAAACACAGGTGTCCGCATTAGTAAATGCGGAAGACCAAAGAACAAATACGATCAAGTATTTGTTCATCCACATTTACTAATGTTGACAAGTAAAACAAATACGGCTAAGTATTTCTTCATCCGCATTAACTACTACGGATGACACAGTCAATGTTGAAGCTTAATCGAAGAAATGCTGATGAAGAAATCACTTCTGTATTAACTAATATGAATGAACATTTACAAATACTAATCATCTTTTGTACTTAGACTAGTATTTTGATGTATAGTTGTCAGGGTAGTTTAGTCATTTTATACTGGCATTGTATCTGCCTATAAATAGAATAGTATACACTACTTTTGTAAGGTTGACACAAAAGTTTACACAAAAGTTTGCAAGGGCTAAAAACCCTAGCACACTTTGTATCTTGTTTACCCATATCAATATACAAAGCATTTATTAGTATTTTCAGCATTTAATGTTCTTTGATTTAGTATTTCCACTACTTAATCATTGACTCAATCATCATATTCGATCCTAGTTGAGTCATAACAACTGAAATTCACATCTCCGAGCCAGTCAAAATAGACTAAGTGTTGTCATTTATACTCTAAGCACTAACAATAGAAACCAAAAGAGAATTAGTCTAGTGAGAAAAATAATTAGGTTGAGTGTGTGTGAGAGAGAATTTTCTTACAAACTCCCTTTGTAATCGTAGAATAGCATCATCATCCATATGAATGAATGAAATATTTATGAATATGTGTCTTGATTGTTCATCATACATTAAATCTTGCAATAGTTCTTCACTTGAAATTAACAACAGGTCTATGAGATTCTGCATTACAGATCTGATAAATGGCAACAATACGATTGCAATATTCGATCCTACGATTATCAGATTTCCACAGTTGGTATTAGAGCCTTGGCTCCTTGTTTTTCAAATTTGTCTAAAAAATTTGAACCACAAGTTTGATCTGGAAATTGTTATTGTTTTTGATGAAATCAAGCTACCATTAGCTTAGACTTTTTATTTTGTGAAGATCTGCAATTTTTCACATCAATTGAAGTTCATTTGAGCCATTAATTTGAAGATTTAAGCAAACTTGTTCTTCAAGTCTTCAATGCTCATGAACATAAAATTTTGATTTTGTTGTTATTTAATCAAATTTAAGCTTCTTATAGCTTTAGTTTGTGATAACTCACACATCTCCAAAGTTTCATATCAATTGAACAACCATAACTCTTGAATTTGAAGTTTTTTGAAAATTTCTTGTTCTTGAGAAAAGTTTACTTTCTTGAGGAAAAATCATCAAATTCATGAATCTGATATTGTTAGCTGAAATTGATAGTGGTTTTAGCTTACAAACATCAAATCTAAGGTTTGTTTATCATACACAACATCCATATCATTCATTTTTGAACATTGATTCTCATATATTGGTTTTTGTTCTTCATTGTGTTCTTCATGTGTTCATCATCTAAATCTGAGTTTAGGTGATAATTATATGAAATTTATTATTATTTTAACTTAGAATCACTTTTCTATATCAATAATAAGATTTGGTTTTATCAAATATAACACCCAAAAATTTATTAAGAAAAGAATAAAGACAAAAGGAGAAGTTGCATAAGTATAGGGGCTAAAGTGTACAAAAGGACAAAACATTATTATTTTATGTTTAAAGTGGGCATGGCAGCCCACTATACTGCTTCACCAACTGCTTCGACTGCTAGAAAGAAGAAAAGCAAAATTTCCATCAGTTCTAGAGAGAAGAAGAAGAAGAAGATTAGGTTTAAAGGTGAGTTTTTGTGTGTTTTGTTTGGTTTCAGCTATGTTTTCAGCTTCGGGACCGATTCTTATGTGTTCTTTTGTGTTCGGTTTTGTGTTTTTGTGTGTTTAGATGTTTGAACTCCTTGTGCCCTCGAGTTTGGTGGAATTTTGCTTGAAGGCTGCAATAGGTGAGTTCTAGATCCCTGTTTTTTATGTTTTATACTTGTTTTGGGGCTGAAAATGCATGTAACTAACTTTTTATTCTTTCAGTATATTTTAACTATATGTTATGCCTCTGTTTATGCGAGTGAATGTATGTTTGTGTATGTTTTGTTGAGTTTCTGTTTATATGCTTGTTTTAGGTGCTTGGAATGTTAGTTATGGGTTAAGAACATGGTAGAATGATAATTTGGGTCTGAAATAGTGTAAGTTCGAATTGAACACTGTCCATGCGCCTAACATAGTTCTCATGAGCCTAGAAATTTTGCCCATAAGCCTAAGTGTTGCCCTTGCGCCCAAACAGTACCTGATGCGCCCACTGCTCATACGCCTAAGTGCTCATGCGCCTAAGTGAGGTTCATGCGCCCAAGCAGTGCTCATGCGCCCACTGCTCATATGCCTAAGTGAGGCTCATGCGCCCAAGTAGTGTTCATGCGCCTAAGTTTCCTCATGTGCCTAAGTCTACCCCATGCGCCCAAGTGCCGTGCGCTTGCATAGTGCTCATACGCCTAAGTGCTCATGCGCCTATTGCCTTAGAAAATTTTCTGAAATTTTGGGAAATAGAAATTTTAAGACTAAGCCCTGGGATGTTTTGGTGGTTATGTTTGTTGGTTTGATGTATGTTTGTGGCTTGTTTTTATGTTCCATATTACGTATTATTACATGACTTACGTGATGTGTTAATGCTCGTATATGTAAAGTATTATCATAAAAGAAGGGAAAGATTAATGATAATGAAAAGTGGAACATAATGAATGAATGAAAGTCTTTCAAGCAAATGAGAGGAGGTTCACAGCCATTGGGTTGTCAGCCCAACTGTGTGCGGTTTAGCTAACCTGAAGGATGCACATAGGGTCAATCCTAAAG
Organism: Flaveria sonorensis; assembly: GCA_025506505.1. Lineage (NCBI taxonomy): Eukaryota > Viridiplantae > Streptophyta > Magnoliopsida > Asterales > Asteraceae > Flaveria > Flaveria sonorensis. The sequence goes on along the minus strand of CM046437.1, from coordinate 19,852,429 downwards.
ATTGACGGGACCCTTGTTGCTTGCCCCAGGTACTGAACTCAGCTTCGTGCACAATGTTCAGGGTCTATTTATAGGCCCTTGGCCCAGTACCAGGTTCATGCACAATGTTCGGGGTATTGCACATTGGTTCGGAAGAAAGTGAAAGATAATGATGACAGTATGAAATGAATGAGAAGAACGATGGAAGATAATAATGAATATTATCTTGTTGTATGTATGATGCGTAAAAAAGTACGAAAGTAATGGATTTTATGAAAAGGAAGTATTTTAAGAAAATGACATTTTTATATATATACAAGGGACGTTAATTTTAAAAACTAGAACTCACTCAGCAACGCTGACTTTTATGCATTTTCAGTTGGCAGGTAACTTTTTGCTGGGGATGGCACGCGGGTGAGGCTACTTGGCGGGCAGAGACTGGCATCCTTTCATGCATGATGATATTGTTGTTTTGTAATACAACTGAATGGTTCTTTTTGTAAGTTTTAAAATACAATGATGTATTATTTAGCAACATCAAATATTAATGCATGAATGATTTCTGATAACTTAATCCGCTATGATGTTTATATGAAATCTATTTATTTTATCGAAAAATGTTGTGATTGTTCAACTGTGAGGTCTCTTGGAACGGGGGTCTTACATCAAATTCCATCAAAAATTCAAGAATCAAAAGTCTGTTCACTCAAGAACATGAAGTTTGACTTTTTCAAAGTCAAACTATTTTGAAATCTAAAAAATTCAGCCAAATTTGTGATTTAGTCAAGATTTTGATTCGTTTGTTTATCATTCAATCATTCAAGAATCATTCTACAATCATTCAAACCTTAATTTGTGTATTATACAATGAATACACAAAGTACACTTGGAATTCAATTTTTGACCAAGTGTTCAACTATTCCCACAGCTGATGCACTATTTCCACAGCTGATGCACTATTCTCACAGCTGATGACCTATTTCCTCAGCTGATGCACTATTCCCATAGCTGATGCACTATTCTCATAGCTAATGCATTATTCCCACAGGTGATGCACTATTTCCACAGCTGATGCACTAATTCCATTGCTGATCAAACATACAATTTTTCTAATTCATTTACAGCTGATGTGTTAAAACCCATAGCGGACAGACTTCAACTACATCTGTACACAACAAGTGTGTAAATAAGATACACAGCAGACGTTGATTCATCACATAACAACACACACCTCTTTCTGTCCACAGCGGTCTTGTTGGCAGAACACAACTCAATCCACAGTACTCACAACGAACGAGTAATCATCACAGACCTTCACATTTGCCCACAGTGGAAAAGAGAAAAAGCCCACAGCGCACGTTGACCACACCAACTTAGTCCACAGCAGACGAGTAAAAACAGGTCAAAAGTGGATATAGAAACAAACAACCACATTAACAGAGGACGTTGAGCAAACACCATGTGCACAACAGACATTAAACATACACATCAGATGTGTAAACATCACTGCATCAAGAGTTAGTCTTGGAAGAATTCTTTTGTCTCGGAAGATTTTTTTTTGTATCCGAAGATTTCTTTTGGTCTTGGAAGTTATAGTGTTCTCGGAAGCTTTTCGTTTGACCGACTTTTAAGGATACTTCTCAGATGAATTAAATTGATTTTGGAAGTTTTCAATCTTGACAAACTTTTAAGCTATTCTCGGAAGCATTTCATTTTGACAAACTTTTAATACTTGTTCTCGGAAGTTTTGTTAATTCGGAAGCTTTTCATTTTGACAAACTTTTAAAGCTTGTTCTCGGAAGTTTTGTTAATTCGGAAGCTTTTCATTTTGAAAAACTTTTATAAGTTGTTCTCAAAAGATTTGAGAACTTCATTTTGACTTCCTGTTGATCAAGTCATATATACTTCAGAAGAGTTGAGTTACTCTTAATCATGTCACAAAATCATTTAAACTTTTATTGAGAAGATCCAAATATTGCCATATTTAAATGAAGCTATATTAATTTTAGTCCAGCTTAACTAAATTGTAATTGAACCGATTTAACTCTTTAATTAGACCGATCTAATTAAATTGAGTTTTAAAGTTCTTTGTATTTGATTAAAATTTTAAAACTTGATTTTGATTGAAACACAAAACAAATTTTCAAACCATCTTTGTTTTTAAACAAAATGGGAAATTTAACATCATTCACTAACACTCGTGTTTCGAGAAACCATACTATCTTTCGTGCTGCAGGTAGAAAGAGGTTTCAAGAATTCAAACAAAGGAAACCAAGCTGCAACCAACCAAATTACAGCAGCATATCAAACATTAGAAACAATTCATTGTTTGACAAGACAAACATTCAGTTGTATATCAGTCATATTGAGAAAGAACTGATGCATTTACATTTGTCTGATCTTGCAAACTCAAACCACACATTGTCTAATGATTTGATCAAATGCAGGTCAGAGATGGAACAATCTCAAAGAAATGACCAAGCACAAATCAAGACACCAAATCAACAAAACATCAGTTTAACCCAAGACAAGGACATGTTGCAAGACAAAATGGTTCAACAACAAATCAAACTTGAAGAGTTACCTACCGAGCTTGCAAAATCCACAAAGTACAGCAACACAAACATTCTTTCGTTTCCTGAAATTCCTGAAGACAAAAAGATCAATCTATGCTCATTAGCATACATAGATGAAGTAGAAGTATATCGAAAGTATTGCAACAATCTAGCATACATGATAAAGGAGGAAAGAGCTTCACATGTAGAGGAACTACAAACTACTGCAAATCAAATCAGTTCACTAGAGAAGAAGTTGATAAATTGCTTAAAGAAAATTAGAAGATGAATGCTCAAGCAAATGAACTCTCTGTAAATTTAACAAACACAAAGGCTGAAGTTGAAGCCAAAGTATTAGAAGGAAGTACAACCAAAACAATCAATGACTTGCAACATTACATTGAGCTTCTAAATCAAGCAATCAAAACAAAAAAGGCTATAAATGCAGAATTTAAGATACAACATAAAGCCTTTAAAGATAGAATCAATTCTCTGTTAAAGGATGTAGACAAACTCCTTGGAGAATGATTTAGTCTTCAAGCTCAAGTTACAAGCCTCACTGAGTCTCTAATAAAGACAAAAGCAGATCATGCATCAACAAAAGTTGAACTTGAGAATTTAAAGCTGACTGCTACAAAGTTGGAAGAACTACTTAATGCATAAAGAGATCAGAAGAAGAGTGATAGAACTACATACCATGTTGTTCTTCCTCCTTATAATGATAACTACACAGAAATGCCAACTTCAATGACAAGTCCAGTCAAAGAAGATTCAACTATGCATGATCATCATCCGATAGACAAACCATCCATTATCACTCATATCACTTCTCCTGAAACAGCATCAAAGCTGTACCTCAAACCTGAATCACCATAGAGTGAAACCTTTCATTCCTATGATGGTCAAGATAGAGATCATGTAAGTGATGATAGTGATGAAGAAACCAACCAACAAAACAAAGCAACATTGACTTGCTAACCATGTCAAATCACAGCCATAGAAATCCAATGCAGCAAAGCCTAACAACAAACAAAAGGCTATGGTTCTCTATGAGATATTCAAACTATCTAGATTTCTTGAACCGGGATTTAACAAAGGCCTAACTAAAGGAAAAGATTAAGATGGAGTTAAAGAACAAGCGGAAGCCTGAGGTACAAGAAGTCAAAGAACATGTCAAGAAGAAAGAAAACCATATCTAAAAGAAAGAAGAAAAATCAGACCAAGTCTTCTACACTTGATCCGGACCAACCATCAACCTCAAAAGCTACATTAGAAACACCAAAACAACAACCAATTCTCTACGAGACAAGCAATTCAGATTCACACAACACGTTTGAGAATAAAAATAGTGAGAGTGATGCATATATATGTCCTCACAAGAGAAAGCAACAAAAACAACCAAGACAATGGCTGGGAAGGTCCAATCAAATCCAACTTCGTCATCCAAGCCTAAAGGAAGAAGATCCAGACCTACTCCTTACTGCTTAAATTATGACATGGAAAATCATACCACTTTAGAGTGTTCATACAACAACTCTCCAATATCACAACACAAAAGAGGTCAAAGATCGTATCATCCATTAGAGTCGTACTCACCAAGATCGAAGCATGAGTAGTACAACAGACGTCTTAGCTACTCTTCTCCTCGATCACATCGGCATTGGTATGATTTTAAACATTAGGATTCTCATGATTATCGGGCACCAAGGCATTATCCTAGGTTATACACACAACATAAGTATTGTAGAAGCCACTAGAATTAACATTTAGTCTTTATTATCTTTGTATAGTTTTTGTCATAGTATAGGGACTTATTTTGTAAATATATGTTCCTTTTTGTATTGATAGAAGAAATAGCATAGATAAGGTATTGTGCAGGTAAGCACAAATCACTTAGAAATTAGTAGCAAATTGTAACTATTTTTCTCTCTACACTCGTACTTTCTATGCAATTTATCAATGAAACTATGAATTTTTTATATGTTTGTTTAGATTTGATTACTTGTGTTTGTTTAATTAAATTGTATCATAATATCATCACAGATTGATCCATTTTGATCCTATCAAATGGTATCAGAGCTGTTGGTTCAGTGATTTGAGTTCTTCAAACTGTCGAACTTTTGAATTACATGAATCTGTGATTGATAAGCAATTCAATCATTTAAATTGTTGATTTTAGTTGCGTTTCATCATTAGAAACATGAATTGAATCACAATTGGCAGTTCAATTCGTTTAAAATCAGAGAATCTATTCAAATTAGTGCTCGAACTTGTTCTTGATTTTCGTATTGTTTTTCAATCAAAGGATTGAATTGTTGTTGTTGTTTAGTGAAATTGAAGATAAAGGACTGTTAATCGATCCAATTACTACCTAATTAGAGATTTTTAGGTCAATTCAACAAGTTTTGAAGAATTTTAGAAGATATGTGTTCGTATGAATCTGTTGAAGTAGGCACATTAGGTTAAAACACTACTGAAAATTGCCTAAGTGTATAGGCACTTGACAACTATTCAGGCGTTTTATCACTGTTAAGGTGTTTTTGGTCTATTCGTTTTACCACTGTTGAGGTGCATTACAACTGTTTGGTCACTTTGGAACTTTTCAGAAACCAAGGAATTCTAGGCGAATTACAACTGTGTAGGCATTTTTGAACTATTTGGGCATTTTTGGACGATTTACAACTGTTCAGGCGCTTTTCAAGTTGGGCGTTTTGAGAATTCTACCCAAGGCAATCCCTTAGGCATTTCCAAGTCAAAGTCAGAAGTATCAAAACTGTTTGGGCGCTTCATCACTATTTAGACGCATCACCTCAACACTTAGAAATTTTTTTAAAATTTAAAAATCCAAAAATATTTTCAATTCAGTTTTCAAATTCAGAAACTTAAAAACAACAAAAACAAATCTTTTTCTAAAATCAAAAATATAAAATGGTGAAGTCAGAAGATTCAGAGAACTGAGTTCCTAAGCTGAAGAACAGAGCTGATTTTAAGAATTGGTCTCTTAGATTGAAACATCACCTTAGTTCTATTGACACTGACTTGTGGAAGTCAATAGAAAAAGGACCTCATATTCCTATCACTTCAGATGGTCCTGATAGAGAGTTTGTCTACACTAAAGATTCTCCAGAACCATATCCTGAAGATGAGTTACAAGGTGATGATCTAAGGAAAGTAAAGAATGACATTAAAGCCTATTCTTTGATATGTAAACGATTACCACTTGAAGTCCTAACTAGAGTTGATGGATATCAAACTGGATATACCATGTATAAAGCTTTGAAGATAATTTGTGAAGGTGGTAAGGAGATTCAAGATCTCAAGATTTGAGCATTTATCCGGTGAAACTATAAATCAAATGATGAATAGATTTGTGCAGCTTACAACTAAGATGTCAACTGCTGGTATTAAAAATGACTTAAAAGATCTGAACTTCAGACTTCTCAATGCACTTCCATCTTCATGGAAACAAACAGTGACATTGTTGAAGCATACTGAAAAATTTCCTATGGATCTTGATCTGTTGATTGTAAAAATTGAGTCAGTTGAGATTGATGAAAGCTCAAGAAACAATGATAGAGCAGCATCAATGTCTCAATACAAGTATGTTGCATATCCAGCTAGCACCGTGGAGAATGCCTTTAGGGTAAAGAATGAGAATTTACTAGAAGAAGAGGGTGATCTGTTTGTTGGAGCAGGGTTCTTTACAGATTGTTCATATACAAGTGCTCCTGCTTATGCAACTCAACCTCAACCTCAGTCTCCTCCTAAACCTCAAAGCTCTAAATCTCAAACTGAGACTCCATCTTCTAACTCTACTAAAACTAGCAAAGTTAAAGATGTTATTAACATCCTATTACAAGATGCGGAGTCTAAAACTGCTTTTATTGCTTTTATGGCTAGTTTTCAAGCTTATCAAGGTAGTCATTTAACACAATTAGATCTTGTTTTGCAGGACTTATTTGAGATTGATCCAGATGATGTGGAGGAAATAGATGTAAACTGGCAGATGGTGATGATTGCATACAGGACTCAGAAACACTCTTATGTCAACAGGAACTACAAGCCAAGTGCTAACAAGACTGTTGGATTTGACAAGTCTAAGTCAAGGTGTTTCAACTGCAATAGCTATGGTCACTTTTAAAGGGAATACAAAGCTCCCAGAAACAAAGGAGGAAATAGTCAATCGAGTTCAAACAACCAGAGGTTTCAACAATCATCTCAGAAGACATTCCAAAAGCCATACCAAAGCTCACCGATGCCTGAACTTAAAGATGAATCTAAGTCATCTGAAGAGAAAAGAAAGCTCTAGTTGTTAGCATTAAGGAGGGATATGATTGGAGTGCTTATGCAGAACAATTTACAGCTGATCTAATTTCTAGTTTATCTCTTATTGCTAAAGTTTAAGGAGAAGATTGGTCAGAGGATAATGATCCTAAAGCTGAAGGTAGTTCTGAGAATAAGGAAGAAGAATATGACTGGAGTGATAAATCTGATCCTAAAGAGGATTCAGAAGAAGCAGCTTTAATGGCACAGTCAAATCAACCAAAGGTTGAATATTCTAACTCTAAGACTTCTTCACCTAAATATCCTGAAATACCGGCTGAATTAAGAGAAAAACTATGCACCAAATCTTGCTTTGAACATGTAGAATATTACCGAATTTACTCTTATAAAATTTGTGAAAGCTTAAGCAAGAGGAATTAATGCATAATAAACTTAAAAATGATCAGAAAATATCAGATTAAATGATCATTTCTCTACAAACTTCATGGAACAAAACTTTGAAAGAATTAGAAATTGTTTCCAAACAACTTGAAGAAATAACTAAGAACGTGGAACAGGAGAAAATAGCACATGCTGCTACACAAGTTAATCTAGCAAAAGTAAAAAGTTCCAAAATGATTGTGGAACAACTAGTAAGTGAACGAAAGGACAAACAAAAAGCAGGCTTAGGTTTCACACACGAACCAATGCCTGAATCTATAACTAAACTTTACCAGAAAACTTCAATACGCATGATCATTCTCCTAAAAATAAGGCTAAACTTAAAGCTTTCCAAAACAAAAACAAGATTTCTGATAGTGAAGAAGAGAAAACCAATGTAGAAATTTTTGAAGAAAAAGATACTGAAAAGATCAAAAACGGTCATCCAGTAAAAGTAAAATCATATGAACCATGACCGAAAAGTAAGAAAATATTTGTTTCAAAAGAATCTATGTTGGAAGAAGTGATCATTAAAAACAACAAACAAAACTCCAAAAACAAAGATAAAGCAAAACAAGAAGAAGGAACTTCAGAAGATGCAAACTCTTATGGTCTAAATAATCCAGAGTTTATTAAATGGCAAAAAGATCAGAAAGGGAAAGAAACTGAAAAAGAATCTTCACCTGAAGATGTTCAATCTCAGATAAAATCAAGTTCTACAAATCAAGGAACAAAAGAAGAAGAAGAAAATTGACTAAAGCTAAAACTGATCAAAATAAGAGTCAAGAAAATTAGACAAAAACAACAAATCAAGCAAGTCAATTTAAACCAATAAATTTGTGTCTGCTAGTAATTTGAACATGAACTTAATTCAAGAAGTTAAACAAACTCCTAAGAACCAATCAAACTCTGATCTGAAAACAAGTTCAAATTCAAAGACTTCTGCTGTCGTTAAATGATTTGTTTCTAAGGATTCTAAGAATGCAGTTCATGTACAAAAGTCAAAACCAAATATACAAAAGAACAAATTTGACAAATGAAAAACAAAAGATTAACTTTTCGACGTCTAAATCTAAACAAGGATCAAACGTTGCGTCAACATCAAAAGTTAACAAACATTTGTTTAACACACCACAAAGGTACTGTGAAATCCGTGACATGTATAATCATAAGACTATTGAATGCTTTTTCAACAAGTACTGTCATATATGTGATATGAGAAATCACTCAACAGCAGATTGTTACTTTAATAAGTACTGTACCTTCTGTGATGAAATGATTCACAATACAGAAAACTGTTACTTTAGAAAGAGTTCACCAAGGAAAGGATTTGCTAATACACAATTGAGCAAAGGTTATGTTAATCCTCAGTTTAAAAGAAATCACACTGTCAGTTTTCAAAGATTAACTAACCAACCTTCCTTAGGCTTGAGATATTTCAAAAGAAATGACTCTGTGAGACCGAAACAATACATTCAAGATCAATTCATTCCAAGGTCTGTGAGAATGAATGATAAAAATTTTGGAAATAAAAATTTTTCAAAAATTGGTCATTCAAATGGTATGAATTTTCTTAATAATGATAAAAAATTTGTGAATAATCGAATTGGTAAATTCATCAAAAACAAGCCTGATGTGAATAAATTCCATTTGAAACAATTTACCATCGTTGATAAGTTTGGCAAGCCCAAGACCATTTCGGCTTGGGTAGACAACTCAACTTAATTTCTTTTTCTTGCAGGTACGCCCGAGAAGACAAATCAACACATGGTATGTGGATAGCGGGTGTAGCCGGCACATGACGGGCAATCATGCCTTACATCAAGATTTTAAGTTAAAGGATGGTACACAGGTCGCCTTCGGTGGTGATACAGGAGGAAAAATCATAAGCGAGGGAACAGTATCCAACGGGATAATAAGCATTGATAAAGTCAACTACTGCTTACAGTTGAACTTTAATTTGTTAAGCGTTCCCTAAATTTGTGATAAATCGTATTTTGTTCTTTTTGATGATTCTTTTTGCTACATTTTGAAGCCAGGTTTTCAGATTAGTGAAGACTGGGTAGTTGTTAAAGCTGTTAGGGATCGAGATGTATACAAGCTAGATATGTCTCAAGTTGATGCATCTACAGAAACTACTTGCCTTATTACTCAAGCATCAAATGACGAATGTCAGCTTTGGCATAGATGTCTCGGGCATTCCAACTTCAAAAATATGTACAAGCTTGTAGCGGGAAATCATGTTATCGGCCTTCCATCAAAGAAGTTTGCCACTACTGATCTCTGCTCAGCATGTTTAAAAGGGAAGCAACATAGAGCGTCTTATAAGCCAAGCAAATAAACTCAAATTCCAAACCCCTTCAGATGTTGCATATGGACCTTTTTGGACCAACAAATGTGAAAAGTATTGGAAGAAAATCTTATTATTTAGTTATCATTGATGACTTCACAAGATTTTCATGGGTTTTCTTTCTGAATGCTAAATCTGAAACAGCTAAATTATTAAAAGAATTCATCACAAAAGTTGAAAACCAATTAGAACAAAAAGTAAAAATAATAAGAAGTGATAATGGAACGGAATTTAAAAATGCTAATATTGACAAGTTCAGTGCAGAAAAAGGAATTGATCATCAGTTCAGTGCTCCCAGAAAAATTGGAGTTGCTGAAAGGAAGAATAGAACTTTGATTGAGGCTGCACGATCTATGTTAGCAGATGCAAAAATTCCTATCACTTTTTGGGATGAAGCCATATCTACTGTGTGTTTTGTACAGAATCGTACTTTAATTATGAAAGACAAACTGAAAACTCCTTATGAGTTGATGTTTGGCAGGAAACCAAACAAAGATTTTCTTAAATCTTTTGGTTGTCCAGTTTTGATTTTAAATTCAAGTGATCATCTAGGAAAATTTGATTCAAAATCTGATGAAGGATTTTTCGTTGGATATTCATCTATTTCAAAAGCCTATCGAGTTTATAACTCTAGGACAAATGTTATACTTGAAACATTCAATGTTAAATTCCTTGAAAATTCTTTTCCATCAGTTTCAAATGGTCCAACTTGGTTATTTGATTTAGATTCATTGTCAAACTCTTTTCAATTTAACTTGTTTAATCAATCTAACTTGTTTGAATCTACAAGTGAGAAGAAACTTCAAGGAGATCTCAGCTCTTTCAATGATGATTCAGATTCTGATGATATGGATGACTCAAGCCCAGATTATCCATTTTTATCTTTTGTCAAAGATTCAATAATTTGGTTTAATAATAATGATCAATCTCATCAAGAGGAAGATCATTTAGTTTCAAAAGATCAATATGTTTCACAACCTATTCCTAATGATGGTATAGAAATTATGCAACCTGAGTCTGGAACATCATCTATTTCTAGTGATGCAGTTGATACCGGTAATCTTCATTACTTCATCAACTCACCGACTCAAGTTCCCAATCTCAATCAACATTCTTCGAACCTATTACATCAGCTTTCTAACTTGAACCAAACAAATCTGGATGTTCATGTTCAAGGGAATGAGATTCCAACATCTCGTATTCACAAGAACCATCCAACATCTCAGATTATTGGTCCACTAAATGAGAGAACAACGAGAAGTAAATCAGAACAAGCAAATCTTTGCTTATACTCGTGTTTTCTTTCTCAAATTGTTCCTAAAAACATTACCGAAGCGTTAAAGGACAATAGTTGGATTGAGGCTATGCAAGAAGAATTATTGCAATTCCACAAACAAGAAGTGTGGAATCTTGTGGATTTACCTGAAGGAGAAAATGCCATAGGCACAAGATGGTTGTTCAGAAACAAAACAATGATCGAGGTATAGTATTAGAAATAAAGCGAGACTCGTTGCACAAGGATACACCCAAGAGGAAGGAATAGATTATGATGAAATATTTGCTCCAGTTGCAAGACTTGAATCAATTCATGTCTTCCTGGCTTATGCATCATTCATGAGATTCAAAGTGTATCAAATGGACGTTAAAGGTGCATTTTTGTATGGTCCAATCACTGATGATGTGTTCGTAAAGCAACCTCCGGGTTTTGAAGATTTGGAATTTTCTCATCGTGTGTACAAGCTTAGCAAAGCTTTGTATGGACTCCATCAAGCTCCTAGAATCTGGTATGAAACATTATCACAGCACTTAATCCAACATGGATACACGCAAGGGAAAATCTATACGACTCTGTTTATCAAGAAGGATGCTGATGATCTTTTATGTGTACAAGTGTATGTTGATGATATCATATTTGGTTCTACTAGTCCAAAATTGCGCAATGAATTCGAAGAAATAATGAAATATCGATTTCAAATGAGTTCTATAGGATAAATAAATTTCTTTCTTGGACTTCAAGTCAAGCAATCTGCAGATGGAATATTCATAAATCAAGAGAAGTTCGTTGACAAACTCTTAAATAAATTTAAACTGCAAGATTGTCAGTCCATAAGAACTCCAGCTGACGTAAATTCCAAGATTGAGCCTGATTCAAAAGGGAAATCTATAGACCAAACTTTATACAGATCTATTATTGGTTCATTGATGTATCTTACTACATCTAGACCTGACATAATGTATGCTGTTTGTGTCTTTGCCAGGTATCAATCAGACTCGAAGGAATCAGACCTGACATAATGTATGCTGTTTGTTGTCAAACGCATATTCAGATATCTCAAAGGAAAACCGGCCTTAGGGTTATGGTATCCTTATGAAGGAAACTTCGAGTTATATGGGTATACTGATAGTGATTATAGAGGATGTTGTCGAGATAGAAAATCAACTACGGGTGGTTGTCAGTTTTTAGGACCCAGATTAGTCTTATGGCAATGTAAGAAACAATCAAATGTCTTCGTTTCAACTGCTGAAGCTGAGTACATAGCTGCCTCAGCAGGATGTTCTCAAATCCTTTGGTTACAAAACCAACTACTGGATTACGGTTTCAACTTTCTTAAAACTCCAATTTACATTGATAACACTGCTGCTATGTTCATTACAGCTAATCCTATCCAACATTCAAAAACAAAACATATCGATATTCGATACCATTTTCTCAGAGTTAACTCTGAAAAAGGTTTAATCATTCTGATTCAAATTACAACTGAAAGCAGTTGGCTGACCTTTTTACTTAAGCCTTCTTACCAGGAAGGTTTGAGTATTTGGTAGAGTCAATTGGTCTTATTAAACACATTTAAAAACTGGTTTTTGAGTATTTCAGTTAGTTGAGTCTACATATGATAAGAACCCTCCCTTAACTGAATAGGACACTACAAGAGAAACTGTCAAAGTTAATTGCCTGATTGTATTTTGTGTGTGCATGTTTCTTAGAAAAAGCAAAACCAAATACAAAAATAGAATATTGAAAAATCAAAAGATAAAAATATAAAACAAAACTACAAAAAAGAGAGTTTTTCTAATTTAATTCATTATTTAGGATGAATCTGTCTTTGCAATATATGAGAAATGATAGATACATTAGTATGATCAGTTGCATACTTTACTCGATAATAAAGTATGACATGATCAGATATGATGTGCAAGTAAGTTCATGCAATTAGACTGAAAAAGTAAATTCTTGTGATTAAACTAAATCACTCATGCATACATGTCTGTCTATCTTAGCACTAATGAGTAGTGTTGATTTTTCAAATTGATTGCTTGTTAAGACATAATCTCACACCTGATGGTGATATGAATAACCATTGAGCTCTAAATTATTTAAAGCATATAACACTTCTCTGTTATGAGTCATCATAGACCTGAAGTGATGAGATATCCTTTGTTGTAAGTGATTACAGACCTGGATATTCTCACTAATGCAACAAGATGCCAATGTGCACAAACACCAAATGAGATCTGGTTATAGTATATGTCAGGTTAACAAGTTGAGAACAGTGACTTCTTGCATATCTTTTTGAGAATTAACCTCTCTAAGTCTAAGTGTGACTGCATAATGTCATATCTAATTATACCTTAATTAATCCATGAATTGAAAAAGTAAGTGTGTTGAATATCTTGCTAAATGTACTCATTTCCTATCCTTAGATCTCGTGTCTCCTTTGCTACAGAAATGCTGACCTTCAACACACTTGATTAGGATTTATTCACTGTCTATGACTATCCATCATTTTTTTTTATTTCAATATGCTGATCTTAACTGATATGATCTCACTGCAGACATTGATTCAATTGTAAATATTAGATTTTTATTCTGCTTTAATTTTTATTTTTGCATGTTTTCTGTGTGCAGGCATATTAACAATGATTAGTGTGATCTTCATGTGACAAATTCAAGAAACTTCTATGTTTTGTTAAACTTAAAAGTCTAGGGGGAGTAAAAAGAGTAAAAAGTAAAAGTGTCTAAGAGAAAATAATTCAAATTTCAAGATATGAAAAATCAAAATTTAGTGTTTTGAATGGAAAGGATGAAGCTAAAAAGTTCAAGCATGTGTGTGTTTGATATAATGTAAAAATGAACCTGAAGAAAACATTTTAAAGTGGAAAAGCTTCTTGCAACATTTTAATATGAGACTCTTTTTGTTAAAATTAGAGACTAAAATGACGGGAAATTTTTTTAAAAAATTTAAAACAAAAAAAATGATCAAAAATTAAAAATAAAAGTTTGAAAGGTCAAAAGTTCAAAATGGAGGGTCAATTATGTAAATTTTGGGTGAAAGTCAAAATTTGACAAATTGTTTAAAAAAATTAGTATATGAACAGTACTAATATGTTTAAAAAGTGTTCAGGTGGAAGACTTGAAAATTACAAGTGTTTGACTCATGAAAGTTATCTCATGTGCCTAAACAGTGTTAAAAAGTCCAAAATTAGGAGCATGATGAGTTTTTCAGAATTTGTACAAGTGTTGGGCGTTTCAAACATCCTCATGCGCCTAAACAGTTGTCAGAAGTCTGAAATTTGTGGTTAAGTGTTGGGCATTTCATCCATCCTCTTGCGCCTGCACAGTACCAGACTTTCAAGAATTGGGCGTATCAAGTGAAAAATTACCAAGTGTTGGGTGTTTCAGCTAGACACAAGCGCCTGAACAGTGCAAAAGCGCCTAAACAGTGCTTGTGTGTCTGAATAGTGCTCATGCGCCTAAAAGCATGCGCACAAACAGTGCACATGCGCCTAAATACTTAGTGTAAAAATCAACTCCATGCGCACAAACAGTGCTCATGCACCTAAAAATTTTACTTAGTATAAATACAACACTTTGTGATTTCAGTCGATTCATTCACTCAAAACCCCTGAACTCTCACACTCGTCTCTCGATTAACATTGATACTCTGATTCTGTTTGATTTGTGTTCAAAACCTGCATCGATAGTGTTCATTTATGATTTTAAACATGAGTACATGAACAAAATCATACAAATTTCAATTTTAAAGTTAATTTTGATTAGGCGTTTCTATGCTATACGGGCGTATGAACCCTAGTCATCTGAAATCTGTGAAATTTATGAATAAAATGGAATTAAGAACTGAAATTGATGATTGATTGTTGATATATACTTCATTTCGAGCATATTGATACATTCAAATCAGTTTTTCTTCAAAATTGTTCCTGATGATGATTCTTCATTAGTCGAGCAGTGAAGATGAATAGTGAAGATGAACAGTCAATGTTTGAATTTTTAATAAAAATAAAAAAAAGTAATAATAAATAATAAAAAATTTTCAAAAAAAATTCATGTTATAATTTTTTTTTGAGAAGAATTTACTGAATTGATGTGTTTTATATCATCTACATACTAACTTGAATGTAGTTTGTTCTTGAACAGATCATTTAAACACTTAGAAAATTTTTTTAAGTGCAAGTTAGATTAAAAATCTTTAAACCATACTAATTCTTTAAATTTCAATAAATATTCATTGATTTTAAGTTTAAAATTCAAAGTGTCTAAATTTCTTGTTTCATTCTTGCAGATGGCTGAGTTAAAGTTTGAGCCAAAGCATAATGTGGCTGTATTATTAAATGAAGAAGTACAAGATGCTGTTAGCTATGAAGAGATTATAAGGTTCTTGTTGAGAACTAAGTATGTATATGCTATGTGCTATCAACCGGTCATATATGCAAGATTGATAAAGAAATTTTGGAACACAACCACAGTTGAAATCAATGATGATGGTAGAAAAGTTGTAAGGGGATTTATAACAAATGTTAGAATGATTGAAGTTTCTGAAGATTCAATTAGAGAAGCATTAAGATTGGGACACAATGACCCAGAAGACTTAGCTGAGTTATCTTTTAATGAATGTAGAGAAACATTCATGGCTATGGGTCACCCAGACAATTTCCCCAAGAAACAATTTTTTAGAGCACGAGTTTACAACCATTGGAAGCTATTATGTTATATATTCCAGCACTGCATGTAAAATAGAAGTACAGTATGGAATTCATTTCCAGTTGACATAGCATCTCCTATTGTAGCTCTGGCAACTAACAGGAGGTTTAACATGTCAAAATGGATTCTTAATGGTTTCATTTTTAATCTGGAGAAAGGAATTAGGAATAAGTACTTGATGTATCCTAGATTCTTACAAATGATAATCAATGAAGAGCATCCAAATATTCATGTTCATGGTGTTGTTGGAGAAACAATGATACTGGAACATATGTCAGAGATATCTTACAAAAGACTTGTAATGATCACAGGTGCACAAAATGTAGCTATGTTTGAATACATGAGAAATGTTGCAAATGATAAGGTGGATATTACTATAGATCACATTCATTTGATTGAGGAAGAACCAATTGATCCAAATGATCTTATTGAAGAACTACCTCAAGAACAATCTGATGATGATGAAGATGAAGGTGATGATGATGAGAATGATGATGATGATGATGAAAGTTTAAGTTCTTCTTCAGATGATGATGATAACAATAAAGGTGGAAATGAAGGTAATGTTATGGAAGTAGTTCATGAAGAAGTACATGAAGCTAATCAAGAAAATGAAGAAGTTAAGAAGTTATTAAAGAAAGTCATGAAGATGTGAATGAAGTAGATCAAGCTGAAGATGTTATTGAAGAAAGTCAAAATTTTGAGGAGATTAAGGGAATGATTGAAGAAATTGTTGAAACTGAAGAACAAGTTGAATTCAATGAAAATGTTCAAGATTTTGAAGTATTTGAAGCTGAGATACACAATGAATTTGTAAGCTTGCCTCAACAAGATACTCATGTGGCTGAAGAAACAAATTTTTAGCAGATTATTGAAGAGTTGAAAGAAGGAAACTCTAAGCAATTGAAGCTTATAGAGGAATTAAAAGAAGAAAATGAGAAGTTGAAAGAAGATCTACAAAAGAATGATGAAGTAATTGCTGATCTTGAGAATAATAAAGAAGATAATGTAAAAACTTTTGAAGTTATGATGAAAGATTATGATCAGATAGAAGAAAAATTCAATAAGTTGAAAGAAGAAAATGAAGCTTTAAAACAAGAAATAGAAAGAATAAAAGAAAGTCAAAAGTCTTCATCTCCAGAAGTTATGATTATTTTGAAATCTCTCTAATAGACGTTGAAAAGATAGCTAAAATAGATAAAGGTAAAAGGAAAATTGACGATATAGATGTTTCAATCTTACCTGAATCATCAACAAAAGTGCAAAAGATTGTTGATGAACCTGCAAGTGAAGAAGTAGAAGAGTTAGATATTCAAGAAACCATAGGAGCTCTTGAGGATCTAGAAGCTGAGTTTGGTGATGACTGGTATGATGAGGTTTTAGAAGATGAAGATTTAGTTGAAGCTAATGTTGATGAAAATTTTTCTCCAATTGAGACAGTTCAAGAAGATGTACTTGTAGATATTGAAGGCATGTATAACTATTTGGTCAAGATGAAGTATAATAGAGTATTTATTGATGGATTGATAGTATCTCAAATTAATGAAGAGTTTGAGAAGTGTATTACTACTGAATCTCTTGCTCCTATTGATCCTGACGAGATAATTGTAGAGCATGGAGAGTGGAATCCTCTTCAAGAGAGCATAAATATTGAGGAACTTTCAACATCTGGGTTACATCATCCTAATCCTGATGAAATGAATGTAACTGCTTTAAGAATATGGCTACAATCAAGAAATTATCCAAGGAAAAAGCTTAATAGATTACAAGCACAATCTTTAAGAAATTTGGTAAGAAGTTTTCAAGCAACAGAGAAGCAAACAAATAAAATGATTATGCTTAATATGGATAATCCATAATATTTAGAGATAACAAAGAGAACGAGGATTTTAAAACCTCAAGAGATTAAATCCAAGATTAAATCCATGGCCATAAAGAGTAGTGTATATGAAAGAAGGAAAGAGCTTATGAAAATGTTTCCTTAAACTGAAAGACAAGCATATCAAGTTTCAATGGAACAGAAGCAATTATGGAATAAAGTTCGAATGGCAGGTGATTTGGTTCGTAATGTATTTCAAAAAGGATAATCTATTTCAGAGTTGCTTAATGCTATGATTGTTCCTGACACGACCAAAGAAGTAAAGATTGTGGCGTGGAAATACGACGAGATATTTGATGCATTATAAAGCTACCTATTCAAGATTTGAAGGTGTTTAATAAACTACCTTTAATCAATCTGACTAGAGCAAGTCGAGGAGAAAATTTTCTACAGTTATTGAACAGAGGTATAAGCAGAATGAGTTCATTTTTGCAAACAAGATGTGACCAAGAAGACAAAGAATATTTTCAAACATTGAAAAGGAAAAGAAAAGATGGTGATAAAGATATTGGAGAAGAAAAGTTTTTGGATGCTTTTAGCGATCAATATTTTGAAAAGGTAACTAATCCTGGATTGAACGTTATGGATGGAACTCAAAAGTCAAAACCAATTTTGAGATGGTTCTACAATGATAATACGTTTGAGTTAAAGTAAGTTCGAGATCTAGACAATTGGGATCATGACATGATTTCTTTGTTTGGTGTATTCGAATTGAAACTCTTACATCCTAGCTACATCTCATTTTTGTCGATCCAAAAGTTTGAAAGAGTTATACCAGAAGTAGCTGAAAATGACAAAAAGTATTTGTTGTCAATTATCAAAGTGATGAATGCTGCTATGGAGAGAATATCTTTAAGGAAAGCCTTATCTTATGCAAACATAGTTAAGCAGGATATCAAGGAAATAGAATTCATGAGGATCTCGAGTAAAGGAGTGTTGGAAATTACTTCCAAAGAGTATTAAAAGCCTATTGAATTGTATGCTAATATTGATATTGCAGGTTTATCTAAAGGAACATTAGAGGTGATGAATCAAATGGAAATCAAGAAGAATGAATCAAAACCGAAACAAGGAATTTAGCAAGCAAGTTCAAATCTGCCATTGCTAAAGCCTTAAGAGAGCAGGAAATGTATAAAGAGAAGCCGATTTTCAAAATTAAAGAAGAACCAAAAGATTTCTTTGATGTATGAAGACAAAGGAGAGAAGACAAAAGATTGAAGATAGAAGATTGAAGATAAAGACTAAAGACAGAAGAATTTTGAAGATCTGAAGACAGAAGATTGATGATTTTGAAGACTGAAGACAATGTCAATCTTAGGGGGAGTATTGTAGAAGCCTCTCGAAGATTAACATTTAGTCTTTATTAGTCTTTGTATAGTTTTTGTCATAGTATAGGGACTTATTTTGTAAATATATGTTCCTTTTTGTGTTGATAGTATAAATAGCATAGATAAGGTATTGTGTAGGTAAGCACAAAGCACTTAGAAATCAGTAACGAATTGTAACTATTTTTCTCTCTACACTTGTACTTTCTATGCAATCTGTCAATGAAACTACGAATTTTTGATATGTTTGTTTAGATTTGATTACTTGTGTTTGTTTGATTGAATTATATCATAATATCATCACAGATTGATCCATTTTGATCCGATCAAGTATGACAGATATAGGAATAATACTTGGCATAATGGCTATCATAGAAGATCACATCCATCAATTTATTATAATCAGGAATATAATTCTTATGATGAATATGATCGCATTCCTAGAAGAAACAAACATGATCAAGGACACAGATCATTTGCGACACCTTCATAAAACATTCAAAAGCAAACAAGATTTTCAAAACCAACAAAAAGATTTTCAAAAGCCAAACAAACTCCTTTTGTTAAACACTAAAGTTGAGTTAGTTTGTTTAAAATCAAAACAATGCTGGAGAAAGAAAACAATTTCAGGAGGTGAATTTGATACATCATCAGATAAAGCAAAATCATTCGCATACAAGCAAGTCACATACAAAGATGTTAATGGACAGCTCAGGACAATAATGGCATGGGTTGAAATATCTAACTAATTTGCTGGTGTGATAGGGACAGTTATGGAGGCCTGCCAACCTAAGAAAAGTTAGAAGTGGTTGATCCCTTCCCATGACAGGAACGTTCTTCCTGCTCATGATGTCTATGATGCAACTGAGCCAAACGGAGCAGAAATTAACCATGATTCAGTGCAGGACATCAATCATTCACTGAAACTTTGATGGCAATGCAAGAAAAAACTGATGTTTCATTCCATCTGCTTAGTCCGATTACATTGCTACATGGACTAACTGTTGATGATCTCTATTGATTTAATACCACATATGCCATTTCTTTATTTACTCAAAACCAAAAATCATAAAAACAAATTAGAAAATCAAGAAAATTACAAAAATATTACTATTACGTAGTTATTTTTGAATCTTCCTGCATTTACATGAGAAATGATAGTACACTCATTTACCATCTTCTACATCTATTTTTCAGATCAATAAAGACAGACAAGACTCTGTTTGATATGTCAGTAGACTCGACATGGATTCAAGATAAGCATATTTATGATGAACTAAATCAATATGCATTGTGGACCAAAACCATCTTAGGGTATTGATAAGAAATGACTTTTCCAAGTGTTTACGTGTGCGGTTACCTAAACATACCATGCGAAAATGATTTATAAATTTCTCATTGATAAAAGCATCTGTTTCTCCTTTGTTGTATGTAAATACAAACCTGGAATAAACATAAGGACAATTTTTGTTATGTTGAGCACAAACCTAGTTGACCTTGCACTAAAAGTGTTGATGCATGCCAAAAAGGCAAAAAATCCCAATGTTGATCAAATCCAAAAAGAATCCTAAAGTGTATCATATCATGAGAATTTATACTCTAAGTAGCCTGGTTCAAGTTGTGATAAAGTACTACCTTGCATTTCATGTGGTTGGTTATTCTTCCATATTTCTGAGTGTGGGGTACTCAATTAGCATATATAATCAAACCAAAACATGATAAATATCACAAAGTATTGAAAATAGATCCTTGGAAGAGTTTAAGTGGACAAACATACTTACAATCATCTTTGTTCTTTGTCTATGTCTATTCCAACTTTAAATTCTTAGATGTGGTAGGATTTTGAATTAGTATGATCCTATTGCAGTTAATGGATTCATGCTTGTAAATATCATAAATTTCAAAAAATCTAAAATTCCAAAAAGATTTTTCATTTTTAGTATTTTTCTTAGTTTTGGCAAATTTACATGTGTTATTGATTTAGGAGTGAAACTTTCACGCAATATCTCTACCGAGAGGATTTAGAATTTTATAGGTGATAAATTGCACAATATGCCAGAGTTTCTCATTCAGTTCAAGATGTTAAATGAACACTCCTGCTTCCTTCAAAGATCTCCTGCTATTTGTTGAGAACTATGAATCCTCCTCTTGGTGTCTCATACACAAAAGTTCCTCACCTTCCAAAGCTTTTGTTGAGGGGGAGTATATGTCTAAGTCTGAAGAATGTCTGATGCTTCTCCTTTACTTCTGAAGTTGAGATAAAGCTACTGATATTACTACCTGTGCAATCCCTAGTGTTTACAAATGGGTGTATTTTTAAGTCTTCAAAATGAGACTAGAAGATCAAGCTGATGAAAAATCCATCAAATGCCGAAACAAAGTCTGTATGTGCCGAAACAAAGTCTATTTCTCAATGCCTTTCTCTGAAGCTTCTAAGAAGATGCTACTAAAAAGGGGGAGAAAACTGCACTTTAAGACCGTACATCAATCAACATCCAAGGTTTTTGATAATCATGAGGTTTTGGCAGCATCATCTTAGGGGGAGTATTATTGGACTATTTGAAGATAATATTTACTAAAACCAAAGTGTCGAATCTCATGATGACTACCAAAACCAAAATGGTCAAGCTATGCTGAAAATATGATCAAAACAAAGAAAATTGACCAAAGTCAAGCTTGGTCAAACTTGGTCAACTGTGGTCAAAGTAAACAGACAACATCAGCGGCCGTCCCGAATGATGTCAGCACCCGACAGTCATGCATCAATAATAGAGAATTTATCAGACTTAGAAGAATATTTTAGTAATCATTAGGGATTAAATTAAATTTTGTTCATTTATGTAAAAAGTATAAATAGACTAAGTGTAGTCATTTACACTTTAAGCACTAACAATAGAAAACAAGAGAGAATTAGTCTAGTGAGAAAAACAATTAGGTTGAGTGTGTGTGAGAGAGAATTTTCTTACAAACTCCCTTTGTAATCCTAGAATAACATCATCATCCATATGAATGAATGAAATATTTATGAATATGTGTTCTTGATTGTTCATCATTTATTCATCATCATGCATTAAATCTTGTAACAGTTCTTCACTTGAAATCATCAACAGGTCTATGAGATTCTGCATCACAGATCTGATAAACGGCAACAATACGATTGCAATATTCGATCCTAAGATTATCAGATTTCCACATGAAAATCTAAGTTCATTTTGCACACACAAAGGCATTGCTCATCAACTCAATGTAGCTAGAACTCCTTAACAAAATAGGGTAGCTGAAACGAGAAATAGAACACTGATTGCAGCAGCAAGAACAATGCTAGCCGATGCTAAGCTGCCAATTACCTTTTGGAATGAAGCAGTCAACACATTGTGTTTTGTGCAAAATCGAACTTTGATTGTTAAAGAAAACAACAAAACACTTTACGAACTACTTTTTCATAGAAAACCATTTATTGGATTTTTCAAGTCATTTGGTTGTCCTGTCTCAATATTAAACACCCGAGACCATTTAGGAAAGTTTGCTCCTAAGTGTGATGAGGGATTCTTTGTAGGTTATTCCTCTATCTCAAGGCCTTCAGAGTGTTTAATCCTAGATTAAACATTATTGATAAATCAACAAATGTTCAATTCAATGAGCACTCCTTTCCTAAGTCAATGAATGGTTCCGATTGGTTGTTTGATATTGACTCTTTCACAAGATCTTTTGATCAGCTTCACTTGTTCAACGCAGGTAACCTACAATCAGCTAGATCTTCTAGAACAGTAGAGAAAAAGGGATGACTTTCTAATGATTCCTCCATCTCCTGCTAATCAATTAGATGAAGAAGTTCCATTGCAAGCTAATCCTGTTAGACAAGAAGTACAAAACCAGAGTGTCTCAACTGAGGCTGGTCCTAGCATACTGCCCACTCCTTCAGAAGAACCGTCTTCTGAAGTTAGAAATCTAGAACTAGCTACTGTGCCGTTTGAAACTGAAGTGAATGCAAATGATGAAAGTCTTCAAAGTGGTGTTGATGCTGAAGCTAATGCTGGTGAAGTGTTTGATTACTTTCACAATTCACTTACATGACAACCTAAAGGTGCCTCTCACCAAGATGATCTGAATGTCTCCAACCTTGAATTATCAATTGCTGGTGAATCTATTCCAACCACCAGGATACATAAGAATCATCTGATGTCAAGCATCATTGGTGAATTAGATGAGTGAGTGATAAGAAGCAAGTCAAGTATTGCAAACATCGGTTTGTTTTCTTGCTTTCTGTGTCAAATTGTACCCAAGAATATAAAAGCGGCTCTTCAAGACAACAGCTAGATCGAGGCAATGTAAAAAGAATTGCTCTAGTTCAAGAAACAAGAAGTATGGCAGCTGGTAGACCTCCCAAAGGACAATACCCTATCGGTACCAGATGGTTATACAGAAACAAAGACAGGGGCATTGCTATCAGAAACAAGGCAAGATTGATTGCACAAGAATACACCCAAGAAGAAGGAATAGACTATGATGAGGTGTTTGTGCCTATTGCCATATTAGAAGCCATTGGACTTTTTCTTGCTTACTCTGCATCCATTAAATTCATTGTGTATTAAATTGATGTAAAGTGTGCACTTCTTTATGGCAAAATCTCTGAAGAAGTTTATGTGAGTCAAGTACTAGGCTTTAAGGACCCAAATTTCCCTCATAAGATGTACAAGCTTGACAAAGCTTTGTATGGTCTACATCAAGCCCCACAAAAGTGGTATGAGACTCTATTATCTTTCCATCTTACACACGGGTATGAGAGAGGAAAGATTGATCAGACATTGTTCAGAAAAAGAAAAAGAAAAGGGTTAATCAAGTAGATACAGGTCCACACGAACAATCAATTAGCTGATTTGTTCACTAAGGCATCTGGCCCTATTCGGTTTGAATTCTTAGTTCAATCAATTGGCATGATTAACATTGAGTAAAAATCAAAATTTGCAAAAACATTCAAATATTATAAAAATATAAAAAGAAGATATTTTTGTTGAAGAATATGTAATGTACTCCTTGGGAAATGATATAATTAAAGTTGTTATATCATTCTCTATGCTTATTTCAAAATCTTGAAAGGCTGATATTACTTATCTGATCTGCGGGTAGGCTCAACTTGGAAAAGAAGATACATGCTGTGATGAACTAAAGCTTATATTCAAATGTGATTCCATCATCTCAATGTGTGAGTAAGTATTAGCTTATCCAATTATGTGTGTAATAACCTAAACACACCAGGTAATGATGCCTTATGATTCTCATTCACCCACATCACTTTCTCCTCTATTTTGTTGTGCAAAGACCTGGAGAAACAAGCACATAGTGCTGATATCATGATCAAAAAAGATTCCTAATATGGAACACATCCAAAATGGATGAATTAATAAAGACTACATTCCTGGTGAATGAATAAAAAGAATCCCAAAGAGGATTACCTTCTAATGTGAAGTGCAAAAAGAATCCCAATATGGATCAAATAATTATAAGGATCAAAGTAAAATAATCCCAATGAGGATACCCCTTACCCAAAACCAAATAAGATTTCATAATTTAAATGACCTGGTCATGTAAGTTGTTAAAAACTTCTACCATACATTTCATGCGGTGGTTGATCATGCCATGCATTTGAGTGTGAGGTACATGTTTAATATTTAATCCACTCAAAACATGATAATGATCACAAGCACTAAAATACTAACCAACCATGAGTTTAAGAGGACAAACATACCTACAATTAATATGTTCATGATTATGTCTATTTTTAACAATTGCTTGCACTTGTGAAAGGTAAGATTAATATGATCCCATGTAAAGTATACTTCCTCTTCATGTACAGATAAAAACCCAAAATTACAAAAAATAATTTTCCTTTCAAAATTTTATAATCTTTTAAGTTTTTATCCCATATGGATATAAACTTTAGGGGGAGTAATTAAAATATAGTGAAAATATTCACAAAAACATGAAAAAGTTGCAAAATCTCAAAAATATTTTAATTACTTTCTATAGTTGCTGTTTTTTCATGAAAATAAAAAATTAGAAAAATGGATGTATTGGTGTGAAAGTTATACTATAGTATCTTAGTATATGCAGATATTTGGAAGCACAAAAGACCAAGATCAGTTAAATCTGGGAAATTTGTATCACACAGGGTGTACAATTCAATCCAAACAAGAATTGACATACAAGCAACAATTAAAACTTCATAAAAGTCAAAGCAGCAGTCATATCTTCATAAAAGTCAAAACATCAGTGCAAAAACAGTCAAAACTATCCACAACAAAAACATTAATAACAAAGATCAAAATTTAATGCGGGTAAGATTATTGACCAATGCGGGTGAAGGTAAGCCAGGCATTTAACCAATGATGGTAATACTTTTGTGCAAGAAAAATCAAAGTGAAACTAATGCGGATATGTTAAGTCATCCGCATTTGTTTCCAAACAAATGCGTACAACAATGTCTCTAAGTATCATGGTAGAAAAATTATGCGGACAAAATTTTGTTCTTCCGCATTTTTCAATGCGGATAAGTTTTTGTTCATCCGCGTTTCCTTAATGCGGATGACATGATCAATGTAGGTAACATTGTTGTGTATTTGTACCAAAAATAAAACATGTGCTTTCACTCTTCAGTCATTTTGTGTTTGAATCTCAATTAATGCGGATAGAAGTTTATGAAATGTGGACAACTGAATTGTTCATCCGCATTTCTTACAGTTCATGCGGAAAAACTAAATTGCTCATCTGCATTAGTTGCAGCAACAATGCAAGTTATGATGTAAATGAAGACAAGTCCAAATCTTCTTCCGCATTTGTTACAGAGCTATTGCGATCAAGTTAAAACATCCGCATTTGTCTTAGTACTTAAATGCGTACAAATTAAAACATCCGCACTTGCTACAGTACAAAAATTAAAACTTCCAAATTTGTTCAATCACTTGCAAAATTTGAGAAATTCATTAAATTGACTATTTAAACACATGAACCAGAGTCGTTTAATACTTTTCAAATTGAGAGAACCTAAAGTGCGACGAGGGGTTTCATAAGTGATCTTCATCATTCATCCAAATTATCATAAACCTTGTGTGTAGATTGTTCATTCAACTTCATTTCATCCATATTTTGATTCTAGGCCCAAGTATTATCGAAAGAAGGTGATTCTCGGTGGATTTGTGAACTTCAAATACCTAACCAGTGATGAACATAGAACCTGGGTTTAGTAAACATAAAAAATTAACCTTGAACATTGGATTTCAAAGACACTTTCGAGTTCAATAAACTTGATTTTAATGTGTACAACAAGGAACAATCAATTCAAAAACACTACGTTAACCACGTTGAACAGGGGAATCGAACTTAAAATGTTGAAATCAAATCCAATGTTTCAGTGTAACAAGATAGTTAAAACAATAAAGATGATTGAAAATAACCATAAAACATAACACAAATTGTTAATCATCATAAAATCAAAGATAGGTCAAATTGCTATAGAACTGTGAACCTCAAATCTCAATTTTGACCTAAGAAAGTCAAACTGAGAAAGTCAAACCTGTTCTTAGTTGTACAATCTAATAATTGTGAGTACATTACTAACATATATGTCTCTATTGCAGATCTATGGAAAATCTTACTTGGAGCAAGCTCCATAATGTCAATGGATATCTTGATCCGGATGTGCCTGAATCTGAGATTTAAAGAGACATGATCAGATTTATTTCCACAACAAGGATAGCACATGGCATCACTGTCAGACAAATTATCTATGAGAACTTCATCAGATCATTCTAGGAAACTGCTAAAGTAAACCAAGGGGATGGTGTAAGGACCATATCAGGAAGGATCACTAATGATCACACACTAGTTATCTCTGAACAAACTATGAGACAATGTCTACAGTTTGGGGATGACGCCAACTCTCCCTAGGAATTGGAAGAAGATGACATTCTGACCTTCTTTGCTAACATTTGCTATGAAGGGGGGTTTGAAGGAAACCAAATTGTCAAAGGGTTAGTTGACTTGCAATGGAGATTTCTGATTCATCTATTCCAACATTTCTTGTCAAAGAGGTAGACTGGTTGGAATGACATCCCCATCAATACTTCATCAGCTTTTTGTGCCTTGTGCACTAATAGGCAATTCAATATGTCTGCTTATGTGTTTAATGGCCTGTTATCCAATAGTCTGGAAGAAAGAAGGCATATGTTCCTTATGTATCCCAGATTTATTCAATGCTTCATCAATGAAGCATTCCCTGATCTTGTACTAGAAGGTCCTGTGATGGACATTCCTTACTACAATGCCAAATCCTACAAGTACTTCAAGAAGAGAGATCCAAGGTACTTCTGCAGTGGAACTTTCTTTCCTTTAGTTCCATGGATGCTACAACAGATCAATCTAGAAGAAGCCTATGAAGAAAAAGCTGAGGAAGTTATTCCTGATGTTAAGGAACAAGCTGAGGATGATGTTCCTGTTGATCTACAAGAGATTGTAGAAGCACAACCAGCTACTCATGTTCAACAAACTATTGAAGAGCATGCTAAAGAAGTAGTAGAAGGACTAAGCCAAGTGTCACCACAGGTTGCTGTAGGTGGTGATCTTCACACTGTGCCATCGGTTCAAAATGCTAATATTCCATCACCTTTCAGAGTGTCACCTGTCTATTCACATCAATTATCTCCTATCCATTGTCATCATGAATCTCTAGTTTATTTTTCACCAGAAGCTACTGCTGCATCTGTGGAAACTGGTGAATCTACCAGTTCATCAGTTAGGTCTGAATCATCATCGGATGAGGAGGATCCTCATTTAGGTTTTCAAATGCCTATGAGACAAGTACACTTAGAGACCAATGCTTTAGAAAGCTATGCAGAACCTAAAGTCAACCGACATGATGCTAAGGATGAAATGATTTCTGAGCTATTAGAATGGAGAAACTTTTGTATAGAAGATCTGGCATCATAAGTGATAGACTTGTTGAACTAGATGAGAAGGAGAAAGAATTAAAAGAACTAAATGTCAAATATCAAACTGATAAAGAAGAAAAGGATAAAGAGATCGATAGACTCAAAGCAGCCCTAGAACATGCCAGACAAGAAATCAATAGACACTTAGATACTGCAAACATCCAAACTCTTGCCATGGTAGAACAAGAGAATCTTCTTGATGTCTAAACTGATATAATATCTGATCTCCATGGATAGATAGAAGCTATAACAAAGAGAGTTTCTGAACATGAGATGTTTATTAAGATTAAAGAAGAATTGGCTAAAGAAAAGGATAAGAAAGGTGATGATGAGAATGATAAAGACAAGGATGATGAGCCTGAAAAAGGAAAAAGAATCAAAAGAAGATGAAGATGTCTCTGGTGGGAGTAGTGATGATGATGATGGCTCTACACCTTCAAAGAGACAAAGAATGACAAAAACTGTTCAACAATCCCAACACAGTGAATTTAGGGAGGAAGATAAAAGCCTAACTATGGTTGTCTATTTTGATCCAACTTTTGAAGAAAGACTTGATGAGGAATCTGAGATGAAAAAGTTAATTGAAGACTTAGACATGTATTCATCTGGATAGTTCATTATTGATGAAGACTTTTGGGACTTTATCAAAGAACTCAGAGCCCTAATGGAACCAATAGTTATGATTCCTCTCAACCTTGTTTCATTAGAAGAAGAATTAAGCTTACAGCTTATTCCTACAGTCACTTTGATTTATGAGCAAAAGGAACTTTTAATGAAACTGTGTGAAGAGCTTAGAGAAAAAGAAGTTGCTAAAAAGCAAAAAGAAGAAGCTAAACAACTTGAAAAAGAATGGAAATTAAAGGAAGCCGAAGCCTCTGCACCCTCCTCTTCTGGTCTGCATTTGCATACATACTCCAGGAAGAGGAAATACTTATCTGAGAAGGCCAAAGGCAAAATGCTTATGGTAGAAGAGGAACCAACTTCCAAGAAGCAAAAAGATGATCCAAGAAGCCTTGCTGGTATTGCATAATTTCTGGATGAGCATGAGAAGGCCGAGGAACAATTGAATAAGAAAATTGTGATGATTATCTTGGAAGAAGGAGAGATAGAGGGAGGATATGATGAAGGCATCCTTGATGAACCTTTGTTCAATGATAGTCCTGCAAAGGTTGAGTCATCTATTGAGGAGATGGTTGAGAAGGCTCAAACTGATGATTTGATGGTTAAGGCTATTTACTGATTAATCATAGTTATGATGCTGATGAAGTGTGTGGAATGACATATGAGGGAATGGTAGAAGAAGTAAACAAGATGCACAAACTTTTTGACCCTGCTTTTGTGACTGAGTATGAAAATAAAACAAATGAGAAAGAGATAAAGTTGAAAAAGCATGATGTGACAGTCAGATCCCCAATCATTTTCACTCCAACACAACCTCAACAGACCAAAGTGCCTCAATCCCAATATTTTTGATCCCTACAACATAACAGATAAGGAAATGAAGGATTATCTGTCTGATCAACGATTTACCATTAGAAAGCTGGGAAATATGAAGACTAACTCCCTTCGGGCTGTAATCCTCAATATAGTCAAGGAAAAGAAAGAAAGATTGAAGACTATAGAAGAAGAGGTTGTAGGGAGGAAGCCCGAAACAAGAATTTCAACTCAAGATATCCAATTCAAAACCAAAGACCATGATGTCTTGGCACCCATGCTACACAAAAATCCTGAATGGTTTATTGAACCCTCTCAAGTGGTGTTACATGAAGGGTTAACCACTTCAGAAATGATTAGGGGTGTGTCTGCTCCAGAAGGCAAAGTAGATGTGAAGATAATTTAATGGAAGTGTGATAGTGATTCAAATATGTTTTTGGTGAAGAAGATCTCAGGGCTAGTTTAGTTCTTCATTAAGTATACTACTTTAGTGAACTCCATGTAGATACATGATTTGAAGGAATTAGTTGAGCTGGAATTGATCAATCATAATGCTATGTATAGTGGATATGAGTTTGAAGATATACTAAAGATGTTCAAGAAAACAAACAACTTCAAGTCTTTGAAGGCAATATGTATAAGAAAAGACAAATCATTCAACAATCCTCTAGAAAAGAAGAAGAAAATGAAAGGAGCTGAAGAGTTGGTATTTCCAGAGTTGAATGTAAAACCAACTGAATCACTAAAAAGAAAGATGGTTGTTGGAACCCATAAGTCCAAACCAATCTCCAATGTATTCTATGATGAGAAAACTTATGAGTTAGTGATTGAAAGGAATTAGGGAGAAAAGAAGGTCTGAGATTAGGCTATTTAGTGGATATATGTTGAGACTGTTAGATGAATCCTATATCCACTATATGTACACAAGACACTTCAGAGAAATAGATAACAAGCTGGGAGAAGCTGATCTGTATTTCTTTTTGAAATGCATCAGAACAGTGAAAATAGCCTATCATACAATCAATAGAAAGAAAGAACAAAGGAAAAGAAAAAGAGTTCCTCTTCAGCTTGGAAATATAGTGAAGCTTGAAGTTGATGCTGATGGTTCTTTACTGATCCATAGAGATGGACTGTCCACTGTATCTATGTGGGAACCCATATCTCTGAGACAGATGCATATTAAGACAATTCACACCATGAGTCAAATGAAGATCCATCTTCTTAGTCGAGAAAAGATGCAAGATGCTAAAGACTTCTCGAATATGATCAAAGCTATACTAGATCCTTCATTAGCTGAACCATAAATGACTCCTGAACCTGAACCTACACCACCTCCATCAATAGTCCAAGTTCCTAAAAGCAAGCACCTGCACTAGAAGAACCACTAGAATCTCACAACCTCCACCACCCTCAAACCCTTGAAGTACATAGACTGTATAATCCTTAGGGTGAGTATTTTTGGTCCTTAAAAGGATCATACATGCCAATTCAAGAGGTGGTTGAAGGTTGTTCTGGTTTGAAGAAATCTGCACGAGTCCAAGATCCAATGCGGGTGAAGACAAGAGAAGAAAAAGACAAGTATCGGCTATCCATATTAGTCAATATGGATGAGCAAGAACAAATACGACCAAGTATTTGTTTATCCATATTTACTAATGAAGATATGCAGAACCAAATGCGGCTAAGTATTTGGTCATCCGCATTAGTCAATGCGGATGACATACTTAATACGGATGCACAACTGAAGAAATGCTTACGAAGATCAACACATCTGCGTTAACTAATACGGATGTTCATTACAAATGCTTATTATCATTTTGTACTTAGACTAGTATTTGATGTATAGTTCTCAGGGTAGTTTAGTCATTACGTACAGGCATTGTATCAGCCTATAAATAGAATAGTATACACTTTAGTTTATGTTGTTGATCAGATTAGTGTTACAAACCCTAGAAAACTTTGTATCTTGTTTACCAATATCAATATACAAAGCACTTATTAGTATTTTTAGCATTTAGTGTTCATTGATTTTGAATTTCCGCTATATAATCATCAACTCAATCATCACATTCGATCCTAGTTGATTTACATCAACTGAGATTCTTATCTTGGACCCGGTCAATTCGTATCAGAGCTTCGGCTCTTGAATTCGTCTTAAAATCAGTGCAGATCTTGAATGAAAATTAATTGAACTGGTTATTAAGTTGTTTATTAGCAAGTTTTATACTTCTAATAAGCATTCATACTGAAAATACTTGAAGCTTCATCAACCATCATTATTCTTCTGATCGACAAACGCAAGAACACTATTCCATTGTTGATTCTTAACAAAAATTAGATAAAAACAACTCATAATCACAAAATATTCATCAAATCGACCTAATATCAACAATACTGCTGCTGTTGTTCACCAAATCTAGACAAGAAAATCTTGACATTGGACTGTTTGAACATTCTAGACATAAAAACCAACTTAATCAATATTCAAGCCATCTAAAATCAAGTTTATTCTAATGGATTCTGTTAACTTTTCTGAAATTGGTCATGCATCTAAACCTCCAATGCTTAAACACAAGCCTGAGTTTAAGCAGTGGAAAATAAGGTTTAGAAATTACATTACAGGTGTAGATCCCGACTAGTGGATATCCATTTGCTAAGGACCCTACATTCCTATCTCTCTCAATGCTGATCAAGCTGCTCAGTACAGAAATGTTTGAATTCCCATTGAGGATCCTAATCTAAATCTTGATGATGAGGAATACAAGAAAATCAAGATAGATCTCAAAGCCTACTCCATTCTAACCAGGCTTTGAAAATGGATGTCCTCAAAAGACTAGGGAAATATGGGACAACCAAAGGTGTCTGGGATGCACGATAGATTATGTGTGAAGGAAGCAGTGAGGTGACTGAAACAAACAAACACAAACTGGTGAACCAATATGAAACCTTTTATCATACCAAGGGTGAATCAATTTCCAAGCAGATACATTATTTTGTATAGTTGGTGAATGATCTGGAAATCATGGGGGTTACATATAAAGAGAAGGAAATGAATAAGAAGATGCTGGATATTTTACCAAAAAACTAGATGCAGAATCTTACTATGCTAAAGAACACTCTTGACTTGGAGAGCACCAGCTTTGACATCATTGTAGGACCGGTTAAGGGATAGTCAATACAATCCGTCTCACAATGAGGAGAGTGTTAGAGCACTTAACTGATCAAATGGGGAACCGAGTTTATATGAAAGATATTATGAACACAAGTAAACAATGAGACAAAAGTAAGAACAAGAATAGGTTAATATAGTTTTCAAGAATGTTGTATATTTCTCTCAAGTTCTTTTACAAGTGTTACAAAGCATATTTAAAAATACAAGGACCTGAGATACTTTATACTACATCCTATAGCCAGCCATACTTTGAAGGCCAACTGGAAACACTAATCTAGACAACAAGATCAATGTAAAGCCAAAGGCAGATTGCCTTTTGACTAGTTACTATGACATGCCATAGCTCACATCCTAATATATTACAAAAAGGATAAAAGGTACAAAGTAGGAAGTTACAAACTCAAAACCATAATCTACAGTTTACTAAAGTATGGACCTTTAGCTTTATGTAAAAGTAGATCAGAGAAAGCATGTCCTCTCTATCTTCAAAAGAAATCAGTCTTCACTTCATTGGCTTTGGAAGGCTTTATCTTTGAAGCTTTAGAAGACTTCATCTTTGGCTTTGGAAGATTTGGTCTTTGGCTTCAGAAGATTTTACACTTAGAATAACTTTTGTGATGAGTGTAAAACTACCAAAGTAACTTCTACCTTGTGCATCAGTGCATGCATGCAGGAAGCTCCTTGATTGTTTTGGTTTCTTTGTTTGCATCAGCCTTCTAATATAACCTTACAAACTCCCCCTAGGCTGATGCTACCAAAACAGAGAAGTTATTTATATGTTGATAGTCCTTATTAGGATTAAGACCATACCTTTCTTCATCATCTGGTCAGGATCTCTCAGACTCTCATAATATATTCTCATGTCATGGAGATCATGTAGAGGAATCAAGCATGTCTTGCCAGAAATACACATCTTGACCTCCTTGATCTCTGGTGACATACCACCTGTCTAGATTAGCAGCAACTATCAAGGAAAAGATAGGTCTTCTAGTTGCAAGAGTCTCTACTTGAGTTGAAGTTGGTTGAGCACCCTCTTCTTGCACTACCTTAGGATGCTCTGACTCATCCTGAGGTGTAGAGGTGGATGCCTTACTCTTCTTCTTGGAAACACTCTTCATGGCAATCCTTTTCCTCCTCTTTGAGGTCTTTAACTGAGAAGACTGGCCTTCAGCACCATGTTGTACAACTATGTCTTTCTTAGTTGGGTTCTCTTCTCTCATAGGTTCAGAAGGAGAGGGAAAAGGACCCTGCTATGGATCAGAAGATAAAGTTGGCTAAGATGCAGCTCTAGGTCTAGGTTGTGTTGTCTCTGGGGGTACAACCTTGACCTCAACTTTAGGTTGAGCTAGACTTGGTGGAGAAATCAAGTCAACAAGCTCTCCCTTCTTAATATTCTGCTTGATCACTCTAATGTACTCATCCATAGTGGATAGAGACATTGGATCAAGTCTCCTTCTGGAGAATCCTTACAGCTTTAAAAAGCTCACCATCCTTTGTCTGTTAGCATATTTCTTTTAGCTCTTTTGGATGATGGCTTTTGATTTTACAGCTTCTTCCTTTAGTTTTCTCTTAGCAGCCTTTTGTTTTTTGATGACTTGTTGTTCCATCTGCTTGAGATACTTAAATTCAACATACTCATCTGATAAGGGAAGAAGTACAAATGCTTGATAGAGGCATGTGGCACTCAGGTAGTCGATCATATTCAGTCTATTAACTTCTTTGTCTACATGAGGTTGTGCAGTTGCCACAGCCTCTGTCTCAAGACTTTCTTGAACTGGGTAGAGTGTAAGAGCATGCTTGTAGAGCCTTTTCTGTCTCCTCTCTTCCTTGTGATTGAGATGTAATGCTGCATCCTCTGCCTCCTTCCTCTCCTTGGACAACTCCTTGTCAGCCATTTCATTCAGTTCATCTAAGGAAAGAGAGAGTAGTTCATCCACATTATAGTTTTTGGTCCCCAAGTAGTTTATCCTGGCTACCCTCAACTCATCATCTTGAGTGTTTGGCCTGGGAGCAGCCCTGATACCAGCTTGCAAGAAGCCTGGAGACCCTCTTGAACTTTCTCCCATTAGCTTCCTCTTCCTCCCTCTCTCCTCCTCCTCAATCTCCTTAAGAGTCAGTTTCCTTTTCCCTTTGTCACTCACAGGCCTTGGTGACTCAGGGTGGAGAGTCATACATCCAACTCATGATTCAGTTCTCATAGTCAAGCTGGTGCCTAGCCAAAGAGAGTCTGTGAATCACCTTCACTAGCTGGTGCCTCACTAAGGGTAATGGGTGCTAAAAAAGTTCCTGTCTCAAGGTTCACAGGTTCAACCACTAGGCCTTCAGCCAAGGCTTCTCCTTAAAAGCTAATCTTAGGGTCCACCTTAGCATCCAGTTAACCAATGGTCTTACCTGCTAGCTTCTATATATATAGTCTGGATCTTAGCTTGAACTCTTCAAGCACCCTTCCTTGAATCCTATCTGCTAATCTTATAGCTTGCCATTTTTGACTTGGGTTGACAAGTGGAAGATCAATCAGATAAGTGCTCTCATAGAATCTCAGATTGAAAAAGTTAAAGAATTCCTGTTGACCCTAAGATCTAAAGATTAACAGAGCTCTTCTATTAGAGTCATACATCCAACTCATGATTCAGTTCTCATAGTGAAGAGATGGGGTAGACATAGCTCTTGGAATACCCTCCCCAAACAGACTTCTTAAGTCCATACTTTGTGAAGAACTCTTAGGTTTTGTGATTGTTTGGACTTTCTCCCCCTTTTTGGTAGCATCACCTTCTTGTATTGGTGAGCTTGGAGTTGGGTCTGTCACATCCATAGGTTCTTATGGACCTGGTTGAGTTCTCCTTAGTGGTCGCTCAGCTAACTTGCCCTTGAGATCGGTGATCTAAAGTTGCTAGTCATTGACCCTTCTTTGTAAGACTGTCACCTGAGATTCCAGGTGACTTATCATTGAGACTAAATGGGTGCATGTTGGAGTTAGTTTTTGCAACTTTAGTGTTAGACTCCCCTCATCTTCATCAGAAGAATCATGGGGGGATGAGAGAATAGGACCAAAGTCTTCTTCCTCATCACCAACACTTTGTTCTTGGCTGCTGGATTTCCCCTTCACCATGACATCTTTAATTGAAGTGTCAGTGGGCTAGGTTGCCATGGTTGAGGTCTAAATCATGTGGTCACTTACTGAAGTGAGAGCCTCTTCCATATGGATCTCCTGAATAGATTTAGGGAGATCCACCTCAGTAATGGGTGGATGATGTGGGCTAGACATGGGGGAAATAAGAGTACTCATCTCTCCTTGAGTAGGGGAGGAGAAGGGAGACTCTAGATACTCACTGAATCCTATTTCTTTATCATCATAGAATTCAAGGTTTGAGATTGGTTGGTTTAGATCAAAAGGATGGGAATGGTAACTGTCCCCTGAAGGTTGTTCATTAGAGTTTTGAGACTTTAAGTGAAGGGTTAAGGCTTGGGGGGTTGTGAGCTCGTCATGCTGAGCACGAGGAACCTCAGCACTGATCATTGGTGAGATGGGAGTGGTATGCTCCTCAAGAGAAGAGGCAGCTCCAGTCTCTACCTCCACCTGTATGGGTAGTGATATTAGGGCCTGCACAAACTCAGTAACATGTGCAGGGGTTTGTTTGGATTTTCATTGGTAGGTGATGGTTATTT
Organism: Flaveria sonorensis; assembly: GCA_025506505.1. Classification (NCBI taxonomy): domain Eukaryota; kingdom Viridiplantae; phylum Streptophyta; class Magnoliopsida; order Asterales; family Asteraceae; genus Flaveria; species Flaveria sonorensis. Next base: position 19,816,380 of record CM046437.1, on the reverse strand, counting down.
ATGGCTGTATAGGTGGTTGGGAAGTTGAAGGTGTGGGTTCAACACTAGTTGGTGCAGCTAGGCTGTCATCCTGAGCAATGAGCTCTAGCATTTTTTGGACAAGGGTTGTTTCTACCCTTGAGAAGCCAACAGTTGGCTTCCTCATATTCTTGAAGAATCCGGGCTTCATCTATCCTAATTTTAGAACATTACCTGTTCCCCTCAACTATGAGCCCAGTTCACAGTTGAGAATGTGCTAGACATATCTAGGGAACATGTAATATTCTAAGGAGTCCCAGTTTGCAAGTAAATTGGTGTATACAAATTGTGAATTCCTGAGCTTGACCCCTTAAACCATCCCATGGACTATAAAGGAAAGGTCTTCAGGAATCTGGTCCCATCCTCCATGTTTGTTGGATAAACAATGGATAACCATATGGAGGAGGTACATCCACTGAGAGGATACCTTCCCCTTTCTGAAGGTTTTGATTGAGAAGTCACCTTCATAGCCCATTTGACTAAAGGAGTGGTTAACAGTAGATTTTTGGAAAGATAAGTCACCCTCTACATCATCCAGGTGAAGGTGAGTGTTTATGGAGGCTAGAGTGATAAAGATTGTCCTTCCTTGCACTATGGCAGACAGTGCCTTCTCCCCATCCATGGTGACCTCTTGATAAGTCCTTCGAAATTCCAACAACTGATCCTCATAAACTGGAGGATCAGTGGTGAGGGAGGTGAAGTAGTTTGATAGAGTGAGAAAGCAGCCTCAGAGTTCAATAGAGCAACTTGATTATGTTGTTTGTGAAGATGCATGGAGAAACTAGGTTGGTTTCTATGATCAGGGTTGGCTATTTTGAGGTAGCTTATTTGTAAAGAAAGATAAGAACATGGGTGGTTTGTGGGTGAATTTAGGTTAGAGAAAGTTGCAGATGAAGAAGATAGTGAAAAGAAGGGGAAGCGTTGAGAGAATATATATGAAATGGATTTGAGACAAAGTTATTGCAAAAGATAAACTTTGAAATCTGAATGTCAGTCCTACCTCTGAAAAAGTGCCCAAAAAGGAAGTTTTCTTGGAAGTTAAAAATCTTCCGAAGGTATTTTGTCTTTGGAAGTTTTAAGAAAAAGCTTCCGAAGCCAATTTTGGCTTCGGAAGATATTCTTAAGGTTTGTGATAATTTTGCTTCGGAAGGAAAATACTTATAGAATTTTCGCTTCCGAGACATGTTTGTTTCGAAAGAGATTAAGACTAGGGAGTTTTATTCTAAAGAGAATAAATCTTCCGAGACTTAATTGCTTTCAGAAGAAAATTGTCCATCAAATACATGTAAGTACATAGAAGCATATTTAGGCTTCAGTAGATATATCAGAAGTTATTCCGAAGGTAAATGTCTTATAAGTAGTTATTTAATTTGAAGACATAATGTTCTTCCGAAGACAACTTGATGTCTTCCGAAAGAAATATGTTTTAAAATTTTCAAAAATGTAAGGAATATCATTTGACAAATCTTCTTCCGATAGAAACTAGGCTTATGAAGGTGATAAAATAGACAACTTAGGATACACAGGTTTTAGATATAAAATTTATTTAAGTTTAAGAGAAAAACTACTCAAAGTTAATCATCCTAATAACTGATACAAGATATTTGAATCTCTGTTTATCAAAAGCTTTAGTAAACAGATCAACATATTGTTCATTTGTGTTAACTTTGACTAGTTTGATTAAACCTTTTTCAAAATTATCTCTAATCAAATGATACCTGATGTTGATGTGTTTTGTCCTTGAGTGTTGCATCGGTTTCTTTGTTATAGAGATAGCACTATTGTTGTCTATATGGAAGGGAGTCTCTTTGAAGTTGAATCCATAGTCTAGCATCTGATTCTGAATCCAAAGCACTTGAGCACAATAGTTTACAACAGTAATGTATTCAGCTTCAGGAGTTGATACAGACACACAGGATTGTTTGTTGCATTGCCAAGAGATTATCCTTCCACCAAGGAATTGAAACCCCCCAGATGTAGACTTTGTAGTCATGTTTTAGCCACCATAGTCACTATCTGTATAGGCATACAGATTGAATTCAGAATTCTTTGAATACCAAAGCCCAAGCTTGGGAGCACCTTTGAGATATCTAAGAATCCTCTTAACAACAACTAGGTGTGTCATCTTAGGGTTGGCTTGTTATCTTGTGTAGATGTATGTGGCAAACATGATATCAGGCCTGCTGGCTATGAGATACATAAGAGACCCAATCATAGCTCTGTAGAGATGTTCATCCACACACTCCCCCTCAAGATCAGGTCCAAGGGAGTGGTTTCTGGCTATGGTGTCTTTGCAACCTTTCAATTAGTCATGTGGAATCTTGTAAGAATGTCTTGTACATACTTTGATTGACTTATGAAGATGCCATTGTCAACTTGCTTCACTTGTATTCCTAGAAAGAAATTGAGTTCCCCGATGGCACTAATTTCAAATCTATTCTTCATCAGCCTATCTAAGTCTTTGCAGAGCTTTGGATTAGCTGACCCGAATATAATGTCATCTACATATACTTGAACTAGCATTAAGTCATTCCCTGTTCCTTTGATGAAGAGAGTTCCATCTATAGTACCCCTATTGTAGACATGTTGACAGAGATACTGAGATAGTGTCTCATACCACTTTATTGGAGCTTGGTGAGGCCCATAAAGAGCTTTATCAAGCTTGCAGACATAATCAGGATAATCTGGGTCTGCAAAGCTAGGTGGTTGTTTGGCATACACCTCTTCATCAATCACCCCATATAAGAAAGCATACTTGACATCAAGTTGGTAGACCTTGAAATCCTTGGATGCAGCAAAAGCCAGGAATATTCTTACAGCTTCATGTTTTGCCACAGGAGTAAAAACAACTGTGTAGTCAATTCCTTCTTCTTATGTGTATCCTTAAACAACTAGTCTAGCCTTGTTCTTGATGACAAGTCCTTTATCATCCTTCTTATTTCTAAAAACCCACTTGGTTCCTATGGTAGTCTTTCCGTGAGGAAGAGGACATAGGTTCTAAACCTTTTGTCTTTTGAATTGATGCCGCTCCTCTTGCATTGCTTCAACTCAACTTCCATCTTTCAAAGCCTCATGAACTTTCTTTGGCTCTATCTCGGACAAGAAACAAAAGTGTAGACAAACATTTCTGTCATGGGTTTGTCCTCTTGTTCTCACCCATGTATTCATTTCCAATGATGTTCGTGGTGGGGTGTGACTTGTGGATCCTAAGTTGAGGGATCATAGCTAGTTGGTTGGAAAGATCTAAATTTATGAAATTTAGATCTGGCAATGAGTATCACCCACCACATCAGAACACTTATCAAAAGAGGCTTAATCCAATTAGTGTGTGACATCATTTATGTTGTCTTCTATGGAGTGGTTATTAGCATCAAGAAATTCCCGATCGCTATCACCACCTCCATTTTCTCCTACATTTGATGCTCCTTCACTTGAGTTTTGAGCTTCTAAGCTAGAATTAGTAGGCTCCTCAGATGTATCAGCTGAATTTGTCATGTTTATGCTGATAGGATCTTCACTTGTAGGATTAGTTACCACTGGAGCTGATGTAGTATGCTTGCTTGGTTTTATCAGCTCAAATCATGGGTCAGGATCTCCTGTTGACAAGTTACCTATAGATCCTAAAACATTCTCACAAGATTTGTTAAAATAGTTGGTAAGTAAATCAAGATCAAATAGCCAATCAGGACCAGAACCTTTCACACTAGGAGTGTGCTCATTGAAGGTCACATTGGCTGACTCCTCGACTGCTCTAGTTTTGAGATTGTATACCCTATAAGCTTTAACTTGGGAAGAGTATCCAATAAAGTGTCCATTATCTGATTTCTTAGAAAATTTGGCTACTTGATCTTTGGTATTAAAGATGGTGCAAGGACATCCAAATGACTTGTGGAAACCAATAAATGGTCTCCTTTTATGCCACAACTCATAGGGAGTCTTACCATGAGTCTTAACCACTAAAACTCTATTCTACACATAGTAGGTTGTATTGACTGCCTCTGCCTAGAAGGTGATAGGTAGTTTAGAGTCAAAGAACATGGTTCTTGCAGCCTTAATAAATTTCCTGTTTCTCCTCTCAGCAACACCATTTTGATGAGGAGTCCTGGGAGCACTATATTGTCTTGTAATACCTTTTTCATCATAAAATGTTTCAAGGATTTGGTTCTTAAATTCTGTTCCTTGATCATATCTTATGGTTTTGACCTTATGATCACATTGATTCTTAATTTTTAGAATGAAGTTCTTTAAGATCTCAGGTGTCTCATCCTTAGTTCTAAGAAAAAAGGCCCAAGTGAATCTTGTGAAGTCATATATGATCACTAAACAATATGAGGTCCTTCCTAAACTCATTACACTGGTGCGGCCAAAGAGATCCATATGTAATAAGTGTAGGGGAGTAGTAATAAAGTTTCTTTCCTTTGGCTTGTGAGACACTTTGTGTTGCTTCACTTTCAGGCATGCTACAGTGGTCATCACTTGTAAACTCTTTCTTTGGCTTCTGGTAAGCAAACCATTTTTAATTAATTTATTCATGTTTGTAAAGTTTACATGGCACATTCTTTTATGCCAGAGGAAAGACTCATCACTATTTGCTTTAGATAGAAAGCAAGAAACTTCTCTTGAGGGAGATATTTCCTGCAGGTCAATCTTGTACATGTTCCCTTTCCTAGGGGCTCTAAGCAGGATATGCTCTTGAGGAATGACCACCCCGAGCTTGAGCACAATGCACTCATGCTTAGTGAAGAGCATGTTGTGTCTCTGATTACAAAATTGGGATACACTCAGTAGATTGTACCCAAGCTCTTTGACAAATTTTACCTTTTCATTGCTTAGCTTACCATTTGTGAACCTCCTTCCAGTAATGTAACCTCCAGCATCTCCTCCAAAAGCAACTGGCCCTCCATCAAATTTCTCAAAATTTTGAAGCAAAGAGCCATTGCCTATCATGTGCCTGGAACAACCATTATCAATGATCCATACATTCCTATTGGTCTTTAGCTGTTCCTGCACAAATGGAAATGTTTAGTTACATTTAAAAACCCAAACCTCATTGGTCTTGGGCTTCTCAAAGTGATTTGAAGACAATGTAACAGTAAGTGATCCTATGTTCAAGCTTTGAGGATCATTAGCTATTGTTGATGAAGAACTCTCAGTCACTTGGTCTTCCTTTATCTTCCATACCATCTTTGGAAGATTAGTCTTGACATTCAATACTTCGGAAGTTTTGACTACTTCGGATTTTTTGGAGACTGAACCTTCGAAAGATCTTGCTTTCACTGCAGCAGGCTTAAGTACTTCAGAAGCATTCATTTCTTTCGAGACCAGCCTTTCTTACGAAGGTAAGTTTTCATTTGTCTTCTTCTTCACCTTGGAGCTTCCAAAAGGAAAATATTTTCCTTCCAAAGCTGGCTTTTCTTTCTTCTTCTCAGAAGTTTTCTTTTTGATCATGTGGATAGTACTTTTAGGATTATAGATACAATCCTTAGCAAGATGGGAAGTACTACCACACATGATGCAATCCATTTGGTTCCTTCTAAGAGTCTTCTTTTGAGAGAAAGACTGAACTTGATCACTTTCCATCTCTATCTTCATCTTCTCAGATGATGCAGCAAGCTTCTTAGGGTGAGGCTTGCTCTTGGAACTAGATGGGTCAGGTTCTGTAGCAGTGGTACACAGCTGATCAGCCTTCTTCTTTTTGCTGGAATACGTTGGACATGAACAAGAACTTCTGGTACTGAAGTTCTTAGTTGTCTCTTTAGCCTTCACCACTTCAAATCCTGCATAGATGAACACTTGTTTCTGCTTAGAGTTGAAAGTGGTCTATATCTCTTGAGCTTTCTTTGATTGTCTCTTGGCTTTTTTGATCAAGTTCTTCCTCTTAGACTTGGTCATCCCAGATTCTTTTCTCTCCTCAAGAGAATAGTGACCCTTCTTAGGATGATCTTCTTCTGTCTTCTTAGAATCATCCTTCACTATCTCCTCTTCATCCTCTTCATCAATGGGGTCTATAAGGGGAAGCTCATCTTCACAAGTTCCACACCTTGGAGATCTTACAGATAATAGAGTATGTAGAGGAGCTATCTCAGTAGATCCCAGTCCTTGCTTATTCTAATAACAAACTTTTTCATGCAAAGATGAGGATATCATGTTCTTGAAGGTCTCTTCTTCAAGAACACATTTTTCTGCCCTGCCTTTGATGATCACATGCTCAGCCTGGCATTCAGTTAACTTAGTGAAGAGATCCTTTATCTGAGTCCTGTAGATGGTATGTTCATGCTTAAGAGTTGAAATGGTTTTCTCTAAATCTTCTATTTTAAGTTTGTAATCATTTTCAGCTCTTTTGAAATTAGCTTTTAAAATGTTTAAGGACTCAAGATCAGATCTCATTTCTAAGTTATAGGACCTATATATGTTAGCTTTAGCAATACATTCAGGTGTATAAAGATGTTCAAATACCTTGGCTTCTTCATGATCTGCCATTAGTGCTTGGTTTAGAGATGCATCTTCAACCTAAAAGCTCCAGTCAAAGCCTCCTTCTTAAACAGCAACTGCAACTTGTTGCTTGGACTTCTTATTCTAGGGAGCTCCATTAGTGTAGTTTGGTCTGGTTTGTGATTGGCCACCACTTGTTCTTGGTGCCTTGCACTCTCTAGCAAAGTGTCCCATTTGGTTACAGTTGTAACACTTCACTTTGCTTTTGTCCAATCCAAACTTTCCACTAGTAACATTGCTAGGAAACTTCCTCCTTGTCCTCTTATAGAACTTCTTTGCTCTGTGAGTGTGCAGGGCCATCTGCTGGACTATCTCCATGTATTCTAGATCATATGGAAGGACAGAGTCCAGGTCTTCAAGGGTAACGAGAAAGTTGCCTGTGCTTTCATCAGTAGACACAAAGGCTTGTGAAGAGCCTGTCTCTTGGAATGGACTTCCTTGAGTGTAGCTCTTTCTTGGTGTCTCTGGGAAGGTAATGAAAGGACCCTTTTGTGAGTTGTCAGGGTAGCAGATAAGATGATGCTGTGGTTCTCTACAATCCCTTTCAACCACATGAAGGGCTGAACTCTGTTGATTGTTGGAGTTACCAGATGGATTTTGCATGTTCATTTCCATCTTGTAGCCATTAAGGATATCATAAAACTTAGTGAGAGTAAGGGTCTTGAGGTTCTCAGTCCTCTTATTGACCACACAATAGTGTGTCCGTTGTCTGGGAAGAGAGGACAAGAACTTCCTCACAATGTCCCTGTTCTCAAGAGTTACTCCAACATCCATTAAAGTATCCACAATCTCAACATATCTGAAGTATTATTGAGTCATGCTTAGCAGTCTTGCATAAGAAATCTGCACATCCTGGAGTCTTGAGACTTGATGAAGCCTTCCATTATTTGGCACCAAGTGTCAAAGTCATCAGGAGTGATCAGTGGAGACTTTGTCAAAGTTCGGGTTTCCATATCAGCCTTTGTGATAGCTGCCATTTGAGTTGTTAAGTACTTTGTGAAATTGAAGAGATTAAGATGGTGAGATCTTACAATCAACTGCCTAAAAAGCTCTGATACCAATTGCAGGACCGGTTAAGGAATAGTCAATACAATCAGTCTCATAATGAGTAGAGTGTTAGAGCACTTAACCGATCAAATAGGGAACCGGGTTTATATGAAAGATACGAAGAACACAAGTAAACAATAAGACAGAATTAAGAAAAATAACAGGTTAATATGGTTCTCTAGAATGTTATATATTGCTCTCATGTTATTTTACAAGTGTTACAAAGCATATTTAGAAATACAAGGGACTGAGATACTTTATACTACATTGTACAACCGGCCATACTTTGAAGGCCAGTTGGAAATACTAATCTAGACAACAAGATCAATGTAAAGTCAAAGGCAGATTGCCTTTTAATTAGTGACTATGACATGCCATATCTCACATGCTAATATATTAAAAAAGGATAAAATGTACATAGTAGGAAGTTACAGACTCAAAACCATAATCTATAGTGTACTAAAGTATGGACCTTTTCACCAACTTCTATAAGTTGGTGAGTCTTCAGAGTTGCAGTGGAAAGTAACTCAGCTTCATGTAACAGTAGATCATAGAAAGCATGTCCTCTCTATCTTTGGAAGAAATTAGTCTTCACTTCATTGGCTTCAAAAGACTTTATCTTTAATGCTTCGGAAGACTTCATCTTTGGCTTCGGAAGATTTGGTGTTTGGGTTTGGAAGATTTTACACTTAGAATAAATTCTGTGATGAGTGTAAAACTTCTGAAGTAACTTCTACCTAGTGCATCAGTGCATGCATACAGGAAGCTTCTTGGTTGTTTTGGTTTGTTCTTATAATCATGATTGCTAAGATTGAAGCTCTTGAGTTAGATGAGAGGAGCAGAAATTTTAATGGACCTCAAGTCATTGAGGCATATAAGTTTCCATCAGAAACTCATTCTGTTGAAAATGCCTTTGTGATAGTGGAAGAGGATTTTCTATCTTCCAAAGATCAAGCAAGAACAACTAGATTCATTGCTGCTTTGTAACAAAACAAGCAATCATCTTCAACTCCATCTACCGCAACACCCACATGCATTCCTAGTGAACGAATATCTGAAGAGCAAAAGGCAGCTTAGAATGCATTTGTTGCTAGTTTTGAGGCATATCTGGGAGGAAGACATACTTCAGCACAGCTGATTCAGGAAGATCTGGAAGAAATGGATCCAAATGATGTTGAAGAAATGGACTTACAATGGCAGATGCCCATGATTGCAATGAGAGCCAAGAAATTCTTCCGAAAAGGGAAGAGGTTTGAATGAGAACACAAAACTTGGATATGACAAATCCAAGGTAAAGTGTTTTAATTATGGTGTGACTGGCCATTTCTCTAGGGAATGCAATGGTCCCAGAAAAAGTAGCAACAATTACTGAAGAACTTCACATGGTCAGCCATCATCTCAATCCAATTCAAGCTTTCAATTAGGCAATCAACATCAGTATCAACAACAAAATTAGCACCAACAAACTCATCACAGTCAACCCCAACTAACTCATCAAGCTTAGGGAAGCAACCAACAAACTTCTAATGCACTTGTCATCGGACAAGATGGAGTTTGCGACTGGACCCTATATTCAAAGGAAGTCAACCCTTAATTTTAGAATCTTGCTCTCATTGCTCACATTAATGATGGTCCAACTCCAATGCCAACTGAGGTAAAATCCAATCTCTGTAGTGATAAATGCATTAAAGAAGTACAGGGATATAGAGAACATAATCACAAGTTGGCTCTTAAAATCAAAGAAGAAAAAGTCAAATCTGAAATGTTAAAACAAGAGATGAAAAGTTTTGAAATTAAAATAAATCACTTCATTTAGATATTGAAAAACTCCATGGTGAAAAGTACACTCTAGCAGCTGAGAATGAGAAGTTAACTAAATTGTTAACAAAAACCAAAGCTAAGCTATCGGCTACGGAAGTGAAACTTGAAAAGTTTTAATTCTCTTCTGCTAAGCTGCAAGAGTTACTTGACTCACAGAAAGAGCCAAAAGATATAACCGGGATAGGATACAATTATTGTCCACCTCCATACAATGACAACTATACGGTTATGCCTGAGGCACTCACTCATTCTGATTCAACTGAACCTAAAGCAACTAAAACTAAAACAATGGTTTCACAAATAACTAATCCTCACAAGAAACTAAGTGTTTACTTTGAAACCAATAAGGATAAAATCAAGTTGGGTCACCCAATCAAAATCAAAGAGTGCTCAGACAAACCCTTAATTGTCCCGATACCAAAATGCCCAGTCAAAGCCATTGTGCCATTTGTGAAATTCATTTCGAAAAATTTCAAGGTGGAGAAGAATGCTGAATTATCTGTGAAATCCTTTGCTGAAAGCAGATCTGATAGTGAGATTAAATCTCCAAAAAGTTCTAGCAAATCAGAAAAGGTTTCACTAAAATCCAAAGGTAAAGCAACAACTTCTTCATCATCCAAAGGGAAATATTCCGTAGTTCAAAAATCACATGTACAAACTGAATTTCAATCATCATCAAATTACAAACAGGGTGTCGGTTTTGACATTTGCAACAAAGAGGATGTAGACCAACTTGAAATGGAATCAAGTAAGGGTAAAAAGAAGCAAAAGCAGTCTCCAAAGACCAAGCCAAGTAGAATTATGAAACCATCTACTAAAACTAATAAGACTGAAATTGCTTCTTCATTGAAAACAAAATATGAGGCTAATCTAAAATCTGTTAAATCACATGATGAAATCAACAAAGGCTAATTATGAACTTTAAGAATGTAACGCACCGAATTTTCGGTCAAAGGTGAAGTTCTCGTGCGAAAGAGAGAGTTCTCGCGTGAGTGATAAAGTTCTCGTGTGGAGGCAGTTTTCGTGCGAATAGAAGTTCTTGCGCGAGAACAGCTGCAAGGAGAGAGAGAGACACTATAGATAGGCCATGCACCTAATCTGCTCTACGTCATGAGAAAAGTCATGCTGTTGTACTTGTGAAGAATGGAGTTGGTGCTACGTGGTGTCTAAGGTATGTATTTGTCGATATTCGATGTATTTATGCATGTATGAACCATATGTAATGATATTGCATATGATTATGTAGCTTTTGGCTCGAAACACTCTCGGTTTTGTGTTGTTCGTGTGCAAAGATATCGTAAGGTGACTTCTAGTCCCCTCTTTTATGAGTTTTATCATGTTTTGGGGCTAATATGCATACCTAAATGAATGTTTTGTAAAAGAATCATGTTTATAACTGGTATTGCATGTTTTGCATGTTAAGTGGTTAAAGGAGCGATAACTTGTTGATAAAGTTATGTTCAGCAGAAAATTTATCGCGCGAGAGGCGAGTTTTTGCGTGAAAAGTAGTTTTCGCGGCTAACGGCTACTTTTTGAAAGTTCTCGTGTGAATGATGATGTTCTCGCGCGAATGATGATGTTCTTGTGTGAAGGAGGAGTTGTCGCTGTGAAAACTTTGCACTGTTACGTGTTATGGTACCCTGTAAGCGTGCATTAATAATGACTTAATGATGAACTTAATGCTAAAGAATTAAAGTGCGTATGTTGATATATTGTATATCATGATAGTTAAAGGCCAAAGAATGATGATAATTCACATGTGAAATGCTAAAGAACAGATACACTGTAACCCGATAAAGCACAGCTGTGAAAATGTTAAAGCGCTAAAGAAGTCTTGCAAGCAACTGATAGGTGATATGCTTGGTGCATTCTTGCATAGGAGCTACACATCGGTTTGCCCACATAGGGGTATACTTTTGGTATGCCCGTGCCGTTAAAGGAGATATGCCTAGTGCATTCTCGTATAGGAGCTACACATCGGTGTGCTCACATAGGGGTATACTTTGGGGATGCCCGTGCCGCTAAAGGAGATATGCCTCGTGCATTCTCGCAGAGGAGCTACACATCGGTGAGCTCACATAGGGGTGTACTTTAGGTATGCCCGTTCCGTTAAAGGAGATATGCTTGGTGCATTCTAGCATAGGAGCTACACATCGATGTGCTCACATAGGGGTATACTTTGGGTATGCCCGTGCCGTTAAAGGAGATATGCCTGGTGCATTATCGCATAGGAGCTACACATCTGTGTGCTCACATAGGGGTATACTTTGGCTATGCCCGTGCCGCTAAAGGAGATATGCCTGGTGCATTCTCGCATAGGAGCTACACATCGGTGTGCTCACATAGGGGTGTACTTTGGGTATGCCCGTGCCGTTAAAGGAGATTGCTTGGTGCATTCTCGCATAGGAGCTACACATCGGTGTGCTCACTGTTGGACTCAACAATTGCATTAAGAATTAATGCATAAAAAATATGATGCTTGCCACATTAAGAATAACAACCATAATGTGTTTTAACATCCAAAACAATCATTTAATAACACATTAACATCATTAACATTCATAACAATCACTAATATTTGTTTAAATTTATTTTTTAGGTTTGTACATAAAAGGAAATGTTGACTAGTGTTCACAGCGGATGAAGAAAGTCTCACAGCGGATGAAGATCATCAGCAGCGGATGAAGATTTGCTTCCAAGTGTGTGTAGCGGATGAACAACCATCCCACAGCGGATGAAGAACTCAAAGCGAACAACATTCCACAGCTGATCTTCATCCACAGTGGATGAATAAACAAGATGCACAGCGGATGACAAGCTTCTCCACAACGGATGAGATATTATCCACAGTGGATGACTTGTTCTCCATAGAGGATAGTTTAGACACTTAGGATTATGTTTATGTAATTTCATTTACATAAGGGTAGTTTAGTAATTGTATATAGCTTTTGTGTATAGGCTATAAATGGAATGCTACCCTAATCCTTTGTAACCTTTTGAACGAAATCAATACAAACAAGCAGTTAATTTTCATTGTGTTCTTGCACACACACCATACACACACATACACTGATTTCATACTCTATCATTATGGGCTTCCGCACTATAATGTTATTGTGTTGAAGTTGAGAGATATTCAAAAGATCCTTGGGGGAATCAACCTTTTATTCATGTTCATCATGAGTTTAAGCTGATTTCATTAGGTGGTATCAGAGCCTTGGCACAATCATTCATTGATTTCGATCCTCTCACTCAACAACCTTGATTTCAGTGGTTCATTAGCTTCAAAACAGACATTCACAAGCTGAAACATCATCAAACTCATCTTCTACTACTCATAAACATTCATTAAATGCAAACAAACATGATTTCAGAATCATTTTGTGCATTTTGAAGAAGTGTTGTTGCTTTTCAGCTTGAACATCACACATAACATAAGTTTTATGTGGTTTTTGTGATTAAAAAATACACGGGTATTGTTAATCATTTGTTAAACAACATTCTTTAGAAGGTTTTTTAACTGCAAATCTTCATCAAAACCTTTAAAACCCTATCGGATTTAAGGGGTTTTTGCAAACATTTCAAGTGTTATTCACTGTTTTATTGGTTTTCAATCGAAACCAATCATTGTTTGAACAATCTAAACCGTTATATTGTTCATAATCATCACAAACTAGTGACAATGTCACTAGGAACACATTTGTGTTTTTAAATTTAACAATCTGTTTTGTTGAATATTTAAATAGTTGTTTTTTCAAACAAACCCTAGAAAAACCTTAGTTTTTGATTAGAAAAACTCATACACAATTCAGAGGATTTGTGTTTGTGGATTTGAAGAACCGAAGAAGAATAGTTTTCTTCTTTTAAAGTTCTTAAAAACCAACTTTTTGATCCAAAAAGTTTTATGAAAAAGACAAACTTAGTGATTTTAGGGTTTTGACCGAAAGATTTGACCATTCATTAAATCAGAAAAAGGACAAATATTCATTTTCACACTATCTTTCTTGTCAACTGTGACATAGAAAGAATCCAATCATAGGATATTTAATTAACATTAATTAATTCCTTTATTTGGGAAACAATTAAAAACAAATAGTTTATCAAATTAACAAACAAATCCTAGAGACAATTAGGATTAATTAAATTTTAGCATCGGACAAAAATTTAAACAAACAAATTTAACTTGAAAATTATTAAGTTAAAAAAAGAAACAAACATAGATGATGAAATGATGAGTTCTAACAGTGGATTAAAACCCCCTAAATTGAAGAACAAATCAGATTTCAAGCAATGGAAAATAATGTTTAGAAACTAGATTACATATCAAGATCCAAATCTATGGACATCCATCACAGAAGGTCCTTACATCCCACTGACATTAGGACCTGACTACAACATCCAAAAGCGAGTTAGTCTGAAGAGTGTAGTTGGTGATGACCTGAAACGGGTCAAAACAAAAATGAAGGCTTACAACATTCTTGTAATGACTTTGCCTTTTTAAATTTTAACTCGTGTTGAAAAGTTCAAAACAACACATGAGCTGTGGAAAGTTCTTCACACCATGTGTGAAGGTAGTGAGGAGATACGAGAAATCAAGAAGGAAAAACTGAGGACCCAATATGAGACCTTCCACCACATCCTTGGAGAGTCCATCCCTCAACAGTTACATAGATACGTCCAACTTGTTAATGAAATGATAGTGTATGGACTTAAATGTGACACTGTTTAAATCAACAAGAAAATGTTGCACACATTGCTTAAGAGTTGGACTCAGTCAGTGTCACTCATGAAAGCAACATTGGACTTAGAGGCCCTATCCCTTGACTCACTAGTAGCCAAGGTTGAAGCATTGGAAATGGATGAAAAATCCAGGAACAATAACCTGATCAGACATGTAGAGGCTTATAAGTTCAAAGAAACCCAACACACAGACAGTGCTTTCCTCACAAGCACTGGAGAAGATGAAAATGAAGAATTCTTGGATTCTCATGACACATCATTCTTTTCAGCACCAGAATCATCTAACAATAAACATAAGTCTAAGAAGACTGGTGTTCATGCTTCTCATGAAGCCACACCCCAAAGCAAGCATCACCCTCATAACTCCAACTCAAACAAATAGCCAAAACCTCAAACATCAAACATACATAGACTTGAAAAACCAATGGATGCTCTTACTATCATTCTACAAAGTGAAGAGCAAAAGGCAACATATGCAGCCTTTTCCACCAGTTTTGAAGCATTCTTTGGAGCAAGTCGAACTCCATCTCAAATCATTCAACAAGATTTGGATGAGCTTCCACCTGATATGGTAGAAGAGATGGATCTGCAATGGTCCATGGCCATGATAGCATACAGGACTAAAAGATTTCTACATAGAAATCAGGGATTAAACATGGACAAAAAGACAATAATTGGTTTTGATAAAACCAAAGTTAGGTGCTACAACTATAAGCTTTATGGGTATTTTTCAAGAGAATGTCAACAGCCCAGAGTTGACAGAAATACACATCAGGCACAAGCCTCTAGTGGAATTCATTCAAACAGACAAGTGCCTCCACCAATTAGCATTCCAAATGCACCAACACAACCTCAAATCACACAATTCAGTCCAACTCAACATCCAACATCTTCTGCTATGATCATCAAAAAGGATGGAGAATGTGACTGGAGCCTTTATGAGGCTGAAATTCCATCACCTTCAGATCATGCCCTTATGGCTGATATTGAAGACAAACTAACAGACATCCTAAAAGAGGTAAAATAAAACCTCTGTAGTCAAGCATGCATTGATGAGGTAAATAGGTATAGAAAGCATGCTGATAAACTGTCAAAGAATGTCATAGAAACAAACATTTTAAATGAAAGTTTAAAATCTGAACAAAAACAATATGCAACTAAAATACTTTCATTACAAACAGATTTAGACAAATTAATGTCTGAAAAACTAACTTTGGCAGCTCAGGTTGAGCAACTCTCTATCTCATTAACTGAGTCAAAATCATTACAAGCTGAAACTAAAGTGAAACTTCAGAAGTTTCAGGTTAGTAACAAGAAGTTCAAAGAACTTCATGCACAACAAAGGGCCTTTAAGGACCCTTCAGGTTTAGGATATAATAAGGTAAGTCCACCTTATAATGATAATTATATTCCTTTACCTAACTCCATGACCAACAAACAGGATGAATCACATGATTCTCATGAAAAGACTGATGACTCCAAACATTCATCATCATCATCAAAATCACCTTTAAAATCAAAATCATCATTGATAAAGTTTGTTAAAAGTTCAACACTGCCACCAATCAAATCAACTAACTTTTATCAAGGTTAAAATAATGAATTTGATAATCAAACAATAGATGATGATGAGGATGATTTATTAGATGATGAGTCTGATCAGCCAATTACTGAAACTCAAAAGGTTTCTAGTGTGGCTGATTCATCAAACAAACAATCGAAACAGATTCAAGGATTTGATATGTGTTCCGGTGGAAGGAAAGCTGTAACTTCCATTGCCTCTCCCAAAACAGGTAAATAAAGGAAAAGGTAATGCAACAATTCAGCCAAAACAACAATCAGTTACTTTTAAAATTACATTAAAATCTAATTTGAAATCAAAAGTTTTCAACAAACAAACAAAATCAGAGTTGCCATACTGTGAGTGGTGTGATCAATTCACACACACCACTGAAAAGTGCAGATATGGTAAGTACTGCAAGTACTGTAAGATGAATAATCACAGTACAGAATCATGTCATTTTCACAATTACTGCTCTATTTATGAAAGAAACAATCACAACACTGCAAATTATTTCTTTAATAAGAAGAACAAGAAACAAAACAAACAAGCTTAGATTGAGAAAACCACTGAAAAACAATTAGTTGTTCAAAATAAGAGCAAAATGGGAGTTCCTAAACAAACTCCTCATCAAAAAATTGTTTTAGATAATGATAAAACTTTTTATGATAATTTTCAACTAACATCAAGGAGACATAAGTCTCGGAACAGACAAAACACTAACACTAGCTCACAAAAGAGAAGAGCACAAAGTACTTCTCCCAATAGAGCTAAAACCAGCAGACAATGCTGTTTTGGAAGAAATTTGCGTTGTTGGAAAAGATGGAAAACACAAGTCCATCTTGGCTTGGGTTGCTCCAAATAACTGATTTCTTCTGTTTTACAGGGACATCTTAGAAGGTCTAACAACATCTGGTATGTTGACAGTGGATGCTCCCGTCATATGACCGGAAATTGTTCCCTCCTTCGGGATTTTAAGAACAAAGATGGAGGCAATGTAGCCTTTGGAGGTGATAAAATAGGTGGGAAGATAACTGGCGAAGGAACAGTAACAAATGGATTGATTAGCTTTGAGAATGTCAACTACTGCTCCAATCTTCAGTTCAATCTTCTGAGCGTATCCCAAATCTGTGACAAGGGATATGCCACCTTATTCGACTCCAACAACTTCTACATCCTTAAGATGGGTTTTCAGATTCCAGAAGAACATATCCTTTTGAAATCTCCTCGTCTAAACACCACATACATTGTTGATATGAAAAATGTTTCAGCCTTAACCCCTGAAACTTGTTTATTACCAAAAGCTATAGAAGATGTCTCATAATTATGGCATAGACGATTAGGTTATTCTAATTTTACAAAATGAACAAACTTGTTAAAAATGATCTAGTTATAGGTTTACCACAAAAGAATTTTTCTGTACAGACCACTGCACAGCATGTCTAAAAGGCAAACAACATAGAGTTTCACATAAATCAAAATTGATAAACTCTAATAACACACAACTCAAATTGCTTCATATGGACCTTTTTGGCCCAACTAACATCCTAAGTATAGGAAAGAAGCAATACTGTCTTGTCATAGTAGATGATTATTCCAGATTCACATGGGTTTTCTTTCCACTACATAAGATAGAAACAGCATAAATCATTACATCCTTTATCACAAAGATTGAGAATCAACTTGACCTTAAAGTTAAATCTTTGAGAAGTGATAACGAAACTAAATTTAAAAACGACTATATTTCTTCTTTTTGTGTAGAAAAAGGAATAAGTTATCAATTCAGCGTAGCAAGAACTCCACAGCAGAATGGAGTAGCTGAATGGAGAAACATAACATTAATAGAAGCAGCTAGAACCATGCTAACTGACTCTCTATTGCCCATATCTTTTTGGGCTGAAGCCATAAACACAACTTGCTACATACAAAACAGAACATTACTCATTAAAGAACATTACAAAACGCCTTATGAATTAATGCTTAAAAGAAAACCATATATAGGATTTCTTAAGGTCTTTGGATGTTCGGTTTCCATATTAAACACCAGAGAACAATTATTCAAATTTGCTCCAAAAACAGATGATGGATTCTTTGTTGGATATTCTGGAAACTCAAAAGCTTATAAAGTATTCAATCAAAGGCTAAATATAGTGGAAGAAACAACTGATGTTGTTTTCAATTAACATTCTTTCACTAAGAAAGTCATTGGATCAAACTGGCTGTTTGATATTGATGCGTTAACAAAATCATTTGACACATCTTATTTTGATGTTTCAGGTTCCAAGGATAACAACAAATATCCAATGGTTCCACCAACAACCATTGATGTTCCATTGACAGTTGATCCTCCAAGGAGAACAACTAACACTCCTTTTAGCACAACAGTGTCAACACCAGCTGATCAACCAAACACATCAAGAGGAACATCATCAGACACTCCAGCATCCTCATCTCCTGTACCCAGTCAATCACAAGAAATCAACAAACCAAAACAACATGAAGATGATGATGATTACCATTCACTACCAGATACACATCATGAAGATGAAATCTTAGATTTCTTTCATGATTCACCACAAACATTTACTGAACCCCCTTAACAAGGCAATCACACATTACCTAATACTCTTGCTCAACCATCATCACATGATCAGACAATCACCAATCTTGATTCAATAATTCATATTGATCAGATTACAACCACAAGAGTTCACAAGGACCATCCAATAGAAAACATCATAGGTGACCTCAACACCAGATTGACTCGTAGTCAATCTGATACAGCAAACATTTGCGTGTATTCTTGTTTCTTGTCCTTAACTGTACCCAAAAACAACACTGAAGCATTAAAGGACAACAATTGGATAGAAGCTATGCAAGAGGAACTACAGCAATTCAAGAAGCAAGAAGTTTGGAAGCTGGTAGATATGCCTGAAGGTCAATATGCAATTGTCACAAGGTGGCTATTCAAAAACAAAGCAGATGATAGAGGGCTTGTCATAAGAAACAAAGCAAGGCTTATAGCCCAAGGTTATACTCAAGAGGAAGGAATTGACTATGATGATGACTTTGCTCCTGTAGTAAGACTGGAAGCCATCCGAGTATTCCTTGCTTATGCCTCATCTCAGAAGTCCATTGTCTACCTAATGGATGTCAAATGTGCATTCCTTTATGGTAAGATAGATGAAGAGGTATACGTTGTTCAACCATCAGGGTTTGAAGATCCAGATTTCCCTCACAGAGTCTACAAGTTAGACAAAGCTCTGTATGGTCTTCATCAAGCTCCCAGAAGGTGGTATGAAACTTTATCAAAGTTTTTACTACAGAATGGTTACACCCATGGGAAAATTGACTAGACATTGCTCTTAAAGAAAAAAGAACAAGAGTTGCTAGTAGTGCAAGTTTATATGGATGACATAATATTTGGATCCACAAACACACAGCTTTGCAAAGAGTTTGAAACCCTTATGCAATCAAAATTCCAGATGAGCTCTATGGAAGAATTCACATTCTTCCTAGGACTACAAGTTCATCAATTAGCAGAAGGATTTTTCATCAATCAAAGCAAATATGTGCATCAAACACTCAAGAAGTATAACATGGCTGATTGCACTTCAAGCAAGACACCATTTGCAACTGGATTGATGTTTGGACCAGATCTAGAAGGAATATCAGTTGACCAGAAACTTTATAGATCTATGATAGGTTCACTGATGTATCTTACAGCAAGCAGACCAGATATCATGTATGCAGTTTGCATGTGTGCAAGATATCAAGCAGATCCCAAAGAATCACATATTAATGGAGTGAAGATAATCTTTAGATACTTGAAAGGCAAACTAGCACTTGGTTTGTGGTATCCCAAAGATGGAGATTTCTCTTTATATGCATATACAGACAGTGATTATGGGGGATGCAACAACAACAGGAAATCAACCAGTGGAGGCTGTTAGTTTCTTGGATCAAGATTGATCTCTTGGCAGTGCAAGAAACAAACCAATGTCTTTATGTCAACAGCAGAAGCAGAATACATAGCTGCTTCTGCATGCTGTTCTCAAGTGTTATTGATTCAAAACCAAATGCTTGACTATGGCTTTAACTTTCTTAAAACACCCATACACATTGACAATTCTACAGCCATGTTTATAACAGACAATCCTGTTCAACATTCAAAAACCAAAACACATAGAAATCAGATATCATTTTCTGAGAGATTGCTCAGAAAAGGGTCTGATCAAGTTGATCAAAGTCCACACGGATAATCAATTGGCTGCCCTTTTTACAAAACCATTTGATTCAACAAGATTTGAATTTTTGGTTCAGTCACTTGGTATGATCAACTATGAATCACCAAATTAATGTTTTTCAAAACATTAAAATAAAACTTGCTTGATTTTGTCAAAGTCCATGATTAACACCAAATTTACCTTTTTCAAAATCAAGAATCATACAAATTATTCATTTTTTATTGAATCACACATACATCTCATGAGAAATGATAGTAAACTAGCTTAATTCTTCACTTGAGTCATTTTCCACTAATAAAGACTGACTTGTATTCTGTATGATATGTGGATAGGCTCAGCATGGGACACCTAACATCACATACAATAGTGAAGAGCTAAATTCTCATGATTGTGTGGTCAACAACACATCTTGGTTTATGGTGAGTATTAATCTATCCAATATAGGATGCTTTCAAAGTAACTACAATAGACCAAGTGAAACAGTTTATAAATTGCTCAATCATACAAGTGTCTCCTCTGTTACGATAATCATAGACCTGGAGTACACCTAGGCATTCTCTGTTGTGCTAAGCACAAACCTAAATGACCTAAATTGTGATCCAAAAAGATTCCTAAAGTGGAACACATCCATCTAGGATGAAAAATCAATAAAGTCTTCATGACTACATTCCTTGTGAATGAATCAAAAGAATCCCAAAGAGGATCACCTTCCAAAGTGAAGTGAAAAAGAATCCCAATAAGGATCAACCAACATGGATCAAATTGAGCATTTATACTAGCTAGGTTATAAGTATTAAAAGTGCTTTCTAGCATATCTTGAGGAGGGTTGTAAAATTTATACAATCAAATGTGGGGTACATACAACTCATGTCAATCAACTCAAAACATGATAATCACTCACTTTTAAATCAACCATTAATACCATGCTTGAGTTTAAGTGGATCAATATATCTGCAATCAACATTGTACTTGTCTATGTCTATTCTCAAAATCATACAAACACCTCAGTGAGAACTATAGACTAGTATGATCTCATGGTATGTGCAAAAGATTCATGTGTAAAATATGATAAACATTAATTTTTTGTATGATAGTATCTTCTCTTGCTAAATGATCAACAAACAAGCAAATTGGACTTTGATAATTTCCATATTAAAGCATATAAATTTTTGTCATTTTATAACAGGTTTTTATAAATATGCAAAAAATTTAGGGGAAGAAATTGAACATGAAATTATCAAAGGTAGAAGAATTATGCATTTTCATACATTTCAAATTTTGATATTTTCAAATTTTGAAAAAATAAACAAAGCCAAGTCAAGCCAACACTAACAAATAGCAGGTTGACACATACATATTTGTTTATTTTATTGCACAATATTGATTATGAGTGATATCAAAACATCCATATATTGAATATGTTAAAATTCAATATTTTAATATACATTTTAAATCAAATTTTAAACAAACATTTTGATTTAAACAAGATTTATCAAACAAAATCTTCTTTTGGAAGAAAAACAAACAAATTTGCTTCGGAAGAAAACACCATTTTCTTTCGGAAGCAAAGTCATTAAATATTTGCTTCGGAAGAAAGATTTCAAAACATACAAAATTTAAAAGTTTTTTTTTAAATTTTGACAACTGTTCACACAACGGATGAACAAATATTACATCTGCTGTAGGTACAGTACCCCAAAAAACATTACAAGTGTTCCACAGCATATGAACATTGTTCATCCGCTGTAAACATCTCTATTCAAGTGTTCCACAGCACATGAACATTGTCCATCCACTGTGAACAAAGCATTCCATTCATTCAAATGTCCACAGCGCATGAACTTTGTTCATCCGCTGTGAACATATCAAACATTTGATCAAAGGATCCACAGCGCATGAACAAATGTTCATCTGCTATGAACAATCAGTATAATTGACCAAGGGTTTATAGCGTATGAACAAAATTGTTCATTCGCAGTGACTACAGTTCTCATACACAGTGTATAAACTATGGGCACAGGGCATGAACAAATTGTTCATCCGCTGTGTGCACAGTACAACATACAGCGCATAGATATTTATGAGGATCATATTGTCTAATTTCGGACAAATGCACATCTGGGAGAAATTGATGATCAACATGTAGTTATATCTACTATGCATGAACAACAGATCATCATTTCTAAAGAAGTTATAAGAAGAGTGCTACAACTGGGAGAAGTTGATGCTGATGGCCTAGTAGAGTTTGATGAACACTCTTTTTTACATGTGTTCATGCAGATTGGCTATATAGGCAGTATTGAGAGAAAACAGATCATGAAGTCATATATGTGTGCACAATTCAGATTCTTGATGCATACATACCAAAAGACTATGACCAACAGGAAGACTGGCTGAAATGCCACATCTCTAAGAGCCTCATGTGCTATAGCAAGTATTATAGCAAGAAGAGCTTTCAATTTTGCTGCACAAGTGCCGAATGGGCTAGTGTACAACATCACTGAGGTGAGGAACAAATTCCTGATGTTTCCCAGATTCATCCAAATGATTATAGATGATCTCCTTCCAAACATTCCAAGACAAGGTACCATATTCCATCCTGTGCACTTCAATGAGCATGTCTTTAGGAGGATAAAATCTAGCATTTACCAAAGGAATGAAGTGCCTGTACCTCAACACATGATTGATCATGAAATCCCTGTTCCTTAGGTATTTCTAAGGATTCCAGGATAGGATAAGCCTTTAATGCTTTACCAACATGCCATCCAACAAGCACACATCATACAACCACACCAATTCTACCAGAACAACCCATTAGCCCACAACAACCAGTCCCACAAAAACAACCCATTAAGGAGGAATTCCAACAAGCTGAAAACATACAGTTGGATCTCCATTTCCCTTCACCTCATCACAATCCAACTTTATCTGATCAACAAACTTTGTCATCTCTTTTGAGAGATATAGATACAGCCCATGAAGAACAATATGATGAATATGAGGATGTTGGTACATCATCTCATGAGCCCATACAACAACAGACAGTCACTGCTGATGAAGCTGAAACAAGCAATGAAAATCTCACTAAAGATGATATTGAGCATTCCAAAGTCTTTCTCTTTACAGGATATAACAAGCTGATTGAAAGATCAAATAATAAAGCTAAAAGACTAAGAGAAAAGATTAAAGTGAAAGATAAAGAAATAGAGAAGTTAGAGTCTGATCATAAAGCTCAAAACCTGATTGTTAAGTTTGTTGAAAAACAACTTGAACAGACCAAAGGTGAATTGAAAGCTAAAGACAATGAGCTTAACTTAGCCAAAGCTGAGATTGAATACTTGGCTAAACAATCAAAATCAAAGGAAAATGAAGTAGATGAGTTGAAGAGGATTATAGAGGCTTAAAATGAAGAAATAAAGAGATTAAACAGAGAGCTGGAACAGACTGACACTCAACTGAATATGGAAGAACATTCAGTTGATCTTGAACAAGATATGGTGATTTTGAAATGGGTGAAGAAGAAGAGATAGGTCAACAGAAAGAAGAACAACCAGAACTGGCACTGATCATTCCTTAAGAGTCATACTCTATATATTAGTTGTTTAGTGGAGCCAACCCCTTTGAAAACATCCATTATTTACCTATCTTGAGACAACACTTTCACAATCCAGATCCACAAGCTCAAGAAACCAGCATTGTTCCTTATAATCCTCTCTCTGCCAAGCAAAAGGAAATAATCATACAGTATGCTGAGACTGCCTCTATTCAACCTGAACAAGCAACAGCAGAAGCTTTATCATCATCACCACAAGTAAAAACTTATGAGAGAAAGAGGAAGAGAACTTACTTGGGTTCTTCATCAAAAGGCAAGATACCAGCAGAAGAGTCTGAAGCATCAAAATCACCTCCATTTAAGCTGCTCAAGGTGAAGCAAGAACAACCTAAGAATGCTGATCCAATCCAATTGGAAGAAGGTGAGATTGCCCAGAGTTCTGAATCAAAGCAAGTCATTATTTTATTAGACTCTATGGATGAACAAGAAGAAAGTGATTCTAAAGATCTTCTTCCAAACATACAAGACCTATTCCCTGATGATCCAGATACTCTTAAGGGAATAGAGTTAGTCTCTAAAGGTTTCCCTTATGATGCTTTTATACAACTGAACCTTTATGAAGTAAAGGATTTGCTCAAGGACTTTCAAGAGGTAATGAAGAATGAAATTGAGCAAACCTACAGAAGGTACAAAGAGATCAAAGATCAGTAGGAGTTGCAGAAAAACCTGCCCAAGAATCCATAAATAGAAAAGATGACTTATCAACAAGTGAAGAGTTGGTTAAGTCACACTCGAATTCCTTAGAGATCATATGCAAGGAGGTCACTATCCCAGATGAATGATATTGCTAGGGAGATTTATAAGAACATCTCTCAAATGCCCTAAAGCCACAAGTGTTTAGACCACATCTTGCAGCATCACTCTCAACATATAATCAAGCTCCACCTGAGCTACATCCTATAGAAGAACCAAGAGAATTTATGCCACACAGGCTATGGCCTGAAGGTAATGAAGTAAGTGAAATGATTAATGAGAAGACAAATTTTGTTAAATTGTATGATAGAATAAGTCTTACTACGAGTGCAAATGAAAGAAAGATTGTGGCCTGGAAGTATGACGAAGTATGGGTTGTTGTTTTAGTGAAAAAGTATCTGGATTAGTCCAATACTTATCCTATATATCCCAATTAGGCTCCTTTGTCCTATGAAGACATAATTGACCTTCTCCTACTAAGAATGGTCAATCACACAAACAATACAAGAGGAGCAGACTACTTCCATATTCTGAGAAACTACATGCATAGATACCATAATGAATTAAAGGCCAAAGCAGACAAGGAGGATAAACTCCATATTGAGAGATTGACGAGAGAGCAAAGAGCAGCTGGGAAGGGTAAACAACAACAGACAGAACAAACAGATCAACTAGACCCTGAGCTACTAGAAGGTGTAGGTTATCCTCTAAGACCTTCTGATCTGAAGTTGATAATAAAGATGATTGAAGGCAACCAGTACCCACATCCAATCACCAGATGGTATTATGACGAAAGCCATTTTGAGGTGGTGCTGGAAAGGAAACTTGAAGGAAAAATGGCCGAGGACATAAGATTGTTTGACTCTGTAGAGATCAAACTTCTTGACCCATCTTATGTCTCTTTCTTGAAAACAATAATTTTTCCAGCTATACAAGATGTACTTTGTAAGGGTGACTGCTATTACTTCATTCATATGCTGAGGATTCTTGGCACAGTCTATGTCAATACATGCTTGAAGCAGAGGCTAGAGACTAAAAAGCAGCCACTCACCCATATTAAAGGAATTACAGGAATGAGATACTCAAGGGAAAGCATGTTATCACCACTTTAGTGAGCAACATTGATGTTCAGAGTCTAGATCAGTCCACTCAGGAGCAGCTGGTTCACCTTATAATAGAAAGAAAGTATGAAGATCAAAGGAGTGCAGTTGACTACTTCAATGAACATATAGTCAACTGTAGTAATGCCTTCAAGATCACAGCTCTCAAAGATCAGGTGAAAGAAGCTGAAGCTGACCAAGCCATAGAGCAAGACATTGACGATACTCTTAAGGCTATGGAAGAAGCCTAGAAGAAGACTGATGAAGCAGGACCATCTCATTCCTAAGGTTTCTAAACACACAGCTAGGGAAACAAACAAACAAACATATCCTTCTTTATTATTATGCATTCATACATTCATACATACATGTGCCCTTATTTACATGATATCATACAATCATTCATACATGTGGTTTTATATACATGGTATCATAAAATAATACATACATGTGTATTGATACAAACACATGAGATTCATGCAAACATACATATATGTGTTAATAAACACATGGATTCAAACAATCATTCATATTTGTTTTATTATGCTAACACTTGACATCATTCAATCAAACAATCATTTTAAATATGTATTTTGTGTAAACACATGTAAACATACACAAAAACAAACATTTAAACAAACAAATCATTCTGATTACACTTGTGTAATTAGAATAACTCATATAAAATCAATCAATCAATCATACATGTAAGTGAGATTGTGTAAGTGAGATTATACTTGTGTAATCTTAAAATCTGTCAATCAATCACAACAAACATGTGTTATACATGTAATCAATCAAATATAAACAATAACAATCAATCATACAAGTAAATAATCAAACAATCAATCATACATAACATACAATCAAAACATGCATAACATCAAGACAAACAAACAAACAAAACAATTATTCATAACAAAACACACAAAAACACATTACTAGCAAACAAAACATTAATCAATGAAACATAAAATGTTGGCAACATCATACTTAGGGGGAGCATTATTGGACTCAACAATTGCATTAAGAACTAATGCATAAAAAGTATGATGCTTGCCACATTAAGCATGACAAACATAATGTTTTTTAACATCCAAAATAATCATTTAATAACACATTAACATCATTAACATTCATAACAATCACTAATATTTGTTTAAATTTATTTTTCAGGTTTGTACATAAAAGTAAATTTTGACTAGTGTTCGCAGCGGATGAAGAAAGTCTCACAGTGGATGAAGATCATCAGCAGCGGATGAAGATTTGCTTCCAAGTGTGTGCAGCAGATGAACAACTATCCCACAACGGATGAAGAACTCACAGCGGACAACATTCCACAGCGGATGTTCATCCACAGCGGATGAACATCCAAAGCAGATGAACGAACAAGATGCGCAGCGGATGACAAGCTTCTCCATAGCGGATGAGATAGTATCCATAGCGGATGACTTATTCTCCATCGTGGATAGCTTAGACACTTAGGATTATGTTTATGTAATTTTCATTTACATAAAGGTAGTTTAGTAATTGTATATAGCTTTTTTGTATAGGATATAAATAGAATGCTACCCTAATCCTTTGTAAGCTTTGAATGAAATCAATACAAACAAGCAGTTAATTTTCATTGTGTTCTTGCACACACACCATACACACACAAACACTGATCTTATACTCTATCATTATGGGTTTCTGCACCATAATATTAGTGTGTTGAAGTTAAGAGATATTGAAAAGATCCTTGGGGGAATCAACCTTTTATTCATGTTCATCATGAGTTTAAGCTAATTTCATCACTCATATAGGGGTGTACTTTGGGTATGCCCATGCCATTAAAGGAGATTGTTTCGTGCATTTTCTCATAGGAGCTACACATACATGTGCTCACATAGGGGCTATACTTTAGGTATGCCCATGCAGTTAAAGGAGAATGACATTTGTTGTGTTCTCGCCTAGTAAAGGAACTAAGCTTCATGCTAAGTTCAAAAGATAAAGTAAACAATTGAGCTAAAGTAAAGATAAAGTATGGGTAACGCGATTCTAAAGTAATTATTAATATGAGGGTAACGTAACAATAAAGAAAACAATAAAAGGGGAATGCTGACATTAAAGTTTGGTTATCAAACGAGTTTTATGACTATGTTGATGATGAACGATGTTAAAGTTTTTATGATGTTATTGTATGTTACAGTTTTGTTAAAGAAACCAGAGCTCACTCAGCGTCGTTGATTTTTGTATGCATATTATATTGACAGGTATGCTATACATTTTGGGTGAGCTTGGCATGGATGGGAGAGCTACCTGGTACATGATCGAGACTGGTATCCCAGCATAGAACTTTTTCTAGTTAGCCAATTGATCTTTTGATGTAAATGTTAAACAATAGAAATTTATGTACGTTCTGCTGCGAATATTAATGAAATTTGATGTTCGAGAACTTGAGTTCTGATGTCCAAATCCAACTGTGGGGTTTTCGGAATGGGGCCTTACAAGTTGGTATCAGAGCCAGGTTTGAGAGATTTAGACACTCCGATGTCTAGACTCGAACTGAGAATGGGATCGATTAAGGGATGCCAGTGCCAGTAGCTCCATGCCAAGAATGTAATGACTGTTAGAGGTTCCTTGATGTTATATTTCTATTAGTGAGATTGAGGGCCAATGTTATTCAGGATAGGAAACGTTTAGGCATGAAGAGTGAAGTAAGTAGTTAGTTACAATTGGCCACTATCATTAGAAACTTACATTACTTGACATGATCTGAACTATTACCTAGAATGCTAATGTTAGCCTTTTGCATCTTATAGCAAGCTATGGCTGGAAGAAAAGCTACTTGAGGAGGTGCTCGTGGTGGTAGGGGAAGACCACCAGTCACTAGGAACCGAAAGCAGACGACTGAGGAGGTGCTTGTGGACTGTGTTCACACTGCTAGCGAGGAAAACTATCATCACTCTGAAGAGAGCATTACCTTGGAGCCTGTTGTCAGGGAGGCTATCGCCAAAGAGGTTCACAAGATCCTTTAGGACATCACGCCTTCAATCATGACTGAGGCCATGAAGGAGGTAACCAAGGAGTGGACATTGGAGGCAAAGAACAAAGCTAGCAAAAAAGATAGTGAAGGTACCAGGGAAGGCTCGGCGAAGGATGGGAAGGATGCAGGGGATGAAACTGATGGGGATTTAGCCAAAGGGTGTTCGTATTGCATCTTTAAGGGGTGCAATCCTCCATCCCTGGATGGCAAGGGTGGTGTCATTGCCACTCTCCAGTAGGTGTCTGAGATGGAAACGGTGATTGAGATCAGTGAATGTAGGGCTGACCAGGCTATGAAGTTCGTAGCTCACTCATTTGTTGATGATGTTATTCATTGGTGGAACACAGTTAAGCAGACGAAGGACACTCGTGAGTTTAGGAACTTGAAGTGGAATGACCTGAAAGAGATGGCGATGAGGAAGTTCTGCCCTTAGAATGAGATCGACATGGTGGAAAGGGAATTTTTAGGTTTTAAAGTTGGAAGTATGACCCACAGGCAGTACACATCTTGCTTCAACAAGATGGCCAGGTTGGTGCCTCACCTGGTGAGTACTGAAGAGAGGAGGATGAAGTGTTATGTGCAGGGTTTGCATTCAAAGGTCAGGACGTATGTGAAGGCAAGCGGGCCAAAGACCTTTGAGTCTTTGGTGGAGTTGGGTGGGATAGTATATGATGATGTGGTGACTAATGAGCCTCTTGAGTGGGCAAAGAAGAAGAGTTGGTTGGGAAATGTGAAGCGAGAGAGATATGAGAGGTCTGCAGCTCAGGCCAAAAAGATTAAGGTGGAATTATCCGGTGATTACAAAACATATAGGAGAAAGAATGTTGGCGAATGCAGACTCGGTTCGAGTCTGTGTTTCAGATGTGGAAAGCCGGGGCATTTCTCCAAAGATTGCCCTAATTTGGTAAAGTGCTACAACTGTGGCAAGTTGGGACACTACAGCTGAGAATTTAAAGAGGCAAAAATGGTTGACTCGGCCAAGAGAAAGGAGTCTGAGAAGGAAACTAAATCTGATAAAAAGCAAAGGGCCAAGGCTAGGGATTTCACGATGACCAGAGAGGATGCTAGAGCAGAACCTGATGTTGTGTCAGGTATGTTCCTAGTTAACAACATACTTTCTTCTGTTCTATTTGATTCTGGTGCAAGTAAGAGTTTTATAGCTGCCACCTTCTGTGATGTGATGAATGCTAAGGCCAAAGAAATAGATCATGTGTTTGAAGTATAGACTACCATTGGAAAGACTACTAAGATAACTGATGCCTTAGAGGATAGTAGCATAGAATTGAAAGGTCATAGATTCCCCAATAGGTTGTTTGTTATGATCCTAGGTGGATTTGACGTTGTGTTGGGTATGGACTGGTTAGCCGCCTACGAGGCTAACATAGTTTGTCAGAGGAAGATGATTCAGATGTAAGCGCCTGATGGTAGCTTAGTCACGATTTACGATGACATGATCTGTGAAGTTCCGAAGATGATTTCTATGATAAAGGCTGAGAAGTTTATGAGACAAGGGTGCGTAGCATTCTTGGCATAAGTTAAAGATGCTAAAGCTGAAACTGTAGAGTTGACAGATGTTCCTGTGGTGTGTGCCTTCCCGGATATGTTCCCTGATGACTTGACAGAGGTACCACCCGATCGGGAGATAGAGTTTCATATTGATCTTGTACCAGGAGCCCAGCCCGTCACTAAAGCACCGTATCGTCTGGCTCCGTTAGAGTTGAATGAGTTGTTAGCCCAACTACAAGACCTTCTCGATAAAGGATTTATAGACCGAGCATTTCTCCTTAGGGTGCTTTGGTGTTGTTCGTGAAGAAGAAGGATGGTAGCATGCGTATGTGTATAGACTATAGGGAGCTGAATAAGCTCAAGGTGCAAGTTGTTTCTCGATTATCGATTTTCGATCGAGTTATCACCAGCTGAAGGTTAAGGAGCAGGATATCCCAAAGATGGCGTTTCGGATGCGATGTGGGCATTATGAATTTCTTATGATGTCATTTGGTCTAACTAATGCTCCTACAGCATTCATGGACTTGATGAATAGGGTTTGTAGACCGATGCTCGACAAATCCGTGATAGTGTTCATAGATGATATCCTGATCTACTCGAAGAACGAGGGAGACCACGCCTGTAACCTCCGCGAGGTGCTGGAAATTCTAAGAAGGGAGAAGTTGTATGTGAAATTCTCCAAATGTGCGTTTTGGTTATGCGAGGTGTAGTTTCTAGGTCATGTGATTAACCTAGAGGGAATCATGGTTGATCCTGCTAAAACGAATTCACCTAAAACACCGTCTGAAATCCAAAGCTTCGTCGGATTGGCGGGTTATTACCGGAGGTTCATTCATGACTTTTCCAAGATTGCCTCACCGTTGACCAAGTTGACGACAAAAGATGTGAATTTTGAATGGGGCGACAGTCAAGAGAATGCGTTCATGGAGTTAAAGAAAAGATTGACACAAGCTCTAGTGTTAACGTTACCGGAAGGGAACGAGGACTTGGTTGTCTTTCCGAGGGGTTAGGGTGCGTGCTAATGTAGCTAGGTACAGTCATAGCGTACGCATCTCGATTGTTAAAGGTTCACGAGGTGAACTACCCTACCCAGGATCTAGAGCTGGCTGCTGTGGTATTCACGTTAAAGATATGGAGAAACTATTTATATGGTGTCAAATGTATGATTTTCACGAACCACAAAATCCTGAAGTATTTCTTTGAGTAGAAAGATCTTAATATGAGGCAGAGACGATGGTTGGAGCTTATAAAGAATTACGACTGTGAGATTCATTATCACCCGGGTAAAGCTAACATGGTAGCCGATGCCCTAAGCTGGAAGGAGGACCGGGAACCAATTTGGGTGAGATCGTACCAGTTGATTGTGACTCCTAATGTGTTAAGACAAATCTAAGAAGCTCAAAAAGAAGCTCTAAAGCCTGAGCATGTTAATGAAGAAAGGATGAAGGGGCAGATCGCGAACCTTGAAGAAAACACCAATGATGTCAAAGCTAGATTTGGGCGTATGTGGATTCCTAGACATGGAGGTCTGCGAGAGAAGGTGTTGGACGAAGCCCACAAGACTCGCTACCCCATTCACCCGGGAACCAACAAGATGTACCATGATCTAAAGAAGAACTATTGGTGGCCGGGAATGAAAGCCGAAGTGGAAAGGTACTTAAAAAGGTGATTGACCTGTCTCCAGGTTAAGGCTGAGCATCAAAAGCCATACGGGAAAATCCAACCCTTGGCAATTCCCAAATGGAAGTGGGAGCACCTTAATATGGACTTCATAACGAACCTACCTCGCACAGCTAAAGGTTATGATGCCATATGGGTCATAGTGGATAGACTGACGAAAAGTGCTCACTTTCTACCCATCCGAGAGACGTATAACTCATAGCGACTTCCCAAATGGTTCATCGATGAGATAGTTTCCCGTCATGGCGTGCTGGTGTCGATTGTCTCAGACAAAGATACGCAGTTTACGTCCAAATTTTGGAAGAAGTTCAATGATGCGATGGGAACTAGATGGCACATCAGTACAACATACAACCCACAGACGGATGGCCAATCCGAAAGGACTATCCAGACCTTGGAGGACATGCTTCGGGCGTGTATTGTTGACTTTGGTGGGAGCTGGGATAGTCATCTACCGTTGGCGGAGTTCTCATACAATAATAGCTACCATGCCAGTATTGGTATGCCCCCGTATGAGATGTTGTATGGCCGGAGGTGTAGGACCCCGATATGCAGGGGAGAGATCGGTCAGAAGGAGTTAAGGAGTATTGAGGTCATGGAGACGAAAGGAGTTGGTTCTAGGTGGTGTCTAAGGTATGTATTCATCAATATTCGATGTATTTATGCATGTATGAACCATATGTAATGATATTGCACATGATTATGTAGCTTTTGGCTCGAAACACTCTCGGTTTTGTGTTGTTCGTGTGCAAAGATATCGTAAGGTGAGTTCTAGTCCCCTCTTTTATGTGTTTTATCATGTTTTGGGGCTAATATGCATACCTAAATGAATGTTTTGTAAAAGAATGATGTTTATAACTATTATTGCATGTTTTGCATGTTAAAGTTTTAACACCCTGAATTTTATTAAAAAGAAGAGAAAATAAATGTACAAAGAAAGAAGGGATAAATAACCCAAGTTGAGGGACTAAAGTTGTGCAGATGCAAACTTTAATATTATTGTGTTTAAAAGAGTGGGCGTGGCCGCCCACTACACTGCCACACCAACTTCCTGTTCTCAGTTTAGGAAGAAGAAAGGAGAATAGAAGAAAAGTTCATGGTTTTAGAGAGAGAAGAAGCTGAAATCTTGTTGAAGGTGAGTTTTCATGGGTTAATGTTCGGTTTCAACCGAATTTTCAGCTTCTAGGCCGACATTTGTGGTGCTAAGTTCCTGTTTTCATGGGTTTTAGGCGCTGAATTTGTAGGTGGAGGTGTGTTGCTCGAAGGTTTCTTCAGGTGAGTTCTTGAACCCCTCTTTATAGTGGTTTTCTAAGTTTTGGGGCTATTATGCATACCTAGCAAAAGATTTTTAAGTAACCGTGAGTTTTTTAGCATGTTGTTCGATGGTGCTCTGTTGTTGTATGTTTTTAAGGTTGTTTTTGAGGTTATGTTTGAAGTTTAGCATGTTTTAGTGTTGGTAACATTTTAGATCTGTGTTAGGATGAGCTAGGTTGATGTTTGGGTGTTGTTTGTAGCATCGGTTATATTTTTAGATTGTTGGGCATGCGCCCAGAATGTTCCCATGCGCCTGAAATTGTTTTCAAATGCCTAACTTACCTCATGCGCCCAAGATGATGCATATGCTCCTAAGTGTAGGCCATGCGCCTAAACAGTGGCCAATGCGCCCAGAGTTGCCCATGTGCCTAAGTGTTGGCCATGCACCCCAGCAGTGCCCATGCGCCCAGTGTTGTCCATGAGCCTAAATGTTGGCCATGCGGCCCAGCAGTGCCCATGCACCGAAGTAGGACTCATGCGCCTGCATAGTGGTAATGCGCCTAGGCTGTTTTCCTTAGAACTTTTATGCTCATGCGCCTGAGATGTCCAACTGCTGTCCATTTTGGACCTAGGGTTTTTCGAGGTTCTGTTGTGATGTGATGGCTTAGGCTTGATGTGTTATGCATGTTTGTGTGATGTGTTATCTTTCCATGTTTAACTGTTTTCAAAATGTATGTATTATGTTATGTAATACGTTATGTATGATGTTATGACTTTACGTGGTATGATGTATGAATGTACGTAAAGTATTATGTAACGAAGTGGAAGATAACGAATGATAAGTATGGAAGTAACGGATGATGAGATCCTTGTCGCGTACCCCGGTACTGTGTCAGTCTTCGAACATGAGTCAGGGGTTTGTTTACAGACCCCGGCATAGTATCAGTCTTCGAACATGAGTCGGGGGTGTTGCATACGAGATGGGATCCTTGTCGCGTACCCTGGTACTGTGTCAGTCTTCGAACATGAGTCGGGGGTTTGTTTACAGGCCCGGGCACAGTATCAGTCTTCGGACATGAGTCGGGGGTATTCCATGAGGCAGGATTCGGATGATAGTAAGTATGTATTGTTTGATGGTAAACGATGATGAAGATAATAATAATTATTATCAATGTGTACGTATGATGTTTGATCACGAACGAATGTAAGGGTTATGTTTTACCGGAAGTAAAGTATTTTATTTATAACACTAGAACTCAGTCAGTGTCGCTGACTTTTGTATGCATAATAGTTGGCAGGTATTTTGTTGATGCTGAGGAGTTACAAGCATGGATGCATAAGCTACTAGGGACGGTTTTAGGCTGGCATCCACATTTTTAATATGATGTTGTATTTCGAAATGTAAACGAATGATGTAACGTAATAATATGTTTTAAATCATTAATGAAAGTTTTAAATTCTGCTGCAAAAGTAATGCATGTTTTAAATATTTTATGCGATGACGGTCCAGCTGTAAGCATCCCGGGAATGGGGCCTTACAAGTTGGTATCAGAGCCAAAGTTTAAGAGAATTGGGTAAATATTTTCAAAACCTAAAACTTAAACTGAGAATGGGATGAAAGGAAAGGGATGGCAGTCCCAGTAGCTACGTCCCTACAGGTAAAGGAATTACATAAATGTTTTATGTAAGTTAATAAAAAGGGGGATTATGTGCGCGTCTTATGTGGTTTATGTGCTTTTGTGTAGATTTAGACACTGATGTAGTCAGGATAGGCAATGCTTGGGGGATGAAGAGTAAAGTAAGTGGCTAATCACAACTGGCCACTGTAATTAGGGACTTACTTGACATAATCTGAGCTATTACCTTGAATGATGGTGTTGGTGTTTGAATCTTGTAGTGTTTAGATGGCTGGCGGTAGGTCTTTTAAGGCTTCGCGTGGTGGAGGTCGGGGTGGACGTGGTGTCAGACCGCGTGTCACGAGGAGCAGGGCTAAGATTGCTGAGACGGCTCCTGAAGAGCCAGAGCTCCATCACCAGGACGGTGAGGACGAGAGTGCTAATCTGAGAGCCTCAATGAAGGAAGCGGTGGTTGAGGAGGTTAATCAAGTCATGCAGACGATTCTGCCGACTGTAGTGACCAAGGTTATACTTGCTGTGAGGGTGGATGAAAAAAAAGAGAAAGAGGAGAGGAGGAGGACCGTTGGGAGAGGTTCCGGCGAAGGGGAGCAACCAGAGACTGAGATGGTTGTCTCCAGTGATGATGAGGAGGAGGAAGCGGTGCAAGAAACCGCCAAGGGGTGTAGCTATGGGGCATTCCAGAGATGCAAGCCCCCAAATTTTGATGGGAATGGAAGTGCTACTGCTGCTCATCGTTGGATGAGAGAGATGGAGGCGGCACTGGACATTAGCGAGTGTCATGATGATCAGAAGGTGAAATTTGCTACCCACTCATTTGTGGATTCAGCCTTGTGCTGGTGGGACAACATTGTTCAAGCCGAGGGTACCAGGGCAATCTAGAGGATGAGATGGAATGAGTTGAAGAGGTTGGTAATTGAGGAGTTTTACCCTCATAGAGAGCTTGACAAAGTTGAGAGAGAGTTCTTGATGTTAGAGGCAGGAACGATGACGCACCAACAATATACAACGAAGTTCAATGAGATGGCAAGGTTGGTGCTAGATCAGGTGACGCCTGTGTCATGAAAGATCAAGGGGTACATTCAAGGTCTGCCGGCAGATATCCACAGACATCTGATCGCTGCCCGGCTAGATATGTTTAGGTCAGTGTTAGACCTAGCAGGGAGGTTGTATGATGAGCGAGAGGCGGTGGCGATGGTGGATGTAGAAAGGAAGCGAGACAATGTGAGAAATGGAAATGGAAGGCGGGATAATGAAGACGGATTTATGGCTGGAGGTAAGACGATGAGGGTCAATGATTGGAAAGTGGTAACAAGGAGGGAAGAAGCATGCAAGAAGTGTGGTAGAGGCCACAAGGGGGAGTGCAAGTGGGGATCAAACATCTGCTTCCAGTGTGGGAAAGAGGGCCACTAGGCGAGGGATTGTCACATGGCTAAATATTACGACTATGGCGAGACTGGACACATGATCAGAGACTGCAAGAAGTCGAGGGCAGGAAGTTCTGGTGCAAGGAGGGGGAGCAGAGGATGAAGGTCAGAGCATTCGCTATGACCAGGAGGAGGCTAGAGCGGACTCTGACATGACGTCAGGTACGTTTCTGGTAAGTTAAATTGTGCATCTGTGCTTTGATTGTGGTGCTAGTAGTAGTTTCTTACCTGCTGCCTTCTGTGATAAGTTGCACGTTAGGAGTAGGAAGGTCGGTGAGCCCTTTGATGTAGAAACTGCTATTGGTAAGTCCACTAGGTTTCCTAATGCCCTAGAGGATTGTGCGATAGAATTGGAAGAGCGCATGTTTCCTGCTAGACTGTTCAGGACAAACTTAGGTGGTTAAGTGGAATTCATCTGAAGTTCCATGTATCTCGTCTGAGGAAGTGCTCAATCGAGGAGGATATGGTAGTGCCACTAGAGGATACCAAGGTGGACGAACGACTCAACTACATAGAGCAACCGGTGGCCATTACTGATAGAAGGTAGAGACAGGCAAAGGAGAAGGGTGGTTTTATTTGTGCGAGTATAGGGAAGCCCATAAGTGATCTAAGCCTACGTATAAGATCAAGGAAGAGATGAGACAGCATTACCCGCAGCTGTTCGAGAAGCGACAGGTTTCGGTGACGAAACCCATATAAGGGGGTGGACTTGTAACACCCTGAATTTTATTAAAAAGAAGAGAAAATAAATGTACAAAGAAAGAAAGGATAAATAACCTAAGTTGAGGGACTAAAGTTATGCAAGATGCAAACTTTAATACTATTGTGTTTAAAAGAGTGGGCGTGGCCGCCCATTACACTACCACACCTACTTTCTTGTTCTTGGTTTAGGAAGAAGAAAGGAGAAGAGGAGAAAACTTAACGGTTTTAGAGAGAGAAGAAGCTGAAATCTTCTTAAAGGTGAGTTTTTTTGGGTTAATGTTCGGTTTCAACTGATTTTTCAGCTTCTAGGCCGAGATTTGTGGTGCTAAGTTCCTGTTTTCGTGGGTTTTAGGAGCTGAATTTGCAGGTGGACGTGTGTTCCTCGAAGGTTTCCTCAGGTGAGTTCTTGAACCCCACCCTCTTTTTACTGGTTTTCTAAGTTTTGGGGCTATTATGAATACCGAGTAAAAGATTTTTAAGTAACCGTGAGTTTTTCAGCATGTTGTTCGATGGTGCTCTGTTGTTGTCTGTTTTTAAGGTTGTTTTTGAGGTTATGTTTGATGTTTAGCTTGTTTTAGTGTTGGTAGCATGTTAGATCTGTGTCAGGATGTGCTAGGTCGATGTTTGGGTGTTGTTTGTAGCATCGATTATATTTTCAGATTGTTGGTCATGCGCCCAGAATGTTCCCATGTGCCTGAAATTGTTTTCATACACCTAACTTACCTCTTGCACCCAAGATCATGCGCCCAAATAGTAGTCATGCGCCCAGCATGATGCCCATGCGCGTAAGTGTAGGCCATGCACCTAAACAGTGGCCATGCGCCCAAACAGTGACCCACGGGCTCAGAGTTGCCCATGCGCCTAAGTGTTGGCCATGCGCCCCAACAGTGCCCATGCACCCAGAGTTGCCCATGCGCCTAAGCAGGACTCATGCGCCTGCATAGTGGTAGTGTGCCTAGGCTGTTTTCCTTAGAATTTTTATGCTCATGTGCCTGAGATATCCAACTGCTCTCTATTTTGGACTTAGGATTTTTCGAGGATTTTATGAGGTAGTTGGTTGTGATAGGTTCTGTTGTGATGTGATGGCTTGGGCTTGGTGTGTTATGTATGTTTGTGTGATGTGTTATCTTTCCATGTTTAACGGTTTTCAAAATGTATGTATTATGTTATGTAATACGTTATGTATGATGTTATGACTTTATGTGGTATGATGTATGAATGTACGTAAAGTATTATGTAATGAAAGTGGAAGATAACGAATGATAAGTATGGAAGTAACGGATGATGAGATCCTTGTCGCGTACCTCGGTACTGTGTCAGTCTTCGAACATGAGTTGGGGGATTGCTTACAGGCCCCGACACAGTATCAGTCTTTGGACATGAGTCGAGGGTATTGCATGAGACAGGATGGCATGTGAAAGAGAAGAGGTCTTGTTGCTCGCCCCGGTACTGTGTCAGTCTCCGAACATGAGTCGGGGGTTTGTTTACAGGCCCCGACACAGTATCAGTCTTCGTACATGAGTCGGGGGTGTTGCATACAAGATAGGATCCTTGTCACGTACCCCGATACTATGTCATTCTTCAGACATGAGTCGGGGGTTTGTTTACAGGCCCCGACACAGTATCAGTCTTCGAACATTAGTCGGGGGTATTGCATGAGGCAGGATTCGGATGATAGTAAGTATGTATTGTTTGATGATAAACGATGATGAAGATAATAATAATTATTATCAATGTGTTCGTATGATGTTTTATAATGAACGAATGTAAGGGTTATGTTTTAACAGAAGTAAAGTATTTTATTTATAAAACTAGGACTCAGTCAGCGCCGCTGACTTTTGTATGCATAATAGGTGGCAAGTATTTTGCTGATGCTGAGGAGTTACAGGCATGGATGCATAAGCTATTGGGGACGATTTGAGGCTGGGATCCACATTTTTAATATGATGTTGTATTTTGAAATGTGAACGAATGATGTAACGTAATGATATGTTTTAAATCATTAATGAAAGTTTTAAATTCCGCTGCAAAATTAATGAATATTTTAAATATTTTATGCGACGACGGTCCAGATGTAAGCGTCTCGGGAATGGGGCCTTACAAAAGTGGTTAAAGGAGCGATAACTTGTGGATAAAGTTTTGTTTAGTAGAAAAGTTATTGCGTGAGAGGCGAGTTCTCGCACGAAAAGTTGTTTTTGCGGCTAACGGTTTCCTTTTGAAAGTTCTCACGCGAATGATGATGTTCTCGCATGAATGATGTTGTTCTCGCGCGAATGAGGAGTTGTCACTCGAAGTGAGAAGTTCTCGCGCGAATGTGCTTTGGACTGTTACGTGTTATGTTACCCCGTAAGCGTGCGTTAATAATGACTTAATGATGAACTTAATGCTAAACAATTAAAGTGCGTATGTAGATATATTGTATATGATGATAGTTAAAGGCTACAGAATGATGATAATTCACATGTGAAACGCTAAAGAACAGAAACACTGTTACACGATAAAGCACAGCTGTGAAAACGTTAAAGCGCTAAAGAAGTCTTGCAAGCCTGATAGGAGATATGCTTGGTGCATTCTCGCATAGGAGCTACACATCGGTGTGCTCACATAGTGGTGTACTTTGGGTATGCCCGTTCCGTTAAAGGAGATATGCTTGTTGCATTCTCGCATATGAGCTACACACCGGTGTGCTCACATAAGGGTATACTTTAGGTATGCTCGTGCCGTTAAAGGAGATATGCCTGGTGCATTCTCGCATAGGAGCTACACATCGGTGTTCTCACATAGAGGTGTACTTTGGGTATGCCCGTGCTGCTAAAGGAGATATGCCTGGTGCATTCTTTCATAGGAGCTGAACATCGGTATGCTCACATAAGGGTGTACATTGGGTATGCCCATGCTGTTAAAGGAGATTGCTTGGTGCATTCTCGCATAGGAGCTACACATCTGTGTGCTCACATAGGGGTGTACTTTGGGTATGCCCGTGTCGTTAAAGGAGATTGTTTCGTGCATTCGCAGATAGGAGCTACACATCGGTGTGCTCACATAGGGGTGTACATTGGGTATGCCCATGCTGTTAAAGGAGATTGCTTGGTGCATTCTCGCATAGGAGCTACACATCGGTGTGCTCACATAGGGGTGTACTTTGGGTATGCCCGTGTCGTTAAAGGAGATTGTTTCGTGCATTCGCGCATAGGAGCTACACATCGGTGTGCTCACATAGGGGCTATACTTTGGGTATGCCCATGCAGTTAAAGGAGAATGACATTTGTTGCTTTCTCACCTGGTAAAGGAACTATGCTTCGTGCCAAGTTCAAAAAATAAAGTAAACGATTAAGCTAAAGTAAAGATAAAGTATGAGTAACACGATGCTAAAATAATTGTTAATGTGAGGGTAACATAACGATAAAGAAAAAGATAAAAGGGGAAAGCTAACGTTAAAATTTGGTTATCGAATGAGTTCGATGACGATGTTGATGATGAATGAGGTTAAAGTTTTTATTATGTTATTGTATGTTACAGTTTTGTTAAAGTAAACCTAGAGCTCACTCAGCGTCGCTAACTTTTGTATGCATATTAGATTGATAGGTATGCTATACATTTTGGGTGAGCTTGGCATGGATGGGAGAGCTTTTGTTAGTTAGCCAAGTGATCTTTTGATGCAAATGTTAAAGAATAGAAATTTTTGTACGTTTCGCTGTGTATATTAATGAAATTTGATGTTCGAGAACTTGAGTTTCTAATGTCCAAATCCAACTGTGGGGTTTCCAGGATGGGGCCTTACAAAGAACAATAAGAACATAACCTGGTTGATTTCTCCAAGGATCTTTCTAAATCTCTTAATAAATATAAAAATAGATTGTTATATTGTATTTAACAAACAATAATCATGGTGCGAAAACTCAAGATTAATGCCATGATATCAGTGTGTGTGTTATTGCAAGTGATTGAATGCTTGAATGATAATAAACTGCTTGATTGTATTAATTATTCAAAAGCTTAGAAAGGACTAGGGTATTATGCTATTTATAGCCTATATAGATAGCTATTTACAATTACAAAAATACCTTTATTAAACGAAAATTACATAAAAATACTAAGTCTAAGTCGTCCGCTGTAGATGTTAGACTATTCGTTGTGGATGCTAAGTCTTCCGCTATGAATGTTGAATAAGCTGTCTACTGTGGCTTGGATGCTGTCCACTGTGAACACTTCTTGTATGTTTGTCTTGTTAGTTGTCCGCTGTGGAGTGTTCATTCGTTGTGGATTGAACATCCGCTATGGACTGTTCACCAGCTTTGGATTTTGGTCATCCGTTGTGTGAGTTGTTCATCCGCTGTAGACACTTGGAAGTTGTTCTTCATCCGCTAAATACACTTGGTCATCCGCTATGGGCACTTCTTCATCCGCTGCCGACACTTGTCAAAATTTCTTTTATCTACAAACCTGAAAAGGAAATTTAAATAATAATTAGTGTATGTTACAAATGTTAATGATGCTAATGTGTTAGTTAATGATTGTTTTAATGTTAGAACACATTATGTTTGATTATGGCAAGCATTATCCCTCTTAATGCACTTGTTGAGTCTAGCAATACTCCCCCTAAGGCTGATGTTGCCATCTTTTAATGTTTGCTCGTTAATGTTTTGTTTGTTAGTAACTATGTGTGTGTGTGCTTGTTATGACAGATTGTAATTGTTGTGTGTTTGACTTATACTATTTAATTGCATGTTTGAATGTTATGCATGATTGAATGATTGATTGTTTGTTTGATTATATATATAATTGAATGATTGTTTGTTTATCTCATTGTATGAATAAGTGATTGTCTGTTTGTCTGATTATATGAATGAATAATTGATTGTTTGTTTATATTACATGTATAATTGTTTGATTACTTGTTTGATTGAATGTTTTTATATATGATTCACTGATTACACTTGTGTAATCAGAATGCCTTGTATGTTTGAGATATGTATGTTTGCTGGTATGACTTGTTATTTGCCAAATTGTTTGTTATGTTTGCTAATTATGTATGATATAAATGTATGATTGATGTTTTGATGTGTTTGTTGATTGTTATGGATGTTTAAAAGGTTAGACATATTTGTTTGTTTGTTTTTGTCTGTTTGTATGTTAGAAACCTTTAAGAATGAGAAGCACCAGCTTCTTCTACATTCTTCTGCACATCTACTGAGGCCTTCAAGGATTCTTTAACATCTTTCTCAATTTCTTGATCCTTTTCAACTTCTTTCACTTGAACTGATACTGGAGTGATCCTTAGTGCATTTTTGCAGTTGACTATATACTCAACAAAATAATTAACAACACTTTTATGATCATCATATTTGCTCTCAATTGTTAGATGAACCAACTGTTCAAGTATAGATTTGTCTAGGCTTTACACATCAATGTTGCTAACTAGTATGGTTACAAGATGATTGCCTTTCAGTATCTCAAGATTGTTGTTTTCTGATATTCTAATGCCTGTTATGCCTTAAATGTGTGTTAATGGTTCCTGTTTGGTTTCTAACCTCTATTTGAGTGCATCATTTACATACATAGTGCCTAAAATTCTTAGCCCGTGTATGAAATAATAGCAATCTCCCTTGCAAAGAACATCCTCTATTGCAGGGAATGTCTTTGTTTTCAAATATGATACATAGGATAGATGAAGGAGTTTGATTTTCACCGGATCAAACAAGCTTATGTCAGGTGCTTCCTTTCCTTCAAGCTTTCTCTCAAGTAGAACTTCAAAATGAGTTTCATCATAATACCACATTATGATTGGGTGGTTGTACTGATTTCCATCAATCTTTTTCATAATCAGTTTCAAATCTGATGGCCTTAGTGGCTATCCCACTCTTTCTAGCAGTTCATTATCCGACTGCTCTGATTGTTCTTCACTTGTTTGTTTTCTTTTACCAGCTGCTTGTTGTTCTTTTCTGAGCTTGGCAATATGAAGCTTATCTTCTCTGTCAGCTTTTTGTTTCATCACATGATGTTGTTTGTTCATGTATGTTCTCATTATATGAAAGAAATCGGATCCTTTGGGATTGTTTGTATGATTGACAATTCTCAGCTGCATCAGGTCAAGCTTGTCTTCTTACGTTAGTGATCCCAGTTAGGATATGTATGGTAATTACTGGACAAGTCCAGATACTCTTTTGATGAGCAAGCATCCCAAATTTCATCGTTGAGCCTGTGAGAGTTATTTTGTGATACAGCTTGACAAAATTTGTATTTTCATTGATCATCCCTCTCACTTCATTTCCCTCTGGCCATAGCCTGTGACACATGAATTGTTGGGCTTCCTCAATTGAGTGAAACTCAGGAGGTGTTTGATGATATGTAGATAGAGAAGATGCAAGATGTGGTCTAAAGATCTATGGCTTCAGTGCATTTACAAGCATGTTCTTGTATATCTCTTTAGCCATTTCATTCATTTAAGTTACAGATCTTCCTGCATATGACCTGTAAGGTACTCTTGTGTGACTCAACCAGCTTTTAACCTGGGATTAGGTCATCTTTTCTATTTGAGGATCCTTTGGTAAGTTCTTCTAAAGCTCTTGTTTGTCTTTGATTTCCTTGTATCTTTTGTATGTTTGCTCTTTTTCATTTTTCATTACTTCTTGAAAGTCTTTGAGCAAGTCTTTAACCTCAGATATGTTATGATGTATGAATGAGTCATATGGAAATCCTCAGGTTGTTAACTCAAATCCTATTAAGGTCTGAGGATCCTCAGTGAAGAGTTCTTGTATGTTTTGTATGTTCTCATTATCATCCCTTTCTTCATCTTCTTCACCAGAATCACTCAGGATGATAATAGGCTCGTGTTACTAATTAAATGATTGGTCTATTTCTCCTTCTTCAAGAACAACAGCCTTATATGTTATTTGTTTTAATTCATCTACATCAACTGGTTCAGCTTTCACGTTCAACAGCTTGAGAGATGGAGAATCAGGTTCTTCTTGTTCTTGAACCTATTATTTTCCCTTCTTTAAAGAAGCTAGGTACAGCCTCTTTCTT
Organism: Flaveria sonorensis; assembly: GCA_025506505.1. Classification (NCBI taxonomy): domain Eukaryota; kingdom Viridiplantae; phylum Streptophyta; class Magnoliopsida; order Asterales; family Asteraceae; genus Flaveria; species Flaveria sonorensis. The sequence continues at coordinate 19,772,791 of CM046437.1, read as the reverse complement.
TTTCTTTCATATGTTTTTAGAGAAGGATGTGATGATGATGAGGCTTGATCTTTGGTTGGGTTTGGTTGTTCTTTCAAGGATTCAGCAAATTGTTTGATTAGTTTCTTTGCTTCTCAGAGAGTGCTTTCACTGGAATAATGTCTATTTATGTTGATTGGGTGTCTGGTGTATGAAAATGTTGCCTAAGTATTGGTGAATAGTGTATGTTCTCAAATGGATTTGACTCATTACACAGTTGTTCCATTGAGTATGACTCCTCAGGGATAATAAGTGCCAATTCTATATGTTGTTCCTGGGAGCTTGTTTCTTCTACTTGAGTCAAAATATGTTCTTCAAAGTCATCACTCATGTCATGTTCTTGACCTTCTGAATGTTCTTCCTTATTCAGTTGAGCATCTTTGAGTTCCAACTCTCTGTTTAGTATGTTTATCTCTTCAGATTGAGCAGAGATTATCTTTTTAAGCTCATCAATCTTAGAATCCTTTGCATCTATCTGCTCAGTCAGATATGCAACATCTAATCAATTTCTGAGCTGTTTGATCAGCTATGAGCTTCTCTATCTCTTCATCTTTTTCTTTCATCTTATCTTTCAGCTTTCTTGCTCTATAATTAGACTTCTTAATCAGCTTGTTATACTCGATGAAAAAAAACACTTTATAGTATTCAATCTCAACCTCTATTGGAATCTCACTGCCCTGTTCTTCACCTTCTACAAGTTCGGCAGTGCTTTGCTGTTCTAAATCATGTTCTGGAGCTAATGAGGTGCCAACTTCTTCATGTTGACTTGTGTGTTCTTCCAAAGATGCATCAATGTCTCTTACAAAAAAAGACAAAGTTTTCTAATCAGATAAGTTTGGGCTTTATGGTGGTGAAGGAAAATGATGTTCAAAGTGCATTTGTTCTTGCTATTTTTAAATAAATCATTCTGGTTCAGGAGCAATAGGATCTAGATGAAGTATGATTGGTTCAGGCTCAGGAGCAGTTTGCTCTTCTTGTATGATTGGGGCTGGTTGGATGATTGGTTGTTGATGAATAACATTTTGGAACATCATATGAGGTTCACCTTGTCCTGGAATCCTAATAAAAATGTCTGGTACAGGGAGGTTATGATCAATCATGTGAGCAGGAACAGGCACTTCAGCTCCATGGTACAAGCTTGACTTGATTTTGTTAAACACATGTTCATTAAAATGAACTGGTTGGAAGATAGCACCCTCTCTTGTTATGTTTGGTAAAAGATCATCAATGATCATCTGAAGGAATCTGGGATACATCTGAAACTTGTTTCTTACTTCAGTCAAGTTGTAGATCATTCCATTGAGGATTTGGCCAAAGTTGAAAGGTCTCCTTGCTATGAGCTTGAAATTGCAGAGGAACTTCTTAAAGAAGTAGCATCCCATCCTATCTTTCTGTTTGTCATTGTCTTTTGGTAAGTGTGCATTACGAATCTGAATTGAGCACACATGTATGATTTCTTGATCTGTTTTCTCTTAATGGTTCCTGTATAACCAATTTGTCTGAATACATGCAAGACATAATTCTCATCAAATTTTATTGGTCCTTGGGCTTCTTCTTCACCAAAATGTAGTACTCTCCTTATTACTTGTTCTGAGATAGTAATCTGATGATCATGAACTATGAAGACTAGTACTTGTTGGTCATTCATTTGCTCTAGATGAGAATGAGTCCAAAATTGGACTATGTGTTCCTCATAAATCTCTGGTCTTGCTGTCATATAATGAACCATTATTGTTTATCTAATAGCATGAATAATATCTCTATAGTTCTCAGCTTTGGGTGAATTAGGGTTGAGAAAGGCACTGAGATTATGATCTCTGACAAATACTAGATTTGCCATATATGCAATGAAAAAGATTAATGTTAGTATATTGATTGTTAATGATGTGCGATGATGAAATATTGATCAAGTGTACATTGGATTGTTGTGATTGTTGTGAAATGATGAATTATGTATGCTTAACACTTGTGACTTGTTTAAAGTGTATGTTTGATTGGTATTAACCACTAACTCAGTTTGACTTATCAAAAGTCAACTGTTTGGTCAATTTTTATCATGAAAATCTTGTTTGATTTAATTTATTTTGATACCAATTGTTGTTCATTGTGTTTGTTTCATCATAAAGAGTTGTTTGTGTCATATTATACAATAATTATTGTTCATGAATTTCAGTTTGACCTTTTAAAGTCAAAAAGACCATTTAATGCACATTGAATGAATATGCATTTAATGTTTATGTGTTTAATGCCATGCCAAATTAACTGATTTTACATGTTTGTAAATGAATTTTGAACATGTTTACCTAGTTATAACATATTTCAAGTACTTTTAACCATTTTCAAAGATCAAACATCAATTTTTGTATAATTTTAGCTAGAACATCTTGACTGTTCATGAACCCGAGGAACACTTAATCAAATTACATCAAAACAAAGTCCTAATACATTTGACTAAGGTCATCTAACACATATCCGGTGTTTGATTTGGTTTAAAACATCAAAAGTGACAGGATCAGTGATCTAAGTTTGATCAATTAGAGTTGAATCGCAGCGGAATTAGAACAAGAATTAGACAAATATAGCAAGAACACAATAGATATTCAATGGAACAGTACACGGTTATAGAGAAAGAGGGTTTTCTGCAAAAGGGATAATATCATTCATGCACAAATGCTTCGGTATGGCGGCCGCTAAGCTTCACTAAGCTGCGCTAAGCTACACTGGTTACAATTAGGTCAACATTCCTTATATAAAGGAATGTGACGTCTGCTGATGTCATTTGATAGTGATGTCTAACAGAATTATTACAAACAACTGAAAGTAAGCAAACTACTGAGAATGTTCACAACAACTGAGAACATCTCAGAGTATGCTAAGTACAAGATGAAACTAAAACTACTGAAAGTACAAGTACTGATTACAAGAAACATAAAACTACTGAAAGGAAACCATCACAACTACTGAAGAGGTCTTCTTCAGCTGTTGTGACAACATCTGAAACTTGATCTTCAGTCTTTGTCTTCAGCTTTTGTCTTCAGACTTTGTCTTCAGTTCTTTAGCTTCAGACTTTGTCTTCAGTTCTTTAGCTTCAGACTTTGTCTTTAGCTTTTTCACTTCAGACTTTGTCTTCAGCTCTTTCACTTTAGACTTTGTCTTCAGACCTTGTTATCAGTTGATGTCTTCAGCTGTTGCAGACTACTTCAGTTGTTGTAATGTCTGTGGGACTTAAAGTTTTTCTGATCAGGCTCATTGGTTCTTTTGGTCCAACAAACTCCCCTGAACCAATGCAGCCAAAACCTTTAAGCTTATTGAGGTCCCACTTATTCTTGGCAGAAATACTCTCTTGATCAGCATCAGAGATATCAGATAAGCACAGGCCAGGGAACAGGTTTCAGTAGATGTGAATGTCAAAGGATGGAAGGGAACTCTGTCTTGGGGAACTGGACACAGAGCTGTTATCCCAACCATGAAACCTACTTCCCATTGATGAGTCTATAAGACTCTCTGACGTAGGCCTCAAGGAGAACAACTTGTTCCTCCTTAGTGAGTTCTTCTGCTTCTCCTTCGAAGAAGAACTCTGGGCCATAGTACTCTGATAGGTACTTTACTGTCTTTCCATTTTTCAACTCAACAGTTGTTATCTCTCTGTAAGCAAATTCATCTGGGTGAGTCCCTTCTAATAACAACTGGAGTTCATTTTTCTTGATCTCTTCAAGCCTCTTGTATAACAACCCCTTCTTGACCATTTTGTTCTCCATTAGAGTTTGAGGGGTCATCTTTGACTTGTAGGCTCTCTTGAAGTCTTCAAGTATCTCCCAGGGTGAGACTACAATGGCCAACATAATAACAGCATCTATGGTCTTCCTCACTTGGCCATTGTATCTACTTGGTATGGATTTCTTATGAATTCTAGAACTAACCCTGGGGTCTGGCCAAATCCTTACTCTCTCCTTTTGATATTGAAAGGTATGCCTGAGAGCATACAGCCTTTGAGCGTGTTTCTTCATGGCTTGTATAGATGATGACTGAGGAAACTCTTTGTCAACCATCTTCAAAAGTTGCTCATCGTGCTGTTTCTGCTGTTCTTCTTCTTCAATCTTAACTTTCACCATTTGCCTCTGAAAGTCTGGTGTGATCATTTGTTGACTTCTGGGCTCAGGTATTTTTAGAACAGCAGAGATTGGCAGACTGTCTTCTTCATCATCTTCTTCTTCTTCTTCTTCCATCCTCAACACCCTTCTCCTCCTTCTGGGTGCATCATTGGATGTGGTTTGAGGTGGTTTTTGGGGTAAGGGAGTTGGTTTTGAGGGTTGAGTTGGTTTAAGTTTAGGTTTAGGGATTGGTTTGGAGAGTTGTGGGGTTGGTTGTTTTTGAGTGGGAGTTTGGGAAGGCTGATCTAGCATTTTTGTGGTAAGTTTGGCTTTGGAAAGCTTGGCCATATCAGTTCTCTTCCCAGCACCTGCTTCATCTAAGGCTTCGATAATCAACCCCTTATTGAATGCTTCAGAAGCACAGATTCTGGTGGTTATTGCCAGAATACTGTCTCTGGTCCATGATTTAATCTCAATTAATGATCTTCCCAAGTATTTTGCAATAAACCTGATCATTATCTCCAACCTCTCCCTTTCCATCACACTGTAACTGGCCCATCTCTCTTGTATCTCTTTAATCTCCAGCCTTCTGATCTCAGTGTCTAATGTAGCTGTATCAAAGCCCTGTCTGAAGAGTTGGTCTATTATTCTGTCCATTGATCTGCTGTGAGCTTCATCAGCTTCTTTAACCAGATCTTCCAATGATTTCTCTTCATCAGGCTTTTGAGTTTCAGCACTTTTCTTTCTCTTGTATGTGATCAGCTGTTTTTCCTTTTCTAACTCCTTTTCTTTCTCTTGTTGTTTCTCATCTTCCACTCTCTTTCTCTTTCTTTCTTTCACTGCCTTAGACTCCCCCTTTTTGGGTGCATTGGGTTCAGGGTTTGAATGGCAGAAAGCTTCTTTTGCACAGCATCATCAACAAGTGTTTGTAGATTTGAGGAGATCCTCTCATCAATGGCTTTATGCACAATCTCATTGATGATGGGAGTGATGAGAGGTAAGGAATGTTGAAAGGTAGCAACCATCTGCTCAGAGGGGTTCTGTCCCTGAGAGGTGGTGCCAAAAGCAGTGGCTGGTGGCTCAGTTGAGTGTAGTGGCTGAGTGTTTGGTGAACCTTCAGATGAAGGTGCCATCTGTGGGTTTATTGGGGCAGATGGACTTTGATCCTGAGACATTTTGGCAAGCAGTTCTTTGAGTCTGCTCACCTCAGCCTCAAGGATTGTGTTATGGGCTAAGACATCGAAGAAAAAGCCCAGGTCATCATCAGTCTTTGCTGAATCACCTGACCTCCTGATTGAATCAGGATGTACATGCCCTGAGTGTAGATCAGTTGTAGCATGTGCCCCTTGTTCTTGGTTCTGGGGACTTCCTGCCTCAGGACTGAGTCCTTCATCGGCAGTTGCCTCTGGTGAGGTCTTAGAGATGTTACCAACTGCATCCTGTTCATTTGCTGAATCAGTAGAAGTGGCAGCCTCACCAGATGTTCTAACCTCCTCCTCTACACGGGGAGATTGAACATTATAACCCCTGTGCTGTGGGTTATCAGCAGCATTTTGGTCCTCTTCCTCAGCTGTTGAGGTTCTCCCCATTGTAATTGGTTTCTGGGGAGGAGGAGAGGAATGCAGCTGACTCAGCACTTGTGCAACTATAATGGTTGGGCTTTGAGGGGCGGTTGCATTTGGAGATAGGTTTGAAGCAGATTGCACCCGGGGTGACTGGTGCTCTTCAATGGTAACCTTCTCAATTGAGATAGGTTCCAGCATTGTGGTATCCCCAATTATGGTTGCATCAGGATCCTGTTGAGAGGATGCCTGAGCGGCTAGGGCTGGTGGAGTCTTTGACACTACTGGGGGGTTAGAACCAGTAAGTGTTTCCTGTATTGGTGGTACAGGGGCATCCTCAGGGGACTCATCTCCCTGAGTAGCCTTTTTGGGCTTTTTGGTGTTGGGTTTGGTGGGGACTTTGGATCTGGAAGTGGAGGCTGTGGGTTCCCGCTGCTTGGGTTTTAGCAGCCGGGCAGCCCCTTTCAGTGTAGGGTCAGAGTTGTGCCTGGAGTATACTTCAGGCAATACAGCCGGAGCAGGGACTCCAAGGCCAACAAGGCCGTCTGATTTTAGCTGATTTAAAATTATGGCCATGAGAAACCTGGGATATAATATCCATCTGTTTGCCACAGGTTTCAAAGCCAGATCCTTTAGTTCCATGAAAACTATCTCAGAAAAATTTAGATTTTGTCGTTCAAAGATAGAGTATAATACCTGTTGCCATCGGGAGGACATCTGATCCCATGAGGAGGTTTTTGATGCAAGGCAGACATTCACCATGTGGAATATAAGACGTTCAGCATCATGGAAGTGCTTCTTCAGAATGGTGGTAGCACTTAAGTCTCCTTCATACCCGTTATTGATGAAAGACATATCAGTTGTGCCTTTCGGGTATTCTGTGACACAGGTGGCATCATGTAGATTTAGGGTTTGTCGAATGATGTCTGGAGTGATGACCACCTGTTTCTGGTTAACCAACGACTGGAGAGTGATTTGGCTATCATTCTCACCAGTTTGCACAGAGACGTTGGTCCAGAATTGGCTTAGGGAATCGGGGTATATGGTAGGATTCAGAAGAAAAGCGGTTCGGTACTGGGAATCTACCATAAGATCGATGGCATTATCAAATTTGTTCCAAAAGGCCGATTTCGAGAGGTAGGCAACACAGTTGTGTCTGGGTTTGAGTTTCATGGTCGCCATTGTTGAGAGAGTGAAGGACATAAAACGGCTAATGAAACGTTTGAAAGTAGGTTTAGGTATTTATAGGGTAAGAAAAGGCTGATATAAAACGACTGAAAGTGTTGGTGCTGTCATCAGTTGTTTGAAAACAACTGAAGACCTGGTTTTAACTTTCAGAAGTTGTAACAACTGAAGACTTGGTATTAGTCATCAGTAGTTGTGAAACTACTGAAGACATGGTTTTGGCTTCAGGTGTTGTAAACAACTGAAGATTTGGTGTTAGTCATCAGTAGTTGTAAAACTACTGAAGACATGGTTTTGGCTTCAGTTGTATGAAGTGAAACAGCAGTTGTAGAAACAACTGAAGAGAAAAGTTTCTCATCAGCTGTTGTCGTCAATTCTTAGCTCATCAGCTGTTTCATTCTGACCTCAACACTTATCAGACTTTTTGTCTGATTTTCAGACGTTTCATTGGTCATCAGTACTTATCTGTTATACTGACATCAGTAGTTGTAACTACATCAGTAGTTGTAACCACATCAGTTCTTTTCAACAGATAGAGTACTTCAGTACTTTTAAGTAATTTAGTCTTCAGTAGTTATGAAAACTACTGAGGATAAAAGAACTTATCAGTACTTATTTGTGACAATAGTATACGAATGCTCATCAGTACTTGTTGACTGAGATCATCAGTAGTTGTCACTTATTCTAGCTGCAGCATACCAAGCCTTAACACTAGGTTTTGGAAAGTTGAACTGTCCAAAGGCTTAGTAAATATGTCTGCAAGCTCATCAGCACTAGGAACAAACTTTGGATCAATCAGACCTTTTTCAAAACAATCCCTAATAAAATGGTGTCTGATCTCAATATGTTTGGTCCTAGAGTGCTGGACTGGATTCTTGACAATACAAAGAGCTGAAGCACTATCCATTAGTAATGGAGTCTTAGTCTCTGTAATGCCATAATCCAATAATTGATTCTGAAGCCAGAGTACCTGAGATGTACAACTTGCAGCAGCAATGTACTCGGCTTCAGCAGTGGATGTAGCAACAGATGTTTGTTTCTTACTCTGCCAAGAAACCAAACAGTTGCCTAGGAATTGACATCCACCAGAAGTTGATTTTCTAGTTAATTTACACCCTGCATAGTCACTATCAGAAAAAGCAACTAATTTGCAAGAGTGCCCAGTGGAATACCAAAGACCTAGAGATTGAGTACCTTGCAGATATCTAAAGATCCTCTTGACTGCAATCAAATGAGACTCTTTAGGAGCAGCCTGAAATCTAGCACAAACACAAGTTGCAAACATAATATCTGGTCTAGAAGCTGTTAAGTACATCAAGGACCCAATCATACATCTGTAAAGTGTTTCATCAACAGCTTTACCTTTCTGATCTGCATCCAGTTGTGTGGTGCTGCACATGGGAGTAGAACAGGGCTTACAGTTTTGTAAATCAAACTTTTCCAAAAGACTCTGTGTATTTTGACTGATGAATGAAAGTTCCATCAGCCTTTTGTTTGATTTGCAAACCTAGAAAGAACTGTAATTCTCCCATGGCACTCATTTCGAATTTTTGTTGCATCAACTTTGTAAATGCATCACACAACTGTGGATCAGAGGATGCAAAAATAATATCATCAACATAAATTTGAACAAGGAGCTTATGCTGACCCACTTTCTTAATGAACAAAGTTTTATCTATGGAGCCTCTAGTGAAATTATTCTGAAGAAGAAAATTTGACAGTGTTTCATACCAGGCTCTAGGAGCTTGTTTCAACCCATAAAGAGCCTTATCAAGTTTATACACCCAATCAGGATGTTTATTATCCTCAAAACCTGGTGGTTGACACACATAAACCTCTTCTTTTATTTTACCATATAAAAATGCACTTTTGACATCCATTTGAAAAACTTTAAGATTGTGGAATGCAGCATAGGCTAAGAACAATCTAATTGCCTCCAGTCTGGCTACAGGGGCAAAGGTTTCATCATAATCAATACCTTCTTCTTGTGAAAACCCCTGGACAACCAGTCTGGCCTTGTTCTTGACAATTTGCCCATTTTCATCTGTTTTATTCCTAAACACCCATTTAGTGCCTATTGCACACTTACCTGGGGGTAGAGGAACCAGTTCCCACACTTGCTGCTTTTTGAACTGAAGAAGCTCAAGCTGCATGGCATCAACCCATCCATTGTCTCTTAATGCAATATGATAGTTCTTTGGCTCTTGCTGACTGATGAAGAGAGCATAGAAGCAGAAGTTGGACAATTGACTTCTAGTTGAGACACCAGCATTGATATCACCAATGATTTGAGACATTGGGTGATTCTTCAGCTCTTGGTACACTATGAGATCTGTGCAAGTGTTTGTAGCACGCTCAGCAGCAACAGATGTTGATCCAGATTCTTGAAACCAAGTATTAGATGGCAAGTCAAATGAAGTAGAGGATTCAGAAATCTCATCAGCATTTGTTGTGGATGGTGCTACTGAAGCTACAGGAACATCAAGTTTAGTAGACTCAGGCAGTTGATCACTAAACTTGAATAGGTGAGTACTGGGATCATCATCAACATCAGTACCACCAGATGGATGACTAGCTGCAGAAGGTGATGAATTCACATGATCTGCAACAGCTGGAGGCTGATAAGGAACATATTGCAGTATGTCCAGATCAAACAACTCCACAGGGTTTTGTGGGATTTTGTCCTTAGGAGATTCATTGAACTTCACATGCAAGGTTTCTTCAACCATCTTTGTTCTGCAGTTGAACACTCTGTAAGCCTTGCAAGTGGATGAATACCCAACAAAATACCCTGCATCCACCTTAGAATCAAACTTTTGGAGTTGATCCTTTGTGTTGAGAATGTAACAAGGACACCCAAATGCTCTGAAGAATGAAATTAGAGGAGCCAAATGATGTAGAACTTCATAAGGAGTCTTCATCAACCTCTGATTCACTAAAGCTCTATTTTGCACATAGCATGCTGTGTTGACAGCTTCAGCCCAAAAGGTCAGTGGCAAACCAGAGTCAGCCAACATGGACCTTGCAGCTTCAATTAGGGTCCTGTTCTTTCTCTCCACTACTCCATTTTGTTCTGGAGTCCTTGGGATGCTATACTGCCTCTTGATTCCTTTTGAAAGGTAGAAATCATCAAGTGTATGGTTTCTAAATTCAGTTCCATTATCACTTCTTATACACTTGACTGATAGGGAATACTGCTTCTCAACATACAACACAAAGTTAATAATTGTCTGAGCAGCCTCATCCTTTGAATGCAAGAAGAAGGTCCATACAAATCTGGAGTAATCATCCACAATTACCAGACAGTATTTCTTCTTTGCCATGCTCATTACTCTCACAGGACCAAAGAGATCCATGTGCAGTAATTGCAAGCAGGCAGTGGACTTTGGTTCTTCTATAGGAGGGAATGAAACTTTGTGTTGTTTTCCTTTTAAACAAGCAGTGCAGGTTTCATCACAGTGGAACTCCTTTATTGGTAGACCTCTCACTAAACTATTGTGGATCAGCTGATTCATGTTTTTGAGATTAACATGACCCAGCCTTCTATGCCACAGTTTAGATTCCTGAGGAGAGGCCTTGGAGAACAGGCAAGGATGACCTTTTAAATCAATCTTCTTTGACAAATCCAAGGCATATACTCTTCCTATCCTGTTGGCCTTCAGGAGAGTATGTTCATCCAATACCTTGTCAATCAGCCTCAGAACTTTGGAAGACAGAATCCGGCAGTTCTGGCTTGTGAAAAGTGCAACATGCCCTTTATCACACATCTGACTGACACTCAGTAGATTATACTTGAGATTCTCCACATGGTTAACATCATCAAATCTGATTTCTCCATTTGACACAAATCCTTTCCCGATGATGTAACCCTTAGCATCATTTCCAAATGAGACAAATCCCTTCTTTCCTTGAGAGTAGTCATTAAGAAGAGAACTGCTCCCAGTCATATGCATAGATCCTCCACTGTCTACATACCAGATGCTTCTTTGGCATGCTGAAGAACCCTGCATTTATCATAAGAAACTAGTTAGCTTTAGAGACCCAAACCTTTTTGGTTTTGGGTCTGTTTTCATCAACAGATTTAACCATAACTTGTTTCTCATGATTAACAGCTGATGAAGGTGGAGATGGTGCTGAAATGGATTTCTTAGATTTGGGCTTGGATTTCCTTTTCAGTGGTTTGATCACAGGTGCATCTAGTTGGTTAACTCTCCCCAACAAATGCTGAACCATCATAACAAGTTGTGTCTGATTTGTTGCTAAAGCCTTCAGCTCATTTGACACATCAGTACTTGTTTTTGATGAGTTCCTGTGACCCACCATTTCCTCCTTCTTGAAATTCACAGACTTAGTCTGATGTTTATCATGAGGAACACTATCAGCTGTTTTCTGATAAACCCCATCCTTCTTTTTGGATTTTGGTGAGGCCTTGGGTTTATCAGTTTGAGATGACTGTGGTACAAACTTGGTCTCAAACTCATTTTTCATTTTATTAATCTCTTCTTTAATGAGCTTATCTCTGTTGAGTTTGGAACCCTTTTTGTACCAGCATTCATCAGATAGATGATTGAATTTACCACATATTTCACATGGCTTATTCTTCATCTTGGATTGATCAACTGCTGAAGTGGAAACTACTGAAGGTGTGATCTTCAGTACTTTCCTCCTTTCAGTACTTGTGTTAAGTACTGAAGGATCGGTAACAACTGAAGACTTGTTCTTCAGCTGTTCTCTATCCGTCCTGAAAGACCGTATGATAGATTCCTCAGCAGTTGTTAATCCTTTTATTTCAGCAGATTTGAAATGCTTTTCAGATGTTGTGACTTGCCCTTCAGTACTTGGAGTACTTTGAGGGACAACATCTGAATTGCTCAGCTTCATGTGTTTATCAGCATTTAAACCATCAGGCAATTGATTTGCTGAGATCTTAACACTGACTTCATCCTCTAATTTTGTATTATCATTTGAGGATGAATCACATGATGATGTGGTTTGGAAATTACTTTCACCTTCAGATTTTACTATTGATTTTGAAGTAAAATCAGTAGGTGGTGCAGTATGATTGTAACCTATTCCAAACTTCACATTTGAAGCTGTTTGCTTGCTGAGAAGCATTTCAAATCCCTTGCAGGATGTTACCCAGCGGTCACACTCAACTTGGGTAGCTGCAAGTGTCTCTTTGAGACTTCTGTGGTTCTCAAGTATGACCTCTACCTTAGCCTTTTCATCATTAAGTTGGCATTTAAGCTTGTAAATCTCATCATCTTTGTCATTAAGAGCAGACTCATACTCAGCTTTTCTTTTGGAAATAGTTTTCTCAAGCTCAAGATTTTGATTGATTAAAGCTACATTTGCCTCTCTAATAGAGACAAAGGCAGCTATGCATGATTCAGAACATAACTTGGCTTTAGCCTCAGAAGATACCTGGGTTACCTGTGAAGATGATGCATTGGAGCAGGAACCCTCAGTAGACTCCAGGGCCATGAGAGCAAGATTCCCAAAAGGATGTTCACCACCATGTTGACCAGCACCAGCAAATAATTGCTCATTGAAACCAGAAAGATCATCTGGTAAGCTGCTCCAGTCAACAACTCCTGGTGTGAAGAAGCTGTGATGAGGTTGAGATTGTGATGGAGATGGTTGAGGCTCAGGTAGGGCTTGAGGTTGTTGTGCTATAGGAACTTGAACTGGATTTGGCTGTGGCATGTAATAGCAGGGATATGGATATGGCATTGGACCCTGAGGGACAAAATATGCAGGAGATTGAGGTTGTGAGTGATGACCAGAACTAGCAGGATGTTGCCCTTTGTGAACTATTGCTTGGAAAGGTCACAAAGGGTGCAGAGGAGTTAGATCCAGTTGATCTACACTCTCTTGCAAAGTGCCCAAGCCTGTGGCATTTGTGACACCTCAACTTACTCTTGTCAAAACCAACTTTGGTTTTGCCAGAGAGTCCTGGAAATTTCCTACCAGTTCTCTTGTAGAACTTTTGAGATCTGATATTGATCAAGGCCATTTGGCTCAAAATATCCATCTCTTCTAAATCATCATCAGCAATACCCTTCAAATCATCCATGATAAAGCATAAATTATCACTATTACACCCAGAATGACTGTCAACACCAACAAATGCATGATCAGAACTGTTTGAAGAGAAATCTATATGCTCATCATAATGGCTTTCTGATCCAGCATATTCTGACTCATGACCGACCAAGGCAGTGTTCCCTGGTACAAAGTCATCAGTGAGCTTTCCTGATGATGCCAGATTCCTTTTCTGCTCTATCTCTCTTTCAAATGTAAGCAGTTTCCCATGGAGTTGGGTGAGAGATAGGCTATCCAGATTTGCACTGGAGCGTAGGACAATGGTGTATGTGTCCTATCTCTCAGGCAGTGATCTGAGGAATCTGTTGTTCATCTGGCTGTTAGTATACTCATGCTTGACCATTTTCAGCTCAGAGATCAAGCAGGAGAAATGCTCAAACTGTTGAGTCAGTGTCTCACCCTTCCTGTAGTTTCATGATGCATAAGCCCAGAATAGATTTCATTAGGCAGTGCCATGGCCAGAATTCCATGGGCTTTAGCATCAATCTCAAACAGTTTACGATCTTCATCTGAGTATTGCTCCTTCTTCTTCGGAACCATTTGGTTGGTCTCCGGATTGTTCACCATAGGCTTGTGTGGACCGTGAATCACAGATGTCCAACAACCTGAACTGTTAACAGACAGGTGATGGAGCATTCTTCGTTGCCATATGTTATACTCACTCCTAACCAGCATCGGAGGCTTCGTTGAGGAGCCAGTATTGTGATGGTCATTAGATGGAGTAGTCATTCTCAGATTCAAACCAATTCAATCAAGTTTCAACAGATTTAGCACAAAAACACAACAAACTCACTATGAACCAAGAAGAAACTCAAATTGACTAACCAGAAGCAGCAGAAGATCAATCTCCATAACCAATTCTTGCAAATATGCTAATTCGATCAAACTTTAGATATCGAAATAGCAGTTTCAATGATCAATTGTTAAACCGATCAATGATTAACCCGCTCTGATACCATTTGACAGGATCAGTGATCTAAGTTTGATCAATTAGAGTTGAATCGCAGCGGAATTAGAACAAGAATTAGACAAATATAGCAAGAACACAATAGATATTCAATGGAACAGTACACGGTTATAGAGAAAGAGGGTTTTCTGCAAAAGGGATAATATCATTCAGCACAAATGCTTCGGTATGGCGGCCGCTAAGCTTCACTAAGCTGCGCTAAGCTACACTGGTTACAATTAGGTCAACATTCCTTATATAAAGGAATGTGACGTCTGCTGATGTCACTTGATAGTGACGTCTAACAGAATTATTACAAACAACTGAAAGTAAGCAAACTACTGAGAATGTTCACAACAACTGAGAACATCTCAGAGTATGCTAAGTACAAGATGAAACTAAAACTACTGAAAGTACAAGTACTGATTACAAGAAACATAAAACTACTAAAAGGAAACCATCACAACTACTGAAGAGGTCTTCTTCAGCTGTTGTGACAACATCTGAAACTTGGTCTTCAGTCTTTGTCTTCAGCTTTTGTCTTCAGACTTTGCCTTCAGTTCTTTAGCTTCAGACTTTGTCTTCAGTTCTTTAGCTTCAGACTTTGTCTTCAGCTTTTTCACTTCAGACTTTGTCTTCAGCTCTTTCACTTCAGACTTTGTCTTCAGACCTTGTTATCAGTTGATGTCTTCAGCTGTTGCAGACTACTTCAGTTGTTGTAATGTCTGTGGGACTTAAAGGTTTTTCTGATCAGGCTCATTGGTTCTTTTGGTCCAACAAAAAGATTCATGTTTTGATTTCAGTTCAAATTTTGACTTAGGTCTAGCAATGTTTGAATTAGAATCAAAGAACAAGATGGTTTAATGATTGGTTAATGATTAAATGATGTTATTATACCTATGTGATCACTAATCAGAAGAGAAATCAAATAGAATTTAGGTTTTGGATGATCAAGGGTTTAAGGGTTTATCACACTTTTGTAACGTTTTAGAAATATGATTTTTCTCTCACACACTCGTGATGAATGAAAAATTGACAAGTGTTGATGTATATATACAGTGGACAAAATGAACGTCCGCTGTGGGTACAGTGTACCTGTACGCTGTGTGAATAGTTTAACTTAAAATTTTAATTTTAAGTCATGCTTTGTGAAATACACATGCACTGGTTGAACATTGCGTCCGCTGTACAATTTTAAACTTGTACGCTATGGACCCCTTTGACTGGTTGACTGAGTATACAGCAGATAACTATTTGGTCATGCGATGTGGACTCTGAATGTTTGACTGAGTTTACAGCGGATGACCATGGATGATTTCTAAGGTGGTAGAATGTATTGTTTGGGTTGTATGAATGATAAGTTGGTTAGTTGACAGATTTGGCCTGTTTGTGGGATTTCATGGTAATGGGTCATATGGGTTATGATAGGACTATTGTTTGGTTTGTAGTTGATCATGGTTTAGTATCTTGGTTGGTATGAATTCTATTGATTAGTGTGATGATGATTGTTATACACGCGTGCGAATCTAAGGCCCCTACTTAGTAGGATTGGCAGGGTTTAGGGTGTGAAGTCGTGAGTGGCTTCACATGACATGTTGTGCATGATTCGATTCTATGTGTGATGCATTAGTTATGGCATAGTTATGTTGAGCATGATGATTATTCGAGATTTGCATGACTTGTATGATAATCTAGTTGTATGATGATCAAGGTAGTACATGTGGTTAATGAAGTGACATACGTGAACAACTTGTATGATAATCATGTGTGATGAACTGTTATATTTGATTGAATGGAATTTCACCAATAATTTCACCAACGGGTCAAACGGGTCAACTAGGTCAATGTGTCTTGTTTTTCCAAAACCTTGTGTTCTTTGGTTTATAGAGCACTTAGGGTTTTATTATGATTCTGTGTACACGTACTTATGTACTTGCGTGTTTTAGGTGACCTCTGAAGGTTGTCTTTCCATTCTCTCTTTCATGTTAAGCTCTTAAGTCTTTATTGTGCACACCAGGTGAGTTCATGCCTCACGCTTACGACATGCCCTAGAAATTGGATCTCTCGCATCCAAAATTCGCATTTGGGGAACTTGGCATAAAGTTGCTCATTCTTGAGCAACTCGAGATTCAGCCTAAGGTGCTTCTCGTGCTCTTCCTTACTACGGGAGTAGATCAGGATGTCGTCAATAAATACAATCACAAATTTGTCTAGATATGGGCGACACACTCGGTTCATGAGATCCATAAATGCCGCTGGTGCATTAGTCAGTCCAAAAGGCATGACCAGGTACTCATAATGTCCATATCTAGTTCTAAAGGCTGTTTTCGGTATGTATTCATCTCTTATCTTTAGTTGATGGTACCCTGATCTTAAATCTATTTTGGAAAAATAGCTTGCCCCCTGTAGTTGATCGAATAGGTCAACGATTCTCGGAAGAGGGTAACGATTCTTCAATCCCAGCTTGTTTAGTTCCAGGTAATCAATACACATACGTAGGGTTCCATCCTTCTTCTTCACGAATAATACCGGGGCACCCCATGGAGAGATACTCGATCGTATAAACCCCTTGTCGAGTAGCTCTTGGATTTGTAGCATTAGTTCTTTCATCTCGGGAAGGGCATGTCGGTACGGTGCCTTGGCTACTGGTGCAACACCAGGCAATAGATCTATTTGTAACTCAACCTGACGAGTCGGAGGGAGTCCCGGTAGGTCTTCAGGAAATACTTCCAGATATTTAGAAGCCACTGGTATATCCTCAATCTTCTTTTCCTCTCTTGCTTTCATTACGTAGACTGTGAAAGCTGGGCATCCCTTCATGAGACTCTTGGTAGCCTTTAGATGGGATATCATAGGATATAGCGTGTTACTTCTTTCACCATGGACAACTAGCACCTTTCCATTGCTCAAAGGTATCTTAAGTAGGCGTTCATCACACACGATTTCGACTCTATGCCTAGCCAGCCAATCCATACCAACAACCACATTAAATCCTCCTAGCTTAATAGGCATCAAATTTATCTTAAATGTACTTCCTTCTAGATTCATTAAGCAATCTTTGATGACTTCATTAGTTTCTAAGATGTTACCGTCAGCTAATTCTATGATAAACGTATCAGTCAGGACACATGCACTCAAGTCAATCAAAGGCCTAAATGAACTATAAACAAAACTAGCAGTTGCTCCAGTATCAAATAAAACCGTAGCAGGACGGTTGTTTATAAGGAACGTACCATTGACCACATCAGGTTCCTTACGAGCACCGGCTGGATCCATCACGAATGCTTGTCCCTTGGGCTTGTTGGGTCTGGCGTCCTTATCTCTCCCCAGCTTAGGACACTTATTCCTCATGTGCCCTAGATCTCCACACTCGTAGCATTGTTTACCTGGCGCATACGTACAATCCTTAATTAAATGACCTGGTCGTTTACATTGGAAGCGGGGCATCGGGTTACACTCCCCTTGATGATACAGTTTGAACTTGTTGCAGAATGGGCTTGTACCCGAGTATAGCTTTCGAGTCCTTCCACCCTGATCATCGCGCCTCATACCTTCAACACCCTTCTTGCTTGGCCCATACTGCTACCAATCGCTTTCTTCACATCAAACCATTTTCTCTTCTCACCCATCAATTTCCTCTTTTCTTCTATCCTGGTTTGTTCAGTCCACCCAGCCCCGACTAGGTCATCGGTCAAACTACTGGTGAAGTTGACCGCAGCTTGCAGGGTTGAGGGCCTGGAGGATCGAACCATACCCTTGACTTTAGGATGTAGTCCCCAAATGAAACGTGTTGCACCCTTGGATTCCGGTGTCACTAGGTGTGGCACTAGTCGAGACAGGGCTAAGAAGCGGTTGATGTACTCAGTGTAGTTAGGACCTTTCATTTCCAAGCTCAGGAATTCAGACTCCAGTTTCTTTAGTTGATTGATTGGGCAGTACTTATTGGTTATCAACTCCCTGAATTCGGTCCAGCTCATTCGGTTAGCAGCGTTTCTTCCCCGGGGCTGAGTAACAGTCTTCCACCATTCCAGTGCCAATCCCTTGAGTGATTGGGAAGCAAACCTCACCATGTGTTCCATCTTACATTCGCTGATATCTAAGACGGCTTCCATTTCATCAATCCATCGGTACGTCTCTATCGCACCCTCGGTACCATAGAAATCCTTTGGCTTGCACGCCATGAATGTTTTGTAGGAGCATCAATTCTTTAATGCTTCAGCTTCCTCATTGTTTCCCTCATCATTCCCGAATCCATCATTACCACCGGGGTTGCTCCGGTCCATATTGATCTGAGCGATGATGGTCGGAATGGCGTTAGCAATTTGTTGTGCTACGAGGTTGGAAATTCTCTCATCATTCCCCTGATTGGCATTCTCTCCACGAGGAGTTCCTGGTGGAGTAGGGGATTGGTTTCCGGTCTGTCTAGCTCCCTCACAACGACCTCTAGTAGCTTCTTGTCTTCTAATACGGGTTCCTTGTCTGGTCGGCATTCTGGTAGCATCACAGATAAATTCGTTTAGCATCTCATAATTGGTTTCAATTAGCCCATGCATCACTTATCCTAATATACCACGTTATAATATGAGGGAGTGTAATATACACACCACTAAATACCTCTAAATATGTTCCATTAAATTAATTTAGGACAATTCACCCAGAATGGACACAAGTCAAAATTCCCAACGCATAACATGGCACATTGCAATTCAATACAAATTACCCTGCGAAATTTAGCATCAATAGAAATAGTTTCATAGATAGATTGGGTTAATAGTATCAGTAAAACATAATTGGATTAGAGTTATACTCTTACAAGTTGGACGGTGCCATCACCCCCATAATAAATAATAATAGTATCTGATAATAATAAAAATTGTTTCCTTCAACTGTCTAAAAGACAGACAATCCTACTTCTTCTCCACGCTCTCACATGCCCTTCTTCTTCAACCACCCTAGCCACCCGGAGTTCTTCTTCCTTTGCTCTTGCTCCAACCGTTGGACCCCATGCTAAGACATCATGGCCTGAAACTGAGCAGACTGAGAGGTCCGAGTGGCGTGCTGGAGTGTTAGCTCGTGACGGCGGACGGTCTCCAAAATCTCATCTAATGCAGCATCAGAGGGACCTACGTCACTTGCCAGGCGGCTAGACTAGGAGTACCGGTCACCAGCTAGCACACTTGGGCCATCATACATGATGTGCCTCGGTGGCATCCAGTGCTCATCGTGTGGGTGGTGTCGAAGCGGGTCAAATATCAATCGTGCAGGTGTCGTAGTCCTAACAGGTGGTAGAGGAGGAGGTGGCATCCTGAAGGAGACTGAGGGTTCTGGCCTAGCACTTTTGCGTGGATGGGTGATAACATGTGCACCCCTATCCCCGATAGGTGGGATAGGTGAGTGGGTAGGAGCTGCGACATGCGGTGAATGGGAGCGCGTTCGGCTCCTGGAGGGGGATGTCTAGGAAGAGTCCTCTGATAGGTCAGTGTTGTCGAATGTAACGGATATCCAGCCCAGATATCCGCATCTCCTTAGGTATTCTTCGTACTCCGTCCATGGCGTCACCTTCTTGAGGCTCCCAGTTGGTGCAGTACCGTCAGTTGGGTATGTCGGCGCCTTCCTTTGTCGACCATAGCTTTGATTTCCTAATGATAGTACTTATAGTAGTAGTGATGGCAATAGTATCAGATATCCCAATAGTATCAAGAACCAGAGGTATCAGAAAGCAATAGTATCAGAAATCAGTAGTCTCTTCAAATAATAACAAGTAAAGTAGTTCATTTTAAGAAAACCTTCAGACCACTCAAATAAAATTTCAGGAATCATAACTTTCAAACAAAAGGTCCAATCATTACCTAAAGGTCCATGCTAGAATTTACGCGTCCGGAAAATTCTTGATTACGTTGATCAAGTGTAATCATCGATTTACCCAACCCGATCATCCCAACACTTTCCCATAAGGACTGTCCTAAGGTATCAGGGTTGTAGCCTAGGGTCTACTATGGTATTCCCGACTTCTCTACAACCTTTGGCTCTGATACCAATCTGTCACACCCCGGGCCCAGGTAGGGTGGGACATCACAGACTAGCAACAATATATGGCAGAGGAAACAAACCATCACAAGAGCACAAAAGGAGAGAACATCACATGGCATTATATTTTAAAGAAAAACCGGGCTGGTAGAAGGTCCAGCCCAAGTGCAAGTACATAATTCATCAGTACAAATTGTTTCAACAATAACAAATTCAAATTGTTCAAAATGTTTTAAAACTAAACAAGCCAATGCCATGGGTCACGGTGCTAGGTCAAGGTCTTCTACAACAGCTAGACTCCCATCACGGATTACCTGAAATATGCTCAAAAGAAAATTGTGTCAACTAAAAAGTTGGTGAATTCAAGTGCTTAAAGTTTAAAAAAACAAAAGGATTCAATAGAATCCATATTTGATTTAAAAGAATCATAGTTTCATTGTTGTGGGGGATCACAATCAACCCTGCACTCAGTCCCAGCTAGCCTCTTCAAAAGTTATGTTGTACCGGTTAATCCTGAAGGAAGAACTGAGCCTCATACAGTGGACCATACCTGCCGGATGGTTCACCCTAGTATCTTATAAAAACCTGTCACATGACACAAATGACCCCGCAAGATCTCAGTGTGGTACCCTTCCCGTTCATCACTGAAGGCACTGTGTGTGGGGGATTCCCCAAGTAGATCTACCCATATAAAACAAGCGGTTCACACAAGAATTAATGATAGTGATAAAAGTAAAAGCATGTTCTAACATTTCCACAACATATAGCATCATAATATAGCACAGAAATAGTTCAGTTTAAACAGAGCATGCTTCATCCCAAAAACAATAGTAAAAAGGGAACACTAGAACTCACCTTAGGGTTTCAAGCAACGGGTTCTTCGTGTACCGGAAAAGTTTAAAGTCTAGCACCCTACCATCAAGATTAAGTGATAAGCCACTAGTTCTAAGGTTACACGAGGTGGAAAAAGTGTGTTAAGAAGTTAAATGTTCAACTAGCTTATATTTGCTAAGGCTTGCATTTAAAAGTTTCCTTTTATAAAAAGTCATGGTTTCTTAAGGAAAAATATAGATTTTTACACTATTAGGTCATTGATACAAGCTAAATTAAGTTTACCAAGTGATTACTAGTCCATAGGGTCGATTTATAGAGTTTTGGCATAATTTACTGTTTAGCCCTTCAAGTTTCAGAATTTACAATTTCTACCGTAAAGTTTATTTCTTTACATTTAATGACCTTTATGACCCCATAAACGACTTTTAGAGTTAAATATTACATTATTAATAAACTCCCAAATTTTCCAGATTTTAAATTTGAGTTGGTGAGCATATGTTTTAAGTTGCCGGTTACGGTAAAACCGAAGGTTTTTAACGGTTAAGTATTAATTCTTATAGTTTTAAGTTTTTAGACTTTAAATATTATTTTATGGACTTTTAAAAAGCTTTAAAATCTGACTAAAATGTATTTTTAAGCCCTTTATGTTGAAAGTCTCATTTTTAAGTTTAACCCGTTAAAACGCGTTTTTACCCGAAATTGACCGTTTAAAACTTGTTTGACCAATTTTTCACCATCATTAAGTCTTATAGTTCCTAACTTACTGAAATAACATGGTTTTCATGGATTTTAGGTTTATTCTTGCATTTCCATGATTTTCATCCAAACATCACCCGGTTAATACCCGTTTTTAATTAAAAATTCCATTTAAAGCATTTTTGACCATTTATTCAACAAATCTGATTTAAATCACTTCATTAACTCTTTTAGAGCCTAGAATTCTTTTTAACATGGTCATATTCTAATTTCTCTTACTTTTAAGTCATTTTACCACCTTTCGGGTCCCCGAATATGTTCAAAATGCTTACAATCCCTACTTTTATTATTTTTCGGCCTTTGACAACACCTTATACACCCAATAACATCCAGAACTTACTAAAATAATGATTCTAACTCACAGGTTTAGCATATAACCAAAGAACAAGTTGTAGAATTGTGATTTCACCATTTTCACCCATTACACACATGTAAAACGTTATAGATCATGCTTAAAAATTACCAAATCCTTTTGTAACTTTAAAAATAGGTTATTAAGAGTTTTATAAACCTTATATAATCAGATTACATGCTTTGATTCGGAGGTTTCAAGACATAAGGATTAGATGATGCGCAAATCACCCAAAAACAGGGTTTTCATGGTGTAACTCGTGTTCCACCCATAGAATGACTAATAAATCGAATGAGATACCTTAAAGGATGTTAATAGCTCCTCAAGAACAAGTTTATAGCAGCAAGCTTCTGTTAGAACAAAAAAAGTAAGGATTTTGGTAGATTAAAGAAAGAATAACACATGATGTACATGGTTCGGGTGTGTAGATGCTTACACTTTGAGTGGTTCATGATTTTGAGGGTTGAAATGAACAATATGAGCTGTAGACTCTTGAAAAAAGGCTGGAGAGTCTCGGGCTTGCAAGAACCATGCACCAAGAGCTCTCAAAATGCCACTTTCTTGCTTGCTTGGACTTGGCCGATGGTGGATTGTTGTTGTTCTTTGAATATGTGGCAGGAATGGAGCTAAAAATTGTGGTGTGTGTGTGTTTTCTGCTGAAAGAAACTGAGAGGAATAGAAGAGAGAGTTAGAGGTGAGAATAAGGGTGTGTGTTCAAATGTTGCATGCAATAGGAGTGTAGGGGAATGGTGGCAAGTTTGGGTGGTGTAGAAGGGAGAGGATAGGTGGTCAAGGGGCGGATGCTTTTGGCTCTAGTGGGAGGGTTTAAGATATAAATTTAAATTGTAATTGTTATTATGTAGTATTATTTTGTTGTGTAGTATTTTAAGTGGTAAATTCTAGTTAGTTGTTTAAGTATTAAGTATGTATATGTACATGTTAAACCGTGAATTATGTGTGTATGCACACATTTAATTGTTTCAATTAAAATTAAATTTTTACAAGGGTGACTAATTAACTTTCCCGAAACACGAAGTTATTCTATGCTAAGGCTAGATTTGACTAAATCATACAAAATGACACATGAAATAATAAAATGACAATAGAAGCAGTAGCAATAATATCACTAACAATAATAA
The DNA here is from genome assembly GCA_025506505.1 of Flaveria sonorensis. Classification (NCBI taxonomy): domain Eukaryota; kingdom Viridiplantae; phylum Streptophyta; class Magnoliopsida; order Asterales; family Asteraceae; genus Flaveria; species Flaveria sonorensis. The sequence continues at coordinate 19,749,776 of CM046437.1, read as the reverse complement.
TAATAATGATATTACATTAATATTAATTGTATGGATAATGATGCAGGAGGTTAAAGGTTAGAATTATGACCTTGAGCTCGGTTGTTACACTACGAGTTCTTAGTCATGCCATTCGGGCTGACGAATGCACCAGCAGTATTCATGGACCTCATGAATCACGTGTGCAAACCCTATCTTGATTAGTTTGTTATTGTCTTTATCGATGACATATTGATCTACTCCAAGACCGATGAAGAACATGGGGAGAATTTACGGTTAATCCTGGAATTGCTTAGAAAAGAACAATTGTACGCCAAGTTTTCTAAGTGTAATTTCTGGATTCGCGAAGTGCAATTCTTGGGTCATATTGTTAATGAGAAAGGAATACATGTTGATCCAGCAAAGATTGAGGCAATAAAGAATTGGTCGGTTCCCAAGACACCCAGTGAGATTCGACAGTTTATTGGAGTGGCGGGATACTATCGGCGATTCATCAAAGGATTTTCTAAGATTGCTCAACCCCTCACAGCCTTGACTCACAAGGGAATGACGTACAAATAGGGCGAGAGTCAGGCATCTGCTTTCCAGTTGCTGAAACAAAAATTGTGTAGCGCACCGATATTAGCGTTACCGGATGGAAGTGACGATTTTGTAGTCTATTGTGATGCTTCCATCCAAGGACTTGGGTGTGTATTGATGCAGCGGGATAAGGTAATAGCTTACGCCTCTAGACAACTAAAGGTTCATGAGAAGAATTATACCACCCATGACTTGGAGCTGGGTGTGGTAGTTTTTGCCTTAAAGATCTGGAGACACTACTTGTACGGTACCAATGCACTATTTACACCAATCACAAAAGTCTTCAGCACATCTTTGAGCAAAAGGATTTGAACATGAGGCAAAGATGCTAGGTGGAATTGTTGAACGATTATGATTGTGCTATCAAATACCATCCTGGGAAAGCAATTGTAGTCGCTGACGCGCTGAGTAGGAAAGAAACTACTAAGCCTCGATGTGTGCGAGCTTTGCAACTTACCATTAGCACATAGTTACCTGAACAAATCCGAGAGGCTCAAATAGAAGCTTTGACAGTAGAAAACATTGGGTCTGAAGCATTAAGAGAAATGGACAAGCAGCACGAGGTAAAAGCGGATGGAATTCGTTACTTCATGGATAGACTTTGGGTACCTCTACACGGAAATCTGAGAGACTTGGTCATGAGTGAGGCACCCAAGTCTAAGTAATCTATACATCCTGGATCTGACAAGATGTATCATGATCTTAAGGCGCACTATTGGTGGCCTAACATGAAAGTGGATGTAGCTACCTATGTGAGCAATTGTCCGACCTGCTCAAAGGTAAAAGTGGAGTATCAGAAACCATCTGGGTTGTTGCAACAGCCTGAGATCCCTATGTGGAAGTGGGAACAGATCTCAATGGATTTCATTACCAAGCTACCCCGAACTCCTACTGGTGTGACACGATATGTTATCGTAGACCGATTAACGAAGTCGGCTTATTTCTTGGCAATAAGGGAAACAGACAATATGGAGAAATTAACCCGGCTTTTTTTGAAGGAGATAGTGTCAAGACATGGTGTACCGGTTTCAATCACTTCCGACTACGATGCTCATTTCACATCGCACTTCTGGCAGTCGTTGCAGAAATCTTTAGGTACGCGATTGGATATGAGTACTGCTTATCACCCGCAGAACGATGGTCAATGTGAGCGTACTATACAAACGTTGGAGGACAAGCTACGTGCTTGTGTGATTGACTTCGGGAATAACTGGGAAGTTCACCTACCATTGGTGGAATTTTCTTACAACAACAGTTATCACTAGCATAAAGGCAGCACCTTTTGAAGCATTGTATGGGCGAAAATATAGATCACCAGTTTGTTGGGCTGAAATTGGTGATAGCCAGCTAAGGGGTCCTGAGTTAGTACACGAGACCACTAAGAAGATTGTACGAACAAGGAATCGTATGGCTGCAGGGCGCGATAGGCAGAAAAGTTATGCTGACAAGCGACGGAAACCTCTAGAATTTTAGGTTGGTGAAAAAGTCTTATTGAAAGTCTCACAGTGGAAAGGGGTGATTCGGTTTGGTAAAAGAGGGAAATTAAATCCGAGATACGTTGGACCATTTGAGATATTGGAAAGAATAGGTCCAGTGGCCTATCGACTAGCCTTACCTGATTCATTGAGTGGAATCCATGATGTATTCCATGTTTCAAATCTAAAGAAGTGCCTAACAGATGAAACGATGATCGTACCGCTTGAGGAAGTTCAAGTATATGACCAATTACGCTTCATTGAGGAACCAGTTGAGGTGATGGATCGTGAAGTAAAGACACTTAAACAAAGCAAGATACCCATAGTCAAAGTTCGTTGGAACTCGAGACGTGGACCAGAATTCACATGGGAACATGAGAACCAAATGAAGCTTAAGTATCCTCAGCTATTTGAAAGGACGATGCCAGCCGACGAAGGTATTGATTTAAATTTCGGGACGAAATTTAAATCAACATGGGGATGATGTGACAACTAACCCAAAACTCACTCGATTACTTTGTGCCTATGCAGTAGACCAGTGATGGAATACATACCATGTAATGCAATTTTCGGGAAAAAAATTCTTTCAACATGGGGATAATGTGACATCCGGTAATTTTCCGTTACCAAACTCCGTTAGTTCCGTTAAGTCTTGCATACACGTGTCGTGAGCACACACTAGTTGTCGTTGAACGTTGGTGGCTTAATAATAGTTAATAATGTTAAACTGATAATAATTTAGTTGGTGATGTGATTATTAAGTTTCCCTTATATGTTTACGTGATTTAAATATTTAATTGTAAATTTTATCGCGTAACGTGGAAACGTGTGTATTTAATCCGTATGTTTTGTATTTGGTAAAGATAAAACATATAATTGGTATTGTTAGTTTACTTGCTTATTATCTTAGTTAAAAACCTTTTTAAAAAGTATTTAGAAGCCTAATTTTTATAAAATACAAATTATAAGGGTTAAAAGGGTTTAAATGGTAATATGGATAAATTAAATAAAACAAAATTTCCAACCCTAACCCCCACATACCCTCGGCCACGATCAACAATAACACACACACACACTTGCGAATTCGACCCAAGAACAATCATTCACCATCGGTTTTGATCGATTTCAAGCAATACAATACGTTAACAACATCAAATCTTGTCCGATACGTGATTAAAGGTTAGCTTCTTTGTGTTTTTCATGGTTTGGAAGTTGGCCGAAACCCTAGGATTTAATTGGGTGCTTGAATGTCGATTTTTGATTGTTTGTTGATGTTATGATGTTAGTTAGGTTATGTTGATGCTAGTTTACGTTGATTATGCATGAAAGCTTTGATTTTGATGCGTTGTTCCTAGGTTACTAATAATAGTAACTTTATTTGCATGAATGCTATGAGTTGATGGTGAATTGATGTTGTTAATGTATTTGTGATGATATATGGATGTTAGATTGATGATATTTATGCTAGAAACCAAAGAATGAATGTTGTAGTTCATATGTTACCAAAAGTAGAAACTTTTGGTTTTGAAGATTGATGAATCATGATGAATGTGATATGTAGAACATGTCTAGATGATAATTTGAGTTGGAATTGGTATATTGTTAACGAAATCATGAAGTTATTGGGTGTTAGATAGATTTGGGATGCACTTTCCCAAAAGGGGAACTTTATTTGCACAAAATCTTGAATATGATGGTTTGAGTATGTTTGTGACGTTAGGATCATGCTAGTATGTTCATGGATGATTTCTAAGGTGGTAGAATGTATTGTTTGGGTTGTATGAATGCTAAATTGGTTAGTTTCCAGATTTGGCCTATTTGTGGGATTTCATGGTAATGGGTCATATGGGTTATGATAGGTTAGTTGTATGATGATCAAGGTAGTACATGTGGTTAATGAAGTGGCATACGTGAACAACTTGTATGATAATCATGTGTGATTAACTGTTATATTTGATTGAATGGAATTTCACCAATAATGTCACAAACAGGTCAAACGGGGCAACTGGGTCAATGTGTCTTGTTTTTCCAAAACCTCGAGTTCTTTGGTTTATAGAGCACTTAGGGTTTCATTATGATTCTGTGTACACGTACTTATGTACTTGTGTGTTCTAGGTGACCTCTGAAGGTTGTCTTTCCACTCTCTCTTTCAAGTTAAGCTCTTAAGTCTTTATTGTGCACACCAGGTGAGTTCATGCCCCACTCTTTTAATACTCTCTTTTGGGGGAGATAGCATACTGGTTTTACAAACGCTTACTTTATATGAGTTGTGTGTAGTATGATATAGTGCTGAATACCATGAAAGTCCTCACACTTTTGGATTGTTAATAATGATGATTAGCGGGAAAACTTGGGTAGTACTACTGGGTCTGACGAGCCCCACCTGTGCGACTCGAGGTCAAACGGGTGCAATTTTTTCCTAATGAACATCGTCACGACCTGGTAAGTCATGACGGGAGGCAACAAACGAAACACAGTTAGCTTCAATCGCGAAATCACCAAGATTATTACTGATAAACATAGACTAGCTATCTATTTCAATACACCTCTTATATTTGAACTGTTACTGTTTTATGATTAACGCAAACTCTTGAACTCACCAACCATTGTGTTGACTCTTTTAGTATGCTATTCTCAGGTTGAGGTTACCATTGCCTAGGAGAACGTGCACGGGTCAGCATCATTGAGTCGTCAGCATGATTGAAACTTGTTTTGGTTTGGTTATTAAACATTAAGAATTTGTTGGTATTACATTTGGCGCGTGTGTTTGCGCATTTTACATTATATTGTTTTACTTTGGTTTTTCTGTTTTTTTAAACGCTTCTGCATTGTTTTAAAGTTAAACTTTGATTTTGATTGTTTGTTCATATAGAGTCATTTTGAGTAACTAATGAATGAGATCCTGGTATGTCACACGCCTTGCGGTAAAACCCCGCACGTGGATTTTGAGGGTGTGACATCAGTCATACGCTGTAGAGTGTTACTGTATTCATAGCGGATGTCTTACCAACATCATGCGCTGTGAACACTTGTATGTTCACAAGTGCATAGCGGATGTATGTTTGTTTGTCCGCTACATACACTTGGTGTATTTTGTATGATGTGATGGTTACTGTTGCTACTGCGGATGTATGTTTCTTTGTCCGCTGTGACAACAGCTGTCAAATTTTAAAAAATTATTTGTTTTGAAATGATTTCTTCTAAAGCATGTTTGATATATTTTCTTCCGAAGCCAATTTTGATTAAATTTCTTCTGAAGCATGTTTGATAAATTTTCTTCCGATGCAAATTTTGATAAATTTCCTTCTGAAGCATGTTTGATAAATTTTCTTTTGAATCAAATCTTGATAAATTTTCTTCCGAAGCATGTTTGATAAATTTTCTTCCAAAGAAAATTTTGATAAATTTTCGTCCGAAGCATGTTTGATAAATTTTCTATCGAAGCAAATTTTGATAAATTTTCTTCAAAGCAAATTTTGATAAATTTTCTTCCGAAGTATGTTTGATAAATTTTATTCCGAAGCAAAATTTAATAAAATTTTGAATGTTTTAAAATTTTGAATGTTTGTTAAAATTTTGAAATTTTAACATAATCAATATATGGATGTTAAAGAGTCACTCACAAGCAATATTGTGCATATGTATATGTGTCAAACTATTGTGTTTGTGTGCAGGCTTGACTTGGCTTTATTTGAAACTTAAAATTTAATATTTCAAATTTTTAAAATTGTATGATTATGCCCAAGTTCATTTCAAATTTTGAATGTTTGTTAAAATTTTGAAATTTTAACATATTCAATATATGGATGTTAAAGAGTCACTCACAAGCAATATTGTGCATATGTATATGTGTGAAACTGCTGTGTTTGTCTGTAGGCTTGACTTGACATTAATGAAAACTTAAAATTTAATATTTCAAATTTGAAAATTGTATGATTATGCACAAGCTCGCTGCCTTTGATATTTCCAAGTGAATATTTCTTCCCCTAAATTTTTGCATATTTATAAAAACTATAATAAAATTACAAAAATTTGAATGTGTTTGAACGAAAATTATCAAAGTCCAATCTAATTGCATGCATGAGAAAATTTAGAAATATAGCACTTTATCTAACTAATAAATGGATGATTTTTATGTTTTGAACGAATCATTTGCATATAACATGAGATCATACTAGTCTTAAATTCTCATAGAGTTGTTTGGATGATTTTGAGAATAGACATAGACTAATACAATGTTGATTGCAGATATTGTGATCCACTTATACTCATGCATGGTATTAAAGATTGATTGAAACATTGAGTGATTATCATGTCTTTAGTTGATTAATATGATATGTATGTACATAACATCTGATTGTATGTTAAGATCAATCTTCCTCAAGATATACTAGAAAGTACTTTCAATACTTATGACCTAGTTACTTAGGAGTATAAATGCTCAATTTGATCCATGTTGTTTGATCCACATTGGGATTCTTATTTACTTCACTTTGGAAGGTGTTCCTTTTTGGGATTATTTTGATTCATTTACAAGGAATGTAGTCTAGAAGACTTTATTGGTTGTTCATCCAAGATGGATGTGTTCCTCAATAGGAATCTTTTTGGATAGATCAATACTCACCATAAACCAAGATGTGTGTTGATGACCACAAAATCATGAGAATTTAGTTCTTCACTGTTGTATGTGATATTAGGTGTTCCATACTAAGCCTATCCACATATCAAACAAAGTACTATCAGTCTTTATTAGAGGGAAATGACTCAAGTTAAGAAATAAGCTAGTGTACTATCATTTCTCATAAATGTTATGTGTGATTCAAAGTGTTTGGTTATTAGAAAACATGAATGTTTCTTTGATATCTTGATTTTGAAATATGCTTGTTTGATGTTAAACTTGGCCTTTGACAAAATCAAACTTGTTCGAAATTAATGTTTTTAAAAACATTACATGTTTGATTCATAGTTGATCATACCAAGTGACTGAACCAGAAATTCAAATCTTGTTAAATCAAATGGTTTGGTAAACAAGTCAGCCAATTGATTGTCTGTATTGACTTTGATCAATTTATATCAGACATTTTTGAGCAATCTCTCAGAAAGTGATATCTGATATCTATGTATTTTGTTTTTGAATGTTGAACAGGATTTTCAGTGATAAACATGGTAGCAAAATTGTCAATGTGTATTGGTGTTTTAAGAAAATTAAAGCCATAATCAAGCATTTGGTTTTGAATCCAAAGCACTTGAGAGCAGCATGCAGAAGCAACTATGTATTCTGCTCCAACTGTTGACACATAGATATTTGTTTGTTTCTTGCACTACCAGGAGATCAATCTTGATCCAATAAACTGACAACCTCCAGTAGTGGATTTTCTGTTGCTCTTGCATCCAGCATAATCAATGTCTGTGTATACATATAAAGAGAAATCTCTATCTTTTGGAACCATAGGCCAAGTGTTAGTTTGCCTTTTAAGTATCTAAAGATTCTCTTTACAGCATTTATGTATGATTCTTTTGGATCTGCTTGGTATCTGGCCCACATGCAAACTACATACATGATGTGTGGTCTGCTTATTGTTAGGTACATCAGTGAGTCTATCATTGATCTGTAGAGCAACTGATAAACTAATGTTCCTTCTGGATTGGGGCCAAACTTCAATCCACTTTCAAATGGTGTTTTGCTGGATGTGTAATCAGACATGTTGTATTTCTTTAATATCTGATTCACATACTTGCTCTGATTGATAAAAATTCCATCAGCTAATTGTTGAACTTGAAGACCAAGGAAGAAGGTAAGTTGTCCCATTGAGCTCATTTGGAATTTCGATTGCATAAGAGTTTCAAACTCTCTACAAAGTTGGATGTTGATGGAGCCAAAAATTATGTCATCCACATAGACTTGAACCACTAACAAGTCTAGTTCTTTTCGTTTTAAGAACAATGTCTGATATATTTTCCCTCGGGTATACCCATTCTGTAGTAGAAACTTGGATAGAGTTTAATACCACATCCTAGGTGCTTGATGAAGACCATACAGAGCTTTATTTAACTTTTAGACTTTATGAGGGAATTCTGGGTCTTCAAACCCTGGTCATTGAGCAGGATATGCCTCTTCGTCTATCTTTTCATAGAGGAATGCACACTTGACATCCATTTGGAAGACAGTGAAGTTTTTGGATGAGGCATATGCAAGGAACACTTGAATGGCTTCGAGTCTAGCTACAGGAGCAAAGACATCATCATAATCAATGCCTTCCTCTTGAGTATATCCTTGTGTAATTAGCCTTGCTTTATTTCTTATGATAATCCCTATGTCCTCTACTTTGTTTTTGAAAAGCCATCTTGTGCTAAATTCATATTGACCTTCAGGTAGGTCAACCAACTTCCATACCTCTTGCTTTATGAATTGCTGTAATTCCTTTTGCATTGCTTCTATCGAACTGTTATCCTTGTGTGCTTTAGTGATATTTTTTGGTGTAGTTAGAGATAGGAAGCAGGAATACAAGAAAATGTTTGTTGTGTTAGATTGACTTCATGTTAATCTGGTATTGAGGTCACCTATGATGTTTTCTAAAGGATAATCTTTGTGAACTCTGGTTGTTGCAATCTGATCAATAGTGATGGTTGAATCAAGATTGGTGATTGTTTGGTTAGGTGTTGATGGATGAGCAAGGGTATTTGTTGGCAGAGAGGGTTTATTGAATGTTTGTGGTGAATCATGAAAGAAATCTAAGATATCATCTTCATGATGTGTATTAGGTAATGAATGATAATCATCATCTTTTTAAACTATAGCTAGTTGATGTGACTTTGTTTGGTTATTTGCTTGTGGTTGGGTGGTCATAGGAGTTGATGAAGGTGGTGTGTCTGATGATGTTCTTTTTGATATGTTTGTTTGTTTTGGAGGAGTTGAAACTATTGTACTAGAAGGAGTGATGTTTGTTCTCCTTGGAAGATTAGCAGTTAATGGAACGTCAATGGTTGTTGGTGGAACCATTGGATACTCATCATTATCCTTGGTACCTGAAACATCAAAGTAAGATGTATCAAATAATTTTGTTAATGAGTCAATGTCAAACAACCAGTCTGATCCAATGACTTTCTTAGTGAAAGAATGTTCATTAAAAACAACATCTGTTGTTTCTTCAACTATATTCAGTCTTTTATTGCATACTCGGTAAGCTTTTGAAGTTCCAGAGTATCCAACAAAATATCCGTCATTTGCTTTTGGAGCAAACTTACATAATTGTTCTCTGGTGTTTAATATTGAAATAAAACAACCAAAAGCTTTAAGAAATCCAATGAAAGGTTTTCTTTTAAATATCAATTCATATGGAGTTTTGGAATGTTCTTTGATTATTAGTGTTCTGTTTTGAATGTAGCAAGCTATGTTGATTGCTTCAGCCCAAAAGGATAAGGGCAATAGAGAGTCAGCTAGCATTAATCTAGTAGCTTCTATTAATGTTCTGTTTCTCCTTTTAGCAACTCCATTTTGCTGAGGAGTCCTTGCTATGCTAAACCGATGACTTATTCCTTTTTCTGCATAAAAAGAGGAAATAGAGTCATTTTTAAATTCCGTACCATTGTCACTTCTTAAAGATTTAACTTTAAGATCCAATTGATTCTCAATTTTAGTGATAAAGGATACGATGATTTCCGATGTTTCTGACTTGTGTAGTAGAAAGAAAACCCATGTGAATCTTGAGTAATTATCTACTATAACAAGACAGTATTGCTTCTTTCCTATGCTTAGGATGTTTGTGGTTGAAAAAGGTCCATGTGAAGCAATTTAAGTGGCTTGTTGTTAGAGTTTACCAATTTAGACTTATGAGAAACTCTGTGTTGTTTGCCTTTTAGACATGCAGTGCAGTGGTTTGTACAGAAGAATTCTTTTGGTGGTGAACCTATTACTAAGTCACCTTTTAGAAGTTGATTAATTATGTTATAATTAGAGTATCCTAAATGTCTGTGCCATAATTGGGAAACATCTTCTGATGCTTTTGATAGTAAACATGTTTCAGGGGTTGATGCTGAAACAGTGTTCATATCAATAATGTATGTGTTGTTATGATGAGGTGTTTTCAAAAGGATACAATCGTCAGGTATTTGAAAACCCCATCTTGAGGATTTAGTAGTTGTTGGAGTCAAATAAGGTGGCATATCCTTTATAAGAGATTTGGGACACGCTAAGAAGATTGAACTGTAGGTTGGAGCAGTTGTTGACATTTTCAAAGCTTATCAACCCATTTGATACTGTTCCTTCACCAGTTATCTTTCCATCCGTCTTATCTCCTCCAATGCTACATTTCCTCCATGTTTGCTTTTAAAATCCCGAAGGGGGGAACAATTTCAATCATGTGTCGGGAACATCCACTGTCAACATACCATATTTTGTTAGGCCTTCTTTAATGTCCCTGTAAAAGTAAAGAAATCAGTTAGATAGTGCAACCCAAGCCAAGATGGTCTTGGGTTTTCTATTTTTTCTCGTAATGCATATTTCTTCTATAGTGGCATTGTTTGATGGTTTAGGAATTCTACTGACACTAGATGTCCTCTGATTGTTTTTAGCTCTCTCAAGAGTACTTTGAGCTCTTCTCCATTAAGGGCTAACATCTTTTTGTTTTCTGCTTTGAGACTTATGCCTCCTGTTTGATTGTTTAAAGTTGTCATTAACTGTTTTATCATTATTTAAAATAGCTTTTTGATGAGGAGTTTTTCGTGGTGCTCCTCCTTTGTTCTTATTAGGAATAGCTGTTTGTTTCTCAGTTGATTTCTAAGCTTGAGGCTGTTTGTTTTTCTTCTTGTTTTTCTTTTTGAAAAAGCAGTTAGCAGTGCTATGGTTGTTTCTTTCACATATTGAACAGTAATTGTGAAAATGGCATGATTCAATATGTGATTGTTCATGTTACAGTGCCTACAATATTTACCATATTAGCATTTTTTTCAGTGGTGTGAGTGTATTGATCACACCATTCACAATACGATAGATTTGCATTGTCTTGTTTGTTATAACTTTTGGTTTTAATTTGATTTTAAAGGTATGTCAAAAGTTACAGTTGTTTGTTTTTGCTGAATGGTAGCTTTGCCTTTCCCTTGTTTCTTTGATAAGGAGAGACAGTGGAAGATCCAGCTTTTCTTCCACCTGAGAAGATGTCAAAACCTTTTATCTGCTTTGTTTGTTTCATTGGTGTATCAACCACACTTGAAACTTTTGTAGTTTCAGTAATTGGTTGATCTGACTCATCATACAATATATTAACATCATCTTCATCAGTGGTTTGTTCATCAAACTCATTATTTTCTCCTTGATAAAAATCTGTTGAATTGATTTGTGGAGGTGCTTGGCTTTAAACAAATTTTAGCAAAGGTGTTTTTGATATTAATGATGACTTTGATGATGATGATGATGATGATTGTTTTGAATCATCAGTCCGGTCATGTGGGTCAAGAGACTCGCCCTGTTTGTTTGTCATGGAGTCAGGTAGAGGAATATAATTGTCATTATAAGGTGGATTGACTTTATTATATCGTAAACCTTACGGGTCCTTAAATGCCCTTTGTAGAGAAAGAAGTTCCTCAAACTTCTTGTTGCTCACGTAAAACTTTTAAAATTTCACTTCAGTTTCACCCTGTAGTGTTTTTGACAGAGTCAATGATTCAGAGGGTTGCTCAACTTGAGCTACAAGTGTTAAGTTTTCAGACATTAATTTGTCCAAATAATTTTGTAATGAAAGTATTTTTGTCCCATATTGCTTTTGTTCTTGATTTAGACTTTCATTTAAAATGTTTGTTTCAAAACTTTCTTTGAAACTTTGTTTGCATGTTCTTGTATCGATTGACTTTGTCGATGCATGCTTGTATATAAAGGTTTTCCTTAACCTCTTTTAGGATTTCAGAAATCTTATCTTCTATGTTTGCCATGAGGTCATGATCAGGAGATTGGATCTCAGCCTCGTCCATACTCCAATCACACTCACCATCTTGTTTAATAATCATAGCAGATGATTTGGAGTGTTGATTTGGGCTATACTGTGTGATTTGAGGTGGACTTAGTGCAGCAGGAATACTGATTAGAGGTGGGATTTGTCTGTTTGGATGGTAGCTGTTTGATGCTTGTGTTTGATTGGTGTTTGTGTCAACTCTTGGTTGTTGGCATTTTCTTGAGAAATGTCCATAGAGTCGGTAGTTATAGCATCTCACCTTTGTCTTATCAAAACCAATTTTGGTTTTCTTATCCATGCTTAACCCTCGGTTCCTTTGTAAGAACTTCTTGGATCTGTATGCAATCATTGCCATTGACCATTGAAGATCCATTTCTTCAACCATATCAGAATGCAATTCATCCAAGTCTTGTTGTAGGATCTATGATGGTGTGGGGTTAGCTCCTAGATAGGCTTCAAAGCTTGTTGAAAAGGCTGCAAAAGCTGCCTTTGCTCCTCACTTTGCAATATGAATGTTAATGCATCCATTGGTTTCTCAAATTTATGAATGTTTTGAGTCTTTTGCTGTTGTTGTTTCCAGGAGCTAGAAGTGTGAGGATGCTGATGTTGTTTGCTCTATGTTGTTGCTTCATGGGAAGCATGAACACCAGTCTTTTTAAACTTCTATTTGTTGTTGGATGATTCAGGAGCTGAGAAAAATGAAGTTTCACTAGAACCTAGAAATTCTTCATCTTCATCTTCACCGGTGCATGTCAAGAATGCACTGTCTATTTGTTGAAGTTCCTTGAACTTGTATGATTCCACATGTTTGGTTGTACTGTAGTTTCTGAATCTTTCATCTGTTCTAGTGCTTCAACTTTAGCCACTAGAGAATCTAGAGATAATGGCTCAAGATCCAATGTTGCTTTCATTAATGAGACTAGCCGAGTCCATCTCTTAGGCAGTGTATGCAACATCTTTTTATTGATCTCCACAGATTCATACTTGAGACCATAGACTATCATTTCATTGACTAGTTAAACGAATTTGTTGAGCTATTATGGAATGGATTCTCCCTGAACATGGTGGAAGGTTTCGTATTGGGTCCTCAATTTCTCCTTTTTGATTTCCCATATCTCCTCACTTCTTTCACACATGGTAAGAAGTACCATCTAGAGTCATTGCCAATATACTGTATGCTTTCATGTCTGTTTCAACCTTCTTGAGGTCATCACCAGCTACACTTTTCAAGCTTACTGGCTTCTGTATGTTATAGTCAGGCCCAAGAGTCAACGGTATGTATGGTCCCTCGGTTATGGATGTCCATAGATCCGGGTCTTGGAAAACAATCCAATTTCTGAACATGATTTTCTATTGTTTAAAATCTGTTTTGTTCTTGAGTCTTGGTGGTTTGAGACCACTGTTTGTTCCTGAAATTTCATTAGACATGTTTGTTAAATTTTAACTTAACTGTTTAAGTCATATTTGTTTTAATTATTTATCTCGGTGCTAAATTTGTTTTTTGAAACACCCGAAAATTTGCTAAAAAGAAAAGAAAAGAAAAGTATAAAGAAAGAAAGGAGAATTTGCATAAGTGGAGGGGCTAAAGTTGTATAAAGGACAAAACCTTATTATTTTACGTTTAAAAGAAGCATGACCGCCCACTACATCTGCATTTCACCTCCTCTCGGTTGCAAAGAAGAGAAAAAGAAGAAGAATAGGGTTTTAATCGGTTTCTAGTGAGAGAAGCCTTCGAAGGTGAGTGTTTTCTTCCGTTTTTGTTTGGTTTCAGCTGAGTTTTCAGCTTCGGAACCGATTCTTATGTGTTCTTTGTGTTCGGTTCTACGTTTTTGGTGTGTTTAGGTGTTTGAACTCCAAGTGCTTTCGAGTTTGGAGGAGTTTTGCTCAAAAGCTGCTGCAGGTGAGTTCTAGATCCCTGGTTTTTTGTTTCTAAACTTTTTTTCGGGGTTGAAATGCATATAAAAATGTTTTACAAATTATGTGTATGAAACCATATGTTTATACTCTGTTTATATGAGTGAATGTATGTTTGTGTATGATTTGTTGTGTGTCGTGTTTATATGCTTGATTTAGGTGCCTGGCATGTTAGATTTGGGTTAGGAACATGTTAAAACGATGATTGGGTTTGAAAAATAGTGTAAGTTCGAGTTATCAACTGCCCATGCGCCTAACATAGTGTTCATGTGCCTAAAATTTTTCCTATAGAACTTAAGTGTTGATCATGTGCCCAAATAGTACCCCATGCGCCCACTGCTCAGGCGCCTAAGTGCTCATGCGCCTAAGTAAGGCTCATGCGCCCAAGCAGTGTTCATGCGTCTAGGTTTCCTCATGCGCCTAACTGTCCTCATGCACCTAAGGTGCCCGTGCGCCTACATAGTACTCGTGCGCCTGCATAGTGCTCATGCGCCTAAATCCCTTAGAAAATTTTCTGAAATTTTGGGAAATTGAAATTTTAAGACTAAGCCCTGGGATATTTTGATGGTTATGTTTGTTGGTGTTTTCTTATGTTTGTGGCCTGTTGTTATGTTCCATATTACGTATTATAACGTGACTTTACGTGGTGTGTCTATGCCCGTATGCGTAAAGTATTATCATAACCGAAGCGAAAGATTAATGATAATGAAAAGTGGAACATAAGGAATGAATGAAAGTCTTGCAAGCAAAATGTTTAAGGAGGTTCACAACTCATTGAGAGTTGTTAGCTCAACTGTGTGTTGTTTTGGCTAACCCATAAGGGTTCACACACAGGAGGGTCAGTCTTTGTGACTGATCGAGACGTGCGAAAACGGGATCCTTATCACTTGACCCCAAGAGGTAGTTGCTTCGTGCACAATGATGGGGCATAGCATATGACAGGTCCAGATAAAGTGAAAGATAATGATGAAAGAAAGTGCGAAGAGGAACAATAATGAAAGATAATAAAGAATTATTATCTTGTTGTATGTATGATGTGTGATCACGTACGAAAGTAAAGAAAGTGTTTTTCGTTAAAAGTAAAATATTTTATTTATAAAACTAGAACTCACTCAGCAACGCTGACTTTTATGCATTTTCAGTTGGCAGGTAATTAGTTGCTGAGGATGGCACGCGGGTGAAGCTACTTGGCGGGCAAGACTGGCATCCATTTCATGCATAGTAATATTGTTGTTTTGTAATACAACTGAACGATTCTTTTGTAACCCTAAAACTACAATGATGTATTATTTGGCAACATCAAATAGTAATGCATGAATGGTTTTTGATAAATTAATCTGCTGCGATGTTTTTATGAAATGTATTTATTTTATATGAAAAATGCTGTGATTGTCAATATGTGAGGTCTCCAGGAATGGGGTCTTACATTTTTATCCTAAAGTCAATAGGATTTGTCTTTTAGTGTTTTTGTTGTTTACCGAATAAAGGAGATTAATTAATTTTATTTTCAAATTAATTTATGTCCAATGATGTCACTTTCAAATCTCGATGAAAAGAAAAGAATATTCTTTAAGGGAATGTCAACTTTTAATGATGTCAGTCAATCAAAAATCAAAAACCCTAAAAACACAAAAAATGTTTTAAAATTTAACTTTTTGGATCAAAAATTAACTTTTTCGATCAAAAGTAACTTTTTCAAAAATTCAAAAGAAGATTATGTTTCTTCTTCGATTTTGATGATGAACCTACACAATCACCGGAGATTAGGAAGGTTTAAATGAACCAAAACTAGGGTTTATCCTAGTGTTTGCTGGCGGCTGTAACAATTTCAATAAAACAACAATCGGTTTGTTGTTTGAAGATGATAAATCGCCAAATTTGAGTGTAGAACAACTCAAATACAATGTTTAAATACAATAAATGGATTCAAAGTATTCAAATGAGTGTTTGTTTGATAAAAACTCGATAGAACATTATCTGTATACTGTTTTATCAAAAAACCTTTAGAAACCAATGAGGTTTTAGAGACTTTTGTGATGAACACATTCAAAAACAGTGTATGAATGATGTTTTGAGCTTTAAACACAAAAAATCTTCTACAAAATGCGCAGAAATAGATTAAGAAATCATGTTTTAAGCATTTTATGGATGTTTGAGGAACAAGAAGGTTTTTGTGATGATTTTCAGCTCAAATTGGATGTTATGAAGCTAATGAACCACGGATATCATGTTGTTGAATGAGAGGATCGAAAATCAGTGTATGATTTGAGCCAAAGCTCTGATACCACCTGTTGAAATCAACAAAGGCTGATTATGAACTTTAAGAACAATAAGAACATAACCAGGTTGATTCCCCAAGGATCTTTTCAAATCTCTCTTTAAATATAACAACAGATTGTTATATTGTATTCAACAAACAATAATCATGGTGCAGAAACCTATGATTAATGCTATGATATTAGTATGTGTGTGATTGCAAGTGATTGAATACTTGAATGATAATAAACTGCTTGATTGTATTGATTGTTTAAAAGCTTACAATGGATTAGGCTATTATGCTATTTATAGCCTATACAGATAGCTATTTACAATTACAAAAACACCCTTATGTAAACAAAAATTACATAAAAATCCTAAGTCTATGTCGTCCGCTGTGGATGTTAGACTGTCCGCTGTGGATGCTAAGTCGGCCGCTGTGGATGTTGAATAAGTTGTCCGCTGTCTCTTGGATGCTGTCCTCTGTTAACACTTGTTGTATGTTTGTCTTGTTAGTTGTTCGCTGTGGAGTGTTCATCCATTGTGGATTGAACATCTGCTATG
Source organism: Flaveria sonorensis (assembly GCA_025506505.1). NCBI lineage: Eukaryota > Viridiplantae > Streptophyta > Magnoliopsida > Asterales > Asteraceae > Flaveria > Flaveria sonorensis. Next base: position 19,733,065 of record CM046437.1, on the reverse strand, counting down.
AACTGTTAACCAGCTTTGGATTTTGGTCATCCACTGTGTGAGTTGTGCATCCACTGTAGACACTTGGAAGTTGTTCTTCATCCGCTGCATAGACTTGGTCATCCGCTATGGGCACTTCTTCATCCGTTGCCGACACTTGTCAAATTTTCTTTTATCTACAAACTTGAAAAAGAAATTTAAACAATAATTAGTGTACATTATGAATGTTAATGATGCTAATGTGTTAGTTAATGAGTTTTTGAATGTTAGAACACATTATGTTTGATTATGGCAAGCATTATCCTTCTTAATGCACTTGTTGAGTCAAACATCACATGAAGCCTCCACATCAAAATCAAAAGACAAATAAATGTATGGTGACATTTGTGACTTGTGTAATCACAGCACAGATGAGTGTTATTTTAGTCAATATTGCTCCATCTGTGACATGAACAACCGTTCAACTAAAAATTGCTATTTCAACAAGTATTATTCTGTTTGTGATAGGACAAATCACAATAAATCTGATTGTTTCTTTTAACAGAAAGGCTTGAGAGTTCCACAAAAGAAGCCTATTTCACTAATTTCAACTGACAAGGCCAAACATAGAAGTCAATCACACATTAAACAAAACATGGGTTTCAAATTCTGATGATGACTTCATGATCAATGCGTGTCAAAGAGTGTCAAAAGGAATTTTAATCATAATATGAAAAAATCACTTAATTCTTATCCAAGATTTAAAACAAAAGTGATTTTTGAAAATCAAAAACATGCCCAATTTTTATATAGAAATAGGGATGAAAGATTTGACTAATCTTCAGACAACTATGTTGAAATTGATCAAATAAAACCAAAAAGGAGTCCATAGAAATTCTTCAAAGCATCAACCTCTAAATCATAACCTAGAGGCAAGTATCAAAAGCTTACAATTATGGATAGAAACAGGCAACCCAAGACCATCATGACTTGGGTTCCATATTCTAACTAGTTCTTTTATGCTTGTAGGGTCGTCCATACAGGTCCAACAACTTACGGTATACGAACAGTGGATGCTCTCGACACATGACTGGAGATAGTTCCCTCCTTCATGACTTCAAGCATGTACAAGGAAATACTATATCATTTGGTGGAAACTCACAAGGTGGTAGAATTACTTGGGAAGGGTTTGTAACAAATGGACTACTGAGCTTTGACAAAGTGAACTACTGCGAGCAACTAAATTTCAACCTCCTCGCCGTGTCTCAGATCTGTGATAAGAAATATTCCACTCATTTCACAAACACCCATTGCTACATTCTGAAACTAGGATTTCAAATTCCTGAAGAATGGGTTGTCTTGATGACACCAAGAAAGAATAACACCTATGTATTGAACCTTAATTCTGCGCAACCAATAGAAGAAACATGTCTTTTGTCTAAAGCATCATTTGATGAGTCACAGCTTTGGCATAGACATTTGGGACACAAATTTCAAAAACATGAACAGATTAGTAAAAGAAAATCATGTAATTGGTTTACCTCAAAAGGAATTTCATTTTATTGACCACAGTTCTGCATGTCTCAAAGGAAAACAACATAAATATTCCCATAGCCAAATCATGTGAACACAATCAATATTCTGTTCAATTTACTTCATATGGATCCTTTTAGACAAACTCAAGTCATGAGTATTGGCAAGAAACAGTATTGTTTGGTGATCATTGATGACTTTTCACGATTCACATGGGCCTTCTTCTAGTTCATAAAAAAGAAGAATCCCAAATAATAAAAGATTTTATCACTAAAATTGAAAATCAACTTGATCAAAAGGTATAATCAATCAGAAGTGATAACGAGACAGAGTTTAAAAATGAAAATATAAGTTCATTTAGCACACACAAAGGCATTGCTCATCAATTCATTGCAGCTAGAACTCCTCAACATAATAGGGTAGCTGAAAGGAGAAACAGAACACTAATGGATGCACCAAGAACAATGCTAGCTGATGCTAAGCTGCCAATTACCTTTTGGGATGAAGTAGTCAATACATCGTGTTTTGTGCAAAATCAAACTTTCATAGTTAAAGAAAAAAAACAGAACACCTTATGAACTTCTTTTTCATAAAAAACCATTTATTGGATTTTTCAAGTCATTTGGTTGTCTAGTGTCAACATTAAACACCCAAGACCGTTTAGGAAAGATTGCTCCTAAGTCTGATGAGGGTTTCTTTGTAGGTTATTCCTCTATCTCAAAGTCCTTCAGAGTGTTTAATCCTACATTAAACATTATTGATGAATCAACAAATGTTCAATTCAATGAGCACTTCATTCCTAAGTCAATGAATGGTCCCAATTGGTTGTTTGATATTGACTCTTTCACAGGATCTTTTGATCAACTTCACTCGTTCAACGCAGGTAACCTATAATCAGTTGGATCTTTTGGAACAGTAGAGAAAAGGGATGACTTTCCAATGATTCCTCCATCTTCTGCTAATCAATTGGATGAAGAAGTTCCATTGCAAGTTGATCCTGTTAGACAAGAAGTACAAAATCAAAGTGTCTTAACTGAGGCTGGTGCTAGCATATTGCCCACTCCTTCAGCAGAACCATCTACTGAAGTTAGAAATATAGAACCAGCTACTGTGCCGATTGAAACTGAAGTGAATGCAAATGATGAAAGTCTTTAAAGTGCTACTGATGCGGAAACTGAAGCTGAAGCTGGTGAAGCGTTTAATTACTTTCAAAATTCACCTAGATCACAAACTGAAGGTGCCTCTCACCAAGATGATTTAAATGTCTCTAACCTTGATGTATCAATTGCTGGTGACTCAATTCCAACCACCAGGATACATAAGAATCATCTAGTGTCAAGCATTATTGGTGAATCAGATGAGCGAGTGACAAGAAGCAAGTCAAGTATTGTAAACATCAGTTTATTTTTCTTGCTTTCTGTGTCAAACTGTACCCAAGAATATAAAACAGGCTCCTCAAGAGAACAGCTGGATCGAGGCAATGCAAGAGGAATTGCTCCAATTCAAGAAACAAGTAGTATAACAGCTGGTAGACCATCCTGAAGGACAATACCCTATCGGTACCAGATGGTCATACAGAAACAAGACTGATGACAGGGGCATTGTTATCAGAAACAAGGCAAGATTGATTGCACAAGGATACACCCAAGAAGAAGGAATATACTATGATGAGGTGTTTGCACCTATTGCCAGATTAGAAGGCATCAAACTTTTTCTTGCTTACTTTCCATGCATGAAATTCACTGTGTATCAAATGGATGTAAAGTGTGCATTTCTTTATGGAAAAATCTCTGAAGAAGCCTATGTGAATCAACCACCAAGCTTTAAGGACCTGGATTTCCCTCACAGGGTGTAAAAGCTTGATAAAGCTTGTATGGTCTACATCAAGCCCCACGAAAGTGGTACGAGACTCTATCATCTTTCCTTCTTGCGTACAAGTATGAGAAAGGTAAGATTGATCAGACTTTATTCAGAAAAAGAAAAGGACATGAAATATTGCTAGTCCAGATCTATGTGGATGATATTATCTTAGGATCTACAAACAAAAAACTTTGTAATGATTTTAAAGACCTTATGCATTCCAAGTTCCAGATAAGTGCAATGGGGGAGCTTACATTCATCTTAGGATTATAAGTACAACAAACAGCAGATGGAATCTTCATCAATCAATCAAAATACTTGGGATCCAAGTTGAAGAAATTCCATTTTGCAGATTGTTAGTATATTAGAATTTCTGTGGATACAAAATTGAAGATTGGTCTAGACTCAGATGGCAAATCAGTGGATCAGACTCACTATCAATCAATGACAGGTCACTAATGTATTTAATAGAAAGCAGACCAGACATAATGTTTGTTGTATGTGTTTGTGCCAGATATCAAGCAGATCCCAAGGAATCACATGTAAATACTGTAAAGAGAATATTTAGATATCTCAAGGGTAAGCCTGCACTTGGATAATGTAATCCAAAGGAGGGATATTTCAACCTTTATGCCTACACAGACAGTTACTACGGGGGATGCAATTTCAATCGAAAGTCCACTTCTGGGGGTTGTTAATTTCTTGGTCCCAGACTAGTCTCCTGGCAGTGCAAGAAGTAGACAAACATGTATGTTTCCATAGCAGAAGCTGAGTACATAGCAGCATCAGCGTGTTACTCTCAAGTTCTCTAGATTCCAAACCAGATGGTTGATTATGTTATAACTTCTTGCACACTCCAATTGACATTGACAACACAGCAACCATGTTCATAACAAGCAATCTAGCTCAGCACTCAAAAACTAAACATATAGAAATTAGATATCACTTTTTGAGAGACTGTGTTGAAAAAGGGTTAATCAAGTTGATACAGGTCCAAACGGATAATTAATTAGCTGATTTGTTCACTAAGGCATTTGACCCTATTCGGTTTGAATTCTTAGTTCAATCAATTGGCATGATTAACCTTGAGTAAAAAAAATCAAAATTTGCAAAAACATTCAAATGTTATAAAAATACAAAAAGAAGTTATTTTTGTTGAAGAATATGAAATGTACTCTATGGGAAATGATATTATTATAGTCGTTATTGTTGGGTTTTTACAAGTTTTAACAAAGACGTTTAACCATTTAAACAACAAAACGCAGCGGATATAAGGGTTTTAAAACTTGTGTTATATTATGAAAATAAACATTTATATGTTCAAGAAAACAAACCCAAGAACAAGGATCATATATATGTGAAAAGAAGTGCTATCAAAACCAACCATAGGATGTACATGAATACTACCTTTCTTGAACAAGGAAGTTAGATACGGATGAGATGAGGAAGATGATGTTTCTTGAATGTCTAGTCTTCAAAAGAGAAGACCTCAAGCTTGTATACCCACAAGCTCTTGCAAAGCACCAAACTTGTTAGGAAGTTGACACCAAAGATCCTTCTTACAAAACCTTCAAGGTCCGAAAATGGGAGAAGAGAAATGGAGAAGAAGGAGCTTGCATGTGCGAGAGAGAAAGTGTGTTGAGTGTCAAGGTGAACAAGTAAATGTCTTGCATAAAAACAAGACAAAGGAATCCCAATGCCAACCACCAAGGGGCGGCCGAAAATTGGGTTCAAAATGGGTTCCCTCCCATTTTGAAAAACACCCTTTTAATTCATTGTTAATCACTCATTAAGTTATATAATTAAACCAATTTTAATCATATAACTTAAACACTCTTATATTTGATGTTATTTAACTTATTTAAACAACATTACAAATGATATCTCATGAACAAAATATCCATATAATTTGTTCTATCTCAAATGCAATAATTCAGAAAACCCATTTTCTAAATTGGTGTCATAATTTATTTGCTTGATCATGATCAACAAATAAATGTTTATCGGTGTTTGCCTAGCTTGTTATTGGGTATGACCCGACTTGGATCATAACGTACTAACCACATCAATCTTGTATGTGTCTTGGGCATATAAGATCCAACAATCTCCCACTTGCACAAGATTCATAGAAGATTGATGCAAGCAGTAAATACCGCCTATCAACGGTTTACTACCCTTAATACGTATGACTAAGTGCCATTCAATAACATCATCCCCTTCAAGTATCTTACTCGAAAATGTTTTAGGTGAATCAATCATCTATCCTTTTGTCACACATGTCATGTTAAATCTTAGAGACACAGAATGATCATTCTCCATTGACTTAACTTTAGCAGGCCTTAGACATCTTACTCTCAATGAATAAGAGGAACAAATCCCATCTTGATTACATACGTCTCTCACAATCACCTCGTGCTATACCTGAATTTAGTCTTATGTACTGCCATGTTTCAGAACAGCGAAGAACTAAGTCAAAGTATAATACCCGGTGAATATCAAGACCCAATATGTATCTCAGGTCAGAGGATACCAAATGATATTCGCCTTTACTCAAATTTACTTATGATCAATCAAGAAGATTCCATGTAGTAATATTTGAGATGCGGGTCAGTCCAATATTTATATCCCATAAATATCTATGAACTTTGGCAGCAACCCTTTGCTATATATTCATCCAAATGAATATCTACCAATCCAAGTTCATAATAGTCTTACCCTCATACTTGTTCCCACAGGTATGAACGACTACGGACGTTTAGAGTAAATGATTTACTCGTGGATTAAACATGCAAAATTGGAACATTAGTTGAAACATTATAACCATATAATTCATTCAAGTAATAAAAGGTTCCAATATCCAAATACAAGATCACAAAATCAAATCCAGTCACTAGAATATCGAAGTCCCATGGCACAAGTATGACCCTCATGCTTTGCCTTTTCAAGAAGCTTCGTGAGTGGATCCGCAATGTTTTGATCCGTGTGAACTTTGCGAATACATATTTTTCCCTTTTCAACTTCATCCCTTATGTAGTTGAATCTCCGCTCAATGTGCCTAGTCTTTTGATGTGCACGGGGTTCCTTGATTTGAGCAATCGCACCCTCATTTCACAAAGAATTTCTAGGGGGTCCTGAATGGAAGGGACAACCCCTAGATCGGCAATGAATTTCTTCAACCATGCAGCTTCTTGAGCTGCTAATGAAGCGGCGATGTATTCTGACTCTGTAGTTGATAATGCCACCACATCTTGTTTAGAGCTCTTCCAAGAGACTGCTCCTCCATTTAGGATGAAAATGTATCCTGATTGTGATCGTGAGTCATCCCGATCAGTTTGGAAACTCGCATCCGTGTAACCTTTTACCAAGAGTTCCTCCTCACCAGATCCATAGATTAGGAACATATCTTTAGTCCTCCTTAGGTACTTAAGTATGTTCTTAACAGCCATCCAATGACTATTTCCAGGATTTTGCTGGTATCGGCTTGTCATGCTCAAGGCGCATGACACGTCCGGCCTAGTGCATATCATTGCATACGTGATGGATCCTATAGCAGACGCATACGAGATTCCCTTCATTTTATCTTGCTCATCTTTTGAGCTTGGACATTGAGTCGTACTCAATATCGTTCCTCTTTTAATAGGTACCGTACCTTTCTTAGAGTTCTCCATCTTGAACCTTTTCAAGATCTTGTCAATGTATGCACTTTGATTTAAACCTATCAACCGCCTTGATCTATCCCTATAGATCTTTATTCCCAAAATATAGGCGGCTTCACCAAGATCCTTAATGGAAAAACAGCTTCCAAGCTAGGTTTTTATACCTTCCAAGGTTGGAATGTCATTTCCAAATAGTAGGATGTCATCGACATACAATACTAGGAAAGTGATGATGCTCCCACTAGCCTTTTTATACACACAAGCCTCATCAGCATTTTTGATGAACCCAAATTTAATTACCTCTTCATCAAAACGGTGATTCCAACTTCTTGACGCTTGCTTCAATCCATAGATTGATTTCTTTAACTTGCATACTTTGTTAGGATGTTTTGGGTCGACAAAACCTTCAGGCTGAACCATATAGAAATCTTCCTCAAGATATCCATTTAGAAAAGCGGTTTTGACATCCATTTGCCAAATCTCATAATCATAATGAGCAGCTATGGCAAATAATATCCTAATAGACTTTAGCATTGCAACAGGCAAAAAGTCTCATCATAATCAACCCCTTGAGTTTGAGTGAAACCTTTTGCTACAAGTCTAGCTTTATAAGTATCCAAGTTTCCATGCATATCGGTTTTCTTCTTGAAAACCCACTTACTTCCAACTACCTTGGAGTTAAGAGGTGGTACAACCAAGTCCCACACTTGGTTGTCATACATTGATTGCATCTCAACATTCATGGCTTCAAGCCATTTGTCACAATCCAAATTGGACACTGCATCATGGTATGTGATTGGTTCATCGGAATCAACCACATAGCACCCATCCATGAAAAATCCATATCTTTCAGGTGGATTACTAGTTCTACCAGATTTGCAAACGTTTTGTGTGTATTGATCAACCATTTGATCATTCTCAACATCATCATGTTGAGTGCTAGTGTCAACCAAACGTGTATCGGGTTGTGGTTCTTGATCCTCCTCAAGATCCACTGTTCTACTGCTAGCTCCTTCCATAAGGAACTTGGCTTCCAAGAACTCACCCTTCTTGGCAACAAACTCCTTTTGTTCCAATGGATCATAGAAATAATATCCCATAGAATCTCTAGGATATCCAATAAAAATACACTTAGTGGAACGTCTTTCTAACTTGTTTGAGGTGGGAGTCTTTACATAAGCCTCACATCCCCACACCTTTAAATATGATAGAGATGGAACCCTTCCATGCCATATTTCAAAAGGTGTCCTTTCCACTTTCTTGGTTGGGGCCATATTCAAAATACGGGCCATAGAGAGCAAAGCAAAGCCCTAAAATGATAGAGGCAATGAGCTTCCAGCCATCATAGATCGAACCATATCTAATAGAGTTCGATTTCTCCTTTCGGACACACCATTGTGTTGTGGTGTTCCAGGTGGAGATAGTTGTGAGATAATCCCACAACTTCTAAGATGATCTCTAAAAGCATCACTCAGGTATTCACCTCCTCTATCGGTGCGGAGAATTTTTATTGATTTGTTGAGTTGATTTTCTACTTCATTTTGGAAGGTTTTGAACATTTCAAAAGCTTCATCTTTGTGTCTTAACAAGTACACATACCCATACCTACTATAGTCGTCGGTGAAGGTAATGAAGTATCTTTCATTATACCTAGTCATTGGCTTAAAAGGACCACATACATCCGAATGTATGATACCTAATAAATCTTTTGCCCTTTCGGTTTTGCCACTAAAAGGCGCCTTAGTCATTTTTCCTTGTAAACAAGATTCACATACATCAAATGAATCATATTCACTTGCTTTTAAAAGACCATTCTTTTGAAGAGTTTGTATGCGCTTCTTGTTTATATGACCAAGACGGCAATGCCAAAGATAGGTGTCACTCAAATCTAATTTGAGCTTCTTGGTGGTGGTTTGGTACAACGAGCTATCATATAATGTGTTTTCACGAACCAATTCATAAATACCATTAATAGGAGTAGCTTTAAAATAAAAGATGTTATTTAAAGAAACATGAATTTCATTTTCAATAAACATCAAAACATAACCATATTGTCTTAATTGTGCAACTGAAATAATGTTCCTAGTCAAACTAGGAGCATACAAAACATTGTTCAAAATTGCTTCCAAACCATTTGGAAGCTTCAGGATGTAGTCCCCTCGGGCTTCAACTTGAACTTTTGCCCCATTCCCCATGTAGAGGCTAACATCACTTTTCTTGAAGTTTTTACTTCTTTTGAACCCCTGCAACAAATTGCAAATGTGAGTCCCACATCCGGTATCCAATACCCATGTGTTAGAGGATATTATATTTAGATCAATATGAATCATGAAAATGTACCTGAGGTCTGCCCGGCATCCCTCTTTGCTTTCAACTCTTTGAGATGGACAGGACAATTTCTTGCCCAATGTCCTATCTCCCCACACTTAAAGCATGGGTCATCCGAAGCAACCTTTTGCTACCACTCCCTTTCCCTTTCTCCCAACGTACCCTTTACCTTTGGCAACACTTGCCTTGGATGCGGGGTGAGGCCTCTTCTTGTTCCCACCTTCATTAATGGTGAGAACGGGTAAACTCCTTTTACCCATGGCCGCCTTGGCCGTCTTGAGCATAGAGTGAAGCTCAGTTATGTTCTTGTCCCAACCGTTCATGTTATAATTCATAACAAAATTGTCAAACCTTTTTGACAAAGAGTTGATGATCAAATCCGTAGCCAACTCTTTCGAGATGGGACAATTCAGCCTTTCGAGGCGGTCTATGTGGCTCTTCATCTAAAGTACATAAGACGAGACCGATTGGGTATCATCCATATGACATGCATGGAGTGCTCGAACCGTTTCGAAGCGCTCTACCCTTGCTTGTTGTTAGAACGTTTCCTTCAACTGGGTTATCATGTCGTATGCTCCGTGATGTTCGTACTCCTTTTGGAGATCCGGAGTCATACTTGCCAACATGAGGCAAGACACTTGGACTGAGTCCTCAGTGTATTTCACCCAATTCATGTAGGCCTCTTCATCTTCCTCATTGGGTACATCGGGAATCAGATCGTCTAAGATATATGACCGTTTCTCTTGCTTGAGAACAATTCTCAAGTTTCAAAACCAATCAATGAAATTGTTATGGTTTAGACGCTCCTTTTGGAGAATGGTTCTTAGTGATAGGGTATGAGCGGATGGAATATCATTATTTTCATTGTTGTTGGTGGCCATCTACAAAATTTAACAAGGTTCAATTTTAGTATTTACGATATTATCATATTTAATTATAAATTTCTTTTATGTGTCATACACAAAATAAAATTCTAGAATCCAACGTCACATTTAAATAGTGGTTAGGTGATCTTTATCCCATTATTTAAATTAACAAGGTAGTCAACGTTTGACAATTGCAACCTTTGCAACTTCTAGAGGTATGGGATCGACTTAAACATCATATGTATAGTCGGCATGTTAATCCCATCAACACCTTTTGTAAACCACATTGTAGGTGATCCATTTAACATGGTTTGCAAATTAAGTTACCCTACTTACACACACATGTGAGTTTACCAATATAAGTGGTTAGGTGATCTTTATCCCACAAATATGGCATTCCCACCTCAAATCACAAGTTCCCTCAAAATGGTTAGGTGACCTTTATCCCATTAAGAGTTTTCAAGTGACTTAAGTGTTGTGTAAAAGGATGGTGATAAACTTGTTTTCAAAAGACATTTTAAGTTTTCATAATTCTAGTTTAGAAAACTCTATGTACCTTGCATTTGCATGCTTTCAAATACATGGTACCCTATGGTTCTTTTAATAAAACCCCTTTTATTTAAATCATTAATCCTTTTAATAACCTTTTATTAACCACTTAATGATTAAGAACCATTTATTTTCAGCTTGTTATGTTTATAAATTTGTTAGTTATGAATATCCATATATCAAACATCCAACATAAAACAAAACAACCAAACAAGCACAACCATTCAATCATAAGTGCATAACCATAGCCACTAAGGTGACCACACTTGTTTGCCATCACAAGTGTTGTCATTAGGTATTTCCTAAGGGTTAATAATGACACATTAAAATGTGTCCAAGAACTCCCACTCGAATCCGCATCCAAATGCTTCAAGTGACCATGTCTTTTTGAGTTCTTCCTTTGTATCTTTCCTTGAGTCTCCAACTTGTGCATCTTCTTTTACAAAAATCATATCCTAATACAATTTTTCTAATAAAAGAAATGCACCTAATCTATTTATTACATAACCAATGAATAAATAAATTACAACCCAAAAGATACAAACACCAAAATTATTATTACAACCCTTTAATGAATAAAACTAAACATGACAATCATATTCATCCAAATCCAAAACACATTAGGTCAAGGATATGTTATGCACCAAAATATGTATCAAATACAACATCCAAGAACAACCATGAACTCCCTTTTTAACCCTTAAAGTTTTGGCCAACATAAACCCAAACTTTAGGGTTTAGTCCAAACAAAACAATCAACCACTTGATGTTAATCTTTCAAGGTTTATTCTAAAGCATGTAAGATAAAACTTTGAAAGATAAGGGATTCATTTATCCATAACAAAACAGCCCCTAATGGGTTGAAAAAGTCCAACAAAACTAACTTTTCTTGGACTTTTGAAGCAAGTTTTCCACATAACCGGCTCTAGATGCCATTGTTGGGTTTTTACAAGTTTTAACAAAGATGTTTAACCATTTAAACAACAAAACGCAGCGGATATAAGGGTTTTAAAACTTGTGTTATATTATGAAAATAAACATTTATATGTTCAAGAAAACAAACCCAAGAACAAGGATCATATATATGTGAAAAGAAGTGCTATCAAAACCAACCATAGGATGTACATGAATACTACCTTTCTTGAACAAGGAAGTTAGATACGGATGAGATGAGGAAGATGATGTTTCTTGAATGTCTAGTCTTCAAAAGAGAATACCTCAAGCTTGTATACCCACAAGCTCTTGCAAAGCACCAAACTTGTTAGGAAGTTGACACCAAAGATCCTTCTTACAAAACCTTCAGGTCCGAAAATGGGAGAAGAGAAATGGAGAAGAAGGAGCTTGCATGTGTGAGAGAGAAAGTGTGTTGAGTGTCAAGGTGAACAAGTAAATGTCTTGCATAAAAACAAGACAAAGGAATCCCAATGCCAACCACCAAGGGGCGGCCGAAAATTGGGTTCAAAATGGGTTCCCTCCCATTTTGAAAAACACCCTTTTAATTCATTGTTAATCACTCATTAAGTTATATAATTAAACCAATTTTAATCTTATAACTTAAACACTCTTATATTTGATGTTATTTAACTTATTTAAACAACATTACAAATGATATCTCATGAACAAAATATCCATATAATTTGTTCTATCTCAAATGCAATAATTCAGAAAACCCATTTTCTAAATTGGTGTCATAATTTATTTGCTTGATCATGATCAACAAATAAATGTTTATCGGTGTTTGCCTAGCTTGTTATTGGGTATGACCCGACTTGATCATAACGTACTAACCACATCAATCTTGTATGTGTCTTGGGCATATAAGATCCAACAGTTATATCATTCATTGTGCTTATTTCAAAATCTTGAAAGTCTGACATGACTTATCTAATATGCGGGTAGGCTCAACTTGGAAAAGAAGTACATGCTGTGATGAACTATAGCTTATATGCAGCTGTGAAGCCATCATCTCATGTATAAGTAAGTGTTAGCTTATCCTAATATGTGTGTGTGTGTAGTAACCTAAACACACCAGGTAATGATGCCTTATGAATCTCATTCACCCACATCAGTTTCTCCTCTGTTTTGTTGTGCAAAGACCTGGAGAAACAGGGACAAAGTGCTGATGTCATGATCCAAAAAGATTCCCAATATGGAACATCCAAAATGGATAATCAGTAAAAATCAAAAGAATCCCAAAGAGGACCACCTTCCAATGTTAAGTGCAAAAAGAATTCCAATATGGATCAAATAATTAGAAGGATCAATGTAAAAGAATCCCAATGAGGGTCCCCCTTACTCAAAAGCAAATAAGATTTCACAATTTAAGTGATCTGGTCATGTAAGTTACGAAAAAGTTCTACCATGCATGTCGTGCAGGTGGTTGATTTGGCCATGCATTTGAGTGTGAGGTACATGTTGAATATTTTATCGACTGAAAACATGATAAAGATCACAAGCATTAAAATATTAACCAAGCATGAGTTTAAGAGGACAAGCATACCTACAACCAATATGTTCATGATTATATCTATTTTACTAGCAATTGCTTGCACTTGTGAAAGGTAAGATTGATATGATCCCAAGTAAGGTATACTTCCTCTTCATGTACAGATAAGAAAATCAAAAATTACAAAAAAGATATATTTTCCTTTCAAAATTTTAAAATCTTCAATGTTTTTATCCCATATGGATATAAACTTTAGGGGGAGTAATTAAAATTTAATGAAAATATTCATAAACACACAAAAACATAAAAGATTTGCAAAATCTCAAAAATATTGTAATTACTTTGTATAGTTGTTGCTTTTGTTGAGAATATAAAATTAGAAAAATGGTTGTATTGTTGTGGAAGTTATACTATAGTATCTCAGTATATGCAGATATTTGGAAGCACAAATGTCAAAGATCAGTCAAATCTTGGAAACTTGTATCACACCTGGTGTACAATTCAATCCAAGCAAGAATTGACAATCCAAGCAACAACCAAAACTTCATAAAAGTCAAAGCAACAGTCATATCTTCATAAAAGTCAAAGCATCAGTGCAAAAACAGTCAAAACTATCCACAACAAAAATATTAATTTTTGACAAAGTTCAAAACTTAATACGGGTAAGAGTATTGGTTAATGAGGTTGAAGGTAACCTAGGCATTTAACAAATGTGGGTAATATTTGTGTGCAAGAAATTATGAAAGTGAAACTAATGTGGATATGTTATGTCTTCTGCATTTGTTTCCAAACAAATGCGTACAACAATAGCATCATGGCAGAAAGCTTATGCGGACAAAATTTTGTTCATCCGCATTTCCTTAATGCGGATGGCATGATCAATGCGGGTAACATTGTTGTGTATTTGTACCACAAATAAAACATATGCTTTCACTCTTCTGTCTTTGTGTTTGAATCTCAGTTAATGCAGATAGAAGGTTAAGAAATTGTTGGTCCTTCAGTAAATAACCTCATTTTGTTTCTTTTCTATTTTTATATATGTATAAACTTTTACTAATAAACTTTTGAATCCCATATGTCTTCACATCTTTGGTCTTTTACCAAACTTATAATTTTTTTTTTAAAAAGACAGTTTCATTATATGATATGCTTGGTAGCCTCAGCCTGAAAACAAAGAAAACAGTGATCGTGTAGCTAAATTCAAGTTTAAGAACTCCGTTATAAGGATTATCCTCCTGACATCTTGGCCTGCACAAAGTTACAAGTCTCATCAAAAATGGGTTGAGAGTATCTGACTTCTGCCTTGATTCCTTCTATTCCTAAATCACCCTCACCATAGTTTCTAAATTGTTGCTTCTTGTAAGCTCTTCAGAATTCTTTTCGTGCCTATCTCCTCTGCTATGCGGAAGCATTGACCTGGAGTGATGATCTTCTTTGTTATACATGAGTATAGACCTGAAACTCTTATCAGCATGCTCAGATGATCATCTCCTCTATTATACGTAAGTATAGACCTAGAGCTCTCATCATCGGTTCCCCAAATAAAGGCACAACGATTCTTAAATTAAGATAATTGTTGAAAACTCAAAAGAAAATCAAGCAGAGTTAATCATATTACTCAATAAGCCCTGATGATGGGATAAGTTCTTTGCTGAATGTCTGTAGGAACCAAGTTACCCGAGCTTCTCTAATCAAACCTAAAACATGATAAAATTAGTTGTAGGTCACTCGTTGAAAAGTATAAGGCATGTGTTTAAATTAGAAAAATAAACCAACAATCATTCTTGAACTGTTTTTGGCTATCAATATTTTAAAATTATTATCAGACTCTGTATCAGTGTGATCTCACTAACTTGTCGATGTTTAAATTCATCTTTGTGCTTAAGTATATCTTGAGGATGTGATCTCATGATCAATTTAGTTCTGTGTGTAAAATAAAATAAATAAATAAAAATTTAATTTTATATATATATATATATATATATATATATATATATATATATATATATATATATATATATATATATTTCAAGTCTTCCCTATTATGCTGTTAAAATGTTGTAATTTTCACATGCATTTCACGGGAAATTGCACACACAGATAAACACATGTTTATTTGTATTGTTGAAATGATCTGACGAGATATGTGTAGAATATGTTTGTGATTGTGTTAAAGATTTTTTGCTGCAAATGATGGCCGATCATCAGCTGAGCAAAGTACCTGACCAGAGAACCTGTTCTTCAAGTTTGCTGAAGATACCTAGCTAGGATTCCTCCTCCTACATCTTCTGAAGCACTCAAGAATAGAGAGTTAGAAAAGTTGTTCCTGATCATTCAAAGGATGCGCACGAAAAGGGGAAGCATACAAAAATGGGGAGCCTGTAAGATGAAAGATCTTCAATACCAGATCATCAACCTAGGGGGAGATTGAAGATCATTATATAGTTGACTTCTCGGAGCTGAAGTTGAAACAAGGCGTTGATAATGATAGACTAAGGAGGAGTATTGTTGGGTCTGAAAAGGATAGTCTATATTATCAACACAGTTAAAGTCAACAAAGGTCAACGTGACCGCCAAAGTCATCGGAAAAGACAAACAGACGCGTTCGAGATGAAGAACCGAGTCGAGACATTGAAGATATAAATGACTAGGACTTTATTGTAAATAAATATATTTTGTGTCAACAAAATATATTATTTATGTTTAAGTCATTTTTTTGTTTTTATATGAAATTTCCCTAATTTTCTATGTCTAGGGGCTTAATATTTCATTAGTGCATATTACACTATATATAGAATAGTGACAATTAGATTAAGGGAGCTTGATTAAGCCATTGATTTAGGGGCTTTCACTTTGTAATATCTTTAGCAATCAAATTCAAATCAAACAATGGTTTATTGAATGTTTTTGAGGTGTTCATCATTGTTCATCCATATTTTATAGTGTTTGTTCTATATTTTACACAAATATCATTGATATCTGTGTTATCAGTGGGATTTGTTAGTGTTTATCAATCAAATGCATTGTTATATCGATCAGAAGGACCAACAAAAATGTAGGCAAATGAATTATTCATCCATATTTGTTACAGTTCATACAGACAATGAATTGTTCATCCGCATTTGTTACAGTTCATGCGGAAAATGAATTGTTCATCCGTATTTGTTAGAGTTCAAGTGGACAAATGAATTGTTCTTCCGCATTTGTTACAGTTCATGCGGACAACTACATTGTTCATATGAAGATAGTCAAATTGCTATAGAACAGTGAACTTTAAATTTTAATTTTGACCAGAGAAAGTCAAACTAAGAAAGTGAAACCTGTCCTTAGTTGTACAATCTGATAATTGTGAGTACATAACTAACACATATGTCTCTATTGCAGATCTATGGAAAATCTTACTTGGAGCAAGCTCCATAATGATGTGCGTGAATCTGAGGGTTTAAGAGACATGATCAGATTTATTTCCACAACAAGGATAACACATGCAAACACTGTCAGACCAATAATCTATAAGAACTTCATCAGATCATTCTAGGGAACTGCTGAAGTAAACCAAAGGGATAGTCTTGGGACAATATCAGGAAGGATCACTAATGATCACACACTTGTTATCTCTGAACATACTATGAGACAATGTGTACAGTTTAGGGATGATGCCAACTCTCCCCAAGAATTAGAAGAAGATGTCATTCTGACCTTCTTTGCTAACATTGGCTATGAAGGGGTTTTTGAAGGAAAACAGATTGTGATGGGGTTAGTTGACTTGCAGTGGAGATTTCTTATACATCTGTTCGAACATTGCTTGCCAAAGAGGAAGACTGGTTGGAATGACATCCCCATCACTGCTTCAAGAGCTATTTGTGCCTTATGCACTAACAGAAAATTCAATATATCTTCTTATGTGTTCAATGGCCTAGTATCCAATATTTAGGATGGAAGAAGGCACATGTTCCTGATGTATCCTAAATTTATTCAATGCTTCATCAATGAAGCATTCCCTGATCTCATACCAGAAGGCCCTATGATAGGCATTTCTCACTACAATGCCAAATCTGAGAAATACATCAAGAGAGAGATCCGAGGAACTTCTATAGTGGAACTTTCTTTCCTTTACTTCCATGGATGCTACAATAGATCAATCCAGAAGATGCCCATGAAGAAGAAGCTGAGGAAGTTATTCTTGATGTTGAGGAACAAGTTGAGGATGATGTTACTACTAATGTACATGACATCATAGAAGAACAACAAACTGCTCATGTTCAACAAACTGTTGAACAGCATGCCGAAGAAGCAAAAGAAGGTCCTAGGCAAGTGTCACCACAGGTTGTTGTAGGTGGTGATCTTAACACTGTGCCTTCAGTTCAAAATGTTGATATTGCATCACCTTTCAGAGTGTCACCTGTCCATTCATATCAATTATCTCCTATCCACTCTCATCATGTATCTTGTGTTTATTCTTCACCAAAATCTGTTGCTGTATTTGTTAAATCTGGTGAATCTACCAGTTCATCAGATAGGTCTTAATCATCTTTGGATGAGGAGGATCCTCATTCAGGTTTTCAAATTCCTGTGAGACAAGTACACTTAGAGGCCGGTGCTTCAGAAAACTTTGCAGAATCTAAAGTCAACCGACCTGATGCTAAGGATGAAATGTTGATAGAATTGTTGAGCTAGATGAACAGGAGAAAGAATTAAAAGAACTACAAGCCAAATATCAATATGATAAAGAAGAAAATGATAAAGAGATTGATAAACTCAAAGCAGCCCTAGAACATACCAAACAAGAAATCAGTGGACACTTGGTTGCAGCAAACATCCAAACTCTTTCCAAGGAAGAACAAGAGAATCTTCTTGATGTCCAAACTGATATAATATATAATCTCCATAGATAGATAGAAACTCTAACAAAGAGCGTTTCTGAACATGAGAGATTGATTAAGATTAAAGAAGAATTGGCCAAAGAAAAGGATGAGAAGGGTGATGATAAGAATGATAAAGAAAAGGATGATGAGAATGAAAAGGAAAAAGAATCAAAAGAAGATGAAGATGTCTCTGGTACGAGTAGTGATGATGATGATGGCTCTACACCTTCAAAGAGACAAAGAATGACAGAAACTATTCAGCAATCCCATCACAGTGAGTTTAGGGAGGAAGATGAAAGCCTAGCTATGGATGTCTATTCTGATCCAACTTCTAAAGAAAGATTTGATGAGGAATTTGAGATGAACGAGTTAATTATAGACTTAGACATTTATTCATCTGGAGAGTTTATTATTGATGAAGACTTCTAGGATTTTATCAGAGAACATAGAGCTCCAGTTGAACCAATAGCTGTGATTTCCCCTAACTGTGTGCCATTAGAAGAAGAATTAAGATTACAGCTTGTTCCTGCAGTCACTTTGACTGATGAGCAAAAGGAACTTATAATAAAGCCGTGTGAAGAGTTTAGAGAAAAGAAAGTTGTTGAAAAGCAAAAAGAAGAAGCTGAACAACTTGAAAAATAAAGGAAGGAAAAGGAAGTCGAAGCCTCGGTACCCTTCTCTTCTGGTCCCCGTTTGCATACATACTCCAGGAAGAGGAAGTACTTATCTAAGAAGGCCAAAGGCAAAAGGCCTATGGTAGAAAACTAAGGTGATTATCTTGGAAGGAGTGATAGACGGAGGATATGATGAAAGTATCCTTGATGACCCTTTGTTCAAGGACAGTCCTGCAAAGGTTGAGTCATCTTTGAGGATATGGTTGAGAAGGCTCAAACTGATGATTTGATGGTTAAGGCTATGTACCTGATCAATCACTGTTATGATGTTGATGAAGTGTTTGGAATGACATATGAGGGAATGGTAGAAGATGTAAACAAGATGCATCAACTTCTTAAACTTGCTTTTATGACTAAGTATGAAAAGAAAACAACTGAGAAAGAGATAAAGTTGAAAAAGCATGATGTGACAGACAGTTCCCCAATCTTATTCACTCGAACACAACCTCAACAGACCCAAGTGCCTCAATCCCAATATCCTGATCCCTACAACATGACAAATAGGGAAATGAAGGATTATCTGTCTGATCAAGGATTTACCAAAAGAAAGCTAGGTAATACAAGACTAACTCCCTCTGGGCTACAATCCTCAAGATAGTCAAGGAACAGAAAGAAAGATTGAAGACTATAAAAGAAGACGTTGTAGGGAGGAAGCCCAGAATAAGAATTTCAGCTCAAGATATCCAATTCACTACCAAAGACCATGATGTCTTGGCACCCATGCTACACAAAAATCCTGAATCGTTTATTGAACCCTCTAAAGTAGAATTACATTAAGGGTTAACCACTTCAGAAATGATTAGGGATGTGTCTTCTCCAGAAGGCAAAGTAGATGTGAAGAAAATGGTCTGGAAGTATGACAGTGATTAGAATATATTTATGGTGAAGGGGATCTCAGGGCTGGTTTAGTTCTTCACTGAGTATACTCTTTAGTGAACTCCTTGTAGATACATGATCTGAAGGAATTAGCTAAGATGGAATTGATCAATCATGATGCTAATAGAGGATATGAGTTTGAAGACATACTGAAGATGTTCAAGAAAACACATAACTTCAAGTCTATAAAGGAAATATGCATAAGAAAAAACAAATCTCTTAACAATCCTCTAGAGAAGAAGAAGAAAATGAAAGGAACTGAAGAGTTGTTATTTCCAGAGTTGAATGTAAAACCAACTAAATCACTAAAAAGAAAGATGGTTGCTGGAACCCACAAGTCCAAACCAATCTCCAATGTATTCTATGATGAGAAAACTTATGAGTTGGCAATTGAAAGGAAATAGGGAGGAAAAGAAGGTTCGGAAATAAGGCTATTTAGTGGATATGAGGTGAGACAGTTAGATGAATCCTATATCCATTAAATATTCACAAGACACTTCAGAGAAATTGATAAAAAGCTTGGAAAAGCTGATATGTATTTCTTTTTGAAATGTATCAAGATACTAAAAATAGCCTAAGTTAGAATCAATAGAAAGAAAGAACAAAGGAAAAGAAAAAGAGTTCCTCTTCAACTAGAAACATATTGAAGCTTAAAGTTGATGCTGATGGTTCCTTACTAATTCACAGAGATGGGCTGTCCACTATTTCTGTGTGGGAACCCATATCTTTGAGACAGATTCCTATTGAGGCAATACACACCATGAGTCAAATGAAGATCTATGTTCTTAGTCGAGACAAGATGCAAGATACTAAAGACTTCTCAAATATGATAAAAGCTATACTAGATCCTTCATTAGCTGAACCATAAATGACTCCTGAGCCTGAACCTGCTCCAGCTCCATCAACAGTCCAAGTTCTTGAAAAGCAAGCAACTGCACTAGAAGAACCACCAGAATCTTCACAACATCCATAACCTCAAACTCTTGAAGTACATAAGCTGTATAATCCTTAGGGATAGTATTGTTGGACCCTAAAAGGATCATACATGCCAATTCAAGAGGTGGTTAAAGGTTGTTCTGGTTGGAAGAAATCTACACAAGTCCAAGATTTAATGCGGGTGAAGACAACAGAAGAAGAAGACAAGTATCGGCTATTCGCATTAGTCAATGAGGATGAGCAAGAACAAATACGGCTAAGTATTTGGTCATCCACATTAGTCAATGCTGATGACATACTTAATACAGATACACAACTAAAGAAATGCTAATGAAGATCAACACATCCGTATTAACTAATGTTGATGTACATTACAAATGTTGATTATCATTTTGTACTTAGACTAGTATTCTGATGTATAGTTGTCAGGGTAGTTTAGTCATTTTATACAATCATTGTATCAGCCTATAAATAGAATAGTATACACTTTAGTTTATGTTGTTGATCTGATTAGTGCTATAAACCCTAGCACATTTTGTATCTTGTTTAGCAATATCAATATACAAACCATTTATTAGTATTTTCAACATTTTATGTTCATTGATTTTGTATTTCCGCTATATAATCATTGACTCAATCATCATATCCTATCGTAGTTTAGTCACATCAACGGAGATTCTTATCTCGAACCCAGTCAATTGTTCTTAAAGTAGTTTAGTTATTTTTTACAGGCATTTTATCATCCTCTAAATAGAATAGTATACACTTAAGTTTAAAAAGTTTTATAATTAGTGCTACAAACCCTAGCACACTTTGTATCTTGTGTACCAATATCAATATACAAAGCATTTATTATTAATTTCAACATTCAATGTTCATTGATTTTATATTTTTCCTACATAATTATTGACTCAATCATCTATTCAATCCTAGTTGAGTCATATCAACTGAGATTTTTATCTCGAACCCAGTATGAAACCTTTCACCATGTTCAAGGAGAGTCAATACAACAATAGCTCTACAGATTCGTACAACTAGTAAATGAGATGATTGTTTATGATCTCAAATACTAATTAGTGGAGATAATCAAGAAAATGTTGCATAATCTTCCAGAGAGTTGGACTCAGTTGGCCAAAGTAGAGGCACTAAAACTAAATGAGAGGTCTAGAAACAACAACACAGTTAGACATGTGGAACTATACAAGTTCAAGGAGATTCAACAAACAAATAGTGCTTTCTTGACATGCACTGATGAAGAAGAAGGGGAGGAGTTTCTAGACTCCAGTGAACATTCATTATTTTCTGCTCCTAAATCACCATATAACAAATAAAAGTCTAAGAAGACTGGTGTTCATGCTTCAAATGAAAGAACACCTCAGAGCAAACAACACCAACATGCTTCCAGCTCAAGCAAACTACATCATACAAAGACCCAAAACATACATAAGTTTAAGAAACCCATGGATGCTTTCAATATCATAAAACAATGTGAAGAGTAGAAGCCAGCCTTTGTAGCCTTCTCCACAAGCTTTGAAGCATACTTGTGTGCAAATCTCACATCATCACAAATCATCCAGTAAGACATGGATAAATTGCCACTAGATATGGTTGAAGAGATGGATCTCAGTGGTGTATGACAATGATAACATACACATCAAAGAAGTTTCTGCAAAGAAGCAAGGGGTTGAATATGGACAACATAATAATGATAGGTTTTGAGAAGTTCAAAGTGAGATGCTACAGCTGTCAACTCTTTGGTAACTTCTCAAGAGAATGTCAACAACCCAGGGCTGACAGAAACAACCAACAACCAGAAACTTCAAGTGGTTAGCATACAAGCGGACAAGGTCCACTTCCCATCAGCATCCCATATGCACCAAAACCAGCACAAATCACACTGTATAGCCCCAATCAAAACTCCGAGTCCTAGGCAATGATAATCAAACAGGATGGCGAGTGTGACTGGAGTATGTATGAAGCTGAGATATAATCTCCTGACCACAGCCTCATGGCATATGTTAAGGGTAAAATTGCTGAAATCCCGAAAGAGGTAAAGGAGAATCTCTGTTCTTAAGCATGCATTGAAGAAGTCACAAGATAAAGAGAACATGCAAACAAACTTTCCAAGAAAGTTACTGAAACGAACTTTTTGAAGGATAGTTAAAAATCAAAAGAAAAGCAATATGAGATCAAAATTCTGTCATTGAAACATAATTTGGACAAACTGTTGTCTAAAAAGTTACCACTAGCACCTAACATTGAACAACTCTCTGAATCTTTGCTCAAAAAAGGGCATTCAAAAACCCTTCAGGTTTGGTATACAATAAGCTTAACCCACCCTATAGTGATAACTATATCCCACTACCTTACTCAATGGCCAACAAACATGGGGAATCACTTGACCCTCATGACTGGACAGATGACTCCAAACCATCATCATCATCTAAATCATAATTAATATCAAAATCACCTCTGATAAAATTTGTTAAAAGCCAAGCACCACCACACATAAAATCAACATATTTCTATCAAGGAGAATAATAATGAATTTGATGTACACACATCAGGTGAAGATGATGAGAATTTATTATATGTTGAGTCAGATCAACCAATTACTAAAACTTAAAAAGCTTCAATTGTGGCTGGTACAACACCAAAACAACCAAAGCAGAAACAAGTAATTGATATCTGCTCAAGTGGAAGAAAGGGTGAATCTTCTATTGTCTCTCCCAAAACACCAAACAAAGGAAAAGGAAAAGCCCCATTCAGCCAAAACAACCTACTGTAACTTTTAATATTTCATTAAAGTCAAACTTAAAATCAAAAGTTTTTAACAAACAAACTACTGAAATTTGCCTTACTGTGAGTGGTGTGATCAATACACCCACAACACAAAAAAGTTCTAATATTGTAAGTACTACAAATACTATGATATGAACAATCATAGTATAGAAACATGTCATTTTCACAACTACTATTCAATTTGTGAAAGAAAGAATCACAGTATAGCAAATTGCTTTTTCAACAAGAAGAATAAAAAGCAAAAGAAACAAACTCAGGTTAAGAAATCAACTTAGAAATAGACAGTTGTTCCTAACAAGAACAAAGGAGGCGTACCAAGACAAACTCCTCATACCAAAGTTGTTTTAAACAATGATAAAACTCTTTATGACAATAAACATACAGACAAGAGAGATAAGTCTTAAAACAGACATCCATCTGTCCTTAGCACTCAAAGGAGGAGAGCTCAAAGCACTTCTCCTAATAGAGCTAAAAACATGCAAAGGAAATCTAGTGAAATTTGTGTTATGGGAAAAGATAGAAAACCCAAGACCATCTTGGCTTGGGTTTCACCCTCTAATTAATTTCTTTGTCCATGTAGGGACATCAAAGAAGGCCTGACAACATCTGGTATGTTGATAGTTGATGCTCTCGACATATGAATGGCAATAGTTCCCTCCATCTGAATTTCAAGAGCAAACATGGAGGAAACGTAGCATTTGCAAGTGACAACGTACGAGGGAAGATAATTAGTGAAGGAACAGTATCTTAGGGTTGATCAGTTTTGAAAATGTCAACTACTGCTCCAACCTCCAGTTAATCTTCTCAGTGTATCCCAAATCTATGATAAAGGATATGCAACCCTTTTTGACTCCAATAATTGCCACATCCTCAAGACGGGTTTTGAAATACTTTAAGACTGTATCCTTTAGAAAACTCACTGTCAAAACAACACATTCATTGTTGATATGAACATAATTTCAGCATCAACCCCTAAAACTTGTTTTTTGTCAAAAGCATCAGAAGATGTTTCCTAATTATGGCATAGATAATTGAGACACTCAAATTTCAATAGAATGAATTGTTAGATAAGTGTGACTTAGTAATAGGTCTACCTTAAAAAGAATTCTTTTGTATAGACCATTGCACTGCATGTCTGAAAGGCAAACAACATAGAGTGTCTCATAAGTCTAAATTTGTAAACTCTAATCATATACCACTCAAATTGCTCCATATGGATCTTTTTGGCCCAACAAACATCTTGAGCATAGGAAAGAAGAAATACTCTCTTGTAATAGTAAAAGATTACTCCAATTCACTTGGGTTTTCTTTCTATTACACAAGTCAGAAACAATAGAAATCATCATATCATTTATCACTTAAATTGAAAATAAATTTAAAACATTAAGAAGTGAGAATGGTACTAAATTTAAGAATGAAATTATTTCTTCCTTTTATGGAGAGAAAGGAATAAGTCAATAATTCAGTGGAGCAAGGACCCCTTAGCAGAACATTGATAGAAGCTCTTAGTTCTATGCTAGCTGACTCTCTATTGTCCATATCCTTTTGGGCTGAAGCCATCAACACAGCTTCCTACATCAAATCAGAACACTAACAATTAAAGAAAATACCAAAACTCCATATGAATTAATGTTTAAAAGAAAACCTTTTATTGGATTTCTTAAAGCATTTGGATGTTTTGTATGAATATTAAACACCATAGAACATTTATCTAAGTTTGCTCCAAAAGTAGATGATGGATTTTTTGTTGGATACTATGGAAGCTCTGAAGCATATAGAGTATACAATCCGAGATTGAACATAATGGAAGAAACAACTAATTTTGTTTTTAACGAACATTCTTCCACTAAAAAAGTCATTGGATCTAACTGGTTGTTTGATATTGATTCATTAACAAAATCATTTAACACATCCTATATTGATGTTTTAGGTACCAAGGATGACATTGAATATCCAATGGTTCCTCCAACAAACATTAATGTTCCATTAACTACTAGAACAAGGATAACAAACATTACTCCTTCACGTACAACAATTACAATTACTCCAAATCAAACAAACACTTCAATAGGAACATCAAAAAACACTCCATCATCATCAACTTCAGTGACCAATCAACCATAAGCTTTCGTTGACCCTTAACCAAGCAAACAAAAAAGGTCATATCAACTAGACACAACTGAGGAATACGATGACTACCATTCACTACTAGACACTCACCATGATGATGAAATCTTAGATTTCATTCATGATTCACCACAAACATTTCATGAGACTACACTGCCAAATAATCCACAACATCAAAAACCCTTGCTCACCATCAACACCTGACCAAACAATCACTAATCTTGATTCAACTATCCCTGTTAATCATATTGAAACCATAAGAGCTCATTAATATAATCCCTTAGAGAATATCATTGGTGATCCTAATGTCAGATTGACACGCAGTCAATCTGATAGCAACATTTGCCTGTTTTCCTACTTTTTTATCTCAATGTACACAGAAACAAGACAGAAGCACTCAAAGACAATAGTTAGGTAGAAGCAATATAGGAGGAACTATAGCAATTTAGGAAGCAAGAGGTGTGGTAGTTAATTGACCTACTAGAAGGTTAGTATACTATTGGCACAAGATGTCTATTTAGAAACAAAGCAGATGGCAGAGGGATTATCATCAAATACAAAGCAAGGCTCATTGCCCAAGGTTACACTCAAGAGGATGGCATTGATTATGATGATGCCTTTGTTTCGGTAGCTTGTTTAGAATCCATCTGAGTGTTCCTTGCTTATGCGTCATCAAAGAACTTCACTGTCTCTCAAATGGATGCAAAATGTGCATTCCTTTTTAAAAAGACAGATGAAGAGGTATATGTTACTCAACCACCAAGGTTTGAAGATCCAAACTTCCCTCATAGAGTTTACAAGTTAGATAAAGCTTTGTATGGTCTTCATCAAGCACCTAGGAAGTGGTATTAAACTTTATCAGAGTTTCTACTACAGAATGGTTATACCAGAGGAAAGATTGACCAAACATTGTTCCTGAAGAGAACTAGACAAGACTTTCTAGTTGTACAAGTCTACGTGGATGACATCATATTTGGCTGCACCAACATACAGCTTTGCAGAGAGTTTGAAGCTCTTATGCAATAAAAATTCCAAATGAGCTTGATGATCAAGTACAGGATGGTATTCACCTTGCCGTTAGTTATAGTTTAGTTATAGCTTAGTTATTAATGTAGTAGGATCTAGTTTAGTTTTGTTTGTTTTGTATTTTGTAGCACATGAAACTACATGCAAAACTGTAGTTTCGCTCGGTAGCTTCACATGATCACAGAGCATGACAGTTTCGCACCATGCGAAGCTAGGTCCTGTATAAATATTATTTTTATCTTTTAGCATTGTTCTTAATCATTTTGTAACTCTTGGAACCTTAATGAAATACTGCTGATTTGGTTTCATTGTGTATTGCTATTGCTAGGAGTATATTATTTTTATCTTTTAGCATTGTTCTTAATCATCTTATCAAAATCTTATTTCAAATGGGGTTTGATTGATTTGACCTCATTCTTGTATCATTACTGTGTCCCCAAGTTATTAGAATTAGTGATAACTTGAGGATTCTGGTGTTAAATCATCATCAAAAGCACCTTTAAACGATCATTTGGACAAACAATCTTGTATTAGAGCCATTGTGCTCTTGTTTGTTTGTGTTTTTGGTTAGTTTTTGATATATTTTGGATCTATTTTACGTTTGTTATCTTTGGAAATCAATTAAAAAAGGTGAGGGGTGTGTTTGGGAAACTTGTGGAATCATCAGATTCCAAATTTATTGTATTTTGAGTGAGTTTTGGTGATTTTTTGGTCATTCTTCGCAAAAAGAGGGTTTTCAGATTCTTCATACGAATCTAGTGTTCTTTGTGCGAAACTATCTTGCGAAAGTTCATCTGTTTGATCTCTCTGCGAATCTAGAATGAAAGTTCATTTGTTTGATTAGTTTCTCTAGCGAAATTGTTGTCCATATATCTTTGAATGAAAGTTCCATAGTTTTGGGCGAAACTGTGGTCGAAACTACTGTGGAAACTACACCGAAACTGAAGCTAAAAGTGTAGATCTTGTGCGAAACTATTTGTTTTTGATCTTCTCAAATTTCAATGACGATAAGTCTTACCCTTGCTAATCTTGAGAGTGTGGCACCAAATAGACCTCCTAAGTTAATCAATGGTGATAACTTTGATGACTGGAAAAGATGTTTGAAAGCTTTCTTACTTTACACTGATCGCACCCAATGGGAATCAATTGTCAAAGGACCTCATGTTCTTGTTTCCATAGAAGAAAATATGACTATTCAAATTGCAGATCTGGTAAAATATTCAAAAGGAGATATCAAGTTAAATGATCATGATCAAAAGGCGTTTGGCGCTTTGACTCTATGTCTATCAGCAGAAATTTATAACAGATTTGGTGAATACAAAATTGCAAAGGCCTTGTACGATGCTCTATGTGAATTCTATGATGGTAATGAAGAATTGGTCAAAGATAAAAATTGCTCAAGCTGAAAAAGAATTCAATTCTTTTGTTGTACACAAGAATGAGAGTCTTACTAATCTCTCCAACCGTTTTCTGTCTATCACAAGCACTTTGATGAAGTATGATAAGAAGCTGTCAAACAATGAACAAGTGACAAAGCTGTTGGATTCTTTACTACCTTAATGGAGCTTCCAAGTGAGAATGCTGAAGCAAGAAAGGGGATTTTTGGACTACAAGCTCATGGATATAATCAACAAGTTGAAATCTTTTGAATTAGATCTGAAAGGTAGAGAGTACAACCAACCAATGCTTCCATCTCAAGCCTAATCATAGAATGCTGCTCTTATTTCATCTAGTTTAGATTCACCAATGCAAATGTCAGCTTATAGTGGGATGACTGGTACTTCTGACAAGTTCACTGGAAATGGATTTACATCAACAACTACAAATCTCCCACAGGTTCCAAATGAGTGTATGGATTTATTTGGTCTTTTTGTCTCTATCATGTTTTGAGTGAATTAAATATTCAACATGTACATCACACTCAAAAGCATAGCAAGATCAACTACCCTCATGAAATGTATGGTAGAACTTTTTCATAACTTACATGACCAGTTCACTTAAATTGTGAAATCTTATTTGATTTTGGGAAAGGGGGATCCTCATTGGGATTCTTTTACTTTGATCCTTATGTTTATTGATCCATATTAGGATTCTTTTTGCACTTCACTTTGGAAGGTGATCCACTTTGGGATTCTTTTTTTCATTCACAAGGAATGTAATTTTTATTAATTCATCCAGGTAGGATGTGTTCCACATTAGGAATCTTTTAGGATCATGACATCAACACTATGTGCTTATTTCTCCAGATCTTTGCTCGGGAAAACAGAGGAGAAACTGATATGGGTGAATGAGATTAATAAGGTATCATTACCTGGTGTGTTTAGGTTACTACACACACACACTTGGATAAGCTAAATACTTACACATACCCTGAGATGATAGTCTCACAGTTGAATATGAACTTTAGTTTATCACAGCATGTATCTTCTTTTCCAAGATGAGCCTACTCGCATATCAGATAAGTCATGTCAGTCTTTCAAGATTTTGAAATAAGCACAGTGAGTGATATAACAACTTTATTAATATCATTTCCCATTGAATTACATTTCATATACTTCAACAAAATTAACTTCTTTTTGTATTTTTATATTTTTAAATGTTTTTGCAAATTTTGATTTTTACTCAAGGTTAATCATGCCAATTGATTGACTAAGAAGTCAAACCGACTAGGTTTGCCTTAGTGAACAAATCAGCTAACCGATTGTCCGGGTGAACCTGAATCAACTTGATTAACCCCTTTTCAGCACCGTCTCTCAAAAAGTGATATCTAATTTCAATGTGCTTGGTATTTTAGTGCTGAACCGGATTGTTTGTTAAGAACATGGCTGCTGTGTTGTCAATGTGAATAGGAGTGTGCAAGAAGTTATAACCATACTCAAGCATCTGGTTTTGAATCCAGAGTACTTGAGTGCAACAGGCTGATGCTGCTATGTACTCAGCTTCTGCTGTTGAAACAGATGCAGTTGTTTGTTTCTTGCACTGCTAGGAGACTAGTCTGGGACCAAGAAATTGACAACCTCCAGAAATGGACTTTCGATTGAAGTTGCATCCCCCGTAGTCACTGTCTGTTTATTCATAGAGATTGAAATCTGTTGGACTCAACAAGTGCATTAATGGATTAATGTTGTAAATGGTGATGCTAGCCATAATCAAACATAATCAAACATAATGTGTTCTAACATTCAAATAATCATTTACTAACATATTAGCATCATTAACAATCATAACATTCACTAATCATTGTTTAAATTTCATTTTCAGATTTGTACATAAAAGAAATTTTGACTTGTACCCGCAGCGGATGAAGTACTACAATGCGAATGAACAAAAGCTCCAATGCGGATAAGAACTGCCCACACTGGCATAATAAGAAGATGCAGTGGATGAAGATCACGACCAAGTGCTCGTAGAGGATGGAGACATCCCATAATGGATGAGTAACATATAGCGGATGCCTGTCCACAGCAGATGTTCATCCACAGCAGATGAACACTCCACAGCGGATGTTCATCCACAGCGGATGAACATCCCACATCACACAACAAACAATGCAAACACTTCACAGCGGATAGCATCCAAAGCACAGCGGACAAGTGTTTTGACTTCCACAGCGGACATCTTAACATCCACAGCGGACAGCTAATCATCCACTGCGGACAGCTTATAGACTTAGGATTTTTTATGGAATTTTCATTTACATAAGGGTAGTTTAGTAATTGTATATAGCTCTTTGTATATGCTATAAATAGCATACTACCTGAATCCTTTGTAAGCTTTTGAACAATCAATCAATCAAGCAGTTATTATCATTCAAGCACTACTAATCATACAATCACACACAATCATACACACACTGATATCATAGCATCTATCATGGGTTTCTGCACCATGGTTCATGTTTGTTAATTGAGAGATTAAAAAAGGTCATTGGGAGAAATCAACCAGTGTTTGTTCTTGTTGTTCATACTCAACAGCAAACATTCATTCACACTGAAAGGTTGATTTCAACATGTGGTATCAGAGCATTGGCTCAAATCAATCATTGATTTTCAATCCTCTCAATCAACAAGATGACATCATTGGTTCATTAGCTTCAAACCATACATTTACGAGCTAAAAATACATCACAACAACCTTCTTCTACTCTTAATATTCAAATAATGCATAAAAAACATGATTTCTTAATCTGTTTTTGTGCATTGTGAAGAAGTTTCTGTGGTTTTAAAGCTCAAATCAGCATTCATACACGAGTTTCAAACGTGTTCATCACAAAAACTCTCAAAGAACCTCATCGGATTTAATGGGTTTTCTGATATAACAATACACGGGTATTGTTCCATCAATTTTCATCATTCAAACACTTTTTTCAAAACAGAATCATCTCGTTACCTGAAAAACCTTATCGGTTTAAAGGTTTTTGTTAAAACAGTCATTCGAGTACTGTTTCATCAAATTTTCATCAAACACACATTGTTTTGAAAATTTTGAATCGTTCAAAGTGTTTAAAATCATCATATTCTAGTGAAAGACTCACTTGAATCAGGTTTTTGTTCTTCAATCAACATACCGATTGTTGATTCTGAGATGAACTGCATTGCCACCACCAATATCCCTAGAATAAACCCTAGGTTTGATCATTCATAACCTTCATAATCTAATGTGATTGTGCTGGTTCATCAGGAAAATCAAAGAAGACATATAGACTTCTTTTGAAATTTTTGAAAAAGTTACTTTTTGATCCAAAAAGGTAATTGTTAAAAACATTTCTGTGTTTTTAGGGTTTTGACTTTATTTGACTGATATCATTAAAAAGTTGATATTCCCTTGACAGAATATTCCTTTCTTTTCACCAAGATTTGAAAGTGACCTAACACTGGACATTATATAATTTTAATTAGTTAATTTCCTTTTATTCAGTAACTCTAATTAAAAAAGGTTTATCAACAACAAACAAATCCTAAAGACCTTAAGATTAAACAAGTTTTTCATCAAGCTAAAATCATCAAACAAATTTAACATAAAGCGTTAGGTTAAAATTAAACAATCATGGCTAATGAAATTTCAGGAACAAACAGTGGTCTAAAACCACCCAGACTAAAGAACAAGTCAGACTTTAAAAATGGAAGAACATGTTCAGGAACTGGATAACTTTTCAAGACCCTGAATTATGGACTTCTATAATCGAGGGTCCTTTCATTCCTCTGACTCTTGGACCTGATTATAACATACAGAAACCATTTAGCTTGAAAAACATAGTTGGTGATGACCTCAAGAGGGTCAAAACAGACATGAAGGCATACAGTATACTTGATATGACTTTACCTTTTGAAATTTTAACTCGAGTTGAAAATTTCAAAACAGCTCATGAATTGTGGAAAGTACTTCACACAATGTGTGAAGGAAGTGAGAAATACGGGAAATCAAGAAAGAAAAATTGAGGACCCAACATGAAACTTTCTATCACATTCAAGGAGAATCTATCCCACAACAACTACATAGATATGTCTAGTTAGTAAATTAAATGGTTGTGTATGGACTGAAATATGAAGCTATTGAAATCAACAAAAAGATGTTGCACACACTGCCTGAAAGCTGGACTCAGTCAGTGTCATTGATGAAAGCAACACTAAAATTGGAAGCCTTATCCCTTGACTCAATAGCAGCCAAAGTTGAAGCTCTAGAGATGGATGAAAAATCTAGGAATAACAATCACATCAGACATGTAGAGGCTTACAAATTCAAAGACCAACAACATACAGATAGTGTTTTTCTAACAAGCACTGGAGAAGAAGAAGATGAAGAATTTTTAAATTCTAGTGATACATCATTCTTCTTAGCACCTGAATCATCCAGCAACAAACAGAAGTCTAAAAAGACTGGTGTGCATGGTTTACATGAAGAAACACCTCAAAGCAAAAGACATCCACACATCTCCAACTCAAACAAATAGCCACAAACTCAAACCCACAACACACATAGACTTGAAAAGCCAATGGATGCTCTCACTATTATCTAGCAAAGTAAAGAGCAAAAGGCAGCTTATGGATCCTTTTCAACAAGCTTTGAAGCCTTTTTGGGTGCAAGTCTAACACTATCACAGATCATTCAATAAGATTTGGATGAACTCCCACCAGACATGGTTGAAGAACTGGATCTTCACTGGTCTATAGCTATGATTGCCTACAGATCTAAACGAATTTTGCAAAGAAATCAAGGGTTGAGTATGGACAAGAAAACCAAGATTGGTTTTGACAACACAAAAGTGAGATGCTACAATTGTCAACTATATGGACATTTTTCAAGAGAATGCCAACAGCCAAGAGTTGACGGAAACACAAATCAGACACAAACATCTAGTAGGTATCACTCAAACAGACATGTTCCACCTCCAATTAGCATCCCTACTACACCAACCCCACCACAAATCACATAGTAAAGTCCAAATCAACATTCAAAATCTATTGCAATGATAATCAAACAAGATGGTAAATATGACTGGAGCTTATATGAGGCTGAAATTCCAAAAGAGGTCTCCAGATCATGCCCTTGTGGCAGTTGTTGCAGATAAAGTTTCAAAAATCCCGAAAGAGGTAAGGGAAAACCTCTGCATACAAGCATGGGTTGATGAAGTCAACAGATATAGAAAGCATGCAGACAAACTTTTGAAGAAAGTTATTGAAACCAACATTTTGAATGAAAGTTTCAAATCAGAACAGAAACAATATGCAACCAAAATACTTTCATTACAAAATGACTTAGACAAACTAATGTCTGAGAAACTAACACTAGCAGCTCAAGTTGAGCACCTCTCTTCATCGTTGACTAAATCAAAAACATTGCATGCTGAAACTGAAGTAAAACTTCAGAAGTTTCTGGTAAGCAACAAGAAGTTCGAAGAACTTCTTGTTCAACAAAGGGGTTACAAAGACCCATGAGGTTTAGGATATAACAAGGTTAGCTCACCTTATAATGATAATTATATTTCTTTATCTGACTCAATGACCAACAACCAAGGTGAGTTACTTGACACACATGAAAAGATTGATGATTACAAACAATCATTATCGTCATCATCATCAAAGTCACCATCAACATCAAAATCACCTTTGATAAAATTTGTTAAAAATTCAACACCATCACAAATCAAACCAACTGACTTTTATCAAGGACAGAAAAATGAATTTGATGAACAAACAATACATGATGATGAGGATGATTTATTGGATGATGAGCCAACTCAACCAATTACTAAAACTCAAAAGGTTTTAAGTGTGGCTGATGTACCAACAATTCACACAAAGCAGACTAAAGGGTTTGATATCTGCTCTGGTAGAAGGAAAGCTGTAACTTCCACTGCCTCTTCCAAGCAAAAAAATAAATAAAAAGGCAAAGCTCCCATTTAGCAAAAACAAGCAGCTGTAACTTTTGACTTACCTTTAAAATCAAATTTAAAAACAAAAGTTATAAACAAACAAGGCAATGCAAATCTACCATACTGTGAATGGTATGATCAATACACTCACACCATTGAAAAATGCAAGTATGGTAAATACTGCAAGTACTGTCATATGAATAATCAGAGTACTAAAACATGCCATTTTCACAACTGTTGTTCAATTTATGAAAGAAACAATCACAGCACAGCAAATTGCTTTTTTAATAAGAAAAATAAAAAACAAAACAAACAGGCTCAAGTTGAGAAATCAACTGAGAAACAGACAATTGTTCAAAATAAGAACAAGGGAGGAGTACCAAGACAAACTCCTCATCAAAAAGTTGTTTTAAACAATGACAAAACATTTTATGACAACTTAAACAACCAATAAGGAGACATAAGTCTTAAAACAGACACTCACCAGACATTAGCTCTCAAAGGAGAAGAGCTCAAAGTACTTCTCCTGATAGAACTAAGAACAATCAAAGGAAAACTAGTGTACCTAGAATTCCTAAACCATCACACAATGCCATGCTAGACGAAATTTGTGTTATTGGGAAAGACGGAAAACCCAAGACCATCATGGCTTGGGTTGCACCAACTAACTAATTTATTTTCTTTTGTAGGGACATCAAAGAAGGCCTGAAAACACATGGTATGTTGACAGTGGATGCCCCCGACATATGACTGGCAATTGTTCCCTCCTTCGGGATTTTAGAGCAAACATGGTGGAAATGTAGCTTTTGTAGAAGACAAGACAGGTGGAAGAATAACTAGTGAAGGAACAGTTTCAAATGGGTTGATTAGCTATGAGAATGTCAACTACTATTCTAACCTTCAATTTAATCTTCTAAGCGTTTCCCAAATTTGCGACAAAGGATATGCAACCTTATTTGACTCCAACAACTGCTACATACTCAAGACGGATTTTCAAATACCAGAATATTGTATCCTTCTGAAAACACCACGTCATAACAACACATACATTGTTGATATGAACACTATTTTAGCATCAACCCCTAAAACATGTTTACTATCAAAAGCATCAGAAGATGTTTCCCAATTATGGCACATACGATTGTGACACTCTAACTATAACAAAATGAACCAACTTGTAAAAGGTGATCTAGTAATAGGTTTACCACAAAAGGAATTTTTCTGTATAGACCACTGCACTACATGTCTGAAAGGCAAACAACATAGAGTGTCTCATAAGTCCAAATTGGTAATCTCTAACAACACACCACTCAAATTGCTTCACATGGACCTATTTGGCCTAACAAACATCCTAAGCATAGGAAAGAAGCAATACTGTCTTGTTATAGTAGATGATTACTCCAGATTCACCTGGGTTTTCTTTCTACTACACAAGTTAGAAACAGTAGAAATCATCAAATCATTTATCACTAAGATTGAGAATCAATTAGATCTTAAAGTTAAGTCTTTAAGAAGTGATAATGGTACTGAATTTAAGAATGACCACATTTCTTCTTTTTGTGAAGAGAAAGGAATCAGTCATCAATTCAGTGTAGCAAGAATTCCTTAGCCAAATAGAGTAGCTGAAAGAGGAACAAAACATTGATAGAAGCAGCCAGATCAATGCTAGATGACTCTCTATTACCCATAACCTTTTGGGCCGAAGCAATCAATACAGCTTGCTACATACAAAACAGAACATTAATCATCAAAGAACATTCCAAAACACCTTATGAATTAATGTTTAAAAGAAAACCATCCATAGGATTTCTTAAGTCATTTGGATGTTTTGTTTCAATTTTAAACACCAGATAACAATTATCTAAGTTTTCTCCAAAAGCATATGATGGATTTTTTGTTGGATACTCCGAAAGCTCAAAAGCTTACCGAGTATATAATCCAAGAGTGAACATAATGGAAGAAACAACAGATGTTGTTTTTAATGAACAATCTTTCAGTAAGAAAGTCATTGGATCAGACCAGTTGTTTGATATTGATGCATTAACAAAATCATTTGACACATCTTATATTGATGTTTCAGGTACCAAGGATAACAATGAGTATTCAATGGTTCCACCAACAAGCATAGATGTTCCTTTAACTGCTGATCCACCAAGGAAAAACAAACTGTAGGACCGAGTAAGGGTGTCTAACATAAATAGTTTCATAATAAGGAGAGACTTGGAACACTTAACAGTTCAAATAGAGAACTAGGTTTGAAAATAAGAATACTACGAACACTATTAAGTAATGGGACAGAACAAGCAACAACAAAACAAAAGTATAGTTTTCAAGGATTGTTGTATATTGCTCTCAAGTTCTATTACAAGCGTTACAAAGCATTATCTTAATTACAAGAACCTGAGACTCTTTATACTACATCCTACAACCGTCAATACTTAGAAGGACGGTTGGAATTGACTAATCTAGACAACAAGATCAAACTAAAGTCAAAAGGCAGATTGCCTTTTGACTAATGACTATGACATGCCATAGCTCACATCTTTTTCTACTACAAAAAGGTTTACAGGTACAAAAGTAGGAAATTACAGACAAACGGAAAGTGTGTTAGCTTTATGTAAAGTAGATTAGAGAAAGCATGTCTTACTCTGTCTTTCAGAAGAAATGTCACACCCCAAAAAGCACACCAGAAGGGCACGCGTGCGACGGAGATAACGCAAGTTGGATTATTTCCAACAATTATTAAGCAAACAAATCTTGGATACCAAAGTTAACTATTATTATATAATGCTATTACATTGATCCAAAAAGAAGTCTTAACTTGAAAAATAAAATAGTAATAACATATCATTGTTTAAACATTAACAAGAAATTGTTAAATGGCAGCCGAAAATTGGGTCCCAAAAGTGGTATCCAAACTTGATAAGTGTGCCGTTAAAACCCTTTTCACTCCCATGCATGCCTAATCACCTGAAAAACATGCCCAAAAGTTTATCAGCAAAAATCTGGTGAGTTCACAGGTTTATATAAAAAGGTTATCATAAGTTCCTTTATAAAAAGATATGATTATCCCAGAATCAACCCCTGGATCGTCAAGGACTAGCTAGGTCCACTGACTATGATCGCAACCAAGAGCCCCATAATCAAACCAAGACAAAAAGTCCCTCGAAATCCTTTCAACATATATTCCCTCCGTACCAGACCGGCATAACTGATCCTGAGGGGCGGTTGTCAAACCCAATAGATCTATCAATATATCCTTTGGCCCTCCAAGGGTTAATGATTATGGAAGAGGGCTGTGTGCATAAATAATAAAATAACTCAAGTCCATCATAAAGATCATGTAGTTATTCCATAATTAAATCATATCACACATAAAATATTATAGCATGTTTTTCTCCCAAAATACTTAAATAAAACGTTATTTATAAATAGGAGCTGTAAAAACTCACCTTCAAATGTGACAGAGAGATGATCTACCAAAAATCGAGCCCGGAAAATAAACTACCAATTAACGCCCTAAACACAAAGGATCTATTAATTGTCGAGTAATAAGTCTATACGTAAGTTGTTACCCAACTCACTAGGCTTGTCTTGAAATCTGTTTTTAAAAAGACCCGTTGGTGACTTTTGGTTTAGTTTAATAATTTGTATTATATGTGACAAATATTTATTTATTAAATAAACCATTTAACCTTTAAAGAACAACCACATAACACTCACAAAATAGACACATGAAAATATATAAAAATATAACGCAAAATTTACTACGTTATGTACTACACATACAACCAAACAAACAAATAAATAAACAAATAACTAAATGAATAAATAAATAAATAAATAAATATTAATTAATAATAATATTTTATTTAGGATTAATATTCATATTCTTGCTCTAGTTAAGAAATATATTTCTTATATTATTACTTTATAAATATTACTTTTTAACACAACTCAACTTTTATAAATCTTTTTAACAAATAATTAAATTTTCAGTAGTAAAATATATATAAATTATTTTTGACAAGTTATATTATAAAAATATGCTTTATTATGTTTGACCCAATTTCACCCGTATACGGTGATTTTTGACCCGAAACCGCATGGTTTTACACGCATAAACCGTACATCAACCAATATATATCTTATGACTATTTTATATGTTTAAATATGACTCTCTTATACCAAAAACCTTCTGAAATATTTTGTTAAAAATCAGTTCAAAGACGATCCATAATTTTTAACCCGAAATTGTCGGTTCTCGGCTTTTTCGCGCATATAAAGTCACCACCAAAGACCATGCTTGTTATGGTTTTGTTATATACTTAAAAACATAGGTTTTTAACTTGAAACAAAATATTATTTTCTGTCCAAAACCGGACTTGTACAAAAGTACTTGTTTTAGACCCGAAAACACCATTTTTAACGCGTTTTTAAGCTTAAAACGTTTACGAGATTAAATCCAATCATCAAGAATTTTATTTTCAGTAAGATTACTAACTTTTAACTTATATTTTATAGGTTTTAAACTTCTTTTTCCATATCTTTATAAAGATTCTTGACTTGTTGGATATTAACTTTTAATTTGTTTTTATCTTTTCTTAAAATCAAATGTGAATAAAAAATCAAAATTTCCAGATCATGATCACCATATACATAGATGATTTTAATCATTTCTCAACCGATAAGTGAAGAACAAATCATGAACAAAAGTGTAAACCATATATACATACATATACATGATTTCATACATACATACATAGTCCAAATCATAGATTTTATCTTAGGTTCTTAGTTTTTATTTCAATAAAACATACTTAAAATCAAAAGATTTCAGATCATGATCACCATTATTCATGGATCATCTCAATCCTTTATTTAATCAATAGCAAGATGGGTTCAAGAACATCATTCTTTACATAAAATCATGTATTACCTATTTTCATCATTTGATAGACTCCTTTTTGAGATGGGTTTCTTATGATGTTCATAACCTCAAATCAAGTTTGATCATCTGCAAGAGAAAATCCACAAAATGTTAAAAGATAATCAAAACACAAAATCATCACACACATACAAACACTTATGGCACACACACTCACACACACACATTGTTTTACAACACATTATCTTAATTAAAACCTTTGTTGGAACCTTGGATTTCAAGAAAAGCTAGTTTTTGATAAACAAAACTTGCAACAATCATCCATAACTCATGTTGCATGACATAAAAGTTAAAGGTTCATACCTAAGATGAACAAATTTTGAAGATTCAAGAATGATTTCCTTGAAGATTTCTTCTCCTTTGAGTTGGATTTATGCAATGTTTTGCACCAAGCTCATAAGGGATCCTTGAAATCAAGAAATCAAAGCTTGAAACAAACTTTGGATGATTAAAATCAAAGGATTGAGGGTTGTTCTTGGTGGTTCAGCCGTGAGTTAGAGAGAGAGGGAGAGGAGAGTGTGTGTTGGTGAGTTCTAGAGAGAGAAAGGGTGGGTTGAGTGTGTGTAAAAGATGGAGTGTGAAGTTGTTTATATAGAAATTAAAGTAAGTTAATCATGTGATTATATTGATAATATGGATGGTGGATCTCCAAGTGAGATGCCAGGTGTAAGGCGGGTGTCAGTCTCGTTAAATTTTTTGTAAAAATCTTAAACATTCGGGTTTTTATGCGAAAATTTTATATAAAATCAAAGTATTAATTTGATACTTTCCAAAGGTTCACAACATTTAATAATAGTGACAAAAAGTCAAGAATAAAAAATATACACGGTATAACACAGTATGCAACGGACTGTACGTTACAACAAGACAATATTTTAAAAAGTCATAATTTTACGCGATCAAGATAAATAATAATAATTATTATTTTTGTATGAATAATAACGTTTTCACTTAAGAAATATTAAATCATAAAAAAATCAACATATATTGACCAAAAATATTTAACCAAATTGTCACCAACGCTCGTTAAAAGTTTTATCGCTACGCGACCCGGTAAATTCTCAAAATTACCAATTATAAAATTTTTGCACAAAGGGCTTGGCTAGATCTTAAATCACCTTAATTATC
Organism: Flaveria sonorensis; assembly: GCA_025506505.1. Lineage (NCBI taxonomy): Eukaryota > Viridiplantae > Streptophyta > Magnoliopsida > Asterales > Asteraceae > Flaveria > Flaveria sonorensis. The sequence continues at coordinate 19,693,115 of CM046437.1, read as the reverse complement.
ATAAAATTATGTCTTATGATGCATTTAATTATTTTATCACATTTTATTAACGTACGGATATTAACCTGGAAACAAGGGATGTCACAAGAAATCAGTCTTCACAGCAAAATGGCTTTGGAAGACTTTGTCTCTGAAGCTTCAAAGGACTTCATCTTTGGCTTCAGAAGATTTGCACTTTGGCTTCGGAAGATTTTACACTTAGAGTATTTTCTGATGTAGTGTGTAAAATTTTCGAAGCACTTATACCTTTGTACATTCAGTGCATGCATGTAGGAAGACCTTTGGTTGTTTTGGCTTCTTTGGTTGCATCAGCCTTATAATATTCTAATATTACCTTACAAACTCCCCCCAGGCTGATTCTACCAAAATAGAGAAGTACCTCAGATGTTGATAGTCCTCATTCGGATCAAAACCATGCCTCTCTTCATCATCTGGTTAGGATCCTTTAGACTTTCATAGTATCTTCTCATGTTATAAAGATCATGAAAAGGAAGATCAAGCATGTCTTGCCAGAAGTAGACATCTTGACCTCCTTGATCTTTGATGACATACCATCTGTCTGGATTGGCAGTAAAACTCCAGGACAAGATAGGTCCTCCAATGGCAAAAGCCTCTACTTGAATAGGAGTTGGTTGAGTAGTCTCTTTATGCACTTCCTCAGGACGCTCTGAGTCATCCTGAGGTATGGAAGTGGATGCCTTGGTTTTCTTGTTCTTTGAAACACTTTTTCTAGCCATCATTTTCCTCCTCTTTAAAATTTTCAATTGAGAGGACTGGTCTTCAGCACCAGATTGTTCTATTGTGTCCCTCTCAGTTGGGATCTCTTTTCTCACAGGTTTAGTTGGAGAGAGAGGAGAACCCTGCTACGGATCAGAAGATGAAGTTAGTTGAGATGCAGCTCTAGGATCAGGTTGTGTTGTCTTAGGGGTTTCAACCTTCACCTCAACTTCAGGTTGATCTGGACATGGTGGAGAATGCAAGTCTACAAGCTCTCCTATTTTAACCTTCTGCTTGATCACTCTTAAATGCTCATCCATGGTGGATAGAGACATAGGACCAAGCCTCCGTCCAGAGAATCCATACAGCTTCAAGAAGCTCATCATCCTTTGTCTATCTTCAGAATTCTTTTGGCCTTTATGGATGATGGCCCTTGACCTTGCAGCTTCTTCCTTTCACTATCTCTTAGCAGCTTTTCTTTCTTTTATGGCTTGTTCCTCCAGCTGCTTGAGATATTCAAACTCTATGTACTCAAAGAATAAGGGAAGATGTGCAGTTGCCTGATAGAGTCCTATGGCACTCAGGTAGTTGATCATATTCATTCTTTCACCTTCCCTATCTACCTGAGGTTGTGCCTATGCCACAGTCTCTATCTCAGGACTTTCTTGAACTAGGGAGAGGACAGGAGCATGTTTGTAGAGCTTTTTTAGTCTCCTTTCTTATTAATCTTGAGCAGTAATGCTGCATCCTCTACCTTCATCCTCTCCTTTGACAGCTCACTGTCAACCAGCTCATTCAACACTTATAAGTGGAGAGATATGAGTTCATCAACATTATAGTTCCTGGTCCCCATGTAGTTTAACCTAGCTGCCCTCAACTCATCATCTTGAGTGTTTGGTCTGGGGGCAGCTCGGATAGCAGCTTGCATGAAGCCTGAGGACCCTCCTAAATTCTCTCCCCTTAGCTTCCTCTTCCTCTCTCTCTCTTCTCCTCCTCTAACTCCTCGGAGGTCATTTTCCTCTTCCCTTTGTCATGCACAGGCCTTGGTGACTCAGGGTGGAGAGAGCTTTGGCCTTTATTACTTGGTTCAACAGTCAAGCTCTGGCTAGAGAGAGGTTGTGAAGCACCATCACCAGCTGGTGCTTCCCTGAGGGTACTGGGTGCAGAAGGAGATCCTATCTCAAGGTTCACATGCTCAACCTTTTGGCCTTCCGTTAAGGTTTTCTCTTTGAAGCTAATCTAGAGAACCACCTCAACATCCAGTTGACCAAAGATCTCACCTGCTATCCTTTGTCTATATAATCTTGATCTCATCTTGAACTCTTCTAGCACCCTTTCTTGTATCTAGTGTGCTAGTCTACCAGCTTGTCTATTTTGGCTTGGGTTGACAAGTGGAAGATCAACCAGATTTATGCACTCATAGAAACTCAGGTTTGAAAAGTTGAAAGTTTCTTGTTGACCCTGAGTTCTAGAGACGATGAGAGCTCTTCTTTCTATGACATACCACCATCCTATGATTGGGTTCTCAGAGTGGGGAGATGGGGTAGACATGGCTCTGGGTATACCCTTCTCAAATAGACTTTGAATAAGAGACCCTACATCCATGTAGACTTGAGGAAGTTACTAAGTATGGACTATTGCAAGAGAGGGTGGTGAATCCTCTATGTCCATACTTTGAGAAGAACTCCTAGATTCTATAACTGTTTGGACTTTCACCCCCTTATTGGTAGCATCATCTTTTTGCATAAGTGAGTTGGGGGTTGAATCTATCACATTCACAGATTCTTATGGACCTAGTTGAGTTTGTCTTGGTGGTCTCTCAGCTAGCTGGCCCTTAAGATCAGTGATCTCAAGTTGCTGGTCTTCGACCCTCTTTTGTAAGATAGTCACCTAAGATTCTAGGCGACTAATCTTAGAGACTAAATAGGTGCAAGTTTTAGTCAGTGTGTGCACCTTTAGTTTCAGACTCCCCTCATCTTCATCAGAAGAATCACGGGGAGATGAGAGAATTGGACCAAGATCCTCCTCCTCATCACCAGCATATTGTTCTTGGCTGCTGGATTTCCCCTGCCTTATGACAGCTTCAAGAGAACTGTCAGAAGGCCTGGTTGCCATGGTGAGGTCTTAAAGTTGTAATCACTTGCTGAAGTAAGAGCCTCTTCCACATGGATCTCCTAAACAGGTTCAAGGAGATCCACCTCAGTGATAGGTGAATGATATGGGATAGACCTGGGTGAGACAGGAGTACTCATCTATCCTTGAGTAGGTGTGGAGAAGAGAGACTCATGGTACTCGTTGAATGCCATGTCTTCATCATCATAGAAGTCAAGGTTTGGAATTGGTTGGTTTAGATCCCACGGCTGGGGATGGTAACTTTCCCCGGAAGGTTGTTCACTAGAGTATGGAGACTCTGAGTGAAGGCTTAAGGCTGTTTGGGGTGTGAGCTCATCAGGCTGAGCATGAGGAACCTCAACACTGATCATATGAGAGATGGGAGTGGTTTGCTCCTCATGGGAAGTGGAAGCTTCAGTGTCCACTTCCTCCTATAAGGTTGGTGATATGGGGGCCTGCACAAGCTGAATAGCATGTGCAGGGATTCACTTGGTTTATCTCTGTTAGGTGATGGTTATTGTGGGCTGTATGTATGGTTGAGAGATAGAAGGTGTGGGTTCAACACTAGCTGGTGCTGCTAGGTTGCCACCTTGAGTAATGAGCTCAAACATTTTTGGGGCAAGGGCTGTTTCTACCCCAGAGAAGCCAACAGTTGGCTTCCTCATTATTTTAAAGATGTCGGGCTTCATTTGTCCTAATTTAAGAATATTACCTATTCCCCTTAACTGTGTGCCCAGTTCATAATTGAGAATGTGCTAGACATATCTAGGGAACATATAATACTCTAAGGAGTCCAAGTTAGCAAGCAAATTGGTATATACAAATTAAGAATACCTGAACTTGAACCCCTAAACCATTCCATGGACTATGAAGGAGAGGTCTTCTGAAATATGATCCCATCCTCCATGCTTGTTTGACAAGCTGTGTATGACAACATGAAGGAGGTACTTCCATTAGGATGAGACCTTCCCCTTCCTGAAGGTTTTGACTAAGAAGTCACCCTCATAGCCCATCTACTCAAAGGAGTGGTTGACTACAGCTTTGGGGAAGGACAAGTCACCTTCTACATCATCCAGCTGAAGATGTGTGTTTATGATGGCCAGAGTGATGAAGATTGTCCTCCCCTGTATTGTGGCAGACAGTGCCTTCTCCCCGTCCATGGTGACCTCTTCGCAGGTCTGCCAGAACTCGAACAAATGATCCTCATAGAGAGGAGGATCAACGGTGAGGGAGGTGAAGTAGTTGGTCAAAGAAAGGTAATGAAAAGCCTTTGAGAAACATGGATCTTTCTCAGAGTGTAACAGAGCAACTTGATTATGTTTCTTGTGAAGATGCATGGAAAAATCTGGTTGATTTTTGCGGTCAAGGTTGGCCATTTTAAGTAGCTTTGTGATGAAGGAAGATAAGAACGAAGGCGGTTTGTGGGTGAAATTAGGTTATAGAACAATGTAGATGAAGAGGAGAGTGAGAAGAGGGGGAACCGTTTAAGAATATATATGAAATGGATTTGAAACAAATTTATTTCAAAAGGATAAACTTTGAAATCCAGATATCGGTCTCACATTTGAAAAAGTGCCTAAAAAGGTAGTTATTTTGGAAGTTGAAAATCTTTCGAAGGTAATTTAGCTTCAGATGTTTTTTAAGAAAAAGCTTCCGAAGGCAATTTGGGTTCGGAAGATATTCTTAAGAGTCGTGAAATTTGGCTTCGGAAGAAAAAATACTTAGAGAGTTTTTCTTCCGACACATATTTTATTTCGGAAGATTTTAAGACTTGGGAGTTTTATTCTAAAGAGAATAAATCTTCCGAGATTTAATTGTTTTCAGAAGATATTTGTCTTTCAAATACATGCAAGTACTTAGAAGCCTATTTAAGCTTCGGAAGATATTCTCAGAATTTCTTTTGAAGGTAAATTTCTTATAAGTAGTTATTTGATTTGAAAATATAAATTTCTTCTAAAGTCTACTTGAAATCTTCCGAAGGAAAAATATGTTTGAAAAATTTTCAAAAATCTAAGGAATATCATAAAAAAATTTCTTCCGAAATAAACTGGGCTTATGAAGGTGATAAAATAGACAACTGAGGACACACATCTTTTAGAAATAAAGTTGATTTAAGTTTTTAAGAAAATCTAGTAAAAGTTAATCATCCCAATAGCTGATACAAGATATTTGAATCTCTGTTCATTAAAAGCTTTAGTGAATAGATCAGCATATTGTTCATTTGTGTTAACTTTGACTAGTTTGATTAATCCCTTCTCAAAATTATCTCTAATCAAATGATACCTGATGTTGATGTGTTTGGTCCTTGAGTGTTGCACAGGATTCTCTGTAATGAAGATAACACTGTTATTGTCTATGTGGATGGGAGTCTCTTTGAAGTTGAATCCATAGTCCAGCATCTGATTCTGAATCCAAAGCACTTGAGCATAGCAACTTGCAGTAGCAATGTATTCAGCCTCAGCAGTTGACGCAGTGACACAGGATTGTTTCTTGAATAGCCATGAGACAATCCTTCCACCAAGGAATTGACATCCCCTAGATGTAGACTTTGTAGTCATGTTGCAACCTCCATAGTCACTATTTGTATAAGCATACAGATTGAAGTTAGAACTCTTTGTATACCAAAGGCCAAGTTTGGGAGTACCTTTGAGATATCTAAGAATCCTTTTGGCAGCAACCAGGTGTGACATCTTGGGGTTGGCTTGATATCTTGCACAAATGCATGTGGCAAACATGATATCAGGCCTGCTGGCTGTTAGGTACATAAGAGACCCAATCATAGCCCTGTAAAATGTTCATCCACACACTACCCCTCAACATCAGGTCCTAGGGAGTGGTTTCTGGCTATGGGTGTCTTAACAACCTTACATTCAATCATGTTGAATCTTGTAAGTATGTCTTGTGCATACTTTGACTGACTTATTAAGGTGCCATTGTCAACTTTCTTCGCTTGAATTCGCAGAAAGAAATTTAGTTCCCCCATGGCACTCATTTAAAATCTGTTCTTCATCAGCTTCTTAAAGTCTTTGCAGAGCTTTGGATTAGTTGACCCAAAGATAATATCATCCACATATAGGAACCAGCATTAAGTCATTCCCTATCCCTTGATGAAGAGAGTTCCATCTATAGTACCCCTCTTGTAACCATGTTGATAGAGATACTGAGATACTGTTTCCATACCACTTTCCTTGGAGCTTGGTACACAGCCCATAAAGAGCTTTATCAAGCTTGCAGACATAATCAAGATGATCTGGGTCTGCAAAGCCAGGTGGTTGTTTGACATACACCTCTTCATCAATCACCCCATACAGAAAAGCACACTTGACATCAAGTAGGTAGACCTTGAAATCCTTGATGCAGCAAAAGCCAGAATATTCTTACAGCTTCAAGTCTTGCCACAAATTTGAAGGCATCTCAGATGTATCAGCTGAATTTGTCATCTTTGTGCTGATAGATCTTCATTTGCAGGGTTAGTCACCAAAGGAGCTGAAGTAGTAATCTTGCTTGGTCTTCTCAGCTCAAAATCTGGGTCAGGATCTCCTGTTGATATGTTATCTAAGAACCTGAACATTCTCACATGACTTGTTAAAATAGTTGGTAACTAAGTCAAGATTAAATAGCCAATCCGAACCAGAACCTTTCATAATAGGGGTGTGCTCATTGAAGGTCATATTGGCTGACTCCTCAACTACTCTAGTTCTGAGATTGTATACTCTATAAGCATTAGCTTGGGAAGAGTATCCAATAAAGTGTCCATCATCTGACTTCTCATCAAATTTGTCTATTTGATCTTTGGTATTCAAGATGGTGCAAGGACATCCAAATGACCTGTGGAAACCAATAAAAGGTCTCGTTTTGTGCCATAGCTCATAAGGAGTCTTACCATAAGTCTTAACCACTAAAACTATGTTTTGTACATAGGAAGCTGTGTTAACTGCCTTTGCCCAGAAGGTGATGGACAGTTTAGAGTCAGACAACATGGTTCTTATAGCTTCAATAAGTGTCATGTTTCTCCTCTCAGCAACACCATTTTGCTTAGGAGTCCTAGGAGCACTATATTGTCTTGTAATACCCTTTTCATCACAAAATGTATCAAGGATTTGGTTCTTAAATTCTATTCCTTGATCACATCTTATGGTCTTGACCTTGTGATCAGATTGATTCTCAATTCTCAGAATGAAGTTCTTCAAGATCTCAGGAGTCTCATCCTTTGTTCTAAGGAAAAAGACCCAAATGAATCTTGTGAAGTCATTTGTGATCACTAAACAATATGAGGTCCTTCCTAAACTCATTACACTGGTGGGGCCAAAGAGATCCATGTGTAATAAGTGTAGGGGAGTAGTGATAGAGGTCATTTCCTTTGGCTTGTGAGACACTTTGTGTTGCTTCCCTTTTAGGCATGCAACACAATGATCATCACTTGTAAACTCTTTCTTTGGCATTCCTATTACCAAATCATTCTTAATAAATTTATTCTAGTTTTTAAAGTATACATGGCATATTCTTTTATGCCATAGGAAAGACTCATCACTATTTGCTTTAGATAGAAAGCAAGAAACCTCTCCTGAGGGAGATGTTTTTTGCAAGTCCATCTTGTACATGTTCCCTTTCCTAGGGGCTCTAAGCAGGATATGCTCTTGAGGAATGACCACCCCAGGCTTAAGAACAATGCACTCATGCTTAGTAAAGAGCATGTTGTGTCTCTGATCACAAAATTGGGATACACTCAGTAGATTGTATCCAAGCTTATTAACAAAATTTACCTTCTTAATGGTGAGCTTACCATTTGTGACCATACCCCTTCTAGTGATGTAATCACCCGCATCTCCTCCAAAAGCAACTGCTCCTCCATCAATTTTCTCAAAATTGTGAAGCAAAGAACCATTGCCAGTCATATGCCTGGAACAGCCACTATCAATGATCCACAAATTTTCCTTGGTCCTTAGCTGTTCCTGTATTAAAAGAAGTGGTTAGTTACACTTGGAAACCCAAGCCTCATTGCTCTTGGGCTTTTCAAAGAGATTTGAAGACAATGTAACAGTAACAGATCCTATATTCAAGCTTTGAGGTAAATTAGTTGCTGTTGATAAAGAACTCTCAATCTTCAGGTCTTTCTTCATCTTCGACACCATCTTTGGAAGATTGGACTTGACCTTCAACACTTCGGAAGTTTTAATAACTTCTGAGGTTTTGGATACTAGACCTTCGGAAGATCTTGCTTTCACTGCAGCATGCTTTAGTACTTCGGAAGCATTCCTTTCTTCCGAGGCCAAAATTTCTTCCGAAGGCAAGTTCTCACTTGTCTTCTTCTTCACTTTGGTGCTTCAGAAGGAAACAGATTTTCCTTCCAAAGATTGCTTTCCTTCTTCTTCCCAGAAGCTTTTTCTCTGACCATGTGGATAGTGCTTTTGGGATTGTAGATGTAATCCTTAGCCAGATGAGAAGTACTATCACACATGATGCAGTCCATTAGCTTCCTTCTGGGAGCCTTCCTTTAAGAGCAAGACTGAGTTTGATCACTTTCCTTCTCCATCTTCATCTTCATCTTCACAGATGATGCAACAAGCTTCTTAGGGAGAGGCTTGCTCTTGGAGTTAGATGGTTCAGGCTATGTAGCAGTGGTACATAGCTGGTCAGTCATCTTTTTCTTACTGGAATGGTTTGGAACTAAACTAGAACTCATAGCACTAGAGTTCATAGTTGAGTCTTCAGCAATTACCACTTCAAACCCTGCAGAAATGGACACTTGTTTCTGCTTAGAGTCAAAGTGGCATTGATCTCTTGAGACTTCTTTGATCTTCTCTTAGCTCTTCTGATCAAGTTCTTCCTCTTTGACTTGGTCATTCCAGACTCTTTCCTCTCCTCAGGAGAATAGTGACCCTTCTTAGGATGATCTTCTTCACTCCTCTCCGAGTCGTCCTTCACTATCTCCTCTTCATCCTCTTCAATAATGGGGTCTGTGAGGGGAAGCTCATCTTCACAAGTTCCACACCTTGGAGATCTTACAGACAATAGAGTGTGTGGAGGAGATATCTTAGTAGATCCCAGTCCCTGCTTATTCTGATAACAAACTTTTGCATGTACGGATGAGGATATTATGTTCTTGAAGGTCTCTTCTTCAAGAACACATTTTTCTACCCTGGCTTTGCTGATCACAAGCTCAGCATAACATTCAGTTAACTTTGAGATGAGATCTTTGATTTGAGTCCTGTAGTTAGTGTGATCATGCTTAAGAGTTGAAATGGTTTTCTCTAGATCTTCTATCTTAAGTTTATAATCATTTTCAGCTCTTTTAAAATAAGCTTTTATGATATTTAAGGACTCAAGATCAGATCTTATCTCTAAGTTATAGGACCTGTATCTATTAACTTTAGCAATACATTTAGGTGTACAGAGATGTTCCAATACCTTGGCATCATCATGATCTGCCATCAATGCTTGGTTTGGAGATGCAGCTTCCACCTGAAAGCTCCAATCAAAGCCTCCTTCTTCAACAGCAACTGCGGCTTGCTATCTTGGCTTCTTATGCTAGTGAGCTCCTTTAGTGTAGTTTGGCCTTGTTTGTGCTTGCCCACCATTTGACCTTGGTGCCTTGCACTCTCTTGCAAAGTGTCGCATTTGGTTACAGTTGTAACACTTCACTTTGCTTCTATCAAGCACAGACTTTCCACTGGCTGCATTGCTAGGAAACTTCCTTCCGGTCCTCTTGTAGAATTTGTTGGCTCTGTGAGTGAGAAGAGCTATCTACTGGACTATTTCCATATACTCCAGATCATCTGGATGGATACAGTCCAGATCTTCAAGGGTGAAGAAAAAGTTTCCTGAACTTTCATTAGAAGACACAAAAGCTTGTAAAGAGCTTGTCTCCTGGAATGGGCTTCTAGGTAGCCTTCCCTTGGTGTCTCCGAAAAGGTGATGTAAGGATCCTTTTGTGATTTTTTGGGGTAGCAGATGAGATGATGTTGTGGTTCTCTGCAATCCCTTTCAACCACATGAAGGGCTGAACTCTGTTGGTTGTTGGAGTTACCAGATGGATTTTGCATGTTCATCTCCATCTGGTAGCCACTGAGGATACCATACAACTCTGTGAGAGTAAGGGTCTTGAGGTTCTTAGTCCTCTTGATGACCACACAATAGTGTGTCCGTTGTTTGGGAAGAGAGGACATGAACTTCCTCATAACATCCCTGTTCTCAAGAGTTACTCCAACATCTGCCAAAGTATCCACAATCTTAACATACCTGAAGTATTGTTGAGTCATGGTTTCACCTGCCTTGAAGGTGAAGTTCTCAAACTGCTGCTTCAAGAGGTCTTTCTTGTTTTCTTTTGCATCATCAGACCCCTCATACATCAGCTTCAGTGCATCCCAGAGTTGCTTAACAGTCTTGCACTTCTTGAAGCCTCTGTAGATAGAGTTTGCAAGAGCAGTTTGGAGGGCAGTCAAGGCTTTCTGATCAATATCAATTCTCTTCCAGTCTTCATCAAAATAATCAGCCACTTCCTTTGGTTTAATACCACCACCAATAGCAGCTAAAGAGGTGGATGGTACATGAGGTCCATTAACAACATACCCCCACATCCTGGAGTCTTGAGACTTGATAAAGCCTTCCATTCTTTGACACCAAGTATCAAAGTCTTCAGGTGTGATTAGTGGGGACTTTGTCATTGTACCGGTTTCCATATCATCCTTTGTGATAGCTGCAATTTGAGATGTTAAGTGAACTGTGAAACTCAGAGGATTAAAGATGGTGAGGTCTTACAATCAAGAGCTTAAAATGCTCTGATACCAATTGCAGGACCGAGTAAGGGTGTCTAGCACAATCAGTTTCACAATGAGGAGAGACTTGGACTAGTTAACAGTTCAAATAGAGAACCGGGTTTGATAATAAGAATACTATGAACACAATTATGTAATGAGACAGAATAAGCAACAGTAACACAGAAGTATAGTTTTCTAGGAATGTTGTATATTGCTTTTAAGTTCTATTACAAGTGTTACAAAGCATTATCTAAATTACAAGAACCTGAGACTCTTTATACTACATCCTACAACCATAAATACTTAGAATGACAGTTGGAATTGACTAATCTAGACAACAAGATCAATCTAAAGTCAAAAGGCGGATTGCCTTTTGACTAGTGACTATGACATGCCATAGCTAACATCCTTTTCTATTACAAAAAGGATTACAAGTACAAAAGTAGGAAATTACAGACAAAGACCTTAATCTACAGTTTACAAAAACATGGACTTTTCACCAACTCATACAAGTTGGTATGCCTTCAGAGTTACAGCGAAAAGTGTTGCAGCTTTATGTAAAGTAGTTCAGAGAAAGCATGTCTTTCTCTGTCTTCAGAAGAAGTCAGTCTTCACAGCAAAATGGCTTTGGAAGACTTTGTCTCTGAAGCTTCGGAGGACTTCATCTTTGGCTTCGGAAGATTTGGACTTTGGCTTCAGAAGATTTTACACTTAGAGTATTTTCTGATGTATTGTGTAAAACTTTCGAAGCACTTCTACCTTTGTACATTCAGTGCATGCATGCTGGAAGACCTTTGGTTGTTTTGGTTTCTTTGGTTGCATCAACCTTATAATCTTCTTATATTACCTTACACAAACATATCTCCTTCAAGTACAATAGTTACAACTCTTCCAGAACAAATAAACACTAACAATGGAACATCATCAAACACACCATCTTCATCATCAACTCTAGTGGCCATCCAACCACAACCACATAACCAAACAAAGACACAACAACCAACCAATGTTGAAGAAGATGATGATTACCATTCATTACCTGATACACATCATGAAGATGAAATCTTAGATTTCTTCCATGATTCTTCTCAAACATTAAGTGATCCCTCATAACCAGATAAACAAACAACCACAAATACCCTTGCCCGTCCATTAATAGACGAGTGAACAATCTCTAATCTTGATTAAATTATTCATGTTGATCAGATAACAACAACCAGAGTTCATAAAGACCATCCACTAGAAAACATCATAGGTGACCTCAATACCAGATTGACTGACACAACAAACATTTGCCTGTACTCTTGCTTCTTTCCCTCACTGTACCGAAAAATATCAATGAAGTACTCAAAGACAACAGTTGGATAGAATCTATACAAGAGGAATTACAGCAATTCAGAAAGCAAGAGGTATGGAAGCTGGTTGATCTACCTAAAGGTCAATATGCCATTCGCACAAGGTGGCTCTTCCGAAACAAAGCAGATGACAGAGGGATTGTCATAAGACACAAGGCAAGGCTGATCGCCCAAGGATATACTTAAAAGGGAGGCATTGACTATGATGATGTCTTTGCTCCTATAGCAAGACTAGAAGCCATTCAAGATTTCCTAGCATATGCCTCATCCAAAAATTTCACTATCTACCAAATGGATGTCAAATGTGCATTCCTTTATGGCAAGATAGATGAAGAGGTATATGTTGCTCAACCACCAGGGATTGAAGACCTAGAATTCCCTCACAGAGTCTACAAGTTAGATAAGGCTTTGTATGGTCTTCATCAAGCACCTAGGAATTGGTATGAAACTTTATCTAAGTTTTTAATGAAGAATGGGTATACCCTAGGGAAAAGAGATCAAACATTGTTCTTGAAACGAAAAGAACAAGACTTGTTAGTGGTTCAAGTCTATACGGATGACATAATCTTTGGCTCCACAAATACACAACTTTGCAATGAGTTTGAAACTCTTATGCAATCAAAATTCCAAATGAGCTCAATGGGAGAAATTACATTTTTCCTTGGTCTACAAGTTCAACAAACAGTTGAAGGAATTTTCATCAACCAAAGCAAGTATGTGAATTAGATATTAAAGAAATATAATATGTCTGATTGCACATCAAGCAAAACACCATTTGCAACTGCATTAAAGTTTGGACCCGATCCAGAAGGAAAATTAGTGGACCAGAAACTTTATAGATCCATGATAGGTTTCTTGATGTACCTAACAACAAGCAGACCAGACATCATGTATGCAGTTTGCATGTGTGCCAGATACCAAGCAGATCCAAAAGAATCACACATAAATGCAGTAAAGAGAATCTTCAGATATTTAAAAAGCAAACCAGCTCTTGGACTATGGTATCCAAAAGATGGAGATTTTTCTTTATCTTCATTCACATATAGTGATTGTGGTGGGTTCAATCAAAATAGAAAATCTACAACATGAGGTTGTCAATTTCTTGGATCAAGACTGATCTCCTGGCAGTGCAAGAAACAAACAAATGTCTCTGTGTCAACAGCTAAAGCAGAATACATAGCTGCTTCTGCATGATGTTCTCAAGTGCTTTGGATTCAAAACCAAATGCTTGACTATGGCTTAAATCTTCTTCAAACACCCATACACATTGAGAACTCTGCTGTCATGTTTATCACTGATAATCCTGTTCAACATTCAAAAACAAAACACATAGAGATCAGATATCACTTTCTGATAGACTGCTCAGAAAAGGGTCTGATCAAGTTGATTAAAGTCCATATAGACAATCATTTGGCTGACCTATTTACAAAACCATTTGATTCGACAAGATTTGAATTTTTGGTTCAGTCACTTGGTATGATCAACTATGAATCAAACAAGTAATGTTTTTTTTCAAAACATTAAAAAACAAACAAGCTTGACTTTGTCTAAGTCCAAGTTTAACATCAATCATGTATCTTTCAAAAATCAAGATATCAAACAAACACTTTATTTTCAAACATATTGAATCACACATACCAGTCATGAGAAATGATAGTACACTAGCTTAGTTCTTCACTTAAGTAATTTTCCTCTAATAAAGACTCACAATATTTTGTTTGATATGTGGATAGGCTCAGTATGGGACACCTAACTACACATACAACAGTGAAGCACTAAATTCTCATAAATGTGTGGTCAAACAACACATCTTGATTTATGGTGAGTATTAATCTATCCAATATAGGTTGCTTATAAAGTAACTACAATACACTAAGTGAAATATTTTATAAATTGCTCAATCATACAAGTATCTCCTTTGTTATGATTCTCATAGACCTGGAGTACACCAAGGCATTATTTGTTGTGCTAAGCACAGACCTGAATGACCTAAATCATGATACAAAATGATTCCCAATGAGGAACAAATCCATTATTGATGAACAATCAATAAATTCTTTCATACTACATTCATTGTGAATGAATCAAAAGAATCCCAAAGAGGATCACCTTCCAAAGTGAAGTGAAAAAGAATCCTAATGAGGATCAGGCATCATGGATCAAATTAAGCATTTATACTCCTAAGTAGCTAGGTGTTAAGTATTGAAAGTGCTTTCTAGCATATCTTGAAGAGGGTTTACAAAACATACAATCAGATGTAGGGTACATACAACTCATATCAATCAACTCAAAACATGATAATCACTCACAATTTTAATCAATCATTAATACCATGCATGAGTTTAAGTGGATCCAATATCTGCAATCAACTTTGTATTAGTCTATGTCTATTCTCAAAAACATTCAAACCACTCAGTAAGAATTTTAGACTAGTATGATCTCATGGTATGTGACACTGATTCATGATTCAACCAAGCAACACATTCATTGTTAGTAAGATTCAACGTGATCTTACTAAGTGTTTAACAAACAAGCAATAAATTTGGACTTTGATCATTTCCACTCAAGCACATATAAATTTTGTCATTTTTATAAAAGATTTTTATACCTATGCAAAAATTTAGGGGGAGAAATTGAACATGGAAATATCAAAGGCAACAGAATTGTGCATATTCATACATTTTAAAATTTGACATTTTCTAAATTTTGAGTTTTAAACAAAGCCAAGTCAAGCCAACACCCAAACACAGCAGTTTGACACACATTCATATGTACAATATTGCAAAATATTGCTTGTGAGTAATACCTTAACATCCATATATTGATCATGTAAAAATTTTAGCATTTTAACATACATTTTAAATCAAAGATTTAAATAAAAATTTTGATTTAATCAAGTTTCATCAAACAAATGTTCTTTCGGAAGAAAATTATATCAAACATATGCTACGGAAGACATTAGTTCAAAACAAACAAAAATATGAGTTTTTTGAAAACTGTTGTCACAGCGGACACACAAACATACATCCGCTATAGATACAATAACCATCATAACATGCAAAATACACTAAGTGTATATAGTAGACAAAACAAATCCGCTATGCACTTGTGAACATACAAGTGTTCACAACGCATGATGTTGACAAGACATCCGCTGTGAATATAGTGCCATTTCACAGCACATGACTTACATTAGTCATCCATTGTAGGAACAGTGCAAGTGTATATAGCATATGCACACAGGTAATCATATGCTGTAAACATTCACAAATCATTTTCAAGTGTGCACAGCGCATAAACAAATGTTTATCCGCTGTGAACAATTAAACAAAACAATTCAAGTGTTCACAGTGCATGAACAAATGTTCATCCGTTGTGTACAATCAAACAATTTTCAAGG
Source organism: Flaveria sonorensis (assembly GCA_025506505.1). Taxonomy (NCBI): domain Eukaryota; kingdom Viridiplantae; phylum Streptophyta; class Magnoliopsida; order Asterales; family Asteraceae; genus Flaveria; species Flaveria sonorensis. Next base: position 19,677,774 of record CM046437.1, on the reverse strand, counting down.
ATCCACAGTGCATGAACAGGTGTTCATCCGCTGTAAACAACCAAACAATTTTTTCAATGTGTCCACAACGCATGAACAAATGTTCATCCGCTTTGAACATAGTGGTCAACCACAGCGTATGACTTTTTAGTCATCAATTGTAAATTTTTCACACAAGTGTGCACAGCGTATGTACAAATGCCCATCTGCTGTGAACACAATACAACATACAAGGGGTCCACATCATACAATATAAATTTATACTGCGGATGCACTGTTCATACAGTGCTTGTGTAATTCACAGCGCATGACTTAAAATTAAATTTTAAGCAACTATTCACACAGCGTACAGACACTATACCTACAGTGAATAGTCTTTTGTCCGCTGTATATAAACACACCACTTGTACATTTCTCTCTCATCACGAGTGGGAGAGAGAAAATTAAATTTTTAAACGTTAACACATAGTGCATAAACCTTTAAACCCTGTTCGATTGAAATCCTGACATATATTTGATTTATCGTCTGATTCACAATCAAATAGGTATAACAACATTTTTCTAATCATCAATCATCCATTGAAACATCATATTTGTTGATTCAGATTAAAAAATTGTTCGACAAAGTCAAACTTTAAATCAAAATCAAACATGAATCATTTGATGTTTATAACCAAATCAAACATTGAATAAGTGTTATATGACCTTAGTCGAATGTATTAAGACTATTGTTTTGATGTAATTTGATTAAATGTTTATCAGGTTCATGAATAGTTATTATGTTATTGCCAAAATCAAACAAAACCTAATCTCTGATCTTTGAAAATGTTCAAAAATGCTTAAATCTTGTTATAACTTGGTAAATATTTCCAAAATACATAAACAAACAAGTAAAGATAGTTAGTTTGGCATGACCTTCATCACACAAACATTCAATGCATATTCATTCAATGTGCATTAAATGGTCATTTTGACTTTAAAGAGTCAAACTGATATTCATTAACAAATTGTTATGAAGTGAAATTGTTGTTAATTTTGAGGAAAACAACTCTTTGTGATAAACAAACACAATGCAAAACAATTTGGATCAAAACAAATTGTATCACACAAGTTTATCATGATCAAATTAAACCAAATAGTTGACTTTGAATAAGTCAAACTATCTTATTTGGTAATACCATTCTAACATACATTTCAAACAAATCACAAGTGTTGAACACACAACATTTATCATTTTATAACAATCAAAAATAAGTCAATGAACACTTGATCAACATTTCCTCAATTCAAACATCATACATTCATCTTATACAAGTTATTAACATACTCTTCTTTATATTGCAGATATGGCAAACTTAGTGTTTGTCAGAGATAACAACATATGTGCATTTCTCAATGCTAATTCACCTAAGGCAGAAAACTATAGAGACATGATCCATGCTATCAGGCAAACAAGGCTGGTTCATGCAATGACTGCTAGACCAGACATTTTTGAGGATCATATTGTCTAGTTTTGGATTCATGCACACGTGGAACAAGTGAATGATCAACATGTAGTGGGCTTCTCAGTTCATAATCATCAGATTACTGTATCTGAAGAAGTAATCAGGAGAGTACTTCAGTTGGGTGAAGAAGATGGTCAAGGTCCAGTTGAGTTTGATGAATGTTTTACATGTTTTCAGAATGATTGGTTATATAGGAACCATTGACAGGAAACAGATCAAGAAGTCATATATGTGTGCCTAATTTAGATTCCTCATGCATACATACCAAAAGACAGTGACAAACAGAAAGACCGGCTGGGATGCCATTTCATTAAGAAGCTCTTCTGCCTTAGCAAGCACTATAGCCAGAAGATCATTCAACTTTGCTGCACAAGTATTGAATAGGATGGTATACAACTTAATAGAGGTCAGGAACAAATTTCAGATGTTTCTAGGATTCCTTCAAATGATCATTAATGATCTTTACCAAACATCCCTAGAGAAGGAGCAATCTTCCATCTTGTTCATTTCAATGATCATGTGTTTAACAGAATCAAGTCCAGCGTATATCATGGAGATGAGGTTCATGTTCCACCTCATATGATGGTCTATGATCTTGCAGTACCTGATATATTTTTAAGAATACCTGGTCAAGGTGGTCCACACATGGAGTTCCAAAATATGATTCACCAACATCCAATCATACAACTAGCCCCTATCATACAAGAGGAACAAGCTGCTCCTGAAGTGGAACCAATCATTCAACATCAAGATCCAATAGCACACTCACCAGAACCAATCATTCAAGAAGCACAAAAACATGAGCAATTTTAGTTTGAGCATCATGTGCCATCACCACCTCAAAGCCCAACCTTCACCGACCAATAATCATTATCATCTCTTTTAAGAGACATTGGTGCTTCTTGGGAACAACATTCAACTGAGCAGGAAGAAGTTGGCACATCCACAGTACAAGAACCCATACATGATCAACAAATCACTGCAGTACCTGCTGAAGGTGATTATCAGGGCAATGATATTCCCACTAAGGAAGAAATTAAGTATTCCAAAGTGTTCTTATTCACTGAATACAATAAGCTAATTGAAAGATCAAACAAAAGAGCTAAGAAGTTAAAAGATAAGCTCAAAAGAAAAGACAAAAAGATAGAAAAGTTCTCAGCAGATCAAACATCCCAGAAGTTGATTGTTTAGTTTTTGGAACAACTCAAATACTCAAAAGAAGAGGTGAAGGAAAAAGATCATGACCTCAGTAGTGCAAGATTAGACATTGCCTACTTAACTGAACAAACAGATGCTAAAGATGCTAAAATTGATGAGCTTAAAAGAATTATTGAAGCTCAGAATGAAGAAATTCAAAGATTAAACAAAGAGCTTGATTTGAAAGACACTCAACTTTTCTAAGGAAGAACATTCAGAAGGTCAAGAACATGACCTGAGTGATGACTTTGAAGATCAAAATGTGGCTGAAGCAGCATCAAGTCCACAAGAACAACAAACAAAGCTTGCACTTATCATTCAGAAGAATCCTAGTCTATGGATCAACTATTCAGTGAAGTTAATCCTTTTGAAAATATTCACTATTCACCAATCTTAAGGCAACATTTTCATTCTCCTGATCCACACCCAACAGAAACAAGCATTGTGCCTTACAATCCCTTAACAGACAAACAAAAGAAATTGATTATGCAGTTTGCTGAGACTGCAAATGTGCAAGTTGAGTCATCAAATATTTAAGCCTCAACTTCTCAACGTCAAATGAAAACTTATGAAAGAAAGAGGAAAAGGATGTACTTGGCATCCTTAATAAAGGGGAAGAAAACTATTGAAGAGGTTGATGAACCTGAATCCCTTCCTCTAAAACTTCTGAATGTTAAAATAGAGCCAGTTGATGAAGCATCCGAACAAACAAGTCCTCTTGAAGAAAGAGATATAGATTAGAATCTCGATCAGCAATCAATCATTATTTTAACTGATTCAAATGAAGAAAAAGATGATGATGAAAACATTCAAAGCATACAGGAACTCTTCCCTGATGATCTAGAAACATTAATAGGAATTAAGTTAGTAACCAGAGGATTTCCTTATGACACTTTTATGCAACTTAACCTCACTAAGGTTAAAGACTTGCTCAAAGACTTCCAAGAAGTCATGAAGAATGAAGAAGAGCAAACATACAGGAGGTACAAAGAAAACAAGGATCAACAGGAGTTGCAAAAGAACTTACCAAAGGATCCTTAGATAGAGAAGATGACCTACTCCCAGGTTAAAAGTTGGTTGAGTCATACAAGAGTTCCTTACAGTTCGTATGTAGGAAGATCTCTGTCTCAGATGAAAGATATGGTAAGAGAGATCTATAAAACATGCTTACAAATGCTCTTAAACCACAAGTGTTTAAACCTCATCCTGCTTCTTCTCTATCTATATATCATCAAGCTCCTCTAAAGCTCCATCCAATTGAGGAACCCAGATAATTTATGCCACACAGGTTATGGCCTGAAGGCAATGAAGTAAGAGAGATGATAAATGAGAAAACCAATTTTGTCAAGCTCTATGACAGAATCACTCTCACTACAGAAGCCAATGAATGAAAAATAATGGCTTGGAAATATGTTGAAATCTAGGATGCTATGCTAATCAAGAGGGTATCTGGACTTGTCTAGTATCTATCATACATCTCCCAACTGGGATCCCTATGCTATGAAGATAGATTGGACCTACTGCAACTAAGAATGGTCAATCATTCAAACAATTCAAGGGGAGCAGACTTCTTTCATATTCTGAGATCTTACATGCATAAATATCATAATGAGCTGAAAGCTAAAGCTGATAAAGAAGACAAGCTTCACATTGCAAAGCTCAGAAGAGAACAACAAGAAGCTAGTAAGAGGAAATAGACAAGTGAAGAACAACCCTCTGAGATTGATACAGAATTGTTAGAAAGGGTTGGTTACCCTTTGAAGCCATCTGATTTAAAGCTGATTATAAAGAAAATTGATGGTAACCAGTACAACCACCCAATCACGAAATGGTATTATGATGAAACTCATTTTTAGGTGATACTGGAAAGAAAACTTGAGGGAAAAAAAGCACCAGACATCAGGTTGTTTGATCCTGTTAAAATCAAACTCCTTCATCCCTCTAATGTATCATTTTTGAAAACAAAGACCTTTCCTTCAATTGAAGATGTGCTATGCAAAGGAGATTGCTGCTATTTCATTCATATGCTCAGGATCTTAGGGACTGTGTATGTGAATGCAGCTCTCAAACAAAGATTAGAAACCAAACAGCAACCCCTAACACACAATGAAGAAATAACAGGCATGAGTATTTTTTAGAACAACAATTTGGAGATCTTAAAGGGAAAGCAAGTTGTGACCACATTGGTCAGCAACATTGATGTACAAAGCTTGGATCAGTCTACTTTGGAACAGTTGGTACATTTACCAATCAAGTATAAGTATGATGATCAGAAGAGTGCAGTTTAGTACTCTACTGAACATATAGTGAACTGCCTCAATGCTTTGAAGATTAATCCTCTGGCAGAACAAGTAAAAGAAGCAGAGAAAGACCAAGCCACAGAACAAGATGTTGAAGAATCTTCCAAGGAAAAAGAAGAAGTGAAGAAGAATGCAGAAAAAGCTAGTCCTTCTCATTCATAGAGGTTTCTAACAAACAAATAGACAAAACAAACAAACAATCATGTCTTCATATCAAACAATTAAAACAAATCATTTCAAGCAATCATACAAATAAACAAACAATCAGACAATCATTCAAAGTAATAAGACAAACAGAAAATCAATCATACATGTAATCATGTAATCATACATGTTAACAATCAATCATACTTTCAAATAGTTTAAGTATAACACACTATCATTAGAATCATATCATTAACAAAAACAAACACACACACATTTTACTAACAAACAAAACATTAACAAGAGAACATTAAAAGGATGGCAACACCATCCTTAGGGGGAGTATTGTTGGACTCAACAAGTGAATTAATGGATTAATACTGTAAATGATGATACTTGTCGTAATCAAACATAATCAAACATAATGTGTTCTAATATTCAAACAATCATTTACTAACACATTAGCATCATTAACAATCATAACATTCACTAATCATTGTTTAAACTTCTTTTTTAGATTTGTACATAAAATAAATTTTGACAAGTACCCGCAGCGGATGAAGTATTGCAATGCGGATGAACAAAAGCTCTAATGCGGATGAAGAACTGCCCACAGCGGATGAATAAGAAGATGCAGCGGATGAAGATTGTTGGACCAAAAGAACCAATGAGCCTGATCAGAAAAACCTTTAAGTCCCACAGACATTACAACAACTGAAGTAGTCTGCAACAGCTGAAGACATCAATTGATAACAAGGTCTGAAGACAAAGTCTGAAGTGAAAGAGCTGAAGACAAAGTCTGAAGTGAAAAAGCTGAAGACAAAGTCTGAAGCTAAAGAACTGAAGACAAAGTCTGAAGACAAAAGCTGAAGACAAAGACTGATGACCAAGTTTCAAATGTTGTCACAACAGCTAAAGAAGACCTCTTCAGTAGTTGTGATGGTTTCCTTTCAGTAGTTTTATGTTTCTTGTAATCAGTACTTGTAGTTTTAGTAGTTTTAGTTTCATCTTGTACTTAGCATACTCTGAGATGTTCTCAGTTGTTGTGAACATTCTCAGTAGTTTGCTTACTTTCAGTTGTTTGTAATAATTCTGTTAGATGTCACTATCAAGTGACATCAGCAGACGTCACATTCCTTTATATAAGGAATGTTGACCTAATTGTAAGGTGCGAAGCTTAGCGCAGCTTAGTGAAGCTTAGCGGCCACCATACCGAAGCATTTGTGCATGAATGATATTATCCCTTTTGCAGAAAACCCTCTTTCTCTATAACCGTGTACTGTTCCATTGAATATCCATTGTGTTCTTGCTATATTTGTCTAATTCTTGTTCTAATTCCGCTGTGATTCAACTCTAATTGATCAAACTTAGATCACTGATCCTGTCAAATGGTATCAGAGCAGGTTAATCATTGATCGGTTTAACAATTGATCATTGAAACTGCTATTTTGATATCTAAAGTTTGATCGAATTAGCATATTTGCAAGAATTGGTTATAGAGATTGATCTTCTGCTGCTTCTGGTTATTCAATTTGAGTTTCTTCTTGGTTCATATTGAGTTTGTTGTGTTTTTGTGCTAAATCTGTTGAAACTTGATTGAATTGGTTTGAATCTGAGAATGACTACTCCATCTAATGACCCTCACAATACTGGCTCCTCAACCAAGCCTCCGATGCTGGTTAGGAGTGAGTATAACATATGGCAACGAAGAATGCTCCATCACCTGTCTGTTAACAGTTCAGGTTGTTGGACATCTGTGGTTCACGGTCCACACAAGCCTATGGTGAACAATCCGGAGACCAACCAAATGGTTCCGAAGAAGAAGGAGCAATACTCAGATGAAGATCGTAAACTGTTTGAGATTGATGCTAAAGCCCATGGAATTCTGGCCATGGCACTGCCTAATGAAATCTATTCTGGGCTTATGCATCATGAAACTGCTCATGACCTCTGGAATGCTTTGAAGGAACAATTCGGAGGAACTGATGAGGTCTTAGCAAACAACAGAGAAATCCTCGCCCAACAATATGAGACATTCTCTCATAGGAAGGGTGAGACACTGACTCAACAGTTTGAGCGTTTCTCCTGCTTGATCTCTGAGCTGAAAATGGTCAAGCATGAGTATACTAACAGCCAGATGAACAACAGATTCCTCAGATCACTGCCTGAGAGATGGGACACATACACCATTGTCCTACGCTCCAGTGCAAATCTGGATAGCCTATCTCTCACCCAACTCCATGGGAAACTGCTTACATTTGAAAGAGAGATAGAGCAGAAAAGGAAACTGGCATCATCAGGAAAGCTCACTGATGACTTTGTACCAGGGAACACTGCCTTGGTCGGTCATGAGTCAGAATATGCTGGATCAGAAAGCCATTATGATGAGCATATAGATTTCTCTTCAAACAGTTCTGATCATGCATTTGTTGGTGTTGACAGTCATTCTGGGTGTAATAGTGATAATTTATGCTTTATCATGGATGATTTGATGGGTATTGCTGATGATGATTTAGAAGAGATGGATATTTTGAGCCAAATGGCCTTGATCAATATCAGATCTCAAAAGTTCTACAAGAGAACTGGTAGGAAATTTCCAGGACTCTCTGGCAAAACCAAAGTTGGTTTTGACAAGAGTAAGTTGAGGTGTCACAAATGCCACAGGCTTGGGCACTTTGCAAGAGAGTGTAGATCAACTGGATCTAACTCCTCTGCACCCTTTGTGACCTTTCCAAGCAATAGTTCACAAAACAAAGGGCAACATCCTGCTAGTTCTGGTCATCACTCACAACCTCAATCTCCTGCATATTTTGTCCCTCAGGGTCCAATGCCATATCCATATCCCTGCTATTACATGCCACAGCCAAATCCAGTTCAAGTTCCTATAGCACAACAACCTCAAGCCCTACCTGAGCCTCAACCATCTCCATCACAATCTCAACCTCATCACAGCTTCTTCACACCAGGAGTTGTTGACTGGAGCAGCTTACCAGATGATCTTTCTGGTTTCAATGAGCAATTATTTGCTGGTGCTGGTCAACATGGTGGTGAACATCCTTTTGGGAATCTTGCTCTCATGGCCCTGGAGTCTACTGAGGGTTCCTGCTCCAATGCATCATCTTCACAGGTAACCCAGGTATCTTCTGAGGCTAAAGCCAAGTTATGTTCTGAATCATGCATAGCTGCCTTTGTCTCTATTAGAGAGGCAAATGTAGCTTTAATCAATCAAAATCTTGAGCTTGAGAAAACTATTTCCAAAAGAAAAGCTGAGTATGAGTCTGCTCTTAATGACAAAGATGATGAGATTTACAAGCTTAAATGCCAACTTAATGATGAAAAGGCTAAGGTAGAGGTCATACTTGAGAACCACAGAAGTCTCAAAGAGACACTTGCAGCTACCCAAGTTGAGTGTGACCGCTGGGTAACATCCTGCAAGGGATTTGAAATGCTTCTCAGCAAGCAAACAGCTTCAAATGTGAAGTTTGGAATAGGTTACAATCATACTGCACCACCTACTGATTTTACTTCAAAATCAATAGTAAAATCTGAAGGTGAAAGTAATTTCCAAACCACATCATCATGTGATTCATCCTCAAATGATAATACAAAATTAGAGGATGAAGTCAGTGTTAAGATCTCAGCAAATCAATTGCCTGATGGTTTAAATGCTGATAAACACATGAAGCTGAGCAATTCAGATGTTGTCCCTCAAAGTACTCCAAGTACTGAAGGGCAAGTCACAACATCTGAAAAGCATTTCAAATCTGCTGAAATAAAAGGATTAACAACTGCTGAGGAATCTATCATACGGTCTTTCAGGACGGATAGAGAACAGCTGAAGAACAAGTCTTCAGTTGTTACCGATCCTTCAGTACTTAACACAAGTACTGAAAGGAGGAAAGTACTGAAGATCACACCTTCAGTAGTTTCCACTTCAGCAGTTGATCAATCCAAGATGAAGAATAAGCCATGTGAAATATGTGGTAAATTCAATCATCTATCTGATGAATGCTGGTACAAAAAGGGTTCCAAACTCAACAGAGATAAGCTCATTAAAGAAGAGATTAATAAAATGAAAAATGAGTTTGAGACCAAGTTTGTACCACAGTCATCTCAAACTGATAAACCCAAGGCCTCACCAAAATCCAAAAAGAAGGATGGGGTTTATCAGAAAACAGCTGATAGTGTTCCTCATGATAAACATCAGACTAAGTCTGTGAATTTCAAGAAGGAGGAAATGGTGGGTCACAGGAACTCATCAAAAACAAGTACTGATGTGTCAAATGAGCTGAAGGCTTTAGCAACAAATCAGACACAACTTGTTATGATGGTTCAGCATTTGTTGGGGAGAGTTAACCAACTAGATGCACCTGTGATCAAACCACTGAAAAGGAAATCCAAGCCCAAATCTAAGAAATCCATTTCAGCACCATCTCCACCTTCATCAGCTGTTAATCATGAGAAACAAGTTATGGTTAAATCTGTTGATGAAAACAGACCCAAAACCAAAAAGGTTTGGGTCTCTAAAGCTAACTAGTTTCTTATGATAAATGCAGGGTTCTTCAGCATGCCAAAGAAGCATCTGGTATGTAGACAGTGGAGGATCTATGCATATGACTGGGAGCAGTTCTCTTCTTAATGACTACTCTCAAGGAAAGAAGGGATTTGTCTCATTTGGAAATGATGCTAAGGGTTACATCATCGGGAAAGGATTTGTGTCAAATGGAGAAATCAGATTTGATGATGTTAACCATGTGGAGAATCTCAAGTATAATCTACTGAGTGTCAGTCAGATGTGTGATAAAGGGCATGTTGCACTTTTCACAAGCCAGAACTGCCGGATTCTGTCTTCCAAAGTTCTGAGGCTGATTGACAAGGTATTGGATGAACATACTCTCCTGAAGGCCAACAGGATAGGAAGAGTATATGCCTTGGATTTGTCAAAGAAGATTGATTTAAAAGGTCATCCTTGCCTGTTCTCCAAGGCCTCTCCTCAGGAATCTAAACTGTGGCATAGAAGGCTGGGTCATGTTAATCTCAAAAACATGAATCAGCTGATCCACAATAGTTTAGTGAGAGGTCTACCAATAAAGGAGTTCCACTGTGATGAAACCTGCACTGCTTGTTTAAAAGGAAAACAACACAAAGTTTCATTCCCTCCTATAGAAGAACCAAAGTCCACTGCCTGCTTGCAATTACTGCACATGGATCTCTTTGGTCCTGTGAGAGTAATGAGCATGGCAAAGAAGAAATACTGTCTGGTAATTGTGGATGATTACTCCAGATTTGTATGGACCTTCTTCTTGCATTCAAAGGATGAGGCTGCTCAGACAATTATTAACTTTGTGTTGTATGTTGAGAAGCAGTATTCCCTATCAGTCAAGTGTATAAGAAGTGATAATGGAACTGAATTTAGAAACCATACACTTGATGATTTCTACCTTTCAAAAGGAATCAAGAGGCAGTATAGCATCCCAAGGACTCCAGAACAAAATGGAGTAGTGGAGAGAAAGAACAGGACCCTAATTGAAGCTGCAAGGTCCATGTTGGCTGACTCTGGTTTGCCACTGACCTTTTGGGCTGAAGCTGTCAACACAGCATGCTATGTGCAAAATAGAGCTTTAGTGAATCAGAGGTTGATGAAGACTCCTTATGAAGTTCTACATCATTTGGCTCCTCTAATTTCATTCTTCAGAGCATTTGGGTGTCCTTGTTACATTCTCAACACAAAGGATCAACTCCAAAAGTTTGATTCTAAGGTGGATGCAGGGTATTTTGTTGGGTATTCATCCACTTGCAAGGCTTACAGAGTGTTCAACTGCAGAACAAAGATGGTTGAAGAAACCTTGCATGTGAAGTTCAATGAATCTCCTAAGGACAAAATCCCACAAAACCCTGTGGAGTTGTTTGATCTGGACATACTGCAATATGTTCCTTATCAGCCTCCAGCTGTTGCAGATCATGTGAATTCATCACCTTCTGCAGCTAGTCATCCATCTGGTGGTACTGATGTTGATGATGATCCCAGTACTCACCTATTCAAGTTTAGTGATCAACTGCCTGAGTCTACTAAACTTGATGTTCCTGTAGCTTCAGTAGCACCATCCACAACAAATGCTGATGAGATTTCTGAATCCTCTACTTCATTTGACTTGCCATCTAATACTTGGTTTCAAGAATCTGGATCAACATCTGTTGCTGCTGAGCGTGCTACAAACACTTGCACAGATCTCATAGTGTACCAAGAGCTGAAGAATCACCCAATGTCTCAAATCATTGGTGATATCAATGCTGGTGTCTCAACTAGAAGTCAATTGTCCAACTTCTGCTTCTATGCTCTCTTCATCAGTCAGCAAGAGCCAAAGAACTATCATATTGCATTAAGAGACAATGGATGGGTTGATGCCATGCAGCTTGAGCTTCTTCAGTTCAAAAAGCAGCAAGTGTGGGAACTGGTTCCTCTACCCCCAGGTAAGTGTGCAATAGGCACTAAATGGGTGTTTAGGAATAAAACAGATGAAAATGGGCAAATTGTCAAGAACAAGGCCAGACTGGTTGTCCAGGGGTTTTCACAAGAAGAAGGTATTGATTATGATGAAACCTTTGCCCCTGTAGCCAGACTGGAGGCAATTAGATTGTTCTTAGCCTATGCTGCATTCCACAATCTTAAAGTTTTTCAAATGGATGTCAAAAGTGCATTTTTATATGGTAAAATAAAAGAAGAGGTTTATGTGTGTCAACCACCAGGTTTTGAGGATAATAAACATCCTGATTGGGTGTATAAACTTGATAAGGCTCTTTATGGGTTGAAACAAGCTCCTAGAGCCTGGTATGAAACACTGTCAAATTTTCTTCTTCAGAATAATTTCACTAGAGGCTCCATAGATAAAACTTTGTTCATTAAGAAAGTGGGTCAGCATAAGCTCCTTGTTCAAATTTATGTTGATGATATTATTTTTGCATCCTCTGATCCACAGTTGTGTGATGCATTTACAAAGTTGATGCAACAAAAATTCGAAATGAGTGCCATGGGAGAATTACAGTTCTTTCTAGGTTTGCAAATCAAACAAAAGGCTGATGGAACTTTCATTCATCAGTCAAAATACACAAAGAGTCTTTTGGAAAAGTTTGATTTACAAAACTGTAAGCCCTGTTCTACTCCCATGTGCAGCACCACACAACTGGATGCAGATCAGAAAGGTAAAGCTGTTGATGAAACACTTTACAGATGTATGATTGGGTCCTTGATGTACTTAACAGCTTCTAGACCAGATATTATGTTTGCAACTTGTGTTTGTGCTAGATTTCAGGCTGCTCCTAAAGAGTCTCATTTGATTGCAGTCAAGAGGATCTTTAGATATCTGCAAGGTACTCAATCTCTAGGTCTTTGGTATTCCACTGGGCACTCTTGCAAATTAGTTGCTTTTTCTGATAGTGACTATGCAGGGTGTAAATTAACTAGAAAATCAACTTCTGGTGGATGTCAATTCCTAGGCAACTGTTTGGTTTCTTGGCAGAGTAAGAAACAAACATCTGTTGCTACATCCACTGCTGAAGCCGAGTACATTGCTGCTGCAAGTTGTACATCTCAGGTACTCTGGCTTCAGAATCAATTATTGGATTATGGCATTACAGAGACTAAGACTCCATTACTAATGGATAGTGCTTCAGCTCTTTGTATTGTCAAGAATCCAGTCCAGCACTCTAGGACCAAACATATTGAGATCAGACACCATTTTATTAGGGATTGTTTTGAAAAAGGTCTGATTGATCCAAAGTTTGTTCCTAGTGCTGATGAGCTTGCAGACATATTTACTAAGCCTTTGGACAGTTCAACTTTCCAAAACCTAGTGTTAAGGCTTGGTATGCTGCAGCTAGAATAAGTGACAACTACTGATGATCTCAGTCAACAAGTACTGATGAGCATTCGTATACTATTGTCACAAATAAGTACTGATAAGTTCTTTTATCCTCAGTAGTTTTCATAACTACTGAAGACTAAATTACTTAAAAGTACTGAAGTACTCTATCTGTTGAAAAGAACTGATGTGGTTACAACTACTGATGTAGTTACAACTACTGATGTCAGTATAACAGATAAGTACTGATGACCAATGAAACGTCTGAAAATCAGACAAAGTCTGATAAGTGTTGAGGTCAGAATGAAACAGCTGATGAGCTAAGAATTGACGACAACAGCTGATGAGAAACTTTTCTCTTCAGTTGTTTCTACAACTGCTGTTTCACTTCATACAACTGAAGCCAAAACCATGTCTTCAGTAGTTTTACAACTACTGATGACTAACACCAAATCTTCAGTTGTTTACAACACCTGAAGCCAAAACCATGTCTTCAGTAGTTTCACAACTACTGATGACTAATACCAAGTCTTCAGTTGTTACAACTTCTGAAAGTTAAACCAGGTCTTCAGTTGTTTTCAAACAACTGATGACAGCACCAACACTTTCAGTCGTTTTATATCAGCCTTTTCTTACCCTATAAATACCTAAACCTACTTTCAAACGTTTCATTAGCCGTTTTATGTCCTTCACTCTCTCAACAATGGCGACCATGAAACTCAAACCCAGACACAACTGTGTTGCCTACCTCTCGAAATCGGCCTTTTGGAACAAATTTGATAATGCCATCGATCTTATGGTAGATTCCCAGTACCGAACCGCTTTTCTTCTGAATCCTACCATATACCCCGATTCCCTAAGCCAATTCTGGACCAACGTCTCTGTGCAAACTGGTGAGAATGATAGCCAAATCACTCTCCAGTCGTTGGTTAACCAGAAACAGGTGGTCATCACTCCAGACATCATTCGACAAACCCTAAATCTACATGATGCCACATGTGTCACAGAATACCCGAAAGGCACAACTGATATGTCTTTCATCAATAACGGGTATGAAGGAGACTTAAGTGCTACCACCATTCTGAAGAAGCACTTCCATGATGCTGAACGTCTCATATTCCACATGGTGAATGTCTGCCTTGCATCAAAAACCTCCTCATGGGATCAGATGTCCTCCCGATGGCAACAGGTATTATACTCTATCTTTGAACGACAAAATCTAAATATTTCTGAGATAGTTTCATGGAACTAAAGGATCTGGCTTTGAAACCTGTGGCAAACAGATGGATATTATATCCCAGGTTTCTCATGGCAATAATTTTAAATCAGCTAAAATCAGACGGCCTTGTTGGCCTTGGAGTCCCTGCTCCGGCTGTATTGCCTGAAGTATACTCCAGGCACAACTCTGACCCTACACTGAAAGGGGCTGCCCGGCTGCTAAAACCCAAGCAGCGGGAACCCACAGCCTCCACTTCCAGATCCAAAGTCCCCACCACACCCAACACCAAAAATCCCAAAAAGGCTACTCAGGGAGATGAGTCCCCTGAGGATGCCCCTGTACCACCAATACAGGAAACACTTACTGCTTATAACCCCCCAGTAGTGTCAAAGACTCCACCATCCCTAGCCGCTCAGGCATCCTCTCAACAGGATCCTGATGCAACCATAATTGGAGATACCACAATGCTGGAACCTATCTTAATTGAGAAGGTTACCATTGAAGAGCACCAGTCACCCCGGGTGCAATCTGCTTCAAACCTATCTCCAAATGCAACCGCCCCTCAAAGCCCAACCATTATAGTTGCACAAGTGCTGAGTCAGCTGCATTCCTCTCCTCCTCCCCAGAAACCAATTACAATGGGGAGAACCTCAACAGCTGAGGAAGAGGACCAAAATGCTGCTGATAACCCACAGCACAGGGGTTATAATGTTCAATCTCCCCGTGTAGAGGAGGAGGTTAGAACATCTGGTGAGGCTGCCACTTCTACTGATTCAGCAAATGAACAGGATGCAGTTGGTAACATCTCTAAGACCTCACCAGAGGCAACTGCCGATGAAGGACTCAGTCCTGAGGCAGGAAGTCCCCAGAACCAAGAACAAGGGGCACATGCTACAACTGATCTACACTCAGGGCATGTACATCCTGATTCAATCAGGAGGTCAGGTGATTCAGCAAAGACTGATGATGACCTGGGCTTTTTCTTCGATGTCTTAGCCCATAACACAATCCTTGAGGCTGAGGTGAGCAGACTCAAAGAACTGCTTGCCAAAATGTCTCAGGATCAAAGTCCATCTGCCCCAATAAACCCACAGATGGCACCTTCATCTGAAGGTTCACCAAACACTCAGCCACTACACTCAACTGAGCCACCAGCCACTGCTTTTGGCACCACCTCTCAGGGACAGAACCCCTCTGAGCAGATGGTTGCTACCTTTCAACATTCCTTACCTCTCATCACTCCCATCATCAATGAGATTGTGCATAAAGCCATTGATGAGAGGATCTCCTCAAATCTACAAACACTTGTTGATGATGCTGTGCAAAAGAAGCTTTCTGCCATTCAAACCCCTGAACCCAATGCACCCAAAAAGGGGGAGTCTAAGGCAGTGAAAGAAAGAAAGAGAAAGAGAGTGGAAGATGAGAAACAACAAGAGAAAGAAAAGGAGTTAGAAAAGGAAAAACAGCTGATCACATACAAGAGAAAGAAAAGTGCTGAAACTCAAAAGCCTGATGAAGAGAAATCATTGGAAGATCTGGTTAAAGAAGCTGATGAAGCTCACAGCAGATCAATGGACAGAATAATAGACCAACTCTTCAGACAAGGCTTTGATACAGCTACATTAGACACTGAGATCAGAAGGCTGGAGATTAAAGAGATACAAGAGAGATGGGCCAGTTACAGTGTGATGGAAAGGGAGAGGTTGGAGATAATGATCAGGTTTATTGCAAAATACTTGGGAAGATCATTAATTGAGATTAAATCATGGACCAGAGACAGTATTCTGGCAATAACCACCAGAATCTGTGCTTCTGAAGCATTCAATAAGGGGTTGATTATCGAAGCCTTAGATGAAGCAGGTGCTGGGAAGAGAACTGATATGGCCAAGCTTTCCAAAGCCAAACTTACCACAAAAATGCTAGATCAGCCTTCCCAAACTCCCACTCAAAAACAACCAACCCCACAACTCTCCAAACCAATCCCTAAACCTAAACTTAAACCAACTCAACCCTCAAAACCAACTCCCTTACCCCAAAAACCACCTCAAACCACATCCAATGATGCACCCAGAAGGAGGAGAAGGGTGTTGAGGATGGAAGAAGAAGAAGAAGATGATGATGAAGAAGACAGTCTGCCAATCTCTGCTGTTCTAAAAATACCTGAGCCCAGAAGTCAACAAATGATCACACCAGACTTTCAGAGGCAAATGGTGAAAGTTAAGATTGAAGAAGAAGAACAGCAGAAACAGCACGATGAGCAACTTTTGAAGATGGTTGACAAAGAGTTTCCTCAGTCATCATCTATACAAGCCATGAAGAAACACGCTCAAAGGCTGTATGCTCTCAGGCATACCTTTCAATATCAAAAGGAGAGAGTAAGGATTTGGCCAGACCCCAGGGTTAGTTCTAGAATTCATAAGAAATCCATACCAAGTAGATACAATGGCCAAGTGAGAAAGACCATAGATGCTGTTATTATGTTGGCCATTGTAGTCTCACCCTGGGAGATACTTGAAGACTTCAAGAGAGCCTACAAGTCAAAGATGACCCCTCAAACTCTAATGGAGAACAAAATGGTCAAGAAGGGGTTGTTATACAAGAGGCTTGAAGAGATCAAGAAAAATGAACTCCAGTTGTTATTAGAAGGGACTCACCCAGATGAATTTGCTTACAGAGAGATAACAACTGTTGAGTTGAAAAATGGAAAGACAGTAAAGTACCTATCAGAGTACTATGGCCCAGAGTTCTTCTTCGAAGGAGAAGCAGAAGAACTCACTAAGGAGGAACAAGTTGTTCTCCTTGAGGCCTACGTCAGAGAGTCTTATAGACTCATCAATGGGAAGTAGGTTTCATGGTTGGGATAACAGCTCTGTGTCCAGTTCCCCAAGACAGAGTTCCCTTCCATCCTTTGACATTCACATCTACTGAAACCTGTTCCCTGGCCTGTGCTTATCTGATATCTCTGAAGCTGATCAAGAGAGTATTTCTGCCAAGAATAAGTGGGACCTCAATAAGCTTAAAGGTTTTGGCTGCATTGGTTCAGGGGGAGTTTGTTGGACCAAAAGAACCAATGAGCCTGATCAGAAAAACCTTTAAGTCCCACAGACATTACAACAACTGAAGTAGTCTGCAACAGCTGAAGACATCAACTGATAACAAGGTCTGAAGACAAAGTCTGAAGTGAAAGAGCTGAAGACAAAGTCTGAAGTGAAAAAGCTGAAGACAAAGTCTGAAGCTAAAGAACTGAAGACAAAGTCTGAAGACAAAAGCTGAAGACAAAGACTGAAGACCAAGTTTCAGATGTTGTCACAACAGTGAAGAAGACCTCTTCAGTAGTTGTGATGGTTTCCTTTCAGTAGTTTTATGTTTCTTGTAATCAGTACTTGTAGTTTCAGTAGTTTTAGTTTCATCTTGTACTTAGCATACTCTGAGATGTTCTCAGTTGTTGTGAACATTCTCAGTAGTTTGCTTACTTTCAGTTGTTTGTAATAATTCTGTTAGATGTCACTATCAAGTGACATCAGCAGACGTCACATTCCTTTATATAAGGAATGTTGACCTAATTGTAAGGTGCGAAGCTTAGCGCAGCTTAGTGAAGCTTAGCGGCCGCCATACCGAAGCATTTGTGCATGAATGATATTATCCCTTTTGCAGAAAACCCTCTTTCTCTATAACCGTGTACTGTTCCATTGAATATCAATTGTGTTCTTGCTATATTTGTCTAATTCTTGTTCTAATTCCGCTGCGATTCAACTCTAATTGATCAAACTTAGATCACTGATCCTGTCAAAGATCAAGCCCAAGTGTTCGCAGCGGATGAAGACATCCCATAGTGGATGAGTAACATACAGCGGATGCCTGTCCACAGCGGATGTTCATCCATAGCGGATGAACACACCACAGCGGATGAACATCCCATAGCGCACAATAAACAATGCAAACACTTTACAGGGGACAACATCCAAAGCATAGCGGACAAGTGATCTGACATCCACAGTGGACATCTTAACATCCACAGCGGACAGCTAATCATCCACAGAGGACAACTTATAGACTTAGGATTTTTTATGTAATTTTCATTTACATAAGGGTAGTTTAGTAATTGTATATAGCTCTTTGTATAGGCTATAAATAGCATACTATCTTAATACTTTGTATGCTTTTAAACAATCAATCAATCAAATAGTTATCATCATTCAAGCACTAGCAATCATACAATCACACACAATCATACACACACTGATATCATAGCATCTATCACGGGTTTCCACACCATGGTTCATGTTTGTTGATTGAGAGATTAGAAAAGATCCTCAGGAGAAATCAACCAGTGTTTTTTCTTGTTGTTCATACTCAACAGCAAACATTCATTCACATTGAAAGGTTGATTTCATCAAAATCCCCTTCCATAGGATACCATAATCCAAGTGTAGGCTTACCCTTGAGATATTGAATATCCTCTTCATACTATTCATATGAGATTCCTTGGGATCTGCCTGATATCTAGCACCAACACATACAACAAATGTCAGGTCTACTAGCTGTAAGATACATAAGTGACCCTATCATTTATCGATAGAGAGTCTGATCCACTGATTTACTATCTGAGTCTGGACCAATCTTCACTTTAGTATCCATAGGAGTTCTGATAGACTGATAGTCTGCAAAATGAAACTTCTTCAACATTAATTCCACATATTTTGATTAACTGATGAAAATTCCATCTGCTATTGTACTTGCAAACCTAAGAAGAAAGTGAGCTCCCCCATAGCACTCATTTGGAACTTGGAGTGCATGAGGTTTTCAAAAGCTTTAAAGAGTTGCTTGTTTGTTGAGCCAAAAATGATATCATCCACATAGATCTGGACAATCAACAGTTCATGTCCTTTCTTCTTTCTAAATAATGTCTGATCAATCATTCCTCTTTCATATCCATGATCAAGAAGGAAAGATGATAGAGTCTCGTACCACTTTTGAGGGGCTTGATGTAAACCATACAAAGCTTTGTCAAGCTTGTACACCCTGTGAGGGAAATCTGGGTCCTTAAAAACTAGTGGTTGGATCACATAGATTTCTTCTGAGATTTTGCCATACAGAAATGCACACTTTCCATCCATTTGATACATAGTGAATTTCATACATGCAGAGTAAGCAAGAAAGAGTGTTATGGCTTCCAATCTAGCAACAGGAGCAAATACTTTATCATAGTTTATTCCTTCTTCTTGAGTGTAGCCCTGTGCAATTAATCTTGCCTTGTTTCTGATGATAATGTCCCTGTCACCAGTCTTGTTTCTGTACAGCCATCTGGTACCGATAGGGTATTATCCTTTGGGAATGTCTACCAGTTTCCATACCTCTTGTTTCTTGAACTAGAGTAATTCTTTCTGCATAGCCTCAATCCAGCTATTGTCTTGAAGAGCCTCTTTAATATTCTTGGGTATTGTTTGACACAAAAAGCAAGAAAACAAATAGATGTTTGCTATACTTGACTTGCTTCTAGTCACTCGCTCATCTAGATCACTAATAATGTTTGACACTAGATGATTCTTATGTATCCTAGTAATTAGAATCATGTCAACAGTTATAGGTACATCAAGATTGGAGACATTTAGATCATCTTGGCAAGAGGCATCTTCAGGTTGTGATGTAGAAGAATGTTGAAAGTAATCAAATGCTTCAACATCTTCAGCTTCCGCAGTAATTTAAAGACTTTCATCATTTGTGTTTCCTTCAGTTTCAACTGGTACAGAAGCTGATTCTGGATTTCTCACCTTAGTGGATGGTTCTACTGAAGGAGTGGGCATTGAACTGGGACTAGCATCAATTGAAACACTCTGATTTGTGCAACTTGTCTGATAGGATCGGCTTGTAATGGAACTTCTTCATCAAATTGATCAGCAAAAGAAGGAGGAATCATTGGAAAGTCATTTCTTCTCTCTATTATTCCAAAAGATCCAGCCGATTGTAGGTTACCTGCATTTGACAAGTGGAACTGATCAAAAGATCTAGTAAATGAGTCAATATCAAACAACCAATCATGTAAGGCATCATTCCCGAGACGCTTACAGTTGGTCAATCATTGCATAAATAATATAAAACACCTCATTTTGCAGCGGAAATATAACTTTTCATTAATAGATAAAAACATGACAAATTATCATTTCATTTTTTTTACAACCCAAAAATTATATTAACATATTAACATTTTCAAAATATGGATGCCAGACTTGAATCATCCCCAGTAGCTTATGCATCCATGCCTGCACCTCCTCAGCATCATCGATTACCCACCAACTGATATGCATATAAAAAGTCAATGACGCTGAGTGAGTTCTAGTTTATATAATAAAATAATTTACTTTTGATAAAAACCTTTCCTTTACTTTCGTTCACGATCACACATCATACGTACATCTTGATAATAATCATTTAGTATCTTTCATCATCGTTTATAATTGTTCATTTCGTACTTTATTATCTTTCACTTCTATCTAGATCCTGCCATGTACTATGCTCCATCATTGGTGCACAAAGCGACTAAAGTCTTGGGGATGAGGGGCAAGGATCCCGTTTCGTACGTTTCCATCAGTCACAAAGACTAACCTTTAGGTGTGCACTCATCACACTATCGAGGTGGCAACCCTTAAAGAGTTGTGAACCCCTTTTTATATGCTTGCAAGACTTTGATTCATTCATTACATTCCACTTTTCATTATCTTTATCTTCCACTTTCATAAAAATAATACTTTACGTACATAAGCATATCATACCACGTATAGTCACGTCATAATACATAATATGTAGCATCATCAACAACCCAAAAACACACATAACATCAACAGGTATAAACCACCATAAAACGTCAAGACTTAACACTTAATTCTATTTCCCAAAATTCCAGAAATATTCTAAGTGTCTACAGCGCTTGAACAGGTACACAACGGATGGCTTAAAATTTGCTAAGTGTCTACAGCGGACAACCAAAGTCCATAGCGCATGGCTAAAACATTCCAAGTATCCAATGCGGATGAACAAAATCCAATGCACGTGAACAAAGTCAAATGCGGATGAACAAAGACAAATGCAGATGAACAAAGACAAATGTGGATGAACAAAGTCAAATGCAGATGAACAAAGACAAATGCGGATGGACAAAGTCATGCACATGAACAAAGTGAACTGCGGATGAACAAAGTAAAATGCAGATGAACGAATTCCACAGCGCACAACATGCAAAATTCGTCTAAGTGTCCACAACGGACGTACCATGTCCAATGCGGACACCATGCATATCCTAAGTGTCCACAGCGGACACTATAACTATCACCTGCAAATGCATCATACGTATTTTCCAGTCTCCTAACATCATTCTAAATTATACTTAGCATGGATCTAGCATGTTAAACACTTAAAACGTACTACATATCTACACAACATCATAAAAATCACAAGAAACAAACATTCATCCATTTTCAATCGTATGATTCGTGAAAAACATGGTTTTGTGCAGAAAACAATAGTTTAATATGCATACCAGCCCCAAACAAGCAGAAACATGTAAAAGAGGAGATCTAGAACTCACCTCTAACAGCTTTCGAGTGAAAACTCCTCAAGGCACTGCTGATGAAGCTGAAACAAGCAGTGAAAATCTCACTAAAGATGATATTAAGCATTCCAAAGTCTTTCTCTTTACAGAACATAACAAGCTGATTGAGAGATTAAATAGTGGAGCAAAGAGACTAAGTGAAAAGTTTAAAGTGAAAGATAAAGAAGAGAAGTTGGAGTCTGATCATAAAGCTCAAAAGCTGATTGTTAAGTTTGTTGAAAACCAACTTGAATAGACCAAAGGTGAATTGAAAGCTAAAGACAATGAGCTTAACTTAGCCAAAGCTGAGATTGAATACTTGGCTAAACAATCACAATCAAAGGAAATAAAGTAGATGAATTGAATAGGATTATAGAGGCTCAAAATGAAGAAATAAAGAGATTAAACAGAGAGCTGGAACGGACTAACACTCAACTAAATGAGGAAGAACATTCAGTAGATCTTGAACAAGATATGAGTGATTTTGAAATGGCTGAAGAAGAAGAGATAGGTCAACAGAAAGAAGAACAACCAGAACTGGCACTGATCATTCCTTAAGAGTCATACTCTATAGATTAGTTGTTCAGTGAAGCCAACCCCTTTGAAAACATCCATTATTTACCTATCCTGAGACAACACTTTCACAGTCCAGATCCACAAGCTCAAGAAACCAGCATTCTTCCTTATAATCCTCTCTCTGCCAAGCAAAAGGAAATAATCATACAGTATGCTAAGACTGCCTCTGTTCAACCTGAACAAGCAACAGCAGAATCTTCATCATTATCACCACAAGTAAAAACTTATGAGAGAAAGAGGAAGAGAACTTACTTGGGTTCTTCATCAAAAGGCAAGACACCAGCAGAAGAGTCTGAAGCACCAAAATCACCTCCATTTAAGCTGCTCAAGGTGAAGCAAGAACAACCTGAGTATGCTGATCCAAACCAATTGGAAGAAGGTAAGATTGCCCAGAGTTTTGAATCAAAGCAAGTCATTATTTTATCAGACTCTGAGGAAGAACAAGAAGAAAGTGATTCTGAAGATCCTCTTCCAAACATACATGACCTATTCCCTGATGATTTAGAGACTCTTAAGGGAATAGAGTTGGTCTCTTAAGGTTTCCCTTATGATGCTTTCATGCAACTGAACCTTTCTGAAGTAAAGGATTTGCTCAAGGACTTTTAGCAGGTAATGAATGAAACTGAGAAAGCCTACAGAAGGTACAAAGAGATCAAAGATCAGCAGGAGTTGCAGAAAAACCTGCCCAAGAATCCACAAATAGAAAAGATGACTTATCAACAAGTGAAGAGTTGGTTAAGTCACACTTGGATTCCTTATAGATCATGTGCAAGGAGGTCACTATCCCAGATAAAAGATATGGCTAGGGAGATTTATAAGAACATGCTCTCAAATGCCCTGAAGCTACAAGTGTTTAGACCTCATCCTGCAGCATCACTCTCAACATATCATCAAGCTCCACCTGAGCTACATCCTGTAGAAGAACCAAGAGAATTTATGCCACAAAGGCTACGGCCTGAAGGCAATGAAGTAAGTGAAATGATTAATAAGAAGACAAATTTTTTTAAAATTGTATGACTGAATAACTCTTACTACGGGTGCAAATCAAAGAAATATTGTGGCCTGGAAGTATGAAAGTATGGGATGCTGCTTTAGTGAAAAGAGTATCTGGATTAGTCAAATACTTATCCTATATATCCCAATTAGGCTCCTTGTCCTATGAAGACAAAATTGACCTTCTCCAACTAAGAATGGTCAATCACACAAACACTACAAGAGGAGCAGACTACTTCCATGTTCTGAGAACCTACATGCATAAACACCATAATGAATTAAAGGCCAAAGCAGACAAGGAGGATAAACTCCATATTGAGAGATTGAGGAGAGAGCAAAGAGCAGATAGGAAGGGTAATCAACAACAGACAGAACAAACAGATCAACTAGACCTTGAGCTGCTAGAAAGAGTAGGTTATCCTCTAACACCTTCTGATCTGAAGTTGATAATAAAGAAGATTGAAGGCAACCAGTACACACATCCAATCACCAGATGGTATTACGACGAAAACCATTTTGAGGTGGTGTTGGAAAGGAAACTTGAAGGAAAAATGGCTGAGGACATAAGATTATTTGAACCTGTAGAGATCAAACTTCTTCACCCATCTTATGTCTTTTTCTTAAAAACAAAAACTTTTCCAGCCATACAAGATGTACTTTACAAAGGTGACTGATGTTACCTTATTCATATGCTGAGTATTCTTGGCACAGTCTATGTCAATGTAGCCTTAAAGCATAGGCTAGAGACTAAGAAGCAGCCACTCACCCACATTGAAGGAATTACAGGAATGAGAATCTCTGAGAACAATAACTTAGAGATACTTAAGGGAAAGCATGTTATCACCACTTTGGTGAGCAACATTGATGTTCAGAGTCTTGATCAGTCCACTCTGGAGCAGCTGGTTCACCTAACAATGGAAAGAAAGAATGAAGATCAAAGGAGTTCAGTTGACTACTTCAATGAACATATAGTCAACTGTAGGAATGCCTTCAAGATCACAGCTCTCAAAGATCAGGTGAAAGAAGCTGAAGCAAACCAAGCCATAGAAGATACTCTTAAGGCTATAGAAGAAGCCTAGAAGAAGACTGATGAAGCAGGACCATCTCATTCCTAAGGTTTCTAAACACACAGCTGGGGAAACAAACATACAAACATATCCTTGTTTATTATTATGCATTCATACATTCATACATACATGTGCCCTTATGCATATGATATCATACAATCATTCATACATGTGGCTTTATATACATGGTATCATAAAATAATACATGCATGTGTTGTTGATACAAACACATGAGATTCATGCAAACATACATATATGTGTTAATAAACACATGGATTCATACAATCATTCATATTTTTTTTATTATGCTAACACTTGAAATCATTCAATCAAACAATCATTTCAAACATGTATTTTGTGTAAACACATGTAAACATACATAAAAACAAACATTTAAACAAACAAATCATTCTGATTACACTTGTGTAATTAGAATAACTCACATAAAATCAATCAATCAATCATACATGTAAACAAACAGTAAGTCAAATACCATTCATTCTAACAATTATATAAGTGAGATTACACTTGTGTAATCTTAAAATCTGTCAATCAATCACAACAAACATGTTGTACACATGTAATCAATCAAATATAAACAATAACAATGAATCATACAAGTAAATAATCAAACAATCAATCATACATAACATACAATCAAAACATGCATAACATTCAAGACAAACAAACAAACAAAAAATTATTCATAACAAAACACACAAACACACATTACTAACAAACAAAACATTAATCTTGCAAACATAAAATATTGGCAACATCATACTTATGGGGAGTATTGTTGGACTCAACAAATGCATTAAGAATTAATGCATAAAAAGTATGATGCTTGCCACATCAAGCATGACAAACATAATGTGTTTTAACATCCAAAACAATCATTTAATAACACATTAACATTATTAAGATTCATAACAATCACTAATATTTGTTTAAATTTCTTTTTCAGGTTTGTACATAAAAGGAAACTTTGACTAGTGTTCGCAACGGATGAAGAAAGTCTCACAACGGATGAAGATCATCAGCAGCGGATGAAGATTTGCTTCCAAGTATGTGCAGCGAATGAACAACTATCCCACAGCAAATGAAGAACTCACAACGGACAACATTCCAAAGTGGATGTTCATCCACAGTGGATGAACATCCAAAGCGGATGAACAAACAAGATGCACAGCGGATGACAAGCTTCTCCACAGCGGATGAGATATTATCCATAGTGGATGACTTATTGTCCACAACGGATAGCTTAGACACTTAGGATTATGTTTATGTAATTTTCATTTACATAAGGGTAGTTTAGTAATTATATATAGCTTTTGTGTATAGGGTATAAATAGAATGCTACCCTAATCCTTGTAAGCTTTTAAATGAAATCAATACAAACAAGCAGTTAATTTTTATTGTGTTCTTGCACACACACCATACACACACAAACACTGATTTTATACTCTATCATTATGGGTTTCTGCACCATAATCTTAGTGTGTTGAAGTTGAGAGATATTGAAAAGTTCCTTGGGGGAATCAACCTTTCATTCATGTTCATCATGAGTTTAAGCTAATTTCATCACTCACATAGGGGTGTACTTTGGGTATGCCCATGCCGTTAAAGGAGATTGTTTCGTGCATTCTCTCATACGAGCTACACATCCATGTGCTCACATAGGGGCTATACTTTAGGTATGCCCATGCAGTTAAAGGAGAATGACATTTGTTGTGTTCTCACCTGGTAAAGGAACTAAGTTTCATGCTAAGTTCAAAAGATAAAGTAAACAATTAAGCTAAAGTAAAGATAAAGTATGGGTAACGCAATTCTAAAGTAATTGTTAATGCGAGGGTAACGTAACGATAAAGAAAACGATAAAAGGGGAAAGCTAACATTAAAGTTTGGTTATCAAACGAGTTCTATGACTATGTTGATGATGAATGAGGTTAAAGTTTTTATGATGTTATTGTATGTTACAGTTTTGTTAAAGAAACCTAGAGCTCACTCAGTTTCGTTGATTTTTGTATGCATATTATATTGACAGGTAAGCTATACATTTTGGGTGAGCTTGGCATGGATGGGAGAGCTACCTGGTACATGATCAAGACTGGCATTCCAGCATAGAACTTTTGCTAGTTAGCCAAGTGATCTTTTGATGTAAATGTTAAACAATAGAAATATTTGTACGTTTCGCTACGTATATTAATGAAATTTGATGTTCGAGAACTTGAGTTTTTGATGTCCAAATCCAACTGTGGGGTTTTCGGAATGGGGCCTTACAAAGAACAATAAGAACATAACCAGGTTGATTCCCCTAAGGATCCTTTTAAATCTCTCAAAAAATATACCAACAGATTGTTATATTGTATTTAACAAACAATAATCATGGTGCGAAAACCCATGATTCATGCTATGATATCAGTGTGTGTGTTATTGCAAGTGATTGAATGCTTGAATGATAATAAACTACTTGATTGTATTAATTATTCAAAAGCTTAGAAAGGATTAGGGTATTATGCTATTTATAGCCTATATAGATAGCTATTTACAATTACAAAAATACCCTTATTAAATGAAAGTTACATAAAAATCCTAAGTCTAAGTCATCCGCTGTGGATGTTAGACTATTCGTTGTGGATGCTAAGTCATCCGCTCTGGATGTCTAATAAGCTGTCTGCTATGTCTTGGATGCTTTCCACTGTGAACACTTGTTGTGTGTTTGTCTTGTTAGTTGTCCGTTGTGGAGCGTTCATCCGTTATGGATTAAACATCCGCTGTGGACTGTTCATCAGCTTTGGATTTAGGTCATCCGTTATGTGAGTTGTTCATCCGCTGTAGACACTTGGAAGTTGTTCTTCTTCTGCTTCATAGACTTGGTCATCCACTATGGGCACTTCTTCATCCGCTGGCGACACTTGTCAAAATTTCTTTTATCTACAAACATGAAAAAGAAATTTAAACAATAATTAGTGTATTTTATGAATGTTAATGATGCTAATGTGTTAGTTAATGATTGTTTGAATGTTAGAACACATTATGTTTGATATTGGCAAGCATTATCCTTCTTAATGCACTTGTTGAGTCCAACAATACTCCCCCTAAGGATGATGCTGCCATCTTTTAATGTTTGCTTGTTAATGTTTTGTTTGTTATTAACTATGAGTGTGTGTTTGTTACGACAGATTGTAATTGTTGTGTGTTTGACTTATACTGTTTGAATGTTATGCATGATTGAATGATTGATTATTTGTTTGATTATATATATAATTGAATGATTCTTTGTTTGTCTGATTGTATGAATAAGTGATTTTCAGTTTGTCTGATTATATGAATGAATGATTGATTGTTTGTTTTGATTACATGTATAATTTGTTGATTACTTGTTTGATTGAATGTTTTCATGTATGATTCACTGATTAAACTTATGTAATTAGAATGCCTTGTATGTTTGATTTATGTATGCTTGCTGGTATGACTTGTTATTTGCCAAATTGTTTGTTATGTTTGCTAATTATGTATGATATAAATGTATGATTGATGTTTTGATGTGTTTGTTGATTGTTATGGATGTTTGAAAGGTTAGACATGTTTGTTTGTTTGTTTTTATCTGTTTGTATGTTAGAAACCTTTAAGAATAAGAAGCACCAGCTTCTTCTACATTCTTTTCCACATCTACTGAGGCCTTCAAGGATTCTTCAACATCTTTCTCAATTTCTTGATCCTTTTCAGGTTCTTTAACTTGAACTGATAGTGGAGTGATCCTTAGTGCATTTTTGCAGTTGACTATATGCTCAACAAAATAATTAACAACACTTTTCTGATCATCATATTTGGTCTCAATAGTTTGATGAACAAACTGTTCAAGTGTAGATTTTTCTAGCCTTTGCACATCAATGTTGCTAACTAGTGTGGTTACAAGATGATTGCCTTTCAATATCTCAAGATTGTTGTTTTCTGATATTCTAATGCATGTTATGCCTTCAATGTGTGTTAATGGTTCTTGTTTGGTTTCTATCCTCTATTTGAGTGCATCATTTACATACATAGTGCCTAAAATTCTTAGCCCGTGTATGAAACAATAGCAACCTCCCTTGCAAAGAACATCCTCTATTTCAAGGAATGTCTTTGTTTTCAAATATGATACATAGGATGGATGAAGGAGTTTGATTTTCACTGGATCAAACAAGCTTATGTCAGGTGCTTCCTTTCCTTCAAGCTTTCTCTCAAGCACAACTTCAAAATGGGTTTCATCATAATACCACTTTGTGATTGGGTGGTTGTACTGATTTCCATCAATCTTTTTCATAAACAGTTTCAAATCTGATGGCCTTAGTGGCTATCCCACTCTTTCTAGTAGTTCATTATCCGACTGCTCTGATTGTTCTTCGCTTGTTTGTTTTCTTTTACCAGCTGCTTGTTGTTCTTTTCTGAGCTTGGCAATATGAAGCTTATCTTCTCTGTCAGCTTTTTGTTTCATCACATGATGTTGTTTGTTCATGTATGTTCTTATTATATGAAAGAAATCGACTCCTTTGGGATTGTTTGTATGATTGACCACTCTCAGCTACATCAGGTCAAGCTTGTCTTCTTACGTTAGTGACCCTAGTTAGGATATGTATGGTAAGTACCGGACAAGTCCAGATACTCTTTTGATGAGCACAGCATCCCAAATTTCATCATATTTCTAAGCCATAATTTTTCTTTCATCTGTTGAGGCTGTGAGAGTTATTTTGTGTAGAGCTTGACAAAATTTGTATTTTCATTGATCATCTCTCTTACTTCATTTCCCTCTGGCCATAGCCTGTGACGCATGAATTATTTGGCATCTTCAATTAAGTGAAACTCAGGAGGAGCTTGATGATATGTAGATAGAAAAGATGCAGGATGTGGTCTAAAGATCTGTGGCTTCAGTGCATTTACAAGCATGTTCTTGTATATCTCTTTAGCCATTTCATTCATTTAAGTTACAGATCTTCCTGCATATGACGTGTAAGGTACTCTTGTGTGACTCAATAAGCTTTTAACCTGGGATTAGGTCATCTTCTCTATTTGAGGATCCTTTGGTAAGTTCTTCTAAAGCTCTTGTTTGTCTTTGATTTCCTTGTATCTTTTGTATGTTTTCTTTTTTTCATTTTTCATGACTTCTTGAATGCCTTTGAGCAAGTCTTTAACCTCAGATAGGCTATGATATATGAATGAGTCATATGGAAATGCTCAGGTTGTTAACTCAAATCCTATTAAGGTCTGAGGATCCTCAGTGAAGAGTTCTTGTATGTTTTGTATGTTCTCATTATCATCCCTTTCTTCATCTTCTTCATCAGAATCACTCAGGATGATAATAGGCTCGTGTTACTAATTAAATGATTGGTCTATTTCTCCATCTTCAAGAATAGCAGCCTCATATATTATTTGTTTTAGTACATCTACATCAACTGGTTCAGCTTTCACATTCAACAGCTTGAGAGGTGGAGAATCAGGTTCTTCTTGTTCTTGAACCTGTTGTTTTCCCTTCTTTAAAGAAGCTAGGTATAACCTCTTTCTTTTTCTTTCATATGTTTTTAGAGAAGGCTGTGATGATGATGAGGCTTGATCTTTGGTTGGTTTTGGTTGTTCTTTCAAGGATTCAACAAATTGTTTGATTAGTTCCTTTTGCTTCTCAGAGAGTGGGTTCATTGGAATAATGTCTGTTTGTGTTGATTGGGTGTCTGGTGTATGAAAATGTTGCCTAAGTATTGGTGAATAGTGTATGTTCTCAAATGGATTTGACTCACTACACAGTTGTTCCATTAAGTATGACTACTCAAGGATAATAAGTGCCAGTTCTGTATGTTGTTCCTGAGAGCTTGTTTCTTCTACTTGAGTCAAAATATGTTCTTCAAAGTCATCACTCAGGTCATGTTCTTGACCTTTTGAATGTTCTTCCTTATTTAGTTGAGCTTCTTTGAGTTCCAACTCTCTGTTTAGTATGTTTATCTCTTCAGATTGAGCAGAGATTATCTTTTTAAGCTCTTCAATCTTAGAATCCTTTGCATCTATCTGCTCAGTCAGATATGCAACATCTAATCTTGTACTGTTGAAGTCTTGATCCTTTGTTTCACCTCTTCTTTTGATTCATCTAGTTGTTGTTCAAGGAATTAAATAATCAATTTCTGAGTTGTTTGATCAGCTATGAGCTTATCTTTCAACTTTCTTTCTCTGTAATTAGACTTCTCAATCAGGTTGTTATACTCAATGAATAAAAACACTTTAGAGTATTCAATCTCAACCTCTGGGAATCTCACTGCCCTGTTCTTCACCTTCAACAGGTTCAGTAGTGCTTTGCTGTTCTAAATCATATTCTGGAGCTGATGAGGTGCCAACTTCTTCATGTTGACTTGTGTGTTCTTCCAAAGATGCATCAATGTCTCTCAAAAGACAAGACAAAGTTTGCTTATCAGATAAGTTTAGGCTTTGTGGTAGCGAAGGAAAATGATGTTCAAAGTGCAATTGTTCTTGTTCTTATTAAATAAATCATTCTGGTTCAGGAGCAATAGGATCTAGATGAAGTATGATTGGTTCAGGCTCAGGAGCAGCTTGCTCTTCTTGGATGATTGGGGCTGGTTGGATGATTGGTTGTTGATGAATAACATTTTAGAACATCATATGAGGTTAACCTTGTCCTGGAATCCTCATAAAAATGTCTGGTACAGGGAGGTTATGATCAATCATGTGAGCAGGAACGTGTACCTCAGCTCCATGGTACAAGTTTGACTTGATTTTGTTAAACACATGTTCATTAAAATGAACTGGTTGGAAGATAGCACCCTTTCTTGTTATGTTTGGTAAAAGATCATCAATGATCATCTGAAGGAATCTAGGATACATCTGAAACTTGTTTCTTACTTCAGTCAAGTTGTAGATCATTCCATTGAGGATTTGGGCATCAAAGTTGAAAGGTCTCCTTGCTATGATGCTTGTAATAGCAGAGGAACTTCTTAAAGAAGTAGCATCCCATCCTGTCTTTCTATTTGTCATTTTCTTTTGTTAAGTCTGCATTAGGAATCTAAATTGAGCATACATGTATGATTTCTTGATCTGTTTTCTCTCAATGGTTCCTGTATAACCAATTTGTCTGAATACATGCAAGACATAATTCTCATCAAATTCTATTGGTCCTTGGGCATCTTCTTCACCAAAATGTAGCACTCTCCTGATTACTTCTTCTGAGATAGTAATCTGATGATCATGAACTATGGAGACTAGTACTTGTTGGTCATTCATTTGCTCCAGATAAGCATGAGACCAAAATTGGACTATGTAGTCCTCATAAATCTCTGGTCTTGCTGTCATAGCATGAGCCATTCTTGTTTGTCTAATAGCATGAATAATATCTCTGTAGTTCTCAGCTTTGGGTGAATCAGGGTTGAGAAAGGCACAGAGATTATGATCTCTGACAAATACTAGATTTGCCATATCTACAATGAAAAACATTAATTTTAGTATCTTGATTGTTAATGATATGTGATGATGAAATATTGATCAAGTGTTCATTGGACTGTTGTGATTGTTTTGAAATGATGAATTATGTATGCTTAACACTTGTGACTTGTTTAAAGTGTATGTTTGATTGGTATTAACCACTAACTCAGTTTGACTTATCAAAAGTCAACTGTTTGGTCAATTTTGATCATGAAAATCTTGTTTGATTTAATTTGTTTTGATACTAATTGTTGTTCATTATGTTTGTTTCATCATAAAGAGTTGTTTGTGTCATATTATACAATAATTATTGTTCATGAATTTCTGTTTGACCTTTTAAAGTCAAAAAGACCATTTAATGCACATTGAATGAATATGCATTTAATGTTTATATGTTTAATGCCATGCCAAATTAACTGATTTTACATGTTTGTAAATGACTTTTGAACATGTTTACCAAGTTCTAACATATTTCAAGTACTTTTAACCATTTTCAAAGATCAAACATCAGTTTTTGTAACATTTTAGAAATTTGATTTGTAACATCATTTGACTGTTCATGAACCCGATGAACACTTAATTAAATTACATCAAAACAAAAGTCCTAATACATTTGACTAAGGTCGTCTAACACATATCCGGTGTTTGATTTTGTTTAAAACATCAAAAGATTCATGTTTTGATTTCAGTTCAAATTTCGACTTAGGTCTAGCAATGTTCGAATTAGAATCAATGAACAAGATGGTTTAATGATTGGTTGATGATTAAATGATGTTATTATACCTATTTGATCACAAATCAGAAGAGAAAATCAAATAGAATTTAGGTTTTGGATGATCAAGGGTTTAAGGGTTTATCGCACTGTTTGTAACATTTTAGAAATTTGATTTTTCTCTCACACACTCATGACGAATGAAAAATTGACAAATGTTGATGTATATATACAGCAGACAAAATGAACGTCCGCTGTGGGTACAGTGTACCTGTACGCTGTGTGAATAGTTTAACTTAAAATTTTAATTTTAAGTCATGCTCTGTGAAATACATATGCACTATGTGAACAGTGCGTCCGCTGTACAATTTTAAACTTGTACGCTGTGGACCCCTTTGACTGGTTGACTGAGTATACAGCAGATAACTATTTGGTCATGCGATGTGGACTCTGAATGTTTGACTGAGTTCATAGCGGATGACCTTTTGTTCATACGCTGTGCACACTTGTAATAAAAATTTACATTGGATGACTAAAAAGTCATACGCTGTGATTGACCACTGTTTTCAAAGCAGATGAACAATGATTCATGCGCTGTGGAACCTTGTTTGTTTGTTTGTTTATACGCAGCGGATGAGCATTTGTTCATACGCTGTGGACACTTGTGGAATGATTTTAATACATTCACAACGGATGACTTATTGTCATCCGATGTGAGTCATTTTGTCTGATGTGTGAATGTTTACAGCGTATGATTACATGTGTGCATACGCTGTATACACTTTCACTGTTTCAACAATGGATGACAAGTGTCAATCATACGCTGTAGAGTGTTACTGTTTTCATAGCGGATGTCTTACCAACATCATGCGCTGTGAACACTTGAATGTTCCCAAGTGCATAGCGGATGTATGTTTGTTTGTCCGCTACATACACTTGGTGTATTTTGTATGATGTGATGGTTACTGTAGCTACTGCGGATGTATGTTTGTTTGTCCGCTTTGATAGCAGCTGTCAAATTTTCAAAAATTATTTGTTTTGAAATGATTTCTTCTGAAGCATGTTTGATGTATTTTCTTCCGAAGCCAATTTTGATTAGTTTTCTTCTGAAGCATGTTTGATAAATTTTCTTCCGAAGCAACTTTTGATAAATTTCCTTCTGAAGCATGTTTGATAAATTTTCTTCCGAAGCATGTTTGATAAATTTTCTTCCGAAGCATGTTTGATAAATTTT
This sequence comes from Flaveria sonorensis, assembly GCA_025506505.1. Classification (NCBI taxonomy): domain Eukaryota; kingdom Viridiplantae; phylum Streptophyta; class Magnoliopsida; order Asterales; family Asteraceae; genus Flaveria; species Flaveria sonorensis. The sequence goes on along the minus strand of CM046437.1, from coordinate 19,643,943 downwards.
ATTTTGAAGCAAAATTTAATAAAATTTTGAATGTTTTAAAATTTTGAATGTTTGTTAATGTAACAACCGACCTCTAGGTCATAATTCTAACCTTTAACCTCCTGCATCATTATCCATACAATTAATATAAATGTTAATATCATTATTATTATTAGCATTAGCATTAATATTGTTATTGCTATTATTGTCATTTTTGTTATTTCATGTGCTTTTTGAGATGATTTAGCTAAATCTAGCCTTAGCATAGAGTAACTTCGTGTTTCGGGAAAGTCAATTAGTCACCCTTGCAAAAATTAAATCTTAGTCGAAACAATTAAAATGTGTATATACACACATAAATTCACGGTTTAACATATACATATACATACTTAATACTTAATCAACTAACTAGAATTTACCACCTAAAATACTACATTATACTACACACTATACTACATAATAACATTTATACATTAAAAATTAAATCAAAAATACCCCCACTAGACTCCAAACTTCGGCCGCCCCCTTCACCCCCCTCTCCACCAATCCTCTCCCTTCTACACCACCCAAACTTGCCACCATTCCCCTCCACTCCCATTGCATGCAACATTTGAACACTCAACCCTCATTCTCACCTCTCATTCTCTCTTCTCTTCCTCTCGGTTTCCTTCACCAGAAAACACACACACACCCACGGTTCTAACACCATTTCAGCCATAATCATCGAAGAACAACATCATACCATCATCGGTCAAGCATCAAACTTGCAAGAGGGTGCTAGCTTGTGAGCTTTTGATACACGGATTCATCACGTTTGACTTCTCTAGCCCTTGCTCGAAGCATTCCAGATCGTTTTGTCCCTCTACACTCTCCAAATCGTGAACCGTACAAAGAGTAGGCTTCATCTTACCCAAAACAAGCTATGTCATGTGGTATTCTTTCTTTTATCCACCAAAAACCTTACTTTCTTTGTCCTAACAGAAGTATACTGCTATCACCTTGTTCTTGAGGAGCTTCTAACATCCTTGAAGGTATCTCACTCGATATGTTAGTGATTCTATGGGTGGAACTCGATTTACACCATGAAAACCCTCTTTTTGGGTGATGTTTGCACCATCTAACTTGCACATCTTGTAACCCTCCGAAGTAATGATAGTAACCTGCTCAGAAAAAAAATAATTTTCTAACCTTTTAATAACCTTTTTTTAAAGTTACAAAAAGGATTTGGTAATGTTTAAGCATGATCCATAAGATTTTACACAAGTGTAATGGGTTTAAAAGGTGAATCACTTATCTACAACTTGTTCTTGGGTTGTATGTTAAAACCGTGAGTTAGAGTTATTATTTCAGTAAGTTTTGGGTGTTATTAAGCGTATGAGGTGATGTTAATGGCTGAAAAATAGTAAAAGTGTGAATTGTAGACATGTTGAGCTTATTTTGGGACCCGAAAGGTGGTAAAATGACTTAAAAATAAGAGAACATAGAGTATAGCCATGTTAAAAATAATTCTAGGCTCCAAAAGGAGTTAAAAAGTGATATAGATCGGATTTGTTGACTAAATGGTCAAAAGACAATTTAAATGGAATTTTTAGTTAAAAACGGGTATTAACCGGGTAACGTTTGGAGGAAAGCCTTGGAAATAATGGTATAAAACCAAAATCCATGAAAACCATGTTATTTCAGTATGTTAGGAACTATAAGACTTAATGATGGTGAAAAATTGGTCAACCAAGTTTTTAAACGGTTAATTGCGGGTAAAAACGCGTTTTAACGAGTTAAACTTAAAAATGAGACTTTCAACAAAAAGGGCTTGAAAATACATTCTTGACAGATTATAAAGCTTGTCAAAAGTCCTTAAAATAATTTTTAAAGTTTTAAGACATAAAACTATAAGATTCAATGCTTAACCGTTAAAAACCTTCGGTTTTACCGTAACCGGTAACTTAAAACATATGTTCACCAACTCAAATTTAAAATCTGGAAAATTTGGGAGATTAAATTATTAATAATGTAATATTTAACTCCAAAAGTCGGTTATGGGGTCATAATGGTCATTAAATGTAAAGAAGCAAACTTTAGGGTGGAAAATGTAAATTTTGAAACTTGAAGGACTAAACTGTAAAGTCTGCCAAACTTCAATAAACCGACCCCCCTTGGACTGGTAATCACTTGTTAAACTTAATTTAACTAGTGTCGATAACCTAATAGTGTGAAAACATGAATTCCCCTTAAGAAACCCTTGCTTTCTATAAAAGAAAACTTTTAAATGCAAGCCTTAGCAAATATAAGCTAGTTGAACATTTAACTTCTTAACACACTTTGTCCAGCTCGTGTGACCTTAGAACTAGTGGCTTATCACTTAATCTTGATGGTAGGGTGCTAGACTTGAACTTTCCCGGTACTCGAAGAACCTGTTGCTTGAAACTTAAGGTGAGTTCTAGTGTTCCCTTTTTACTACTGTTTTTGGGATGAAGCATGCTCTGCTTAAAATGAACTATTTTTGTGCTATATTTTGATGCTATATGTTATGGAAATGTTAGAACCTGCTTTTACTTTTATCACGATCATTAATTCTTGTGTGAACCGCTTGTTTTATATGGGTAGATCTACTTGGGAATTCCCCCGCACACAGTGCCTTTCATGATGAACGGGAAGGGTACCACACTGAGATCCTGCGAGCTCATTTGTGTCATGTGACAGGTTTTTATAAGATACTTGGGTGAACCATCCGGCAGGTATGGTCCACTGTATGAGGCTCAGTTCTTCCTTCGGGATTAACCGGTACAACATAACTTTTGAAGAGGCTAGCCGGGACTGAGTGCAGGGTTGATTGTGATCCCCACAACAATGAAACTATGACTTTTAAATCCAATATGGATTTTATTGAATCCTTTTGTGTTTAAATTTTAAGCACTTGAATTCACCAACTTTTTAGTTGACAAAATTTTCTTTGAGCATGTTTCAGGTAACCCGTGATGAAGGTCTGGCTGATGTAGAAGACCTTGACCTAGCACCGTGACCCATGGCATTGGCTTGTTTAGTTATTAAAAAATTTTGAACAATTTGAATTTGTTATTGTTGGAAACAATTTGTACTGATGAATTATGTACTTGCACTTGGGCTGGACCTTATGCCAGCCTTGTTTTTCTTTAAAATATAATTCCATGTGATGTTCTCTCCTTTTGTGCTCTTATGATGGTTTGTTTCCGCTGCCATATGTTGTTGCTAGTCTGTGACGTCCCACCCTACCTGGGCCCGGGGTGTGACAGTTAAAATTTTGAAATTTTAACATAATCAATATATGGATGTTAAAGAGTCACTCACAAGCAATATTGTGCATATGTATATGTGTCAAATTGTTGTGTTTGTGTGCACGCTTGACTTGGCTTTATTTAAAACTTAAAATTTAATATTTCAAATTTTTAAAATTGTATGATTATGCACAAGTTCATTTCAAATTTTGAATGTTTGTTAAAATTTTGAAATTTTAACATATTCAATATATGGATGTTAAAGAGTCACTCACAAGCAATATTGTGCATATGTATATGTGTGAAACTGCTGTGTTTGTGTGCAGACTTGACTTGACATTAATGAAAACTTAAAATTTAATATTTCAAATTTTAAAATTGTATGATTATGCACAAGTTCGCTGCCTTTGATATTTCCAAGTCCATATTTCTTCCCCTAAATTTTTGCATATTTATAAAAACTATAATAAAATTACAAAAATTTGAATGTGTTTGAATGGAAATTATCAAAGTCCAATCTGATTGCTTGCATAAGAAAATTTAGAAATATAGCACTTTATCTAACTAATAAATGGATGATTTTTATGTTTTGCATTAATCATTTGCATATAACATGAGATCATACTAGTGTTAAATTCTCATTGAGTTGTTTGGATGATTTTGAGAATAGACATAGACTAATACAATTTTGATTGCAGATATTGTGATCCACTTATACTCATGAATGGTATTAAAGATTGATTGAAACATTGAGTGATTATCATGTTTTGAGTTGATTAATATGATCTCAATGTATGTACCTAACATCGGATTGTATGTTAAGATCAATCTTCCTCAAGATATACTAGAAAGTACTTTCTATACTTATGACCTAGTTACTTAGGAGTATAAATGCTCAATTTGATCCATGTTGTTTGATCGACATTGGGATTCTTATTTACTTCACTTTGGAAGGTGATCCTTTTTGGGATTCTTTTGATTCATTTACAAGGAATGTAGTCTAGAAGACTTTTTTGGTTGTTCATCCAAGATGGATGTGTTCCTCATTATGAATCTTTTTGGATCACGAGTTAGGTTATTCAGGTCTATGCTCAGCACAACAAAGAATGCCTTAATGTACTCCAAGTCTATAATAATCATAACAGAGGATACACTTGTATGACTGAGTAGTTTATAAACTGTGTCACTTGGTGTATTACAGTAACTTTACAAGCAACCTTTATTGTATAGATCAATACTCACCATAAACCAAGATGTGTGTTGATGACCACAAAATCATGAGAATTTAGTTCTTCACTGTTGTATGTGATATTAGGTGTTCCATACTAAGCCTATCCACATATCAAACAAAGTACTATCAGTCTTTATTAGAGGGAAATGACTCAAGTGAAGAAATAAGCTAGTGTACTATTATTTCTCATAAATGTTATGTGTGATTCAAAGTGTTTGGTTATTAGAAAACATGAATGTTTCTTTGATATCTTGATTTTGAAATATGCTTGTTTGATGTTAAACTTGGCCTTACAAAATCAAACTTGTTTGAAATTAATGTTTTTAAAAACATTACTTGTTTGATTCATAGTTGATCATACCAAGTGACTGAACCAGAAATTCAAATCTTGTTAAATCAAATGGTTTGGTAAACAAGTCAGCCAATTGATTGTCTGTATGGACTTTGATCAATTTTATCAGACCCTTTTTAGAGCAATCTCTCAGAAAGTGATATCTGATATCTATGTATTTTGTTTTTGAATGTTGAACAAGATTGTCAGTGATAAACATGGTAGGAAAATTGTCAATGTGTATTGGTGTTTTAAGAAAATTAAAGCCAGAATCAAGCATTTGGTTTTGAATCCAAAGCACTTAAGAGCAGCATGCAGAAGCAACTATGTATTCTGCTCCAACTGTTGACATATAGATATTTGTTTGTTTCTTGCACTACCAGGAGATCAATCTTGATCCAAGAAACTGACAACCTCCAGTAGTGGATTTTCTGTTGCTCTTACATCCAGCATAATCAACGTCTGTGTATACATATAAAGAGAAATCTTCATCTTTTGGATACCATAGGCCAAGTGTTGGTTTGCCTTTTAAGTATCTAAAGATTCTCTTTAGGTACATCAGTGAGCCTATCATTATCTGTAGAGCAACTGATCAACTGATGTTCCTTCTGGATTGGGTCAAACTTCAATCCAGTTTCAAATGGTGTTTTGCTGGATGTGCAATCAGACATGTTGTGTTCTTAAATATCTGATTCACATACTTGCTATGATTGATAAAAATTCCATCAGCTGATTGTTGAACTTAAAGACCAAGGAAAAAGGTAAGTTCTCCCATTGAGCTCATTTGGAATTTTGGTTGCATAATACTTTCAAACTCTCTACAAAGTTTGATGTTGGTGGAGCTAAAAATTATGTCAACCATATAGACTTGAACCACTAACAAGTCTAGTTCTTTTTGTTTTAAGAACAATGTTTGATATATTTTCCCTCGGGTATACCCATTCTGTAGTAGAAACTTGGATAGAGTTTAATACCACATCCTAGGTGCTTGATGAAGACCATACAGAGCTTTATCTAACTTGTAGACTTTATGAGAGAATTCTGGGTCTTCAAACCCTGGTGGTTGAGCAAGATATACCTCTTCGTCTATCTTTCCGTAAAGGAATGCAAACTTGACATCCATTTGGAAGACAATGAAGTTTTTGTATGAGGCATATGCAAGGAACACTCGAATGGCTTCGAGTCTAGCTACAGGAGCAAAGACATCATCATAATAAATGCCTTCCTCTTGAGTATATCCTTGTGTAATTAGCCTTGCTTTGTTTCTTATGACAATCCCTCTATCATCTATTTTGTTTTTGAAAAGCCATCTTGTGCTAAATGCATACTGACCTTCAGGTAGGTCAACCAACTTCCATACCTCTTGCTTTATGAATTGTTGTAATTCCTCTTGCATTGCTTCTATCCAACTGTTATCTTTGTGTGCTTTAGTGATATTTTTAGGTGTAGTTAGAGATAGGATGTAGGAATACAAGAAAATGTTTGTTGTGTCAAATTGACTTCATGTTAATCTGGTATTGAGGTCACCTATGATGTTTTCTAAAGGATAATCTTTGTGAACTCTGGTTGTTGCAATCTGATCAACAGTGATGGTTGAATCAAGATTGGTGATTGTTTGGTTAGGTGTTGATGGATGAGTAAGGGTATTTGTTGGCTGAGAGGGTTCATTGAATGTCTGTGGTGAATCATGAAAGAAATCTTAGATATCATCTTCATGATGTGTATCTGGTAATGAATGATAATCATCATCTTTTTCAACTATGGCTAGTTGATATGACTTTGTTTGGTTATTTGGTTGTGGTTGGGTGGTCATAGGAGTTGATAAAGGTGGTGTGTCTGATGATGTTCCTTTTGATATGTTTGTTTGTTCTGGAGGAGTTGAAACTGTTGTACTGGAAGGAGTGATGTTTGTTCTCCTTGGAGGAGTAGCAGTTAATAGAACATCAATGGTTGTTTGCGGAACCATTGGATACTCATCATTATCCTTGGTACCTGAAACATCAAAGTAAGATGCATCGAATGATTTTGTTAATGAGTCAATGTCAAACAACCAGTTTGATCCAATGACTTTCTTAGTGAAAGAATGTTCATTAAAAACAACATCTATTGTTTCTTCCACTATCTTCAGTCTTGGATTGTATACATGGTAAGCTTTTGAAGTTCCTGAGTATCCAACAAAAAATCCGTCATCTGCTTTTGGAGCAAACTTACATAATTGTTCTCTGGTGTTTAATAATGAAATAAAACATCCAAAGCTTTAAGAAATCTAATGAAAGGTTTTATTTTAAACATTAATTCATATGGAGTTTTGGAATGTTCTTTGATTATTAGTGTTCTGTTTTGAATGTAGCAAACTGTGTTGATTGCTTCAGCCCAAAAAGGATGTGGGTAATAGAGAGTCAGCTAGCATTGATCTAGCATCTTCTATTAATGTTCTGTTTCTCCTCTCAGCAACTCCATTTTGCTGAGGAGTCCTTGCTATGCTAAATAGATGACTTATTCCTTTTTTCTGCACAAAAAGAGGAAATAGAGTCATTTTTAAATTCCGTACCATTATCACTTCTTAAAGATTTAACTTTAAGATCCAATTGATTCTCAATTTTACTGATAAACGATACGATGATTTCTGATGTTTCTGACTTGTGTAGTAGAAAGAAAACCCATGTGAATCTTGAGTAATTATCTACTATAACAAGACAGTATTGCTTCTTTCCTATGCTTAGGATGTTTGTTGGTCGAAAAAGGTCCATGTGAAGCAATTTAAGTGGCTTGTTGTTAGAGTTTACCAATTTAGACTTATGAGAAACTCTGTGTTGTTTGCCTTTTAGACATGCAGTGCAGTTGTTTGTACATAAGAATTCTTTTTGTGGTAAAACTATTACTAAGTCACCTTTTAGAAGTTGATTAATTCTGTTATAATTAGAGTATCCTAAATGTCTATGCCATAACTTGGAAACATCTTCTGATGCTTTTGATAGTAAACATGTTTCAGGGGTTGATACTGAAACAGTGTTCATATCAATAATGTATATGTTGTTAAGATGAGGTGTTTTCAAAAGGATACAATCATCAGGTATTTGAAAACCCATCTTGAGGATTTAGTAGTTGTTGGAGTCAAATAAGTTGGCATATCCTTTATCAGAGATTTGGGATACGCTAAGAAGATTGAACTGGAGGTTGGAGCAGTAGTTGACATTTTCAAAGCTTATCAACCCATTTGATACTGTTCCTTCACCAGTTATCTTTCCATCCATCTTATCTCCTCCAAATGCTACATTTCCTCCATGTTTGCTTTTAAAATCCCGATGGAGGGAACAATTTCCAGTCATGTGTCGGGAACTTCCACTGTCAACATACCATATGTTTTAGGCCTTCTTTAATGTCCCTGTTAAAGCAAAGAAATTAGTTAGATGGTGCAACCCAAGCCAAGATGGTCTTGGGTTCTCTATCTTTTCCCATAATGCATATTTCTTCTATAGTGGCATTGTTTGATGGTTTAGGAATTCTAGTGACACTAGATGTCCTCTGATTGTTTTTAGCTCTCTCAGGAGAAGTACTTTGAGCTCTTCTCCGTTGAGGGCTAACGTCTTTTTGTTGTCTGCTTTGAGACTTATGTCACCTGTTTGATTGTTTAAAGTTGTCATAAAAAGTTTAATCATTATTTAAAATAGCTTTTTGATGAGAAGTTTGTCGTGGTGCTCCTCCTTTGTTCTTATTAGGAACAGCTGTTTGTTTCTCAGTTGATTTCTAAACTTAAGGCTGTTTGTTTTGCTTCATGTTTTTCTTTTTGAAAAAGCGATTAGCCGTGCTATGGTTGTTTCTTTCACAAATTGAATAGTAATTGTGAAAATGGCATGATTCAGTCTGTGATTGTTCATGTTACAGTACCTACAATATTTACCATATTAGCATTTTTTTCAGTGGTGTGAGTACATTGATCACACCATTCACAATAAGGTAGATTTGCATTGTCTTATTTGTTTATAACTTTTGGTTTTAATTTGATTTTAAAGGTATGTCAAAAGTTACAGTTGTTTGTTTTTGCTAAATGGGAGCTTTGCCTTTCCCTTTGTTTCTTTGATAAGGAGAGGCAGTGGAAGATCCAGCTTTTCTTCCACCTAAGAAGATGTCAAAACCTTTTATCTGCTTTGTTTGTTTCATAAAGTGTATTAACCACACTTGAAACTTTTGTAGTTTCAGTAATTGGTTGATCTGACTCATCATACAATAGATCAACATCATCTTCATCAGTGGTTTATTCATCAAACTCATTATTTTCTCCTTGATAAAAATCTATTGAATTGATTTGTGGAGGTGCTTGGCTTTAAACAAATTTTATCAATGGTGTTTTTGATATTAATGATGACTTTGATGATGATGATTGTTTTGAATCATCAGTCCGGTCATGTGGGTCAAGAGACTCACCCTGTTTGATTGCTATGGAGTCAGGTAGAGGAATATAATTGTCATTATAAGGTGGATTGACTTTATTATATCCTAAACCTGACAGGTTCTTAAATGCCCTTTGCTGAGAAAGAAGTTCTTCAAACTTCTTGTTGCTCACCTAAAACTTCTAAAATTTCACTTTAGTTTCACCCTGTAGTGTTTTGGACAGAGTCAATGATTCAGAGGGTTGCTCAACTTGAGCTGCAAGTGTTAATTTTTTAGACATTAATTTGTCCAAATAATTTTGTAATGAAAGTATTTTTGTCCCATATTGCTTTTGTTCTTGTTTTAGACTTTCATTTAAAATGTTTGTTTCAATTACTTTCTTGGAAAGTTTGTTTGGATGCTCTCTGTATCGACTGACTTCATCAATGCATGCTTGTATACAAAGGTTTTCCCTCACCTCTTTCAGGATTTCAGAAATCTTATATTCTATGTTTGCCATGAGGTCATGATTAGGAGATTGGATCTCAGCCTCGTACATACTCTAATCACACTAACCATCTTAGTAGATGATTTGGAGTGTTGATTTGGACTATACTATGTGATTTGAGGTGGAGTTAGTGCTGCAGGAATACTGATTGGAGGTGGGATTTGTCTGTTTGGATGGTAGCTGCTTGATGCTTGTGTTTGATTGGTGTTTATGTCAACTCTTGGTTGTTGGCATTTTCTTGAGAAATGTCCATAGAGTTGGAAGTTATAGCATCTCACCTTTGTCTTGTCAAAACCAATTTTGGTTTTCTTATCCATGCTTAACCCTCGGTTCCTTTGTATGAACTTCATGGATCTGTATGCAATCATTGCCATTGACCATTGAAGATCCATTTCTTCAACCATATCAGGATGCAATTCATCCAAGTCTTGTTGTAGGATCTGTGATGGTGTGGGGTTAGCTCCTAGATAGGCTTCAAAGCTTGTTGAAAAGGCTGCAAAAGCTGCCTTTGCTCCTCACTTTGCAATATGAATGTTAATGCATCCATTGGTTTCTAAAATTTATGAATGTTTTGAGTCTTTGGCTGTTGTTGTTTGCTGGAGCTGGAAGTGTGAGGATGCTCATGTTGTTTGCTCTATGGTGTTGCTTCATGGGAAGCATGAACACTAGTCTTTTTAAACTTCTATTTGTTGTTGGATGATTCAGGAGCTGAGAAAAATGAAGTTTCACTAGAATATAGAAATTCTTCATCTTCATCTTCACCAGTGCATGTCAAGAATGCATTATCTGCTTGTTGAAGTTCCTTGAACTTGTATGATTCCACATGTCTGATTGTACTGTAGTTTCTGAATCTTTCATATAGTTCTAGTGCTTCAACTTTACACACTAGAGAATCTAGAGATAATGGTTCAAGATCCAATGTTGCTTTCATTAATGAGACTGACTGAGTCCAGCTCTCAGGCAGTCTATGCAACATCTTTTTATTGATCTCCACAGATTCATACTTCAGACCACAGACTATCATTTCATTGACTAGTTAAATGAATCTGTGGAGCTATTATGGAATGGATTCTCCCTGAACATGGTGGAAGCTTTCGTATTGGGTCCTCAATTTCTCCATTTGATTTCCCATATCTCCTCACTTCCTTCACACATGGTAAGAAGTACCATCTAGAGTTCATGAGCAGTTTTGAAATTTTCAACCCGTGTCAAAATTTCAAATGGCAGAGTCATTGCCAATATATTGTATGTTTCATGTCTGTTTCAACCTTCTTGAGGTCATCACCAGCTACACTTTTCAAGTTTACTAGCTTCTGTATGTTATAGTCATGCCCAAGAGTCAATGGTATGTATGGTCCCTCGGTTATGGATGTCCATAGATCTGGGTCTTGGAAAACAATCCAATTTCTGAACATAATTTTCTATTGTTTAAAATCTGTTTTGTTCTTGAGTCTTGGTGGTTTGAGACCACTGTTTGTTCCTGAAATTTCATAAGACATGTTTGTTAAATTTTAACTTAATGGTTTAAGTCAAATTTGTTTTAATTACTTAGCTCGGTGCTAAATTTGTTTTTTGTAACACCCGAAAATTTGCTAAAAAGAAAAGAAAAGAAAAGTATAAAGAAAGAAAGGAGAATTTGCATAAGTGGAGGGGTTAAAGTTGTATAAAGGACAAAATCTTATTATTTTATGTTTAAAAGAAGCATGGTTGCCCACTACATCTGGATTTCCTATCGGTTGCAAAGAAGAGAAAAATAAGAAGAACAGGGTTTTCATCAGTTTCTAGTGAGAGAAGCCTTCGAAGGTGAGTGTTTTCTTCCGTTTTTATTCGGTTTCAGTTGAGTTTTCAGCTTCGGCACTGATTCTTATGTGTTCTTTGTGTTCGGTTCTGTGTTTTTAGTGTGTTTAGGTGTTTGAACTCCAAGTGCTTTCGAGTTTGGAGGAGTTTTGCTCAAAAGCTGCTAAAGGTGAGTTCTAGATCCCCGATTTTCTGTTTCTAAACTTGTTTTCGGGGCTGAAATGCATAAAAAAATGTTTTACAAATTATGTGTATGAAACCGTATGTTTATACTCTGTTTATACGGGTGAATGTATGTTTGTGTATGATTTGTTGTGTTTCGTGTTTATATGCTTGATTTAGGTGTTTGGCATGTTAGATTTGGGTTAGGAACATGTTAAAACGATGATTGGGTCTGAAAAATAGTGTAAGTTCAAGTTATCAACTGCCCATGCACCTAAAATAGTGTTCATGCCCCTAAAATTTTGCCTATAGAACTTAAGTGTTGATCATGCGCCCAAACGGTACCCCATGCGCCCACTGCTCAGGCGCCTAAGTGCTCATGCGCCTAAGTAAGGCTCATGCACCCAAGCAGTGCTCATGTGTCTAGGTTTCCTCATGTGCCTAAGTGTCCTCATGCACCTAAAGTGCCCGTGCGCCTACATAGTACTCGTGCGCCTGCATAGTGCTCATGCGCCTAAATGCCTTAAATTTTATTTTTAAATTTTGGGAAATAGAAATTTTAAGACTAAGCCCTGGGTTGTTTTGATGTTTATGTTTGTTGGTGTTTTTTTAATGTTTGTGGCCTGTTGTTATGTTCCATATTACGTATTATTAGGTGACTTTACGTGTTGTGTCTATGCCCGTATGCGTAAAGTATTATCATAAACGAAGCGAAAGATTAATGATAATGAAAAGTGGAACATAAGGAATGAATGAAAGTCTTGCAAGAAAAATGTTTAAGGAGGTTCACAACTCATTGAGAGTTGTTAGCTCAACTATGTGTTATATAACGTGTGTTTTGGCTAACCCATGAGGGTTCACACACAGGAGGGTCAGTCTTTGTGACTGATCGAGACGTGCAAAAATGGGATCCTTGTCACTTGACCCCAAGAGGTAGTTGCTTCGTGCACAACAATGGGGCATAGCATATGATAGGTCCAGATAAAGTGAAAGATAATGATGAAAAAAGTGCGAAAACGAATGATAATGAAAGATAAAAAAGAATTATTATCTAGTTGTATGTATGATGTGTGATCACGTACGAAAGTAAAGAAATTGTTTTTCGGTAAAAGTAAAATATTTTATTTATAAAACTAGAACTCACTTAGCAACGCTAACTTTTGTGCATTTTCAGTTGGCAGGTAATTAGTTGCTGAGGATGGCACACGGGTGAAGCTACTTGGCGGGCAAGACTGGCATCCATTTCTTGCATAATAGTTTTGTTGTTTTTGTAATAAAGCTGAACGATTCTTTTGTAACCCTAAAACTACAATGATGTATTATTTTGCAACATCAAATAGTAATGCATGAATGGTTTTTGAAAAATTAATCCTCTGCGATGTTTTTATGAAATGTATTTATTTTATATGAAAAATGCTGTGATTGTCCAGCTGTGAGGTCTCCGGGAACGGGGCCTTACAAGTTGGTATTAGAGCCAAAGTATAAGAGAAATGGGTAAAGTATTTTAAAAGAACCTAAACTTAAACTAAAAATGGGACCGAATGAAGGGATGCCAGCCCAAGTAGCTACATGCCATCAGGTAATTCATTTTCTTAAATATAAATTGGTATTATGTGCGCGTGCTATTTGATTTATGTGCTCTTAATAGATTTGAATACTGATGTAGTCAGGATAGGAAATGCTTGGGGGATAAAGAGTAAAGTAAGTGGCTAATCATAACTGGTCACTGTAATTAGGGACTTACTATACTTGACATCAACTAAGCTATTACCTTGAATGACCGTGTTGGTGTTTGAATCTTATAGTGTTTTGAAGATGGCTGGTGGTAGATCATCGAAAGCTTCTCTAGGAGTACGGGGTGGCCGTGGTGCTAGACCATGTGTCACCAGGAGGGCGGTGATGAGAGTGCCAACTTGAGAGCCTAAGTAAGGGAGGCAGTTGTGGAGGAAGTGCATCAGGTCATGTAGATGATCCTACCGTCTGTGGTGACCAAGGTCATTCATGCGATGAGAGAAGATGAAAAGAAGGAGAAGGAGGAGGAGAGAAAGAAAACTGCAGGGATGATAGGGTCATGATGAAGGGGAACGATTAGATACCGAGATGGTTGCCTCCAGCGATGAGGAGGAGGAGGCAGTGCGGGAAATCACGAAGGGGTGCAACTATGGAGCATTCCAAAGATGTAGACCCCCAACTTTTGATGGTAATGATAATGCTGCTACTGCTCACCGATGGGTAAGAGAGATGGAGGTTGTGTTGGAGATCATTGAATGTAGGGAGGACCAAAAGGTGAAGTTTGCTACTCACTCATTCGTCGACTCGACTTTATGCTGGTGGGACAATATTGTATAGGCTGAGGGCAGCAGGGCTATTGGGAAGATGAACTAGGATTAATTGAAGAAAATGGTGATCGAAGAGTTTTGTCCTCACCGAGAACTTGACAAGATAGAGAGGGAGTTCTTGCAGTTAGAGGTGGGAACCATGACACACCAGCAGTACACTAGTAAATTCAATGAGATGGCAAGGCTGGTGCCAGATCAGGTGATGCTGGTGTCGAGGAAGATCAAGAGGTATATCCAGGGTTTGCCAGCGCATATCCGCAGGCACATGATTGCTACCCGGCCGAGTACCTTTAGGTTGGTGGTGGATTTGGCAGGGAGGTTGTATGATGAGATAGAGGTGGTTGTGGTTGAGGTGAGTAAGAAGGATGGTGGCAACAGGAACTGGAGTGGAAAGCGATTTGGACGTAGGGTTTCACCCGAAATACCAAGAAGGCAAGAACGGATGACCGGCGGGTAGTGTCGGCGAGTACTGGGGCAAAGAGATATGGTAAGTGTGGGAGAGACCACGTGGGGGAGTGTAAGTGGGGGTCGAAGATCTGCTTCAAGTGTGGGAGGCCCGGTCATATGGCAAAAGATTGTGGGGTGATGAGGTGCTATAATTGTGGTGAAGAGGGCCATCTGAGCAGAGACTGCAAGAAGCCGAGGGCTGAGAGCTCTGGGGCAAAGAAAAGGCCGGAGAATGAATTGCAGAGGGCAAGCGCCATAGCATTTACGATGAACAGGGAAGAGGCCAGGGTGGACCCCGATGTTGTGTCAGGTACGTTTCTTGTAAACCAAACTTTTTCCTCTGTGTTATTGGATTCTGGTGTTAGTAGGAGTTTCATTTCTGCTGCTTTCTGTGCTAAGTTGCCCGTTAGTAGTAGAAGCATTGATAAATCCTTTGATGTGGAAACTACCATTGGTAAGTCTACCAAGATTTCCGACTTGATAGAAGATTGCGACATAGAACTGGAAGGCCATAGGTTCCCTGCTAAATTATTTGTGATGCCCCTTGGCAGATTTGATGTAGTTCTAGGGATGAATTGGTTAGCAGCCTATGAGGCGAATATTGTTTGTCGCAAGAAGATGATCCGACTGACAGCGCCTGATAGATGTTCGGTAACGATATACGGTGTCGAGTTACTACGGTTCCAAAGGTGATTTCAATGGTGGTGGCATAGAATTCCATGAAACATGGATGCAGTGCCTACCTTGCTTACGTGAAGGATGTTGATGCGTCAATACCACAATTGTTCGACATACCAGTTGTGTGTGACATTCCAGACGTATTCACAGAAGATTTACCAGGTGTGCCACCGGACCGGGAGATCGAGTTTCAGATCAATTTGATACCTGGTGCTCAGCCCGTTGCCAAGACACCGTACCGATTGGCTCCGTCTGAGATGAAGGAACTGATGGTTTAGTTGTAAGATTTGCTAGACAAAGGGTTCATTCGACCGAGTATCTCTCTCTGGGGTGCTCCGGTCTTATTTGTAAAGAAGAAGGACAGTATTATGAGAATGTACATTGACTACCGTGAGTTGAACATGTTGATGGTGAAAAACCAATATCCGCTACTGAGAATAGATGACTTGTTTGATCAGCTCGAAGGTGCTAGTTACTTCTCGATAATAGATCTCCGATATGGCTACCATCAATTGAAGGTTAAGGAGCAGGATATCCCCAAAACAGCTTTTCGCACGCGTTATGGACACTACAAGTTTCTCGTTATGTCCTTTGGTCTAACTAACGTGCTAGCTGCTTTCATGGATTTGATGAATCGGGTGTGTCGACCGATGTTGGATAAATCAATGATTGTATATATAGATGATATTTTATTTATTCGAAGAGCAAAGAAGAACATGCCGGTCACATTTGTGAAGTATTGGAGACACTCAGAATAGAGAAGCTGTACGCTAAGTTCTCCAAGTGTGCTTTCTGGTTGCGTGATGTTTAGTTTTTAGGTCATGTGGTAAATTTTGAAAGGATCATGGTAGACCCGGCAAATGTTGAGGCAGTGACACAATGGAAGTCTCCAAAGACGCCATCCGAGATTCGCAGTTTCTTGGGTTTGGCGGGCTACTACAGGAGGTTCATCCAAGAATTTTCCAAGATAGCCTCCCCATTGACCAAGTTGACCTGCAAGGACGTGAAGATTGTATGGGGTCTGGAACTGGAGAATGCTTTTGAGGAGTTAAAGACAAGGTTTACTCTTCCCTTGACGTTACCCGAAGGGAATGACGACTTGGTGGTCTATTCAGATGCTTCTTATTCGGGATTGGGTTGCGTGCTAATGTACAAGGGAAGAGTAATAGCCTATGCGTCCCGATAGTTGAAAATCCATGAGGTTAATTACCCTACTCATGACTTGGAGCTAGCGGCTGTGGTCTTTGCATTGAAGATTTGGATGCACTACTTGTACGGCACGAAGTGCACTATCTTCACTGACCATAAGAGATTGAAATACTTCTTTGAACAGAAGGACCTCAATATGAGGCAAAAGAGGTGGTTAGAGCTAATCAAGGATTATGATTATGAGATCCATTATCATCCGGGCAAGGCCAACATAGTGGCAGATGCGCTTAGCCGAAAGGAGAGACCCGATCCAATCCTCGTGAAAGCTTACCAATTGGTGATGACCTCCGATGTGATGAAGCAGGTCAAGGGCTTCCAAGATGAGGCATTGAAAGAAGAGCACCTTAACTCCGAAAGGATGAGAGGTGTAGTCTCGGAGTTACGTGAGAACACTCTCGGAGTTAGAACCCGCTTTGGGCGGATGTGGATCCCTTATTATGGAGACCTACGGGGGAAAATCATGGATGAAGCTCATAAGACTTGGTACTCCATTCATCCTGGTGCTACCAAGATGTATCTTGATATGAAGAAAGATTACTGGTGGTCGGGTATGAAGCGTGATGTGGCGGAGTTCGTGAGTAAGTGCCTTACTTGCTTACAAGTAAAGGCAGAGCATCAGAAGCCGTATGGGAAGATCCAACCTTTGGATATACCCAAGTGGAAATGGGAGCACATCACCATGGACTTCATTACGAAGTTACCACGTACTGCAAGGGGGTACGATACTATATGGGTGATAGTTGAACGCTTAACGAAGAGTGCTAACTTTCTACCAATCCGCTAGACATATTCATCTGAGAGGTTGGCGGATCTGTTCATCAAGGAAATTATGACCCGTCATGGTGTACCAGTGTCTATCGTGTCGGACCATGACACTCGGTTTACATCTAAGTTTTGGAAGAGATTCCATGATGCAATAGGTACGAGGTTTAACATCAGTACGGCTTACCACCCTCAGACAGATGGTCAGTCGGAGAGAACTATACAGACGCTTGAGGATATGCTCCGAGCATGCATCATTGATTTTATAGGATGTTGGGACGAACACTTGCCGTTAGCTAAATTCTCATAAAACAATATTTACCATTCCAACATTGGTATGCTATACGGTAGGAAGTGTAGAACGCCCGTATGTTGCGGTGACATTGGACAGAAGGAGTTGGGGAGCGTAGGAGTGATCGAGTCTATGACTGAAAAGCTAGAAAAGATCAAGGCCTTTATGAAGGTGGCAAAAGATAGGCAAAAGTCGTATGATGATAAGAGGCGTAGGCCGATTGAATTCAAGGTGGGTAATAATGCTATGCTGAAGGTTTCACCTTGGAAGGGGATCATTCGGTTCAGAAAGTGGGGTAAGCTGAGCCCGAGGTATATAGGACCTTTCTGAATCATTGCTCGAGTAGGAGAGGTGGCCTATAGGTTGGAGCTGCCAGATGAGTTAAGTGGGATTCATCCAACATTCCATGTATCTCATCTGAGAAAATGCCTAGCCGATGAAGATATGATTATACCACTAGAGGACATCGAAGTGGATGAACGGCTCAATTATGTAGAGCAACCAGTGACAATCATTGACCGGAAGGAGAGGAGATTACGAAATAAAGTGTTTCCACTGGTACAAGTACAGTGGAGGCACAGGAAGAGATCCGAGTCTATGTGGGAGACTAAGGAAGAGATGAGACAACATTACCCACAACTATTCGAGAAGTGACAGGTTTTGGGGACGAAACCTCTATAAGGGGGTGGACTTGTAACACCCGAAAATTTGCTAAAAAGAAAAGAAATAAAAAGTATAAAGAAAGAAAGGAGAATTTGCATAAGTGAAGGGGCTAAAGTTGTATAAAGGACAAAACCTTATTATTTTATGTTTAAAAGAAGCATGGCCGCCCACTACATCTACATTTCACCTCCTCTCGGTTGCAAAGAAGAGAAAAAGAAGAAGAACAGGGTTTTCATCGGTTTCTAGTGAGAGAAGCCTTCGAAGGTGAGGGTTTTCTTGCATTTTTGTTCGGTTTCAGCTGAGTTTTCAGCTTCGGGACCGATTCTTATGTGTTTTTTGTGTTCGGTTCTGCGTTTTTGGTGTGTTTAGGTGTTTGAACTCCAAGTACTTTCGAGTTTGGAGGACTTTTGCTCGAAAGCTATTGCAGGTGAGTTCTAGATCCCCAGTTTTTTGTTTCTAAACTTGTTTTCGGGGCTGAAATGCATATAAAAATGTTTTACAAATTATGTGTATGAAACCGTATGTTTATACTCTGTTTATATGAGTGAATGTATGTTTGTGTATGATTTGTTGTGTTTCATGTTTATATGCTTGATTTAGGTGTTTGGCATGTTAGATTTGGGTTAGGAACAAATTAAAATGATGATTGGGTTTGAAAAACAGTGTAAGTTTGAGTTATCAACTGCCCATGCGCCTAACATAGTGTTCATGCGCTTAAAATTTTGCCTATAGAACTTAAGTGTTATTCATGCGCCCAAACAGTACCCCATGCGCCTACTGCTCTGGCGCCTAAGTGCTAATGCTCCTAAGTAAGGCTTTGCGCCCAAGCAGTGCTCATGCGTCTAGGTTTTCTCATGTGCCTAAGTGTCCTCATGCGCCTAAAGTGCTCGTGCGCCTACATAGTACTCGTGCGCCTGCATAGTGCTCATGCGCCTAAATGCCTTAGAAAATTTTCTAAAATTTTTGGAAATTGAAATTTTAAGACTAAGCCCTGGGATGTTTTGATGGTTATGTTTGTTGTTGTTTTTTATGTTTGTGGCCTGTTGTTATGTTCCATATTACGTATTATTACGTGACTTTACGTGGTGTGTCTATGCCCGTATGGATAAAGTATTATCATAAACGAAGCGAAAGATTAATGATAATGAAAAGTGGAACATAAGGAATGAATGAAAGTTTTGCAAGCAAAATGTTTAAGGAGGTTCACAAATCATTGAGAGTTATTAGCTCAACTGTGTGTTATATAACGTGCGTTTTGGCTAACCCATGATGGTTCACACACAGGAGGGTCAGTCTTTGTGACTGATCGAGACGTGCGAAAACGGGATCCTTGTCGCTTGAACCTAAGAGGTAGTTGCTTCCTGCATAATGACGGGGCATAGCATATGACAGGTCCAGATAAAGTGAAAGATAATGATGAAAGAAAGTGCGAAGATGAACGATAATGAAAGATAATAAAGAATTATTATCTAGTTGTATGTATGATGTGTGATCACGTACGAAAGTAAAGAAAGTGTTTTTGGGTAAATGTAAAATATTTTATTTATAAAACTAGAACTCACTCAGCAACGCTGACTTTTATTCATTTTCAGTTGGCAGGTAATTAGTTTCTGAGGATGGCACGCGGGTGAAGCTACTTGGCGGGTAAGACTGGCATCCATTTCATGCATAATAATATTGTTGTTTTGTATTACAATAGAACGATTCTTTTGTAACCCTAAAACTACAATGATGTATTATTTGGCAACATCAAATAGTAATGCATGAATGGTTTTTGATAAATTAATCCGCTGTGATGTTTTTATGAAATGTATTTATTTTATATGAAAAATGTTGTGATTGTCCATATGTGAGGTCTTCAGGAATGGGGCCTTACATTTTTATCCTAAAGTCAATAGGATTTGTCTGTTAGTGTTTTTGTTTTTTACCGAATAAAGAAGATTAATTAATTTTATTTTCAAATTAATTTATGTCCAATGATGTCACTTTCAAATCTCGATGAAAAGAAAGGAATATTCTTTAAGGGAATGCCAACTTTTAATGATGTCAGTCAATCAAAAGGCAAAAACCCTAAAAACACAGAAAAAGTTTTAAAATTTAACTTTTTGGATCAAGAAGTAAATTTTTCGATCAAAAAGTAACATTTTCAAAAATTCAAAAGAAGATTTAACTTCTTCGATTTTGATGATGAACCTACACAATCCCCGGAGATTATGAAGGTTTAAATTAACCAAAACTAGGGTTTATCCTAGTGTTTGTTGGCGGCTGTAACAATTTCAATAAAACAACAATCGGTTTGTTGTTTGAAGATGATAAATCGCCAAATTTGAGTGTAGAACAACTCAAATACGATTTTTAAATACAATGAATGGATTCAAAGTATTCAAATGAGTGTTTGTTTGATAAAAACTTGATAGAACATTATCTGTATATTGTTTTATCCGAAAACCATTATAAACCAATGAGGTTTTAGAGACTTTTGTGATGAACACATTCAAAAACAGTGTATGACTGATGTTTTGAGCTTTAAACACACAAAATCTTCTACAAAATGCATAGAAATAGATTAAGAAATCATGTTTTAAGCATTTTATTGATGTTTGTGGAAGAAGAAGGTTTTGGTGATGATTTTCAGCTCAAAATGGATGTTATGAAGCTAATGAACCACGGATATCATGTTGTTGAATGAGAGAATCGAAAATCAGTGTATGATTTGAGCCATAGCTCTTATACCACCTGTTGAAATCAACAAAGGCTGATTATGAACTTTAAGAACAATAAGAACATAACCAGGTTGATTCCCCCAAGGATCTTTCAAATCTCTCAATAAATATAACAATAGATTGTTATATTGTATTCAGTAAACAATGATCATGGTGCAGAAACCCATGATTAATGCTATGATATCAGTATGTGTGTGATTGCAAGTGATTGAATACTTGAATGATAATAAACTACTTGATTGTATTGATTGTTCAAATGCTTACAAAGGATTAGGCTATTATGCTATTTATAGCCTATACAGATAGCTATTTACAATTACAAAAATACCCTTATGTAAACGAAAATTACATAAAAATCCTAAGTCTTAGTCGTCCGCTGTGGATGTTAGACTGTCCATTGTGGATGTAAGTCGTCCGTTGTGGATGTTGAATAAGCTATCCGCTGTCTCTTGGATGCTGTCCTCTATGAACACTTGTTGTATGTTTGTCTTGTTAGTTGTCTGCTGTGGAGTGTTCATCCATTGTGGATTGAACATCCACTGTGAATTGTTCACCAGCTTTGGATTTTGGTCATCCGCTGTATGAGTTGTTCATCCGTTGTAGATACTTGGAAGTTGTTCTTCATCCGCTGCATAGACTTGGTCATCTGCTATGGGCACTTCTTCATCCGTTGCCGACACTTGTCAAAATTTCTTTTATCTACAAACCTGAAAAAGAAATCTAAACAATAATTAGTGTACATTATGAATGGAAATGATGCTAATATGTTAGTTAATGATTTCTAGAATGTTAGAACACATTATGTTTGATTATGGCAAGCATTATCCTTCTTAATGCACTTGTTGAGTCAAACATCATATGAAGCCTCCACATCAAAATCAAAAGACAAATAAATGTATTGTGACATTTGTGACATGTCTAATCATAGCACAGATGAGTGTTATTTTAGTTAATATTGCTCCATCTGTGACATGAACAACCGTTCAACTAAAAATTGCTATTTCAACAAGTATTATTCTGTTTTTGATATGACAAATCACAATAAATCTGATTGTTTCTTTTAACAGAAAGGCTTGAGAGTTCAACAAAAGAAGCCTATTTCACCAATTTCAACTGACAATGCCAAACATAGAAGTCAATCACACATTAAACAAAACACTGGTTTCAAATTCTGATGTTGACTTCTATGATCAATGGGTGTCAAAGAGTGTCAAAAGGAATTTTAATCATAATATGAAACAATCACTTAATTCTTATCCAAGATTTAAAACAAAAGTGATTTTTGAAAATAAAAAACATACCCAATTTTTACATAGAAATAGGGATGAAAGATTTGACTACTCTTCAGACAACTCTATTGAAATTGATCAAATAAAACCAAAAAGGACTCCATAGAAATTCTTCAAAGCATCAACCTCTAAATCATAACCTAGAGGCAAGTATCAAAAGGTTATAATTATGGATAGAAACAGGCAACCCAAGACCATCATGACTTGGGTTCCACATTCTAAGTAGTTCTTTTATGCTTGTAGGGTCGTCCATACAGGTCCAACAACTTATGGTATGCAGACAGTGGATGCTCTCGACACATGACTGGAGACAGTTCCCTCCTTTATGACTTCAAGCATGTACAAGGAACTACTATATCATTTGGTGGAAACTCACAAGGTGGTAGAATTACTTGGGAAGGGTTTATAACAAATGGACTGCTGAGGTTTGACAAAGTGAACTACTGCGAGCAACTAAATTTCAACATCCTCGGCGTGTCTCACATCTGTGATAAGAAATATTCCACTCATTTCACAAACACCCATTGCTACATTTTGAAACCAGGATTTCAAATTCCTAAAGAATGAATTCCTGAAGAATGGGTTGTCTTGATGACACCAAGAAAGAATAACACCTATGTCTTGAACCTTAATTCTGCATAACCAATAGAAGAAACATGTCTTTTGTCTAAAGCATCATTTGATGAGTCACAGCTTTGGCATAGACATTTGGGACACATAAATTTCAAAAACATGAACAAATTAGTAAAAGGAAATCATGTAATTGGTTTACCTCAAAAGGAATTTCATTTTATTGACCACTGTTCTGCATGTCTCAAAGGAAAACAACATAAATCTTCCCATTAGCCAGAGCTTGTGAACACAATCAATATTCCGTTGAATTTACTTCAAATAGATCTCTTTGGACAAACTCATGTCATGAGTATTGGCAAGAAACAGTATTGTTTGGTGAACATTGATGAAAATGGAAGCATAAAAATGAAGCATCACAAATAATAAAAGATTTTATCACTAAAATTGAAAATCAACTTGATCAAAAGGTAAAATCAATCAGAAGTGATAACAAGACAGAGTTTAAAAATGAAAATATAAGTCCATTTAGCACACACAAAGGCATTGCTCATCAATTCATTGTAGCTAGAACTCCTCAACCCAATAGGGTAGCTGAAAGGAGAAACAAAACACTAATGGATGCACCAAGAACAATGCTAGCCGATGCTAAGCTGCCAATTACCTTTTGGGCCGAAGTAGTCAATACATCGTGTTTTGTGCAAAATCAAACTTTCATAGTTAAAGAAAACAACAGAACACCTTATGAACTTCTTTTTCATATAAAACCATATATTGGATTTTTTCAAGTCATTTGGTTGTCTAGTCTCAACATTAAACACCCAAGACCATTTAGGAAAGTTTGCTCCTAAGTCTGATGAGGGTTTCTTTGTAGGTTATTTCTTTATCTCAAAGTCCTTCAGAGTGTTTAATCCTAGATTAAACATTATTTATGAATCAACAAATGTTCATTTCAATGAGCATTTTTTTCCTAAGTCAATGAATGGTCCCAATTTGTTGTTTGATATTGACTCTTTCACATGATCTTTTGATCAGCTTCACTCGTTCAACGCAGGCAACCTACAATCAGTTGGATCTTTTGGAACAGTAGAGAAAAGGGACAACTTTCTAATGATTCCTCCATCTTCTGCTAATCAATTGGATGAAGAAGTTCCATTGCAAGCTAATCCTGTTAGACAAGAAGTACAAAATCAAAGTGTCTTAACTAAGGCTGGTCCTAGCATATTGCCCACTCCTTCAGCAGAACCATCTACTGAAGTTAGAAATCTAGAACCAGCTATTGTGCCGATTGAAACTGAAGTGAATGCAAATGATGAAAGTCTTTAAAATGCTACTGATGCTTAAACTGAAGCTGAAGCTGGTGAAGTATTTGATTACTTTCAAAATTCACCTAGATCATAAAATGAAGGTGCCTCTCACTAAGATGATCTAAATGTCTTCAACCTTGATGTATCAATTGCTGGTGACTCAGTTCCAACCACCAGGATACATAAGAATCATCCAGTGTCAAGCATCATTGGTGAATCAGATAAGCGAGTGACAAGAAGCAAGTCAAGTATTGCAAACATCTGTTTATTTTTCTTGCTTTCTGTGTCAAACTGTACCCAAGAATATAAAACAGGCTCCTCAAGGCAATAGCTGGATCGAGGCAATGCAAGAGGAATTGCTCCAGTTCAAGAAACAAGTAGTATAATAGCTGGTAGACCATCCCGAAGGACAATACCCTATCGGTGCCAGATGGTTATACAGAAACAAGACTGATGATAGGGGCATTGTTATCAGAATCAAGGCAAGATTGATTGCACAAGGATACACCCAAGAAGAAGGAATATAATATGATGAGGTGTTTGCACATATTGCCAAATTAGAAGCCATCAAACTTTTTCATGCTTACTTTGCGTGCATGAAATTCGCTGTGTATCAAATGGATGTAAAGTGTGCATTTCTTTATGGCAAAATCTCTAAAGAAGCCTATGTGAGTCAACCACCAAACTTTGAGGACCCAGATTTCCCTCACAAGGTGTACAAGCTTGATAATGCTTGTATGGTCTACATCAAGCCCCACAAAAGTGGTACGAGACTCTATCATCTTTCCTTCTAGCACACAAGTATGAGAAAAGTAAGATTGATCAGACTTTATTCAGAAAAAGAAAAGGACATGAAATGTTGCTAGTCCAGATCTATGTGGATGATATCATCTTAGGATCTACAAACAAACAACTTTGCTGTGATGTTGAAGACCTTATGCATTCCAAGTTCCAGATAAGTGCAATGGGGGAGCTTACATTCATCTTAGGATTGCAAGTACAACAAACAGCAGATGGAATCTTCATCAATCAAGCAAAATACTTGGAATCCAAGTTGAAAAATTCCATTTTGCAGATTGTTAGTCTATCAGAACTTCTGTGGATACAAAATTGAAGATTGGTCTAGACTCAGATGGCAAATCAGTGGATCAGACTCACTATCAATCAATGACAGGGTCACTAATGTATTTAACAGAAAGCAGACCAGACATAATGTTTGTTGTATGTGTTTGTGCTAGATATCAAGCAGATCCTAAGGAATCACATGTAAATACTGTAAAGAGGATATTTAGATATCTCAAGGGTAAGCCTGCACTTGGATTATGGAATCCAAAGGAGGGATATTTCAACCTCTATGCCTACACAGACAGTTACTACGAGGGATGCAATTTCAATCGGAAGTCCACTTCTGGGGGTTGTTAATTTCTTGGTCCCAGACTAGTCTTCTGGCAGTGCAAGAAGTAGACAAACATGTCTGTTTCCATAGCAGAAGCTGAGTACATAGCAGCATCAGCTTGTTGCTCTCAAGTTCTCTAGATTCAAAACCAGATGGTTGATTATGTTATAACTTCTTGCACACTCCAATTCACATTGACAACACAGCAACCATGTTTATAACAGGCAATCCAGCTCAGCACTCAAAATTAAACATATAGAAATTAGATATCACTTTTTGAGAGACTGTGTTGAAAAAGGGTTAATCAAGTTGATACAGGTCCAAACGGACAATCAATTAGCTGATTTGTTCACTAAAGCATTTGACCCTAGTCGGTTTGAATTCTTAGTTTAATCAATTGGCATGATTAACATTGAGTAAAAAAAATCAAAATTTGCAAAAACATTCAAATGTTATAAAAATACAAAAAGAAGTTATTTTGTTGAAGAATATGAAATATATATGGGAAATGATATTATTACAGTCGTTATATCATTCACTGTGCTTATTTCAAAATCTTGAAAGGCTGACATGACTTATTTCATATGCGGGTAGGCTCAACTTGGAAAAGAAGTACATGCTGTGATGAACTAAAGCTTATATGCAGCTGTGAAGCCATCATCTCATGTATAAGTAAGTATTAGCTTATCCAAATATGTGTGTATTCAGTAACCTAAACACACCAGGTAATGATGCCTTATGAATCTCATTCACCCACATCAGTTTCCTTCTGTTTTGTTGTGCAAAGACCTGGAGAAACAGGCACAAAGTGGTGATGTCATGATCCAAAAAGATTCCCAATATGGAACACATCCAAAATGGATAATCAATAAAAATCAAAAGAATCCCAAAGAGGACCACCTTCCAATGTTAAATGCAAAGAGAATTCCAATATGGATAAAATAATTATAAGGATCAAAGTAAAAGAATCCCAATAAGGGTCCCCCTTACTCAAAAGCAAATAATATTTCATAATTTAAGTGACCTGGTCATGTAAGATGTGAAAAAGTTCTACCATGCATGTCGTGCGGGTGGTTGATTTTGCCATGCATTTGAGTGTGAGGTAAATGTTGAATATTTTATCGACTGGAAACATGATAAAGATTTGTAGATGCTTCTTAAAAGATTAATATTAGTCTTTGTGTGTCTTTTGTATTTTGTTATAGTGTAGGGACTTTTTATATAAATATGTTCCTTTGTTTGCTTGATTAGTATAAATAGCATAGATATGTTTTGTGTAGGAAGTTTTTAGTGAGAGAGATTTAGACGTATTGTAACTGTTTCCTACACTTTGTATTGTTCTATATGCTAATCAATGAAAACTCTATGAATTTTTTTATTGATTTGCTTGTGTTGAATTGAATACTTCTGTGTTTTAGATTGAATTGTGTTCATATATCATCACAGATCGATCCATTTTGAGCTCATCAAATGGTATCAGAGCTTTCGGTTTAGTGATTGAAGTTCTTCAACTGTCAAACTCTCAAAATCACTTGAATCTGTGATTGATAAACAATTCAGTCGTATAATTGTTAAATTCAGTTGTGTTTCATCATCAGGAACATGATTTGATTCACAATTAGTAGTATAATTCGTTCAAATAGTGATATAAATAACCATTGAGCTTTTATTATTTAAAACATCTAACACTTCTCTGTTATGAGTCATCATAGACCTAAAGTGATGAGATATCCTTTGTTGTAAGTGATTACAGACCTGGATATTCTCTTTGATGCAATAAGATACCAATGTGCACAAACACCAAATGAGATCTGGTTATAGTATATGTCAGGTTAACAAGTTAAGAACAGTGACTTCTTGCATATCTTTATGAGAATTAACCTCTCTAAGTCTAAGTGTGACTACATAATGTCATATCTAATTGTACCTTAAATAATCCAAGAATTGAAAAAGTAAGTGTGCTAAATATCTTGCTAAATGCACTCATTTTCTGTCCTTAGATCTCGTGTCTCTTTTGCTGTAGCAATACTGACCTGGAACACACTTGATCAGGATTTATTCAATGTCTATGACTATCCATCAATTTTTTTTATTTCAATTTGCTGATCTTATCTAATATGATCTCACTGCAGACATTGATTCATTTGTAAATATTAGATTTTTATTCTGCTTTAATTTTGATTTTTGCATGTTTTCTATGTGCAGGCATATTAACAATGATTTGTGTGATCTTCATGTGACAAATTCAAGAAACTTCTAAGTTTTGTTAAACTTAAAAGTTTAGGGGGAGTAAAAAGAGTTAAAAAGAAAAGTGTCTAGAAAATTGATTTTCAAATTTCAACATATGAAAAATCAAAATTTAAATGTTTTGGATGGAAAGGATGAAGCTAAAGAGTTCAAGCATGTGTGTGTTTGACATAATGTAAAAATGAACCTGAAAAACATTTTAAAATGGAAAAGCTTCTTGCAAAAGTATAATATGAGACTATTTGTTAAAATCTAGAGACTAAAATGATGGGAAATTATTTAAAAACATAAAAAAATAAAAATTGTCAAAATATAAAAATTCAAAATAAAAAAAATAAAAAAATTGAAATGCAAAAAGTTCAAAATTGAGAGTACATTGTGAAAATTTTGGATGAAAACTCAAAAGTTGACTTTTGGATGAAAATTCAAAATTTGACTAATTAAAGTCAAAATTTGATAAATTGTTTAAATATTAGTATGTGAACAGTGCTAATATGTCTAAACAGTGTATAGGTGGAGGATCTGGAAAATTACAAGTGTTAGACACATGGAAGTAATCTCATGCGCCTAAACAGTGGTCAAAAGTCAAAGACTAGGAGCATGATGATTTTTCAGATTTGTACAAGTGTTGGGCGTTTTAAACACACTCATGCGCCTAAACAGTTGTCTGAAAATGTGGTTGTGTTGGGCGTTTTAACTTTCCAATACGCCTGTACAGTTCCCATGCTTCCAAGTATAGAAATCGTCAAGTGTTGGGCGTTTCAGCTAAGTACATTCTCTTGAACAGTGCAAAAGCGAATACACAGTGCTTATGCGTCTGAACAGTTCTCATGCGCCTAGACCCATGCGCACAAACAGTGCTCATGCGCCTAAAATTTTTCACTTATTATTTAAACAACACTTTGTGATTTCACATTTCATTCAAAAAATTTCCCCTGAACACTAAATTCTCAAAACACTGTTCTCTCGATAAACCCTTGTTTCTCATTTCGATTGATTTCTGTGTTGCACTTCCATTCTAAAGTCATATTTCTTGATTCTAAGTGTAAGTTTGTGATCAAAATCACTGATATCTTTGATTAACAAGCTGATTTGATTTGGGCGTTTTGAACCTATTCGGGCGTTCGATACCCTAGATTGTGTAAATCTGTTAACTTGTCGGTTGAAATGATAAATTGAACTGAAATTGATGTTTGAATGATGATATAAAATTGATTTCGAACTTGTTGGTGCATTCAAATCGGATTATTCATCATCTGTTGATTCTGTGATGGATCTTCATGCCCAATGATGAAGATGAACAGACCTGAATTTTGTTTCTTAATAATTAAAAAAATTAAAAAAAATAATAAAATAGAAAAAGGAAATGAAAAATCAATTAAAATTTATATTGAAAATCTGCTTTTAAACAAAAATTGAAATCTAAAGTGTGTTAAATCAACAAAGAAATCAATTTGCTTGAAATGTTGTTTTTCAACAGAATATCAAACACTTAGAAATTTTAAATGAAAAATGATAAAAAGTTAAACACCTAAAATTTTAAGTGTAAAATTGATAAAAAGGTTAAAATGCATTAAGTCTAAAAGTTAATAAATTTTCAATTGAGTTTAAGGTTTAACTATCAAAAGTTTAAAATGTCTTTGTAATTTTGCGGATGGCTAATTTAAAGTTCGAGCCAAAACACAATGTTGCTGCTCTTCTTAATGAAGAAGTTAGAGATGCTGTCAGATACGACGAGATGATAAGATTTTTTTTGAGAACCAAATATGTTTATGCAATGTGTTACCAACCAATTATATATTCAAGGCTGATTAAGAAATTTTGGAACACTGCATACATTGACACTGATGATAATGGAAGAAAAGTTATTAGAGGTTTTTCTAACAATCTGAGGATGATTGAAGTCTCTGAAGATTCTATTCGAGAAGCTCTGAGATTGGGACAAAATGACCCTGATGATTATTCTGAGTTGACTTTTAATGAATGTAGAGAAACATTCTTGGCAATGGGTCACCCTGATCACTTTCCAAAGAAGAAATTTTTCAAAGCAAGAGTATATAATCATTGGAAGTTAATGTGCTACATTTTCCAACATTGCATGTCCAAGAGAAGTGCAGGATGGAATTCGTTTCCTGTGGACATTGCATCCCCGATTGTAGCATTAGCAACAAACAAAAGGTTTAACATGGCCAAATGGATTCTGAATGGATTCATCTTTAACTTGGAAAAAGGAATCAGAAATAAGTACTTGATGTATCCAAGATTTCTTCAAATGATTATCAATGAAGAACATACAGACATTAAAGTTCATGGTGTTAGTGGAGAAACCGTGATTCTTGAACACATGTCTAAGATATCTTATAAGAGATTGTCTATAATGACAGGAGCTCAGAATGTTCCATTAATTGATTATATCTGGAATGTTGCAAATGATGATGTTGATATAACTGTTGAACATTATCACTTATCAGAAGAAGAACCTGTTGATCCTAATGATTTGATAGAGGAACTTCCTATTGAGGAAGAGAATGATGAAAATGATGAGGAAGATAGTTCTAGCTCATCTGATTCTGATGATGGTGATGAAGGTGGTCAATTTGATGATGTTATGGAATGTATACATGATAATGTTCCAGAATCTGAGCAAGTAATTGAGGAAGCTCACAAAGAAGATCATGATGAGACAGAAGAAGTAGAGTTAGCTTTTGAAGATGTGAATGAAGAAATGGATGAAAAATGTCCAAGATACAGATCAAGTTACTGAAGAATTCAATGATAATAATACTGAAGTTGTAGAAAGTGAACAAGAGATTGATGTAAATCAAACGGTTGATGATATTGTGAGTATGATTGAAGAAATGGTAGATCAAAATGACCAGTTTGAATTAAATGAGAACACTCAAGAGTTTGATATTTTAGAAGCTGGCATTATGAATGA
This sequence comes from Flaveria sonorensis, assembly GCA_025506505.1. Taxonomy (NCBI): domain Eukaryota; kingdom Viridiplantae; phylum Streptophyta; class Magnoliopsida; order Asterales; family Asteraceae; genus Flaveria; species Flaveria sonorensis. The sequence goes on along the minus strand of CM046437.1, from coordinate 19,613,453 downwards.
ATTTATAGAAGAACATCTCCCAGAAAAGCATGTATCTGAAGGAGAAAACTTTCAAAAGAAGATTGATGATCTTAAAGAAGAAAATTTGAATCAATTAAAGATAATTGAAGAGTTGAAAGCTGTTAATGAAAGGTTGATTGAAGAAATGAAAGAGAAAGATAAATTAATTGATGAGTTGAGAAAAAGTCGAGATGATAATATGAAGACTTTTGAGGTAGTGATGACAGATTTTGATTTAATGGAAGAAAAATTAAAGAAGGCACATAAGGAAAATAAATTGATGAAAGAAGAGTTGGAGAAGTTGAAAGAAAAGAATAAGTCTCCATCTCCTAATTTAATGATTATTTCAAAAATTACTCCTATTGATGTTGAGAAGATTCCAAAAGTTGACAAAGGAAAAAGAAAAATAGATGATGTAGATATTTCAGTTACCTGAATCATCATCTAAAATTCAAAAAATGATTGATGAAACTGTTGTAGAAGAAGATGATGATGTTCAAAAAATTATTGGTGCACTTGATAATATTGAGGGTGAATTTGAAGATGACTAGTACAATGAAGTACTTGAAGATGAGGATTTGGCGGATGCTAATGTAGATGAACACTTTTCACCAGTTGATTTGAGCCATGATGACATACCTATGGATATTGAAGATAGGTATAATTATTTGGTGAAAAAGAAGTATAACAGAGTATTTCTAGATGGACTAACAGTATCTCAAATTAATGAAGAATTTGAGAAATGTCTAACTGCTGAGTCTGTTGCTTCAATAGATCTAGATGAAATCATTATTGAGCATGGTGAATGGAATCCTTTATAGGAAAGTATAAACATTGAAGAGTTATCAACATCTGAGTTGCACCATCCTAATCCTGATGATATGAATATCAACGCTCTAAGGATGTGGTTGTAATCAAGAAATTACCCGAGAAAGAATTTGAATAGATTACAAGGAGAATCGTTGAGAAACTTGGTCAGAAGTTTTCAAGAAACTGAGAAGCAAACCAAGAAAATGATTGTACTTGATATGGATAATCCTCAGTACCTTGAGATTACCAAGAGATCAAAGATTTTGAAGCCTCATGAGATAAAAGCTATTGCTATGAAAAGCTCAAGATATGAATCAAGAAAAGAATTAATTAAGATGTTTCCTGAAACAGAGAGGCAAGGATATCAAGTCTCCAGTGAACAAAGGCAACTTTGGAGTAAAGCTCGAATAGCAGGAGACTTAGTGCGCAATGTTTTACAAAAAGGACAATCGATATCTGAGTTATTAAATGCAATGATTGTTCCTGATTCAACGAAAGAAGTTAAAATAGTTGCATGGAAGTATGATGAGGTGTTTGATGCATTTTTAATCAAAAGAGTTAATGCTATATGTGATGTATATCATTTCTTTTCTAGCATCATACAACTTTCAGTGTAAGATTTTAAAGAATTTAACAAACTTCCATTGATAAACCCAACAAAAGCCAAAAGGGGTGAAATGTTTGTACAGTTACTCAACAGAGGTATTTCTCGTATGAGTTCTTTTCTGAAAACAAGATGTGACCAAGAAGACAAAGAATATTTTCATTCTTTAAAGAAAAAGAAGAAAGGTGTTGAAAAAGAAGTTGGTGAAGAAAAATTTCTCGATGCTTTCAGTGATCAGTATTTCAAGAAAGTTACAAATCTAGGATTAAAGGTGATTGAAGGGATTCAAAAGTCAAAACCAATTTTAAGATGGTTTTATAATTCTGATACTTCTAAATTAAAGTTGGTGAGAAACTTAGAAGATTGGGATAAAGATATGATATCGTGTTTTTGAGCTTAAACTTTTACATCCCAGTTATATCTTATTTCTGTCCATTCAAAAGTTTGAGAAAGTAGTTCCTGAAACAGCAAAAATCGATAAGAAGTATTTTATGTCTATAATCAAAGTGATGAACGTAACTATGGAACGAATTTCATTGAGGAAAGCCTTAGCTTTTGCAAACATTGTGAAGAAAGACATAAAGGATATTGAGTTCATGAGGATTTCTAGTAAAGGTGTATTGGAAATTTATTATAAAGACAAATCTAACCCAATCGAATGCTATGCAAATGTTGATATAGCAGGTCTGTCAAGTTAAATACTGGAATTGATGAACAACATGGAGATTAAAACAAATGAAGCAAAGCCGGAACAAGTCATTCTTGCTGAAAAATTCAAAGCAGCTATTGCAAAAGCATTAAGGGAGCAAAAGCTATACAAAGAGAAACCAGTATTCACAATCAAAGAAGAACCGGAGGATTTCTTTGGAGCATGAAGACTGAAGATCAAGCTGGATATTAAGAGAGGAGACTGAAGACAGAAGATTAAAGAATGAAGATAAAGATGAAGAAAAAGATTTTGAAGACTGAAGATATGCTGAAGACCGAAGATCATGTGAATCTTAGGGGGAGTATCGTATATGCTTCTTAAAAGATTAACATTAGTCTTTGTGTGTCTTTTGTATTTTTGTCATAGTATAGGGACTTTTTATATAAATATGTTCCTTTATTTTGTTGATTAGTATAAATAGCATAGATATGTTTTGTGTATGAAGTTTTTAGTGAGAGAGATTTAGACATATTGTAACTGTTTCCTACACTTTGTATTCTTCTATATGCTAATCAATGACTTTATGAATTTTTTGTTGATTTGCTTGTGTTGAATATACCTCTTGATCTTTCGTCATAGAGGCGTCACCTGATCCGGCACCAGTCGTGCCATCTCGTTAAACTTGGTGGTGTATTGATGATGCGTCATGGTTCCCGCCTCCAGCAGCAGGAACTCCCTCTCAACTTTGTCAAGCTCCCTATGAGGACAAAACTCCTCGATTACGAGTTTCTTCAACTCTGGCCACCTCATTCTTCCAATTGCCCTACTACTCTCGGCTTGGATGATATTGTCCCACCAGCACAGAGCCGAGTCCACAAATGAATGAGTGGCAAACTTCACCTTCTGATCCTCCCGGCACTCGCTGATATCAAGTATAGCTTCAATCCCTCTCACCCACCGGTGAGCAGCAGCAGCATTGCCGTTGCCATCGAAAGTCGGGGGCTTGCATCTTTGAAATGCCCCATAGTTACAGCCTCGTACTGCCTCCGGAACAGGCTCTTCTTCTTCTTCCTTATCAGTTGAGACAACCGTCTCAGTCCTAGGTTGTTCCCTTACCCCCGAGGACCGGTTCCTCTCCATCCTTTCCCCTTCTCTTACAGCCTTTATTACTTCGATCACCACAGACGGTAAGATCTTCTGCATGACTTGATGAACCTTCTCTATGACAGCCTCCTTCACCGAGGCCCTTAAGTTAGCACTCTCGTCACCACCTTCCGGATGAGGGGTCTCGGGCTCTTCATGAGCCACCTCTTCAGCTCGAGGCCTTCCTCTAGTGACCCGTGGTCCAGCACCACGTCCACCATGACCTCCACCTCTAGAAGCCTTCGAAGATCTACCACCGGCCATCCTCTAACGCTATACGATTCAAACACTAACACGATCATTCAAGGTAATAGCTCAGTTTATAGCAAGTATAGTAAGTCCCTAATTACAGTGGCCAGTTGTGATTAGCCACTTACTTTACTCTTCATACCCCAAGCATTTCCTATCCTGACTACATCAGTATCTAAATCTACTAAGAAGCACATAAATCACATAACATGCACGCATAATACCGGTTAACATCAAGAAAATACCTGATGGCACATAGCTACTCGGTCTGGCATCCCTTCACTTTGTCCCATTTTCAGCTTAAGTTTAGGTTTCTTTTGAAAATTTTAACCCGTTTCACTTAAACTTTGGCTCTTATACCAACTTGTAAGGCCCCGTTCCCGGGACGCTATCAGTTGGACAATCATCGCACCTAAAACATATAATTTACATTTACAATTTCTAAAACATTGCAGCGGAATAACTTTAAACCATTTCACTATAATTGCTTTTGCAAAATAATACATTGTAGTTAACTATTACAAAATATCATAATTTGCATTACATCGCAAAAACATTATCAGAAATGAAATGGATGCCATCCAAAATAATCCAAGTAGCTGCCCCGTGCCATCCTCAGCAACATTACCTGCCAACTGGAAACACATAAAAGTCAGCGTTGCTAAGTGAGTTCTAGTTTTATAAAAATAAAATACTGTTCTTTCATTTAAAACCATTCTTTCTTTATATTCACATGTGATCATGCATCATACGTACACATAGATAATAATTTATTATTATCTTATCATCATCGTTCATAATCGCACATTTCGTACTTTCATCATCATCTTTCACTTCCATCTGGATCCTGTCTCATGCAATACCCCCGACTCATGTCCGAAGACCGACACAGCACCGGGGCGAGCATCCAGACATCACTCGGGTCAATCTCTTGGATTAAACCCCTTACGAGTCTGTTGTGAAACACAGTCACTCCCCTCAGCCTGCCATACAAGTCTTTTGTGACAACACGATCACTCACCTCAACCATGGCTAACGAATCTTTTGTGACAACACAGTCACTCACCTCATCCTGGCATACAAGTCTTTTGTGACAACACAGTCACTCACCTCAACCATTGCTAACGAGTCTTTTGTGACAACATAGTCACTCACCTCAGCCTGGCATACAAGTCTTTTGTGACAAAACAGTCACTCACCTTAACCATGGCTAACGAGTCTTTTGTGACAACACAGTCACTCACCTCAGTCTTGCTTGCAAGACTTTCATTACTTCATGCATTCATTCTTGCATGCATTCATTCATTCCTTACGTTCCCTTTTTCATTATCTTCAGCTTTACGTTACATAATACTTTCCATTTACTTTTCATAATCATACCACGTAAAGCCACGGAAAATAACATACGTAACAAGGGACATAACATAAACATAGCCATACCATACATAGCATCATCATCACATCACATATGACATCATAAAGTCAACTTACATTACCCCCGGGAACATCCCAAGTCAAAGCCTACACTTTACATTTTCCCCAAAATTTCAGAAAATATTCTAAGGCATAGGCGCATAAGCACTATGCTGGCGCATGGCCTATCAGACGCATGAGAACACTTAGGCGCATGGGGAACTTTCAGGCGCATGGGCACTATTTGGGCGCATGACCCAACACTTAGTCATTCTTAGGAATTTCTTGGCGCATGGGCACTATGCAGGCGCATGGATACTATTCAGGCGCATGGGTTTTGGTCGCATGGGACTACACTTAGGCAATTTGACCGTTGGGCCCATGGGCCAATTTCAGGCGCATGGGCAACCAACTCTCACTATCAGCATCATAATCAGTCCCAACATCATCAATTCAACATGTTCTAAGCTTATTTCTTACATTCAAAGCAACAAAACAAGAACATGGCACAATCATAACATCAAGAACACCCAAAATCATAACCCACCTGTTGGGTTCTTACAAGTTTTAACAAAGATGTTGAACCATTTTAAACATCAAACGCAGCGGATATAATGGATTTAAAAACTTGTTTTAGATGCTGAAAATAAACCATTTTATTTTCAAGAAAACAAACCCAAGAACAAGGATCATATATATATGTTAAAAGAAATGCTATCAAAGAAAACAACCATAGGATGTTCTTGAATACTACCTTTCAAGAACAAGGCAATACGAGATGGATAAAGATTAAAAAGATGATGCTCTTGAACGTAAACCTCAAAAGAAGAAAGTCTCAAGCTAGTATACCCACAAGCTCTTGCAAACACCCAACTTGTTAGGAAGTTGACACCAAAGACCCTTCTTACAAAACCTCTAGATCCGAAAATGGGAGAAGATAAATGGAGAAGAAGGAGCTTGCATGTGTGAGAGAGAAAGTGTGTTGAGTGTCTTAGTTGAACAAGTAAATGTCTTGCATAAAACAAGACAAAGGAATCCCAAGGCAACCACCAAGGGGCGGCCGAAATGGGTTCAAAATGGGTTCCCTCCCATTTTGAAAAACTCCCTTTTAATTCATTGTTAATAACTAATTAAGTTATATAATTAAACCAATTTTAATTTTATAACTTAAACACTCTTATATTTGATGTTATTTAACTTATTTAAATAACATTACAAATGATATCTCATGAACAAAATATCCATATAATTTGTTCTATCTCAAATGCAATAATTCAGAAAACCCATTTTCTAAATTGGTGTCAAAATTTATTTGCTTGATCATGTCAACAAATAAATATTTATCGGTGTTTGCCTAGCTTGTTATTGGGTATGACCCGACTTGGATCATAACGTACTAACCACATCAATCTTGTATGTGTCTTGGGCATATAAGATCCAACAATCTCTCACTTGCACAAGATTCATAGAAGATTGATGCAAGCAGTAAATACCACCTAACAACGGTTTACTACCCTTAATACGTATGACTAAGAGCCATTCAATAACATCATCCCCTTCAAGTATCTTACTCGAAAATGTTTTAGGTGAATCAATCATCTATCCTTTTGTCACAGATGTCATGTTAAATCTTAGAGACACATAATGATCATTCTCCATTGACTTAACTTTAGCAGGCCTTAGACATCTTACTCTCAACGAATAAGAGGGACAAATCCCATGTTGATTACATACGTCTCTTACAATCACCTCGTGCTATACCTGAATTTAGTCTTATGTACTGCCGTGTTTCAGAACAGCGAAGAACTAAGTCAAAGTATAATACCCGGTGAATATCAACACCCAATATATATCTCAGGTCAGAGGATACCAAATGATATTCGCCTTTACTCAAATTTACTTATGATCAATCAAGAAGATTCCAAGTAGTATTATTTGAGATGCAGGTCAGTCCAATATTTGTATCCCACAAATATCTATGAACTTTGGCAGCAACCCTTTGCTATATATTCATCCATATGAATATCCACCAATCCAAGTTCATAATAGTCTTACCCTCATACTTGTTCCCACAGGTATGAACAACTACGGACGTTTAGAGTAAATGATTTACTCATGGATTAAACATGCAAAATTGGAAAGTTAGTTGAAGCATTATAACCAAATAATTCATTCAAATAATAAAAGGTTCCAGTATCCAAATACAAAATTATAAGATCAAATCCAGTCACTAGAATATCGAAGTCCCATGGCACAAGTATGACCTTCATGCTTTGCCTTTTCAAGGAGCTTCGTGAGTGGATCCGCAATGTTTTGATCCATGTGAACTTTGCGAATACATATCTTTCCCTTTTCAACTTCATCCCTGATGTAGTTGAATCTCCGCTCAATGTGCCTAGTCTTTTGATGTGCACGGGGTTCCTTGATTTGAGCAATCGCACCCTCATTATCACAAAGAATTTCTAGGGGGTCCTGAATGGAAGGGACAACCCCTAGATCGGCAATGAATTTCTTCAACCATGCAGCTTCTTGAGCTGCTAATGAAGCGGCGATGTATTCTGACTCTGTAGTTGATAATGCCACCACATCTTGTTTAGAGCTCTTCCAAGAGACTGCTCCTCCATTTAGGATGAAAATGTATCCCGATTGTGATCGTGAGTCATCCCGATCAGTTTGGAAGCTCGCATCCGTGTAACCTTTTACCACGAGTTCCTCCTCACCAGATCCATAGATTAGGAACATATCTTTAGTCCTCCTTAAGTACTTAAGTATGTTCTTAACAGCCATCCAATGACTAGTTCCAGGATTTTGCTGGTATCGACTTGTCATGCTCAAAGCGCATGACACGTCCGGCCTAGTGCATATCATTGCATACATGATGGATCCTATAGCAGATGCATATGGGATTTCCTTCATTTTATCTTGCTCATCCTTTGAGCTTGGACATTAAGTCGTACTCAATATCGTTCCTCTTGGAATAGGTACCGTACCTTTCTTAGAGTTCTCCATCTTGAACCTTTTCAAGATCTTATCAATGTATGCACTTTGATTTAAACCTATCAACCGACTTGATCTATCCCTATAGATCTTTATTCCCAAAATGTAGGCGGCTTCACCAAGATCCTTAATGGAAAAACAGCTTCCAAGCCAGGTTTTCACACCTTCCAAGGTTGGAATGTCATTTCCAAATAGTAGGATGTCATCGACATACAATACTAGGAAAGTGATGATGCTCCCACTAGCCTTTTTATACACACAAGCCTCATCAGCATTTTTGATGAACCCAAATTTAATTACCTCTTCATCAAAACGGTGATTCCAACTTCTTGACGCTTGCTTCAATCCATAGATTGATTTCTTTAACTTGCATACTTTGTTAGGATGTTTTGGGTCGACAAAACCTTCAGGCTGAACCATATAGACATCTTCCTCAAGATATCCATTTAGAAAAGCGGTTTTGACATCCATTTGCCAAATCTCATAATCATAATGAGCAGCTATGGCAAATAATATCCTAATAGACTTTAGCATTGCAACAGGCGAAAAGGTCTCATCATAATCAACCCCTTGAGTTTGAGTGAAACCTTTTGCAACAAGTCTAGCTTTATAAGTATCCAAGTTTCCATGCATATCGGTTTTCTTCTACTTACTTCCAACTACCTTGGAGCTAAGAGGTGGTACAACCAAGTCCCACACTTGGTTGTCATACATGGATTGCATCTCAACATTCATGGCTTCAAGCCATTTGTCACAATCCAAATTGGACACTGCATCATGGTATGTGATTGGTTCATCGGAATCAACCACATAGCACCCATCCATGAAAAATCCATATCTTTCAGGTGGATTACTAGTTCTACCAGATTTGCGAACGTTTTGTGTGTATTGATCAACCATTTGATCATTCTCAACATCCTCATGTTGAGTGCTATTGTCAACCAAACGTGTATCGGGTTATGGTTCTTGATCCTCCTCAAGATCCACTGTTCTACTGCTAGCTCCTTCCATAAGGAACTTGGCTTCCAAGAACTCACCCTTCTTGGCAACAAACTCTTTTTGTTCCAATGGATCATAGAAATAATATCCCATAGAATCTCTAGGATATCCAATAAAAATACACTTAGTGGAACGACTTTCTAACTTGTTTGAGGTGGGAGTCTTTACATAAGCCTCACATCCCCACACCTTTAAATATGATAGAGATGGAACCCCACCCTTCCATGCCATATTTCAAAAGGTGTCTTTTCCACTTTTTTGGTTGGGGCCATATTCAAAATATGGGCCGCAGAGAGCAAAGCGAAACCCCAAAATGATAGAGGCAATGAGCTTCCAGCCATCATAGATCGAACCATATCTAATAGAGTTCGATTTCTCCTTTCGGACACACCATTGTGTTGTGGTGTTCCAGGTGGAGATAGTTGTGAGATAATCCCACAACTTCTAAGATGATCTCTAAAAGCATCACTCAGGTATTCACCTCCTCTATCGGTGCGAGAATTTTTATTGATTTGTTGAGTTGATTTTCTACTTCATTTTGGAAGGTTTTGAACATTTCAAAAGCTTCATCTTTGTGTCTTAACAAGTACACATACCCATACCTACTATAGTCGTCGGTGAAGGTAATGAAGTATCTTTCATTATACCTAGTCATTGGCTTAAAAGGACCACATACATCCGAATGTATGATACCTAATAAATCTTTTGCCCTTTCGGTTTTGCCACTAAAAGGTGCTTTAGTCATTTTGCCTTGTAAACAAGATTCACATACATCAAATGAATCATATTCACTTGCTTTTAAAAGACCATTCTTTTGAAGAGTTTGTATGCACTTCTTGTTTATATGACCAAGACGGCAATGCCAAAGATAGGTGTCACTCAAATCTAATTTGAGCTTCTTGGTGGTGGTTTGGTACAACGAGCTATCATATAATGTGTTTTCATGAACCAATTCATAAATACCATTAATAGGAGTAGCTTAAAATAAAAGATGTCATTTAAAGAAACATACGTCAAAACATAACCATATTGTCTTAATTGGGCAACTGAAATAATGTTCCTAGTCAAACTAGGAGCATACAAAACATTGTTCAAAATTGCTTCCAAACCATTTGGAAGCTTCAGGATGTAGTCCCCTCGAGCTTCAACTTGAACTTTTGCCCCATTCCCCATGTAGAGGCTAACATCCCCTTTCTGAAGTCTTTACTTCTTTTGAACCCCTGCAACAAATTGCAAATATGAGTCCCACATCCGGTATCCAATACCCATGTGTTAGAGGATATTAAATTGAGATCAATATGAATCATGAAAATTGTACCTGAGGTCTGCCCGGCATCCCTCTTAGCTTTCAACTCTTTGAGATGGACAGGACAATTTCTTGTCCAATGTCCTATCTCCCCACACTTAAAGCATGGGTCATCCGAAGCAACCTTTTGCTTCTTCTCCACTGGTTTTGGTGGTGGCACTTTTACCACTCCCTTTCCCTTTCTCCCAACGTACCCTTTACCTTTGGCAACACTTGCCTTGGATACGGGGTGAGGCCTCTTCTTGTTCCCACCTTCATTGATGGTGAGAACGGGTAAACTCCTTTTATCCATGGCCGCCTCGGCTGTTTTGAGCATAGAGTGAAGCTCAGTTATGTTCTTGTCCCAACCGTTCATGTTATAATTCATAACAAAATTGTCAAACCTTTTTGATAAAGAGTTGAGGATCAAATCCGTAGCCAACTCTTCCGAGACGGGACAATTCAGCCTTTCGAGGCGGTCTATGTGGCACTTCATCTTAAGTACATAAGACGAGACTGATTGGGTATCATCCATACGACATGCATGGAGTGCTCGAACCGTTTCGAAGCGCTCTACCCTTGCTTGTTGTTGGAACGTTTCCTTAAACTGGGTTATCATGTCGTATGCTCCATGATGTTCGTACTCCTTTTGGAGATCCGGAATCATACTTGCCAACATGAGGCAAGACACTTGGACCTAGTCCTCAGTGTATTTCACCCAATTCATGTAGGCCTCTTCATCTTCCTCATTGGGTTCATCGGGAATCGAATCGTCTAAGATATATGACCGTTTCTCTTGCTTGAGAACAATTCTCAAGTTTCGAAAACCAATCAATGAAATTGTTATGGTTTAGACGCTCCTTTTGGAGAATGGTTCTTAGTGATAGGGTATGGCGGATGGAATATCATTATTTTCATTGTTGTTGGTGGCCATCTACAAAATTTAACAAAGTTCAATTTTAGTATTTACGATATTATCATATTTAATTATAAATACCTTTTATGTGTCATACACAAAATAAAATTCTAGAATCCAACGTTACATTTAAATAGTGGTTAGGTGACCTTTATCCCATTATTTAAATTAACAAGGTAGTCAAAGTTTGACAATTGCAACCCTTTGTAATTTCTAGAGGTATGGGATCGACTTAAACATCATACGTATAGTCGGCATGTTAATCCCATCAACACCTTTTGTAAACCACATTGTAGGTGATCCATTTAATATGATTTGCAAATCAAGTTACCCTACTTACACACACATGTGAGTTTACCAATATAAGTAGTTAAGTGATCTTTATCCCACAAATATGGCATTCCTACCTCAAATCACAAGTTCCCTCCAAATGGTTAGGTGACCTTTATCCCATTAAGAGTTTTCAAGTGACTCAAGTGTTGTGTAAAAGGATGGTGATAAACTTGTTTTCAAAAGACATTTTAAGTTTTCATAATTCTAGTTTAGAAAACTCTATGTACCTTGTATTTGCATGCTTTCAAATACATGGTACCCTATGGTTCTTATAATAAAACCCCTTTTATTTTAAATCATTAATCCTTTTAATAACCTTTTATTAACCACTTAATGATTAAGAACCATTTATTTTCAGCTTGTTATGTTTATAAATTTGTTTGTAATGCATATCCATATATCAAACATCAAACATAAAACAAAACAACCAAACAAGCACAACCATTCAATCATAAGTGCATAACCATAGCCACTAAGGTGACCACACTTGTTTGCCATCACAAGTGTTGTCATTTGGTCTTTCCTAAGGGTTAATAATGACACATTAAAATGTGTCCAAGAACTCCCACTCGAATCCGCATCCAAATACTTCAAGTGTCCATGTCTTTTGAGTTCTTCCTTTGAATCTTCCCTTGAGTCTCCAACTTGTGCATCTTCTTTTACAAAACTCATATCCTAATACAATTTTTCTAATAAAAGAAATGCACCAAATCTATTTATTACATAACCAATGAATAAATAAATTACAACCCAAAAGATACAAACACCAAAATTATTATTACAACCCTTTAATGAATAAAACCAAACATGACAATCACATTCATCCAAATCCAAAACACATTAGGTCAAGGCTATGTTATGCACCAAAATATGTATCAAATACAACATCCAAGAACAACCATGAACTCCCTTTTAACCCTTAAAGTTCGGCCAACATAAACCCAAACTTTAGGGTTTAGACCAAACAAAACAATCAACCTCTTGATCTTAATCTTTCAAGGTTTATTCTAAAGCATGTAAGATAAAACATTGAAAGATAAGGGATTCATTCATCCACAACAAAACAGCCCCTAATGGGTTGAAAAAGTCCAACAAAACTAACTTTTCCTGGACTTTTGAAGCAAGTTTTCCACATAACCGGCTCTAGATGCCATTGTTAGGTTCTTACAAGTTTTAACAAAGATGTTGAACCATTTTAAACATCAAAACGCAGCGGATATAATGGATTTAAAAACTTGTTTTAGATGCTGAAAATAAACCATTTTATTTTCAAGAAAACAAACCCAAGAACAAGGATCATATATATATGTGAAAAGAAATGCTATCAAAGAAAACAACCATAGGATGTTCTTGAATACTACCTTTCAAGAACAAGGCAATACGAGATGGATAAAGATTAAGAAGATGATGCTCTTGAACGTAAACCTCCAAAGAAGAAAGTCTCAAGCTAGTATACCCACAAGCTCTTGTAAACACCCAACTTGTTAGGAAGTTGACACCAAAGACCCTTCTTACAAAACCTCTAGATCTGAAAATAGGAGAAGAGAAATGGAGAAGAAGGAGCTTGCATGTGTGAGAGAGAAAGTGTGTTGAGTGTCTTAGTTGAACAAGTAAATGTCTTGCATAAAACAAGACAAAGGAATCCCAAGGCAACCACCAAGGGGCGGCCGAAAATGGGTTCAAAATGGGTTCCCTCCCATTTTGAAAAACTCCCTTTTAATTCATTGTTAATAACTAATTAAGTTATATAATTAAACCAATTTTAATTTTATAACTTAAACACTCTTATATTTGATGTTATTTAACTTATTTAAATAACATTACAAATGATATCTCATGAACAAAATATCCATATAATTTGTTCTATCTCAAATGCAATAATTCAGAAAACCCATTTTCTAAATTGGTGTCAAAATTTATTTGCTTGATCATGTCAACAAATAAATATTTATCGGTGTTTGCCTAGCTTGTTATTGGGTATGACTCGACTTGGATCATAATGTACTAACCACATCAATCTTATATGTGTCTTGGGCATATAAGATCCGACACCATCCACATACACACATACACATTCATACGGGTACAAAACCCATTTCGTAAAAACATACATACATGCATTTCCAGCCCCAAAATCAGTTAAAACATGTAAAAAGGGGGTTCTAGAACTCACCTTAGCAGCCTTCGAGTATGACTTCCTTCAAACCCATTTTGCAAATGAGTTCAAGGACCTAAAATCCACCAAAACACACAACCCGAACACATAAGCATATAACTGAGGCATAGGCCGGCCAAGAACAACTTAAAACCAAGAATTCTTACCTTGAATTTGAATTCTTCTTCTTCCTTCATCACAATCCGAATTCTTCTCTTCTTCTTTCTCTCTCTAGAAAATCCAGTGAAAAGAAGTGTGCAGAAAGGTGTGGGCGGCCATGCCCACCTTTTGTACCAACTTTTATACTTTTTGTCCTTTTAACACATTTAGCTCCTCAACTTGGGTTAAATTGTGTTTTCTTCCTTTTTCTACACTTTTATTCTTTCTTTGTCGTCTTTAAAAATATCCGGGTGTTACACCATGCGCCTGAATAGTGTCATGCGCCCAAGATAGTTCTAAAAAAATGCCTAAGTATTGAGGCCATGCGCCTGAATAGTGATAATACACCCATGCAGTGCTGATGCGCCTGCATAGTCCTCATGCGCCTAGGACACTTAGAATATTTTCAGAAATTTTGAAGAAAGTTGAATTGTAGGGTTTGACCTAGGGTTGACCTGTGATTATTTACTGATTATTTTATTCATTTTTATTTTGGGTTTTGTGTTCCTATTATTATATTATGTGGCTTTATGTGGTTTGACTATGTACATGAAGTATTATCATTAATTAAGGGGAAAGATTAATGTTAATGAAAAGTTGAACATAATAAACAAATGAATGAATGAAAAGGCTTGCAAGCAAACAAAAGGAGGTTCACAGCCTAGGGTTGTTAGCTCAACTGCGTGTGGTTGTAAAACCCATGAGGATGCACGAGGGGTCAATCATTGAGATTGACGGGACCTTTTTTGCATACCCTAAGTGACTGGGCTAAGCTTCGTGATCCGTATACAGGGTCTAAGTATAGACCTTAGGCCCTGTATCCGCTTCGTGCAAAATGTTTGGGGTATTGCACAATTGTCCACATCGAAAGTGAAAAATAATAATGATGAAAAGGAAGGATTATGATGATGATAATGGAATGAACTGAATGTATGTATGGTGTGTGATCACCTGAGAAGGAAAGATACAGTATTTAAAAGTGTATTTTTGTATACAATCCTTACAAGGCATTTTTATGACTTTTAAACTAGAACTCACTCAGCAACGTTGACTTTTATGCATTTTCAGTTGGCAGGTAATATTGCTGAGGATGGTACTCGGGGAGGCTACTCGTCGGGGCAAGCCTGACATCCGTTCATGGTTAATATTATTGTTGTTTTGTAATGCAATCAAACGATCTTTTGTAACTGATAACAAACTTTTATGTATTGTTTAGCAACAGTGTTTATTGATTAATGAATGGCTATTTTGATGAAAATTCCGCTGCAATGTTTAATAACTATGTAAGTTTTTATTAATTGTGCTATGACAGTCCAACTGTGAGGTCTCCAGGACCGGGGCCTTACAAGTTGGTATCAGAGCCAAAGTTTAAGAGAAATAGGTAAAAACTTTCAAAACAAAACCTAAACATAAACTGAAAATGGGACCGAATGGAGGGATGCCAGTCCGAGTAGCTATGTGCCATCAGGTAATTCTTTTTATGATGTTAACCAGTATTATGCGTGCATGTTATTTGATTTATGTGCCTTTAGTAGATTTGAGTACTGATATAGTCAGGATAGGAAATGCTCGGGGGATGAAGAGTAAAGTAAGTGGCTAATCACAACTAGCCACTGTAATTAGGGACTTACTATACTTGACATAAACTGAGCTATTACCTTGAATGACCGTGTTGGTGTTTGAATCTTTTAGTGTTTTAGTGGATGGCTGGTGGTAGATCATCTAAAGCTTCTCGTGGTAGAACGCGGGGCGTTCGTGGTAGGCCACGTAGTACAAGGATCAAGACCAAGACTGCAGATGCGGATCATGCTGAGCCCAATCTTCATCACCCGAAGGGGGTGGATGAGAGTGCGAATTTGAGGGCCTTGGTGAAGGAGGCAGTGGTGGAGGAGGTTCACCAGGTCATGCAGACAATCCTACCGTCTGTCATGACTGAAGTGATCAAGGCTGTGAGGGATCATGATGAGGAGGAGGAGCTAAATGCTGGAGGGGGAGCCTCTAGTGATGATGAAGAAGTGGTGGTGCGGGGAACTGCGAAAGGATGTAGTTATGGGGCTTTTCAGCGATGTAGGCCCCCGACTTTTGACGGTAATGGTGATGTTGCCGCTGCTCATCGATGGGTAAGGGAGATGGAGGCTGTTCTGGAGATCAGTGAGTGTCGGGAGGACCAAAAGGTGAAGTTTGCCACTCACTCTTTTGTCGACACGACGCTGTGTTGGTGGGACAATATAGTCCACGCTGAGGGCAACCGGGCCATTGGAAGGATGAGGTGAGGAGAACTGAAGAGGTCGATGATCAGGAGTTCTATCCTCATCAGGAGCTTGACAAGATCGAGAGAGAGTTCCTCCAGCTGGAGGCGGGGACTAGGACCCATCAGCAATACACCGCCAAATTTAATGAGATGGCGAGACTGGTGCCTGAACAGGTGACACCGACATCAAGAAAGATCAAGCGGTATATTCAGGGGTTGCCATCTAACCTTCATAGGCATCTGATCACTGCCCGACTAAGCACCTTCAGGTCGGCAGTGAATTTGGCGGGAAGATTGTATGATGAATGGGAGGTGGCAGTGGTTGAGGTGAAGAAGGTTGATGGTGGTGGTAATAACTGGAGAGGAAAGAGATTTGGGCGTGGTGGTTTCACCCTGAATAACAAGAGGCAGAGGGTGGATAACCGCCGAGCTCTTACTGCACGCTCGGGGTCGAAGAAGTGTGACAAGTGTGGAAAGGAGCACAGCGGGGAATGCCGCTTGGGGTCGAATGTCTGCATCAAGGGTGGGAATCCCGGCCACAAAGCAAGGATGTGTGGGGTCCAACGGTGCTTCAACTGTGGTGAGTACGGCCACATTAGCAGAGACTGCATGAAGTCGAGAACCGAAAGCTCCGGGGCGAAGAAGAGAGCCGAAGAAGGAGGGCAGAGGGCGAGTGCTAGAGCCTTCACTATGACGCGAGAGGAAGCCCGGGTAGACCCCGACGTCGTGTCAGGTATGTTTCTAGTACATCAAATTTGTGCCTCTGTATTATTTGACTCTGGTGCTAGTAGGAGTTTCATATATGCTGCTTTCTGTGCTAAGTTGCCTGTTAGTAGTAGATGTATTGATGAGCCTTTTGATGTAGAAACTGCTATCGGTAAGTCTACCAGAATTTCTAGTATAAATGAAGACGGTGGTATAGAATTAGAAGCCATAGGTTTGCTGCTAAGCTATATGTGATGCCCCTAGGAGGACTCTATGTAGTACTAGAGATGGATTGGCTAGCAATCTATGAGGCAAACATCGTATGTCACAAGAAGATGATTCGATTGATTGCGCCCGATGGGAGTTCGATGACGGTTTATGGTGATCGCGTCACTACGGTCCCGAAGGTGATCTCGATGGCGGTGGTAGAGAAGTGCATGAGACGCGGATGTAGTGCCTACCTGGCCTACGTAAAGGATGTGGACGCATCGATACCATGATTGTCTAAAGTACCAGTGGTGTGTGAGTTCTCGGATGTGTTTCCCGAAGATCTCCCAGGAGTGCCACCTCATCGCGAGTTCGAATTCCAGATCGATCTGATACCTGGTGCTCAACCTGTTGCCAAGGCACCGTATCGATTAGCCCCGACAGAGATGAAGGAACTTATGGTTCAACTACAGGAGTTGATGGATAAGGGATTCATCCGACCAAGCATCTCTCCCTGGGGTGCTTCGGTCTTATTTGTTAAAAAGAATTACGGTAGTATGAGGATTTGTATAGACTACCGTGAGTTAAACAAGTTAACGGTGAAGAACCGATATCCCCTGCCAAGAATAGATGACTTGTTTGATCAGCTCCAAGGTTCCAGTTGGTTCTCAAGGATAGATCTTCGATCTGGCTACCATCAGCTGAAGGTAAAAGAACAAGACATTCCTAAGACAACGTTTCGCAAGCATTATGGACACTACGAGTTCCTCGTTATGTCTTTTGGTCTGACTAACGTGCCAGCTACCTTTATGGATTTGATTAACCGTGTGTGTCGACCAATGTTAGATAAATCAGTAATTGTGTTTATTGATGATATCCTGATTTATTCGAAGAGCGAAGAAGAACATGCCGGTCATATACGCGAGGTGTTGGAGACACTTAGAAGGGAGAAGCTTTATGCTAAATCTCTAAATGTGCTTTCTGGTTACGCGAAGTCCAATTTCCGGGTCATGTGGTCAATGCTGAAGGAATCATGGTGGACCCGGTAAAGGTTGAGGCAGTGATGCAATGGAAGTCTCCAAAGATGCCATCCGAGATTCGCAGTTTCTTGGGTTTGGAGGGCTACTACCAAAGATTTATTCAAGACTTTTCCAAGGTAGCCTCACCTTTGACCAAATTGACCCGCAAGGATGCGAAGTATGTGTGGGGACGAGAACAAGAGGATGCTTTTAAGGAGTTAAAGGCATGATTAACTCTGGCTCTTATCTTGACACTGCCCGAAGGGAGTGAGGATTGAGTGGTCTATTAAGATGCTTCTTATTCAGGACTGGGTTGCGAACTAATGTAACAAGGAAGAGTGATAGCATATGCATCCTGACAGTTGAAGACCCACGAAGCCAATTACCCCACTCATGACTTGGAGTTGGCTGCGGTGGTTTTTGCGTTGAAGATTTGGAGGCACAACTTATACGGGACAAAGTGCGCAATCTTCACCGACCACAAAAGCTTAAAGTACTTCTTTGAGCAGAAGGATCTCAACATGAGGCAAAGGAGGTGGTTAGAGCTGATCAAAGACTATGACTACGAGATCCATTACCACCCGGGCAAGGCCAACATAGTGGCCGATGCCCTTAGCCGAAAGGAGAGACCCGAGCCGATTCGGGTGAAAGCATACCAGTTAATAATGACCTCGGATGTGATGACGCAAGTCAAAGAATTTCAGGAAGAGGCGATGAAAGAAGATAGCCTCAACTCTGAATGAATGAGAAGTCTAGTCACAGAATTAGGAGAGAACACCCACTGGGTTAGAACCCGTTTTGGACGGATGTGGATTCCTCGGTATGGAGAACTACGTGGGCAAATTATGGACGAAGCTCATAAGACTAGATACTCCATTCATCCTGGTGCCACTAAGATGTATCAAGATATGAAGAAATACTATTGGTGGCCGGGTATGAAGCGCGACGTAGTAGAGTATGTGAGTAAGTGCCTTACTTACTTGCAAGTGAAGGCAGAGCATCAAAAGCCATACGGGAAGATCCAATCATTGGATATACCCGAGTGGAATTGGGAGCACATCACCATGGACTTCATCACGAACCTGACCCGTACTGCAAGGGGGTACGATACCATTTGGGTGATAGTCAACCGCTTGACAAAAGTGCTCACTTCCTACTGATCTGTGAGACGTATTCATCTGAGAGATTGGCGGATCTGTTCACCAAAGAGATTGTAGCTCGTCATGGCGTGCCGGTGTCTATTGTGTCACATCGCGACACCCAGTTTACGTCTAAGTTCTGGAAGAGGTTTCATGATACCATGGGGACGAGGCTACACATCAGCACAGCTTACCATCCTCAGACAGATGGTCAATCTGAGCGAACGATTCAGACACTCGAGGATATGCTTCGTGCGTGCGTGATCGACTTTGGAGGAAGCTGTGATGATCACTTACCGTTAGTAGAGTTCTCGTACAACAACAGTTATCACGCCAGCATTGGCATGCCACCATACGAGATGCTATACGGTAGGAGGTATAGGATGCCCATATATTGGGGAGATATTGGGCAGAAAGAATTGGGAAGTAATGAGGTGATCAAGGCTACGACTGAGAAGCTAGAAAGGATCAAAGCCTTTATGAAGGCCGCCAAGGATAGGCAGAAGTCGTATGCCGACAAGAGGCATAGACCGATCGAGTTCAACGTGAGTGATAAAGTCATTTTGAAGGTCTTGCCTTGGAAAGGGATCATCGGGTTTAGGAAGAGAGGCAAGCTGAGCCCTAGATACATAGGACCTTTCTGAATCATTGCACGAGTAGGAGAGGTGGCCTATCGATTAGATTTGCCTGATGAGTTAAGTGGGATTCACCCGACATTCCATGTATCTCATCTGAGGAAGTGCTTAGCTGACGAAGACATGATTTTACCACTGGAGGATATCGAAGTGGATGAACGGCTCAATTATGAAGAGCAACCAGTAGCAATCATAGATCGGAAGGAGAAAACGTTGAGGAATAAAGTGGTTCCACTTGTGCGAGTGTAGTGGAAACACCGAAAGGGTTCCGAGTCTACGTGGGAGACTGAAGAAGAGATGAGACAGCATTATCCACAGTTATTTAAAGAATGACGGGTTTCGGGGACGAAACCTCTCTAAGGGGGTAGACTTGTAACATCCGAAAATTTGGTCAACTAAAAAGAAAAGAAAATATTTTTAAGAAAATAAAAAAGAAGGCAAAGATAAGGTGTGTAAAGTGTAAATTTACACAAAAAGTCAAAATGCATGTATAAAAGGGGTATGGTCTCCCACACCCCTTTCTAACTGCTGCTGAAATCAAAGAAAAGGAAGAAGAAGCTGCATTTTCTTTCTCTCGGTTGTGAAGAAGAAGAGAAGCTAAAATCTTCAAGGTATGTGTGCTTACATGTTAATTGGCTCAGTTTCTTGGTGGTTTTACTTGTGCGAGGAAATTTCCATAGAAATTTCTAAGTAGGGGCTCTTCGCTCCAATAGTGCCCATGTGCCCAAAACTTTGCCTTAGTATATTAAGGGTAGGCCCATGCGCCTGAACAGTGTCATACGCCCCGGATAGTTCTAAAAAAATGCCTAAGAATTGAGGCCATGTGCCTAAATAGTGATAATGCACCCATGCAGTGCTGATGCGCCTGCATAGTCCTCATGCGCCTAGGACACTTAGAATATTTTCTAAAATTTTGAAGAAAGTTGAATTATAGGGTTTGACCTAGGGTTGACCTGTGATTATTTACTGATTATTTTATTCATGTTTTATGTTGGGTCTTGTGTTCCTATTATTACATTATGTGGCTTTATGTGGTTTGACTATGCTTATGAAGTATTATCATTAATTAAGGGGAAAGATTAATGTTAATGAAAAGTGGAACATAATGAACAAATGAATGAATGAAAAGGCTTGCAAGCAAACGGAAGAAGGTTCACAGCCTGGGGTTGTTAGCTCAACTGCGTGCGGTTATAAAACCCATGAGGATGCATGCGGGGTCAATCATTAAGATTGACGGGACCTTTGTTGCATACCCCAAGTGATTGGGCTAAGCTTCGTGCTCCGTATGTAGGGTCTAAGTATAGACCTCAGGCCCAGTATCCGCTTCGTGCAAAATGTTCGGGGTATTGCACAATTGTCCACATCGAAAGTTAAAGATAATAATGATGAAAAAGAAGGATTATGATGATGATAATGGAATGAACTGAATATATGTATGGCGTGTGATCACCTGAGAAGGAAAGATATAGTATTTAAAAGTGTATTTTCGTATTCAATCCTTACAAGGAATTTTTATGACTTTAAAACTAGAACTCACCCGGCAACGCTGACTTTTATGCATTTTCAGTTGGCAGGTAATATTGCTGAGGATGATACTCGGGGTGGCTACTCGTCGTGGCAAGACTGACATCCGTTCATGGTTAATATTATTGTTACTTTGTAATGCAATCAAATGATCTTTTGTAACTGATAACAAACTTTTATATATTGCTTAGCAACAGTGTTTATTGATTAATGAATGGCTATTTTGATGAAAATTCCTCTGCAATGTTTAATAACTATGTAAGTTTTTATTAATTGTGCTATGATCGTCCAACTGTGAGGTCTTCGGGAACGGGGCCTTACAACCAAGCATGAGTTTAAGAGGACAAGCATACCTACAATCAATATGTTCATGATTATATCTATTTTACTAGCAATTGCTTGCACTTTTGAAAGGTAAGATTGATATGATCCCAAGTAAGGTGTACTTCCTCTTCATGTACAGATAAGAAAATCAAAAATTACAAAAAAGATATATTTTCCTTTCAAAATTTTAAAATCTTCAAAGTTTTTATCCCATATGGATATAAACTTTAGGGGGAGTAATTAAAATTTAATGAAAATATTCACAAAAACACAAAAACATAAAAGATTTGCAAAATCTCAAAAATATTGTAATTACTTTGTATAGTTGTTGCTTTTGTTGAAAATATAAAATTAGAAAAATGGTTGTGTTGTTGTGGAAGTTATACTATAGTATCTTAGTATATGCAGAAATTTGGAAGCAAAAATGTCAAAGATCAGTCAAATCTAGGAAACTTGTATCACACCTGGTGTACAATTCAATCCAAGCAAGAATTGACAATCCAAGCAACAGCCAAAAATTCCTAAAAGTCAAAGCAAGAGTCATATCTTCATAAATGTGGGTAATATTTGTGTGCTAGAACTTATGAAAGTGAAACTAGTGCGGATATGTTATGTCTTTTGCATTTGTTTCAAAACAAATGCATACAACAATAGCATCATGGCAGAAAACTTATACAGACAAAATTTTGTTCAACCGCATTTCCTTAATGCGGATGGCATGATCAATGTGGGTAACATTGTTGTGTATTTGTACCAAAAATAAAACATATGCTTTCTGTCACACCCCGAGCCCAGGTAGGGTGGGACGTCACAGACTAGCAACAACATATGGTAGCGGAAACAAACCATCATAAGAGCACAAAAGGAGAGAACATCACATGGCATTATATTTAAAGAAAAACCGGGCTAGAAGTAGGTCTAGCCACCAATACAAGTACATAAATTCAACAATACAAATTGTTCCATGATAACCAAATTTAACTTGTTCCAAATGTTTTAAAACTAATCAAAACAAATGCCATGGGTCAAGGTGCTAGGTCGTCATAAGTCTTCTACAAAGGCCAGACCTTCATCACGGGTTACCTGAAACATGCTTAAAGAAAATTTTGTCAACTAAAAAGTTGGTGAATTCAAGTGCTTAAAATTTAAACACAAAAGGATTCAATAAAATCCACATTTGATTTAAAATTCAAAGTTTCATTGTTGTGGGGATCACAATCAACCCTGCACTCAGTCCCGGCTAGCCTCTTCAAAAGTTATGTTGTACCGGTTAATCCAGAAGGAAGAACTCAGCCTCATACAGTGGACCATACCTGCCAGATGGTTCACCATAGTATCTTATAAAAACATGTCACATGACACAAACGACCCCGAAGGATCTCAGTGTGGTACCCTTCTCGTTCATCACGGAAGGCACTGTGTGTGGGGGATTCCCTAAGTAGATCTACCCATATAAAACAAGCGGTTACACAAGTATTAATGATCATGATAAAAGTAAAAGCAGGTTCTAACATTTCCACAACATATATAATATAGCACAAAAAATAGTTCAGTTTAAACAGAGCATGCTTCATCCCAAAAACAGTAGTAAAAAGGGGACACTAGAACTCATCTTAAGTTTCAAGCAACGGTTTCTTCAAGTACCAGGAGAGTTTCAAGTCTAGCACCCTTCCATCAAGATTAAGTGATAAGCCACTATTTCTAAGGTCACACAAGGTGGACAAAGTGTGTTAAGAAGTTAAATGTTCAACTAGCTTATATTTGCTAAGGCTTGCATTTAAAAGTTTCCTTTTATTGAAAGCTAGGGTTTCTTAAGGGGAATTCATGTTTTTACACTATTAGGTCATTGACACAAGATAAATTAAGTTTATCAAGTGATTACCAGTCCAAGGGGGTCGGTTTATTGAAGTTTGGCAGACTTTACAGTTAAGTCCTTCAAGTTTCAAAATTTACATTTTCTACCCTAAAGTTTGATTCTTTACATTTAATGACCTTTATGACCAAATAACAGAATTTTGAAGTTAAATATTACATTATTAATAAGTTAAACTCCCAAATTTTCTAGATTTAAAATTTGAGTTGGTGAACATATGTTTTAAGTTACCGGTTACGGTAAAACTGAAGGTTTTTAACGGTTAAGCATTGAATCTTATAGTTTTATGTCTTAAAACTTTAAATACTATTTTAAGGACTTTTACCAAGCTTTATAATCTATCAATAATGTATTTTCAAGCCCTTTTTGTTGAAAGTCACATTTTTAAGTTTAACTCGTTAAAACGCGTTTTCACCCGAAACCGAACGTTCAAAAGGTGTTAGACCAAATTTTTCATCAACTTCAAGTCTTAGAGGTCTCAACTTACTTAAATAATATAATTTACCTATATTTTTGGTTTATCCTTTTATTTTCAAGATTCCTTCCAAAAGTTACCCGATTAGGGCCCGTTTTTAGCTAAAGATATCATTTAAATTGTCTTTTGACCATGTATTCAACAAATTCCGGTCCAAGTCACTTGGTTAATCCTTTTAGAGCCTGTAATACTTTTTAATATGGTTAAACTCTAAGTTTTCTTATTTTTAAGTCATTTTACCACCTTTCGGGTCCCAAAATGAGCTCAAAATGCTTACAATCCCTACTTTTATTATTTTTCAGCCTTTGACATCACTTCATACACCCAATAACATCCAAAAAATACTGAAATAATGATTCTACTCACATGTTTTTCATATAACCATAGAACAAGTTGTAGAATCGTGATTTCACCATTTTCACCCATTACACACATGTAAAACGTTATAGATCATGCTTAAACATTACCAAATCCTTTTGTAACTTTAAAAAAGGTTATTAAAAGGTTAGAAAACTATTTTTGAGCAGGTTACTATCTTTACTTCGGAGGGTTACAAGATGTGCAAGTTAGATGGTGCAAACATCACCCAAAAAGAGGGTTTTCATGGTGTAAATCGAGTTCCACCCATGGAATCACTAACATATCGAGTGACATACCTTCAAGGATGTTAGAATCTCCTCATGAAAAAGGTGATAACAGTAGACTTCTGTTAGAACA
Source organism: Flaveria sonorensis (assembly GCA_025506505.1). Lineage (NCBI taxonomy): Eukaryota > Viridiplantae > Streptophyta > Magnoliopsida > Asterales > Asteraceae > Flaveria > Flaveria sonorensis. The sequence continues at coordinate 19,588,872 of CM046437.1, read as the reverse complement.
AAGAAAGTAAAGTTTTTGGTGGATAAAAGAAAGAATAACACATGACATCGCTTGTTTCAGGTGAGATGAAATGCATCAAGATACTCAAAATAGCCTATGATGACTGGGTTTGAGAATGATATTCTCGGTTGATGTGACTCAACCTAGGATTGAATATGTGGACTGAGTCAATAATATAGTAGCGGAATTACTATATTAAAGAATATTAATTGCTGTAGTAAACGCTTGAATGTAAAAGAATCAAGAATCGTAGTAAATGTTGTAAAATATTATGGATATTACTGCTAAAATCAACAACACTTACAAAGTTAGGGTATGTGACCCTATTTATAGGCGTATTCATTGCCTGTACAAAAGACTAAACTAACACTGATCTATACAAGAGAATCTAGCCTAAGTACAAAATAAATATAAAAGTGTAAGTTGTTCATCCGCATTAGTCTATGCGGATGAACAAGTCTTAATCAGCATTTGTGTTTGCTCACCCGCATTAGTTCATGCGGGTGAACAAGTCTTGTCAGCATTTACTGTTGTTCATCCGCATAGACTAATGCTGGTGAACACTTCTTGTCAGGATTTCTTCAGTTCATCCGCATGGACTAATGCGGATGAACACTTCTGTTCAGCATTAGTTGTCTTGATCCACATTTGTTAATGCCGGTGAACAAACACTTGTCCGCATTTGTTCACTAGTCATCTGCATTAACAAATGCGGGTGCTTTATACTTGTCTTTTCTTGTCTTCTGTATTCTGTTGTTTTCTGTAACTGATGTTATCCAATGAGAACAACCTCCAACCACTTATTGAGTTGGCAAGTATGATCCTTTAAGGGTCTAACAATACTCCCCCTAAGGATTATACTACCTAGGTTCCTCAAGAGTGTGATGGTGGTGGTTGTTGTGAAGATTCTGGTCGGTCTTGATGTGATGTCTTCTATAGGACTGTTGTTGGAGAGATTGTTGCAGCAGCTTCATGATGTACCTCAGGTTCTGCAAGGGAAGGATTGAGGATTGCTTTATCATGTTTGAAAAATCCCTAGCTTCTTTCATTTTTTCTCTACTTAGCACATGAATCTTCATCTCACTCATTGTATGAATAGCAACAATGGGCATTTGTTTCAAAGAGATGGGTTCCTAAACTGAAATAGAAGATAACCCATCTCTATGAATCACCAGTGAACCATCAACATCAACTTCCAACTTGACTATGTTGCCCATCTACACAGGTAGTCTTTTCTTCTTCCTTTGTTCTCTCTTGTTGTTAATTCTATCAAAAGCAAGCTTCAATATCTTCACACACTTCAAAATAAACTCTAAATCATCTTTTGTAGCTTTATTTTTGAGGGCTCTGAAGTGTCTTGTGAAGATATATTGTATGTAAGACTCATCTAGTAGTCTGACCTCATAACCACTGAAAACTTTAATCTCTGGGGCTTCTTTTCCTTCCTACTTTCTCTTAATCACCAACTCATAGGATTCTTCATCATAGTATACATTGGAAATTGTTTTGGTTTTATGAGTTCCAACAATCATTTTTTTTCAATGATTCTGTTGGTTTCACATGCAGCTCAGGGAACACTACCTCTTCTGCCTCTCTCTTTCTTCTTTGCTCAAGGGGATTTCTGAAAGATTTGTCTTTTCTAGTACAGATGGCTTTTAGAGACTTGAAGTTGTTGGTTCTCTTAAACATCTTTAGAATATCCTCAAATTCATAACCCCTGTACATTCCATCACAGTTGATTAGATCTAACTCAGTCAATTCTTTTAAGTCATGGACCTTCATGGCATTGACTAAGGCTGTATATTTTGTAAAGAATTGCACCAGGCCTGAGATTCTCTTGACCATGAACATATTCCAGCTCCTATCATACTTCCAGGTAATGATTTTGACATCTGTTTTGCCTTTGGGAGTAGATACCCCTCTAATCATCTCAGCAGTGGTTAAACCCTCTTGAAGTTTCAGTTGTGAAGGTTCAATGAACCACTCTGGGTTTTTATGCAAAATAGGGGCCAGAACATCTTCGTCTTTTGTAGTCAATTGTACATCTTGTGCAGAAGATCTTGTTCTGGGCTTCTGGGCAATTACTTCTTCTTCAATTTCCTTCATTCTATCTTTCTTTTCATTAATCATTCTTAACATAGCAGCCCGAAGTGAATTAGTCTTCATGTTTCCTAACTTTCTTTTTGTAAATCCCTGTTTGTTGAGATAATCCTTCATTTCCCTATCTGACATGTTATAGGGATCAGGAAAAACAAACTGTTGGACATCTTTCTTTGCTGTTTTAAGGGAGGATGTTGGCTTTTCAGTCTCTTTTGTTTTCTCATATTCTGTTACATATGTAGGATGTAGCAGCTTTTCCATCTTCTTTACCTCCACAACAATCTCCTCATATGTCATGTTAAACACAATGTCAGCATCATAACCATAATTTATCAGATACATGGCATAAATCATGAGATCATCTGACTTTGCTTTTTCAATCCTGCTTTCTCCAGATGGCTTAATAATTGATGGACTCCTCATGTCATCATGCTTCTTTGTTTGTTCATCTTTAGTTTCTCCTTCTTCTAACATAATCACTTCCAATGTATGCTGCAACTCCTTCTCGGCTTGTTCATGTTCATCTAAAAATTCAGCAATTACTACCAAACTCCTAGGATCATCTTTGGTTTTCTTCTTCGGTTGTTCTTCCTCAGCCATAGGAAGTTTTCCTTTTGCTTTTTCAGTCAATTATTTCCTTTTTCTTGTGTATGTGATTACTCTAGGTCCTGATGATAAAGCTACATCAGTTTTGGCCTGTTGTTTTTCTTCAACAGCCTTAAGCTCAGCAGTGATTCTTTGTTATTCAACTTCTTGTCTGTTCAATTCAGCTGTTTCCTTTTTTTTGAATTCATCACAAAGTCTATTGATTAAATTTTGTTGTTCATCAGTCAATACAACAGGAGGAACAAGCTGCGCTGTCAGTTCTTCTATTGACACACGTTATGATGGAATTACAATTATAGACTCAGAGGGGGATTTGGTGTTTTTGATGTAATCCCATAATTCCTTATCTATAATGAATTCACTTGAAGAGAATCTATCCATGTCGTCTATTAGTTCTTTCATCATGGCCTGTTTTTCAGTAGATGGATTAGAATGTACTACCATCTCCCAGCAATCATCATCCATAACACCACTGGTTTCTTGCTGTTGTGAATGAACTTCCTTATCTGTTTCTTCAGCTTCATGTTCTGTTGCTTCTCTTTCAAATTCAGCCTTTAATTGATCAATCAGTTCCAATTCATCAATTCTTTTCTTCAAAGCCTCATTTTGTTTGTTCAGATCAGTAATAAGTGGCTTTTAACTATTTGATCTCCTCATCTTTTGTTCTCAAATCAGCATCATACTTGGCTTTTAATTCACTCAGTTCTTTCTCCTTTTCATCCAACTCTAGGATTCTATCATTGATTATCCCTGCCCTTCTATCCAAAGTCTTCTCCATTCTAGACATTTTGGCTAAGAGATCAGATATCATCCTATCCTTTTCATCAGGTCTGTTCACCTCTGATTCTACAAAGCTCTCAGAAGGAGCATCTTCAGAGACAAGTTGTCTCTGTGGTAGAGGCACAGTATGTTGATTATCTTCTTCATCATCAAAAGATTTAGAAGATTTTAAGGAGCTGGTAGATTCACCAGAACTCCCAGCCTCAGCAATTGCTTCAGGTGGAGAACTACCTTGTGAATCTTCTTGTATATGAATTAGAGAGAATGATTGTGGGATAATGGGATCAACCCTCAAAGGGGATAAAATAGCAGCTTCTTGTAGTGTTTCACCAGTATGAGGATCACCAATCAAAGGTGACATTGGTATAATGTGTTCTTCAGTTTCTGCATGCTCATCAACATGGTGTTGATCATGAGCAGCAGCCTGCTCCAGTGATTGTTCTGGAGCTTCTTCTTGAACATTTACTTCATGAATTGGTTCATCATCAGGAACATCAGCTGCCATTTCTTGTGCAGGTTCTTTAATAGGAATATCATCATGTACAACCGGTTCTTAGTGTTGTAGTTGTTCCTCATCCATTGGCACATCATTTTGGGGATCTATTTATTGTTGCATCCAAGGTAAGAGTGGAATGAAAGCACCACTATAGAAGTTTCTTGGATCTCTCTTCTTCATGTACTTCAAAGATTTGGCATTATAATGAGGAACTTCAAGAATGGGGCCTTCTAAAACCAGATCAGGAAAGGCTTCATTAATAAGACACTAAATGAATCTGGGGTACATTAAGAACATGTTCCTTCTCCCCTCTTGAATATTTGACATCATTCCATTAAAGACATATGCTGAAAAGTTGTAGGGTCTGTTAGAGCAGAGGGCACAAACCAGTGAAGATGTACTTAATGGTATGTCATTCCACTAAGTTTTTCTTTTAGATAGGCAGTGTTGGATATAATGAATGAGAAACCTCCACTGCACATCTACCAATCCTTTCACTATCTGTTTTGCCTTAAATCCTCCCTCATATCCAATGTTAGCAAAGAATGAAATGATATCTTCTTCATCAAATTCAGTTGGATAATTTGGATCATCTTGAAATTGAAGGCATTCTCTAACAGATTGTTCTGATATCACCAGAGTGTGATTATCAGATATTCTTCCTGAGATTGCTTTCTCTCCATCAATATCCAAAGTTTCTGCATTTCCCCAGAAAGATCTGATGTAATTCTCATAGATTATAGGTCTCACTGATATCGCATGAGCCACTCTTATTATGGCTATGAACCTGATCATGTCTTTGAGTCCCTCAGATTCTGGGACATCAGAATCAAGAAAACCACTGACATTATGGAGCTTGCTCCAAGTCAGGTTAGCCATTATGTAATCTGCACATAGAGAGTATGAATTAGTGAGAATTGTGTGTGATTTGATCAATTTTGACTTTTTAGGTCAAAATGAATTCTGCTTGTTACTGTTACATTAGGTTATTTGACCTGATTTTGATTTTTCATGAAGAACAGTTCCAAATTTTGTTTCTTTGAGTTGGGATATACTGATTTTGATTGTGTTTTAACAGGTTGTGCTGTCAACATTTTTATACACCAGTATCCCCTGTTCATCGATGTTTTATGTGTTCTTAGAACCACATGAAATCTTTGAAGTTTACACCGATCATTGGTTTTAATGAACTCTGTCATTCATCTAAATCTAGTGTTCTTGAGTGTATTTGAATCACTTCACAAGATTAGGGTTCCATTTCAGGATATTTTGGTTAGACAGTCAAAGTTTTTCAGAATCTGATGATCACCTTGTGGTTGATAATACTTCGATTTAACAGACAATGTTGTTTGTTTTGATGTTGGATTTGAACAAAATGAAGCTTGATCAGTGTAGATTCGAACTCCGAAGAAGAACGGTTTTCTGGCACTCGACTCACTATAAAAGTTCACTCAAAAATTTGAAAAGTAATAAATGACTCACATTAAATGAGTATTTATAATACATTTCATAATTTTCACAAAATTTTACAAGTGCAGAAAATTTTGCTACTGTAGCAAATGCGGTTACAGAATTTCAATGGGCGCATTCACTGTAGCAAATGCTGATGAACAAACTAGCATTTACTGTTAACGAATGCAGAAGGCCTAATTTTACCCATCCGCATTTACTGTAGCGAATGCGAGAGAACAGATTACTTGTCCGCATATATTGTGAAAAATGCGGGTGAACAAAGTGATCAGCATTCACAGTAGCAAATGCGGGTGAACAAATGACTTGTCCGCATTTACTGAGACAAAGCGGGTGAACAAAAGACTTGTCCACATTTACTATAGCTAATGCGGATGAACACTTTTTTTGTCCGCATTAGTTTACTTGTACAAAAAAAGTTACCCGCATTGGTTAAATGGCAGGGTTACCTTCACCCAGCATTAACCAATGCACTTACCCGCATTAAATTTTGTACTTTGTCAATTACTGTTTTTGCAGTGGCTGAATCTGATTGGTTTGTACAGCTGCTTCTGATTTATGAAGATGAGTCTGCATTTTTGTTGTTTTCCAAAGATTTTGCAGATTCAGAGATTGTCAATTCTTGCTTGGATTGTCATGTATCTTTTATGTGACACAGATTCCCAACTTGACTGATTTTGGAGCATATGTATTTTCTGAAGCTGATTATGGAGTAATTTTCATACAGACACAATCAATTTGACAAAGTTGTCAATTTAATGTTTGCAAATTTCATGTTTTTGTAAATATTTCCTTTTAAAATTTTATTACTCCCCCTAAAGTTTATATCCATGCGGGATAAAAACTTTAAATAAAATTTATAAAATTTTAGGACAATATTTCTAACTTGTTTAATTGTTTTGCACTTTTGTTTGAAATTTTGGGATCACAACAATCTTATCTTTCATAAGTGCAAGTTGTCATGAACTTATTGATTGAAGGTATGTTTGTCCTCTTAAACTCAAGCTTGGTCAATATTGTAATGCATGTGATTTTTATCATTTTTTGATTTAATAAAACATTCAACATGAACCTCACACTCATAAGCATAGCAAGGTCAACTATCCTCATGTACTGTATGGTAGAACTTTCTCACAACTTTCAATACCTGGTCATTTAATTATGAAACCTCATTCATTTTGGTAAGGGGGATCCACTTTGGGATTCTTTTACCTGATCCTTATTTTGTTTGATCCACACTGGGATTCTTTTTGCTCTTCACTTTAGAAGGTGATCCACTTTTGGATTCTTTTTGTTATATTCTGTTTTATTTGTCACCCGTATTGGATGTGTTCCACATTGTGACTCTTTTTGGTTCTAGACATCAGCACTATGTGCTTGTTTCCCCAGGTCTTTGCTCAGTAAAACAAAGGAGAAACTGATGTGAATGAGATCCATAAGGTACCATGAGCTGGTGTGTTTAGGTTACTTCACATACATACACTTGGATAGGTTAGATACATACATGCTCTGAGATGATGCATTCACAGTTGAATGTCATCTTTAGTGTATCACAGTATTTATCTTCTGTTTCAAGTTGATCCTACCCTCATATCAGGTAAGTCATGCCAGTCTTTCAAGATATTGAATTAAGCACAGTGAATGATATAACGACTGTAATTATATCATCTCCCTCAAGAAGTACAAAACAAGGACTTCAACAAAAATTGATTTCTTTTTGTAATTTTGTGAATTTATTGAGGTTAATCAAGGTTAATCATGCTGATTGATTGGACTAAGAATTCAAACCGACTTGGGTCAAATGCCTTAGTAAACAAATCAGCTAGCTGATTGTCTGTGTTAACCTGAATCAGCTTGATTAAACCTTTTTCAGCACAGTCTCTCAAAAAGTGATATCTAATTTCAATATGTTTTGTTTTTGAGTGCTGAACAGGATTGTTTGTTATGAAGACCGCAGCAGTGTTGTCAATATGAATTGGGGTGTGCAAGAAATTGAAACCATAATCAAGCATTTGGTTTGGAATCCAGAGAACTTGAGAGCAACAAGCTGATGCAGCTATGTACTCAGCTTCAGCTGTCGATACAGAAACATTGGTCTGTTTCTTGCATTGCTATGACACCAGTCTGGGACCAAGAAATTGACAACCACCAGATGTGGATTTTCTGTTAAAATTGCATCCCTCGTAGTCACTGTCGGTGTATGTATAGAGATTGAAGTCTCCATTCTTTGGATAACATAGTCCAAGAGTAGGTTTTCCCTTAAGATATCTAAATATCCTCTTGACTACATTCACATGAGATTCCTTGGGATCTGCTTGATACCTAGCACATACACAAACACCAAACATAACATCAGGTCTACTGTCTATTAAATACATAAGTGAACTAATCATGGATCGATAAAGAGTCTGATCCACAGATTTGCCATCTGTGTCTGGGCCAATCTTCACTTTTGTATCAACAGGTGTTTTGATGGACTGACAGTCTGCAAAGTGAAACTTCTTCAACATTGATTCCATATATTTTGACTAGTTGATGAAGATTCCACTGGATGTTAGTTGTATTTGAAGACCTTGGAAGACTATGAGTTCTCCTATAGCACTCATCTGAAATTTTGAATGCATAAGATCTTCAAAGTCTTTGCAGAGTTGTTTGTTGGTGGAGCCAAATATGATATCATCCACATAAATCTGGACAAGCAGCATCTCATTCCCTTTTCTCTTTCTGAATAAAGTCTGGTCAATCTTCCCTCTTTCATAACCATGGTCAAGAAGAAAGGATTACAGAGTCTCATACGATTTTTGAGAGGCTTGATGTAAGCCATACAAAGCTTTATCAAGCTTGTATACCCTGTGAGGGAAATCAGGATCCTTAAAGCCTGGAGGTTGACTCACATAGACTTCTTTAGAGATCTTTCAATACAAAAATGTACACTTAACATCCATTTGATAAACTGTGAATTTCATGGATGCAGAGTACGCAAGAAAGAGTCGTATGGCTTCTAATCTAGAAACAGGAGCAAACACCTCATCATAATCTATTCCTTCTTCTTGTGTATAGCCCTATGCTACCAGTCTTGCTTTGTTTATGATGATGATCCCTCTGTCATCAGTCTTGTTTTGGTACAGCCATCTGGTGCCAATAGGGTATTGACCTTCGGGAAGATCCACCAGCTACCATACATCCTGTTTTTTGAATTGTAGCAATTCTTCCTGCATTGCCTCAATCCAGCTATTGTCTTGAAGAGCCTCTTTGATGTTTTTAGGAACAGTTTGACACAGAAAACAAGAAAACAAACAGATGTTTGCAATACTTGACTTGCTTCATGTCACCCGCTCATCTAAATCACCAATAATGTCGGACACTGGATGATTCTTGTGTGTCCTGGTAATTGGAATCAAATCACCATCAATGGAAACATCAAGATTGGAGACATTCAGATTATCTTGGTAAGAGGCATCTTGTTGTTGTAGTATGGGAGAGTGATGACCAGAATCAGAGGGTACGACATCTTCAGCTTCAGCAGCACTCTAAATACTCTCATTATTTCCATCTCTGTTAGAATTAGCTGGTGCATGAATTGGTTCTGAATGTCTCACTTCAGTTGAAGGTTCAGCTAAAGGAGATGGCATTGAACTGCGACCAGCATTTGTTGAGATACTTTCATTTGTAACTTGCCGGATAGGATCAGCTTGTAAGGGCACTTTTTCATTGTCTTGATCAGTAGGAGGAATCATTGGGAAGTCTGTTCTTCTTTCAACTGACCCTGATGTTCCTGCATTTGACAAATTGAACTGATTAAAAGATCTTGTAAATGAATCAATATCAAACAACCAGTCAAGACCATTTGATGATTTGGGAAACGAATGATCATTGAATTGAATATTTGTTGATTCATCAATGATGTTTAATCTAGCATTAAACACCCTAAAAGCCTTAGACACTGAGGAATATCCCACGAGGAATCCCTCATCAGACTTAGGAGCAAACTTTCCTAAACGGTCACTGGTGTTCAATATTGAGAGATCCAATGAATGGTTTTCTGTGAACAAGAAGTTCATAAGGAGTTTTATTGTGTTCTTTGATAATCAGAGTTTGATTTTGCATAAAACATGAAGTGTTAACTGCTTCTGCCCAAAATGTAATAGGCAGTTTTGCATCAGCTAGCATTGTTCTTGCTGCTTCAATTAGTGTTCTATTCCTTCTTTCAGTAACTCCATTTTGTTGGGGAGTACGAGCTACACTGAACTGATGAACAATGCCTTTTGTGGTGCAAAATGAACTCATGCTTTCATTTTTAAATTTCGTCCCATTGTCACTTCTAATAGATTTTACTTTTAAATCAAGTTGATTTTCAATTTTCGTGATAAAATCTATTATGATTTGGGGAGCGTCATTCTTATGAAGTAGGAAGAAGACCCATGTGAATCGGGTAAAGTCATCAATGATCACTAAACAATAATGCTTCTTGCCAATACTCATGACGTGAGTCGGCCCGAAGAGATCCATATGAAGTAACTTCAATGGACAATTGTTAGTGTTCACAAGTTTTGGCTTATGAGATGATTTATGTTGTTTTCCTTTGAGACACGCGGTACAGTGGTCAACAAAATGAAATTTCTTTTGAGGAAGACCAATTACATGGTTCCCTTTGACCAATCTATTCATATTTTTAAAATTCATGTGTCCTAAGCGTGTATGCCAAAGTTGTGATTCATCAAATGATTCTTTAGACAATAGACATGTCTCTTCTGATGGACAAGCAGAACTAAGGTTCAAGACATATGTATTATTCTTCCTCGATGTCTTCAAGACAACCCATTCTTCAGGAATGTAAAATCCTGGTTTCAAGATGTAGCAATGAGTGTTGATGAAATGAGTAGAATATTTCTTTTCACAAATTGGGATACACTGCGTAGATTGAAGTTCAGCTACTCGCACTAATTGACTTTGTCAAAGCTCAAAATCCCATTCGTCACTGAACCTTCTCCAGTAATTCTACCGCCCTGTGAATCTCCGCCAAATGCCACAGTAGTTCTTGAATGTGCTTGAAGTCATGAAGGAGGGAAGTATCTCCTATCATGTGTCGGGAGCATCCACTGTCCATGTACCATAAGCTATTGGACCTGTATGAATAACCCTACAAGCACAAAAAGAACTAGTTAGAATGAGGAACCCAAGCCATAATGGTCTTGGGTTGTCCTTTGGCATCGATCACTGTTACTTCTTGATACTTTCCTCTTGTGTGTGTTTTAGAGGAGGATGATTTCAGCCCTTTTCTTTTGTTTCTTTGTGGTTTCAGTTCATCAATTTCATCTGATGTGTCAGAGGAGTATACAAACCTTTCCTTCTGATTTTTGTGCAAAGGATGAACAGATTTTTGTTTTTCAGAAATCACTTTGATTTTATACTTTTGATGAGAATTTGGTGATTTGTTTAGGTTTGTTGGACTTTTGAGTCTGACCTTGTCAGTTGGAACCGATGAAATGGGCTTGTGTTGTGAATTTTTCAATCCTTTTTTATTAAAGTAACAATCAATTGTATTATGATTGGTCATATCACACAATGAACAATATTTGTTAAAATGACAGTTTTTTGTTGAGTGATTGTTCATGTCACAGATAGAGCAGTACTCAGTGAAGTAGCACTCAATTTTTTTGTGATTGGTCATATCTCAGAAATCACAATACATTTGACTGTCCTTTAATTTTGGAACAGAAGTCATATCAGTCTTTGGAATGCCAACAGATTGTTTCATAATTCTGACTTGCTTTGTTTTTGTGGACGGATGATGCTTCTTTCTGTATTCCCTTATTTCCCTATCGAATTGTTCTATCTGTTCTTTGTTGAAGATATCAAACCCACTTCCTTGTTTGATATTTGATGAAGATGGTGAATCATATTTCACTTTAGATTTTGAACAAAAGTGGTTTTTCCTTTGGTAATTACGGGAACATTGGTTTTATCCTTGAAGTTCAATGAAACCCTGTCTGATTTGCTTGAATTTTTAGGAGATATAATCTCATAATCAGATCTGCTTTCAGTAGATGGTTTCACTGAGCATTCAGTAGCGTGATTCACTTTAAGATTTTGAGGAACAAATTTTACAAAAGGCACAATTGATTTGACTGGGCTCTTTGGTTTCTTGATAACCATAGGCTTGTCTGAGCACTCTTTGATTTTGATAGGATGACCTAATCTGATTTTATCCTCATCAGTTTCAATGTAAACACCTGGTTTGTTGTGAGGATTTGTTGTTTGAGAAATCATTGATTTGGTTTTAATAATTTTAGATTCTTTTGTATCTGATTGAGTAAGTGACTCAGGCATAACAGTGTAGTTATCATTATATGGAGGAGGACAAGTTTTGTAGCCTATCCCAGTCATATCTTTTGCCCCCTTTTGAGACACAAGTAACTCTTGTAGCTTGACGGATGAGACCTGAAACTTTTCAAGTTTCATTTCAGTAGCTGATTGCTCAGCCTTTGATTTGGTCAACAATTCAGTTAACCTCTCATTTTCAGCCACGAGAGTGTACTTTTCACTATGGAGTGTTTCCATGTCAGACAACAGAGAGTTGATTTTAACTTCATAAATTCTCATTTCTTGTTTTAACATCTCTGATTTCACCTTTTCTTCTCTTATTTTATTAGCCAATTTGTGATTGTGTTCCCTGTACCCCTGTACTTCTAGAACACAGTTTTTAGAACATAGATTGGATTTTACCTCAGATGGCATTGGAGTTGGTCCATCATTGATATGTGCCATAAGTGCATTATTCTGAAACTGTGGTTGAACTTCCTCAGCATACACGCTCCAATCACAAACTCCATCTTGTCTGATGATAAGTGCATTTGAATTTTGTTGATTACTTCCTTGAGATTGATGAGTTAGCAGAGGTTGTCTTTTCTGAATTGGTTGTTACTGATTTTGTTGTTGGTGAGAATAAGAGTTGCTTGGCTGAAAGTTGGTGTTGTGTTGAGAAGCATGCTGGCCATGTGAGGGTCTTTGAAAATTGTTGTTGCTTCTCTTGGGAGAGTTACATTCCCGAGAGAAATGACCACTCATTCCACAGTTAAAACACTTAACTTTGGATTTGTCATATTCCAGCTTTGTATTCTCATTAAGACTCAGTTTCTTCCCTTTTCGAAAGAATTTCTTTGCTCTCATAGCAATCATGGCCATCTTCCATTGCAAATCCATTTCTTCAACATCATTAGGATCCATTTCTTCTAGGTCAACTTGAATCAGATGAGCTGATGTGAGTCTCCCTCCAAGGTAGGCTTCAAAGCTAGCAACAAAGGCATTGTAAGTTGCCTTTTGTTCTTCAGATTTTTGATCATGCATGTTGTTAGGAGATACAGTGGGTTGGGCAGAAGATGGTTGTTTTTGTGGTTGTAGAGCACCACAAAATCCTGTTGTTCTTGGTTGATCTCTTGATGACAGAAAGTCTTCTTCTTCAGTAACAAAGGCATTTTCAATAGAATGAGTTTCAGATGGAAACTTGTAAGCCTCAATGACTTGAGGTCCACTCAGATTTCTGCTCCTTTCATCAAGTTCAAGAGCCTCAATTTTTGCAATCATGATATCCAAGCTAATACTCTCCAAATCAAGAGTATTCTTCAACATTGTAACATTCTGTTTCCAGCTTTCAGGCAAGCTGTGCAGTATTTTCTTGTTTAGTTCCTTCTCTTAAAGTGACCCCCATAATTTCAAGGTCATTTACAAGTTGCACAAATTTGTGAAGCTGTCTGGAGATAGACTCTCCTTTGGTATGATGAAATGTCTCATATTGATTTATCAACTTGTCTTTGTTAATTTCAGTAACTTCACGGCTTCCCTCACACATAATCTATAAAGCATCCCAAACACCCTTAGCTGTTCCATATTTTTCAAATCTTTTTAGAACATCCATTTTCAGTTCTTGTGTAAGTATGGAATAAGCTCTAAGATCAATCTTGATTTTCTTATATTCTTCATCATCAAGCATTAAGTTTGGATCTTCAATGGGAATTCTTGCAGTTTTGTACTGAGCAGCTTGATCAGCATTTAGAGATAGTGGAATGTAGGGACATTTGCAAATAGATATCTAGTAGTCAGGATCTACACCTATAATGTAGTTTCTAAAATGAATTTTCCACTGCTTAAACTCAGATTTGTGTTTAAGCATAGGAGGTTTGGATGCATGACCAATTTCAGGATGATTATAGGAATCCATGTTAGTTAGGCTGATTTTAACTTGTTGAATACTGTTTTAAGTTGATTTTAAGTTCAAACAGCGTGTTTTTCTTCAAATCTTCTGTTTTCTGTTAAGAACAGGTCTGCTAAGTTTAGATCTGTTGATTTGAAGGAGTTCTAAGTTCTTGATTTTGTGTAGTTGGGTTCAACAGCAGCAGATCTGAAGATTTTGTACTTTGTGGTGTTCGATTACAGTATGTTTGTTTATCAGAAGAAGAGATCTTGTTGATGAACAACTCAGTCTACAGTTCAATCGATTTTCACCCAAAATCCAAGATGATTCTGTGATGAATTCAAGTGCCAAGGCTCTGATACCAATTGACTGGGTTTGAGAATGATATTCTCGGTTGATGTGACTCAACCTAGGATCGAATATGTGGACTGAGTCAATAATATAGCAGCGGAATTACTATATTAAAAAACATTAATTGCTGTAGTAAACGCTTGAATGTAAGAGAATCAAGAACCATAGTAAATGTTGTAAAATATTGTGGATATTACTGCTGAAATCAACAACACTTACAAAGTTAGGGTATGTGACCCTATTTATAGGCGTATTCATTGCCTGTACAAAAGACTAAACTAACCCTGATCTATACAAGAGAATCTAGCCTAAGTACAAAATAAATATAAAAGTGTAAGTTGTTCATCCGCATTAGTCTATGCGGATGAACAAGTCTTCATCAGCATTTGTGTTTGCTCACCCGCATTAGTTCATGCGGGTGAACAAGTCTTGTCAGCATTTACTGTTGTTCATCCGCATAGACTAATACGGGTGAACACTTATTGTCAGCATTTCTTCAGTTCATCCGCATGGACTAATGCGGATGAACACTTCTGTTCAGCATTAGTTGTCTTGATCCGCATTTGTTAATGCGGGTGAACAAACACTTGTCCGCCTTTGTTCACTAGTCATCCGCATTAACAAATGCGGGTGCTTTATACTTGTCTTTTCTTGTCTTCTGTATTCTGTTGTTTTCTGTAACTGATGTTTTCCAACGAGAACAACCTCCAACCACTTCTTGAGATGGCAAGTATGATCCTTTCAGGGTCTAACATATGACAGAATCAATAGAAAGAAAGAACAAAGGAAAAGAAAAAGAGTTCCTCTTCAGCTAGGAAACATATGAAGCTTGAAGTTGATGCTGATGCTTCCTTACTGATTCACAGAGATGGGTTTGTCCACTGTTTCTATGTGGGAAACCCATATCTTTGAGACAGTTGCCTATTGAGGCAATTTACACCATGAGTCAAATGAAGATCTATGTTCTTAGTCGAGACAAGAAGCAAGATGCTAAAGACTTCTCAAATATGATCAAAGCTATACTAGATCCTTCATTAGTTGAACCACAAATGACTCCTAAGCCTGAACCTGCTCCAGCTCCATCAACAATCCAAGTTCCTAAAAAGCAAGCACCTGCACTAGAAGAACCACCAGAATCTTCACAACCTTCACAACCTCAAACCCTTGAAGTACATAAGCTGTATAATCCTTAGGGGTAGTATTGTTGGAGCCTGAAAGGATCATACATGCTAATTCAAGAGGTGGTTGAAGGTTGTTCTGGTTGGAAGAAATCTACACAAGTCCAAGATTTAATGCGGGTGAAGACAACAGAAGAAGAAGACAAGTATCGGCTATTCGCATTAGTCAATGCGGATGAGCAAGAACAAAATACGGCTAAGTATTTGGTCATCCACATTAGTCAATGCTGATGAAATACTTAATGCAGATGCACAATTAAAGAAATACTAATGAAGATCAACACGTCTGCATTAACTAATGTTGATGGACATCACAAATGCTGATTATCATTTTTTACTTAGACTAGTATTCTGATGTCTAGTTGTCAGGGTAGTTTAGTCATTTTATACAGGAATTGTATCAGCCTACAAATAGAATAGTATACACTTTAGATTATGTTGTTGATCTGATTTGTGCTATAAACCCTAGCACACTTTGTATCTTGTTTACCAATATCAATATACAAAGCATTTATTAGTATTTTCAGCATTTAATGTTCATTGATTTTGTATTTCCGCTACATAATCCTTGACTCAATCATCATATCCAATCGTAGTTTAGTCACATCAATGGAGATTCTTATCTCGGACCCGGTCAATTGTTCTCAGAGTAGTTTAGTCATTTTGTACAGGCAATTTATCATCCTCTAAATAGAATAGCATACACTTAAGTTTAAAAAGTTTTATAATTAGTGCTACAAACCCTAGCACACTTTGTATCTTGTGTACCAATATCAATATACAAAGCATTTATTATTAATTTCAGCATTCAATGTTCATTGATTTTGTATTTTTGCTACATAATCATTGACTCAATCATCATATTCGATCCTAGTTGAGTCACATCAACTGAGATTCTTATCTCGGACCCGGTCAATATCTATGGTTCATTAGTTTCATATCATCCATTTTTGAGTTGTGAATTGATACAAAAGCCCTCTTCTGCATCAAACATTAAGCAAATATTCAAAACATGATTCAATAATCTGTTTTAGTACATTATGAAGAAGATTTTGTGTTTTTAAAGATCTAAACATCATTCATACACTATTTTTTAAAATAGAATCATCTCAAAACCTCTAAAACCTCATCGGTTCAAGGGTTTTGATAAAACAATAACTGAGTACTGTTTTATCGAGTTTTCATCAAACAATCACTGATTATAAACACATTGAATCATTTTATTGTGTTTAAATCATCATTTTCGAGTATCTTCATACTTGAATCAGGTTTTTGATTATCATCAAACTACAAACTGATTGTTGTTTTCGTTGAAGATTATCACACCCGCAACATTATTAGGATAAACCCTAGTTCTTCATTCATAAAAAACATACAAAATCAACTGTGATTTTCTTTTTTTTTCATCAAAAACTAAAGAAGAAACCAATTCTTCTGTAGAATTTTCGAAAAAAGTCACTTTTTAATCCAAAAAATTGACCACTAAAAACATATTATTTGTTTTTAGGGTTTTGACTTTTCGTGACTGACATCATTAAAAACGATATTGACTGATATTGACAGACCTTAACAGAATATTCCCTTCTTGTATCGAGATTTGACAGTGACTTAACCTTGGACATTAATTAATTAATCTTCTTTATTCGGTAAATTAATAGTGACAAAAACAACAAATAATTCATAGTGACCTTAGGATAAATCAAAATTTAGCTCCGAGCTAAATAATCAAATAAATTTGACTTAAACCGTTAAGTTGAAAATTTAACAATCATGTCAGACAAAATTTTAGGTTCCAACAGTGGTCTCAAACCACCCAGACTGAAGAACAAAGCTGACTTCAAACAATGGAAATAATGTTCCAAAATTGGATTATTTTTAAACACCCGAATTTATGGACCTCCATAAACAAGGGACCATACATACCTGTGACTCTTGGTCCAGATTACAACATACAGAAACCAGTCAGCTTAAAGAGAGTAGCTGGTGAAGACCTAAAAAAGTTCAAAACAGACATGAAAGCCTATAACATTTTGACCATGACTATATCGTTTAAAATACTAACTAGAGTGGAGAACTTTAAAACAACACATGAACTGTGGAAGGTACTTCAAAAAATGTGTGAAGAAAGTGAGGAAATCAGGAAAATCAAGAAAGAAAAATTGAGAACCCAGTATGAAACCTTTCACCATGTTCAAGGAGAGTCAATACCACAATAGCTCCACAGATTCGTATAACTAGTAAATGAGATGATTGTTTATGGTCTCAAATACGAATCAGTGGAGATCAACAAGAAAATTTGCATATTCTTCCAGAGAGCTAGACTCAATCAGTCTTTCTGATGAAAGCACACTGGATCTAGAAGCATTATCATTGGATGCAGTATTGGCCAAGTAAAGGCACTAAAACCTAAATGAGAGATCTAGAAACAACAACACAGTTAGACAGTTAGACATGTACAAGGAAACTAAGGAAATTAAGGAGAGATCAACAAACTTGATAGTACATGAAGAAGAAGAAGCACTGATGAAGAAGAAGAGAGGAGGAGGAGTTTTTGACTCTAGTGAACCTCATTCTTTTTGCTCCTGAATCACCATAAAACAAAATAAAAGTCTAAGAAGATTGGTGTTCATGCTTCAAATGAAAAGAACACCTCAGAGCAAAACAACACCAACATGCTTCCAGCTAAAGCAAAATACATATACAAAGACCAAAAAACATACATAAGTTTAAGAAAACCCATGGATGCTTTCAACATCATTACAACAATGTGAAGAGTAGAAGCCAGCCTTTGTAGCTTTCTCACAAGCTTGAAGCAATACTGTGTGCAAATCTCACATCATCACAAATCATCCAGTAAGACATGGATTAAATTGCCACCCGATATGGTTGAAGAGATGGATCTTAGTGGGTGTACGACAATGATAACATACACATCAAAGAAGTTTCTGCAAAGAAACAGGGGGTTGAATATGGACAACACAACAATGATAGGTTTTGAGAAGTTCAAAGTGAGATGCTACAACTGTCAACTATTTGGTCACTTCTCAAGAGAATGTCAACAACCCAGGCTAACAGAAACAACCAACAACCACAAACTTCAAGTGGTTAGCATACAAGCAGACAAGGTCCACCTCCCATCAGCATCCTATGTACACCAAAACCAGTACAAATCACACTGTATAGCCCCAATCAAAACTCCAAGTCCTCGACAATGATAATCAAACATGATGGTGAATGTGACTGGAGTCTGTATGAAGCTGAGATACAATCTCCTGACCACAGCCTCATGGCATATGTTAAGGGTAAAATTGCTGAAATCCCGAAAGAGGTGAAGGAGAATCTCTGTTCTTAAGCATGCATTGAAGAAGTCACAAGATAAAGAGAACACGCAAACCAACTTTCTAAGAAAGTTACTGAAACAAACTTTTTGAATGACAGTTAAAAATCAGAAGAAAAACAATATGAGATCAAAATTCTGTCATTAAAACATAATTTGGACAAACTAGTTGTCTAAAAAGTTACCACTAGCACCTAACATTGAACAACTCTCTGAATCTTTGCGTAACAAAGGGCATTCAAAAACCCTTCAGGTTTGGTATACAATAAGCTTAATCCACCTTATAGTGATAACTATATCCCACTACCTTACTCAATGGTCAACAAACATGGGGAATCACTTGACCCTCATGAGTGGATAGATGACTCCAAACCATCATCATCATCTAAATCATCATTAATATCAAAATCACCTCTGATAAAATTTGTTAAAAGCCAAGCACCACCACACATAAAATCAACATATTTCTATCAAGGAGAAAAAAATGAATCTAATGTACACACATCAGATGAAGATGATGAGAATTTATTATATGTTGAGTTAGATCAACCAATTACTAAAACTTAAAAAGTTTCAATTGTGTCTGGTACAACACCAAAACAGCCAAAGCAGAAACAAGTAATTAATATCTGCTCAAGTGGAAGAAAGGCTGAATCTTCCAATGTCTCTCCCAAAACACCAAACAAAGGAAAAGGAAAAGCCTTATTCAGCCAAAACAACCTACTGTAGCTTTTGATATTTCATTAAAGTCAAACTTAAAATCAAAAGTTTTTAACAAACAAAGTACTGCAAAATTTCCTTACTGTGAGTGGTGTGATCAATACACCCACAACACAGAAAAGTGCTAATATGGTAAGTACTACAAATACTATGATATGAACAATCATAGTATAGAAACATGTCATTTTCACAACTACTGTTCAATTTATGAAAGAAAATAATCATAGTATAGCAAATTGCTTTTTCAATAAGAAGAATAAAAATCAAAACAAACAAACTCAGGTTGAGAGCTCAACTAAGAAATAGACAGTTGTTCCTAACAAGAACAAAGGAGGCGTACCAAGACAAACTCCTCATACCAAAGTTGTTTTAAACAATGATAAAACTCTTTATGACAATTAAACAAACAGACAGGAGACATAAGTCTTAAAACAGACATCCATCTGTCCTTAACACTCAAAGGAGGAGAGCCCCAAGCACTTCTCCTGACAGAGCTAAAAACATGCAAAGGAAATCTAGTGTACCTAGAGTTCCTATGCTAGAATACAATGCTTCATTAGAAGAAATTTGTGTTATGGGAAAAGATAGAAAACCCAAGACCATCTTGGCTTGGGTTGCACCCTCTAATTAATTTCTTTGTCTGTGTAGGGACATCAAAGAAGGCTTGACAGCATCTGGTATGTTGATAGTGGATGCTCCCGACATATGACTGGCAATAGTTCCCTCTATCTGAATTTCAAGAGCAAACAGGAGGAGAACGCGCAGCATTTGGAAGTGACAACATAGGAGGGAATATAATTAGTGAAGGAACAGTATCTTATGGTTTGATAGTTTTGAAAATGTCAACTACTACTCCAACCTCCAGTAATCTTCTCAGTGTATCCCAAATCCATGATAAAGGATATGCAACCCTTTTTGACTCCAATAATTGCCACATCCTCAAGACGGGTTTTGAAATACTTGAAGACTGTATCCTTTTGAAAACTCACTGTCAAAACAACACATACATTGTTGATATGAACACAATTTCGGCATCAACACCCGAAACTTGTTTATTGTCAAAAGCATCAGAAGATGTTTCCTAATTATCGGATAGACGATTAAGACACTCAAATTTCAATAGAATGAATTGTTAGATAAGGGTGACTTAGTAATAGGTCTACCATGAAAAGAATTCTTCTGTACAGACCATTGCACTGCATGTCTGAAAGGCAAACAACATAGAGTGTCTCATAAGTCTAAATTTGTAAACTCTATTCATATACCACTCAAATTGCTCCATATGGATCTTTTTGGCCCTACAAATATCTTAAGCATAGGAAAGAAGCAATACTCTCTTGTAATAGTAGAAGATTACTCCAATTCACTTGGGTTTTCTTTATATTACACAAGTCAAAAACAATAGAAATCATCATATCATTTATCACTAAAATTGAAAATAAATTGGATCTTAAAGTAAAAACATTAAGAAGTTATAATGGTACCAAATTTAAGAATGATATTATTTCTTCCTTTTATGAAGAGAAAGGAATAAGTCAACAATGCAGTGGAGCAAGGACCCCTTAGTAGAATGGAGTTGCTAAACGGAGAAACAGAACATTGATAGAAGCTCTTAGTTCTATGCTAGTTGACCCTCTATTGCCCATATCCTTTTGGGCTGAAGCCATCAACACAACTTCCTACATTCAAAACAGAACATTAATAATTAAAGAACATACTAAAACTCCATATGAATTAATGTTTAAAAGAAAACCTTTTATTGGATTTCTTAAAGCATTTGGATGTTTTGTATGAATATTAAACACCAGAGAACATTATCTAAGTTTGCTCCAAAAGCAGACGATGGATTTTTTGTTGGATACTATGGAAGCTCTAAAGCGTATAGAGTATACAATGCGAGATTGAACATAATGGAAGAAACAACTGATTTTGTTTTTAACGAACATTCTTCCACTAAAAAAGTCATTGGATCTGACTGGTTGTTTGATATTAATTCATTAACAAAATCATTTGACACATCTTATTTTGATGTTTCAGGTACCAAGGATAACAATAAGTATCCAATGGTTCCACCAACAACCATAGATGTTCCTTTAACTGCTGATCCTCCAAGGAAAATAAACCGTGACATTGAATATCCCATGGTTCCTCTAACAAACATTGATGTTCCATTTACTGCTAACCCTCCAAGGAGAACAAGGATAACAAACATTACTCCTTCAAGTACAACAATTAAAATTCCTCCAGATAAAACAAACACTTCATGAGGAACATCAAAAAATACTCCATCATCATCAACTTTAGTGACCAATCAACCACAAGCTTTCGTTGAACCTCAACCAAGCAAACAAAAAAGGTCACATCATCTAGACATAACTGAAGAATATGATGACTACCATTCACTACTAGACACTCACCATGATGATGAAATCTTAGATTTCATTCATGATTCACCACAAACATTTCGTGAGACTACACAACCAAATAATCCCATAACATCAAATACCCTTGCTCACCCATTAACACCTGACCAAACAATCACTAATCTTGATTCAACTATCCCTGTTGATCAAATTGAAACCATAAGAGCTCATAAATATAATCCCTTAGAGAATATCATTGGTGATCCCAATGTCAGATGACAGCGCAGTCAATCTGATATAGCAAACATTTGCCTGTTTTCCTACTTTTTTATCTCAATGTACCCGGAAACAAGACAGAAGCACTCAAAGACAATAGTTAGGTAGAAACAATGTAGAAGGAACTATAGCAATTTAGGAAACAAGAGGTGTGGTAGTTAGTCAACCTACTAGAAGGTCAGTATACTATTGGCACAAGATGGCTGTTTAGAAACAAAGCAGATGGCAGAGGGATTGTCATAAAAAACAAGCAAGGCTCATTGCCCAAGGTTATGCTCAAGAGGAAGGCATTGATTATGATGATGCCTTTGTTTCGGTAGCTAGTTTAGAATCCATCCGAGTGTTCCTTGCTTATGCCTCATCAAAGAACTTCACTGTCTCTCAAATGGATGCGAAATGTGAATTCCTTTATGAAAAGACAGATGAAGAGGTATATGTTACTCAACCACTAGGGTTTGAAGACCCAAACTTCCCTCACAGAGTCTACAAGTTAGATAAAGCTTTGTATGGTCTTCATCAAGCACCTAGGAAGTGGTATGAAACTTTATCAAAGTTTCTACTACAAAATGGTTATACTAGAGAAAAGATTGACCAAACATTATTCCTTAAGAGAACTGGACAAGACTTGCTAGTTGTACAAGTCTACATGGATGGCATCATATTTGGCTCCACTAACATACAACTTTGCAGAGAGTTTGAAGCTCTTATGCAATAAAAATTCCAAATGAACTTGATGATCAAGTATAGGGTGGTATTCACCTTGCCGTTAGTTATAGTTTAGTTATAGCTTAGTTATTAATGTAGTAGGATCTAGTTTAGTTTTGTTTGTTTTGTATTTTGTAGCACGCAAAACTACATGCAAAACTGTAGTTTCGCTCGGTAGCTTACATGATCACAGAGCATGATAGTTTTGCACCATGTGAAACTATGTCCTATAAAATATGTTTGATTGTTGATCATTTTGTAACTCTTGGAACCTTAATGTGTCACCCACCCTCAAAATCCGCGAGCGGGGTTTTACCGCGAGGCGCGTGACACATACCAGGATCTCAGTCATTAGTTACCAAGAACGACTCTATATGATTAATAACAAAACCAGAGTTAACGTTTAAAATTACTGCGAAGCGTTTTTAAAACAGAAAACCCAAAAACAAGTAGTATGTAAAGAGAATGTGCAAAACATACGCGCCCCAGAACACAAATGTTGAATATGAAAATAATCCCAAATTTGTAAACAAACAAATGTAGACAACTCAACGATGCTGGTGTGCGTGCTCCTAGGCAACTGGCAACCTTAACCTGAGAATAGCATACTAAAACAAGTCAACACATGGTTGGTGAGTTCAAGAGTTTGGTAAAATATAAACCAATCAACAGTTTCCAGAGCATAAGTAGTGTATTGCAATAGATAGCTAGTCTATTAACATAAAAATATTAATCATAGTGATTTCGCAATCGAAGAAGCTGACTGTGTTACGTTTATTGCCTCCCGTCACGACTTACCAGGTCGTGACGAATATGTGTTAGGACAAAATTGCACCCGTTTGACCTCGAGTCGCACAGGTGGGGCTCGTCGACCCAGTAGTACTACCCAAAATTTCCCCGCTATTCAATATTAACAATCCGAAAGTGTGAGGACTTTCCATGGTAAACAACACTATATCAATATTATACACACTCATATATAAAAGCGTTTTGTGATCAACAGTATGCTATCTCCCCCCAAATAGGTTATGTAAAATGAGGTGGGGCAAGAACTCACCTGATACGCGCAAGGAATAACTTAGAGCTTAACTGAAAGAAAGAGAGGAAAGACAACCTTCAAAGGTCACCTAGAATACAAGAGTACATAAGCACGTGTACACAAAATCAACATGAAACCTAAGTGCTCTACAAACCAAGGAACTCAAGGTTTTAGAAAGACAAGACACATTTGACCCAGTTGACCCGTTTGACCGTTGGTGACATTATAGGTGATAATTCGTTAATACTAACACAACAGTATGTCATACATGATCAACATACAACTTGATTACATATAGCACATCATAAACCACATGTATACCTAGATCATCATACAACCAATTATCATACAAGTCATGCGAATCACAACAGGCAAAACAGGTAACAAACCAAACCACCATTCATATAACCTAAACAACACATTTAATCACCTTAGAAACCATCCATGAACACACTAGCATGATCCTAATATCCCAAACATGCTCAATCATCCAATTCAAGGATTTGCACAATTTAAGTTTCCCTTTTGGGAAAGTTCATCCCAAATTCATCAAACTCACACAACAATCATGATTCATCAAATATATACCAATTCAAGCCATGACAACATCTAAACATGATCAACAACACCTAATCATCATGATTCATCAACATTAAACACAAAAGTTACTATTTTAGAAATGTTGAGGTACTATAAACACATTTTGATTTTCAATTGTCATATCATCAACCTAGCATCTAATCATCATCACAAACACATCCAACATCATACATCATCCAATCATCAATTCATGCAAAATAAAGTTACTATTATTAGTAACTATGAACAATGTATCAAAATCGTAGCTTTCTTGCATAATCGACGTTAACTAGCATATATACAATCCAACTAACATCATTACAACATCAAACAACCAACATTCAACATCCAAATTGATCCAAACTCGCCTCAAACTCACGGCCAAGATGAGATCATATGAACAAACAACCAAAATCCAAAACTTTCTTGCATACTTGACGTTAATTTACATGTAATCTATCTAACAAACACATTAACATCAACAAACAACATGTAATCGACTCCAAATCACCAAAATCGAACCTACCATTCGGCCATAGTCAAATACATGAAAGGAACACCAAAAACTAACCTTTAATCGTGTAATGGCTTGTATTTGATGCTTGCTAACTTGTTGTAATGCTTGAACTCAATCAAATCGAGTTTAATTGGATGATCTTGGCTGAAATCGCAAGGGAGAGGGAGAGGGAGGTCGCGGCGATTATGGGGAGGTTAGGGTTTGGCGATTTTGGTTTTTGATTTAATTTTATTAATGATAATTACCTTTAACCCTCATAATTTGTATTTTATAAAAATTAAGCTTTTTGAATAGTTTTTAAATAGTTTTTAACTACTAAACACAAATATATATTAATCACAAATAACAATCATGCATAATTCCCATTTATCACAAAACACACATGAAATAAATATGCACGTTTTCACGTTACGCGATTAAAATAACAGTTAACATCAAACACATAAGCATAACTTATAATCACATTGTTAACTTAATTATCATCAATTTAACATTACTGATTATTGTTATGTCACCAACGTTCAATGACAACTAGTGGTGTGTGCACGACCGTGTATGCAAGACTTAACGGGAACAAACGGAGTTTGGTAACGGAAAATTACCGGATGTCACATTATCCCCGTGTTGAAAGAATTTTCGTCCCGAAAATTGCGTTACATGGTGAGTGTTTCATCACTGTCTACTGCATTGGCACAAGGAAATCGACATCGTGTGAGTTTTGGATGAGGTCACATCATCCCCATGTTGAAAGAAATTTCGTCCCGAAATTTAATTAGTACCTTCGCCGGCTGGCATCGTCCTTTCGAATAGCTGAGGATACTTAAGCTTCATTTGATCTTCACGTTCCCACGTGAATTCTGGTCCACGTCTCGAGTTCCAACGAACTTTGACGATGGGTATCTTGCTTTGCTTAGCGTTTTCACTCACGATCCATCACTTCGACAGGTTCCTCAATGAAACGTAATTGTTCATCTACTTGAACATCTTCAGTGGTACGACCATCGGTTCATCCGTTTAAACATTTCTTTAGATTTGAAACATGGAATACATCATGGATTCCACTCAATGAATCAGGTAAGGCTAGTCGATAAGCCACTGGACCAATTCTTTCCACTATCTCAAATGGTCCAAGTATCTCGGATTAGCTTTCCTTGCTTACCAAACCGAACTATGCCTTTCCACGGTGAGACTTTCAATAAAACTTTGTCACCTGTCTGAAATTCCAAAGGTTTTCGTCGTTTGTCAGCATAGCTTTTCTGTCTGTCTCGCGCTGCAGCCATGCGGTTTCTTCTCTGAACAATCTTCTCAGTTGTTTCGTGTACTAACTCAGGAACTGTTAATTGACTATCACCAATTCAGCCCAGCAAATGGTGATCTACACTTTCTCCCATATAAGGCTTCAAAAGGTGCTGCCTTTATGCTAGTGTGAAACTGTTGTTGTAAGAAAAATTCCACCAATGGTAGGTGTGAACTTCCCAGTAATTCCCGAAGTCAATCACACAAGCACGTAACATGTCCTCCAAAGTCTGTATAGTACGCTCGCTTTGACCATCAGTCTGTGGGGATGATAAGCGGTACTCATATCCAATCGCGTACCTAAAGCTTTCTGCAACGACTGCCAGAGAGTGTGATGTGAAACGAGAATCACGATCAGAAATGATTGAGATTGGTACTCCATGCCTCGAAACGATCTCCTTCAGATAAAGTCGAGTTAACTTCTCCATCTTATCTGTTCCTTTATCGCTAAAATGAGCAGATTTTGTCAATCGGTCCACGATAACCCATATGTATCACAACCCGTAGAAATGCGAGGTAACTTGGTAATAAAATCCATTGATATTGATCCCACTTCCACATAGGGATCTCGGGTGTTGAGTGTAAACTAGATGGTTTCTGATACTCCAACTTCACCTTCGAGCAGGTCAGACACTTACTCACATAAGTAGCTACATTGTGCTTCATGTTAGGCCACCAATAGTGCGCCTTCAAATCGTGGTACATCTTGTCAGATCCAGGATGTATAGAATACTTGGACTTGTGAGCCTCACTCATCACCAAGTCTCTCAGGTCTCGTGTAGAGGTACCCATAGTCTATCCATGAAGTAACGAATCCATCCGCTTTACTTCAATTGTTTTTCCATACCCCTTAACGATTCAGACCCAATGTTTTCTGCTTTCAAAGCTTCTGTTTGAGCCTCTCGGATTTGTTCAGGTAATTGCGTACTAATCGTTAGTTGCAGAGCTCGCACACGTCGAGGTTAGCAGTCTCTTTTCTACTCAAAGCATCACCAACTACATTTGCTTTCCCCGGGTGGTACTTAATAGCACAATCATAGTCGTTGTAACAATTCCACCCAGCGTCTTGCCTCATGTTCAACTCCTTTTGCTCAAAGATGTGCTGAAGACTTTGTGATCGGTGTAGATGGTGCATTTGGTACCGTACAAGTAATGTCTCCAGATCTTAAGGCAAAAACTACCGCACCCAGTTCCAAGTCATGGGTGGTATAGTTCTTCTCATGAACTTCAATTGTCTAGAGGCGTAAGCTATCACTTTATCCCGCTTGCATCAAGACACATCCAAGTCCTTGAATAGACGCATCGCAGTAGACTACGAAGTCATCACTACCATCCGGTAACGCTAATATTGGTGCGCTACACAATTTATGTTTCAGCAACTGAAAAGCAGATTCCTGACGCTCACCCCATTTGTACGTCGTTCCCTTGTGAGTCAAAGCTGTGAGAGGTTGTGCAATCTTAGAGAATCCTTCAATGAATCGTCGATAATATCCCGCTAATCCAAGGAATTGTCGTATCTCACTTGGTGTCTTAGGAACAGACCAATTCTTTATCGCTTCAATCTTAGCAGGATCAACATGTATTCCCTTCTCGTGACAATATGACCCAAGAATTGTACGTCACGTATCCAGAAATCACACTTAGAAAACTTTGCGTACAGTTGTCCTTTCTAAGTAATCTAAGATAAACGTAAGTGCTTCTATGTTCTTCCTCGGTCCTTGAGTATATCAGTATGTCATCAATAAAGACGATAACAAACTGATCAAGATAGGGTTTGCACACGCGATTCATGAGGTCCATGAATACTGCTGGTGCATTCGTCAACCCAAATGGCATGACCAAAAATTCATAGTGACCATATCGTGTACGGAAAGCAGTCTTCGAGATGTCCTCTTCTCGAACTCTCAGCTGATGATACCCAGACCTCATATCAATATTAGAGTAATAGCTTGATCCTTGCAGTTGATCAAACAAATCATCGATACGAGTAAAGGATATCTATTCTTGATAGTAACCTTGTTCAGTTCCCTATAGTCAATGCACATTCGAAATGTACCATCCTTCTTCTTCACAAATAGAAACTGGCGCTCCCCAGGGCGACGAACTCGGTCGGATGAACCCTTTATCCAACAAATCTTGTAGTTGGGCAGATAATTCTTGCAGTTCGTTCGGAGCTAACCGGTACGGTGCTCTCGCAATTGGAGCGGCTCCTGGAGTCAACTCAATCTGGAATTCAACTTGACGATGAGGCGGTAATCAGGGGAAGGTCTTCCGGAAACACCTCAGGAACACTCACGAACTATGGGGATATCCTCTACTTCTTTTCCTTAGTCTGTTTATCTGTGACGAGTGCCAATATGGCTAGTCGACCTTCGTAACAAACTTCTGTGCTTTCATAAACGAGGATGATGCCTATCACCGCACCCACTCCTATCACTCTGACCGTAAGGACTTCTTCACAATGGGAATCCGTATGATCTTCTCATGGCATATGAATTCCGCTTGTTTATCGGAAAGAAAAGCAATCCATGCCTACTACCACATCAAAACTTCTAGTGTAACAGGCATGAGATCTATGGTGAATGTATGACCAGCAAGCTCTATCTTGCAGTCTCTAAGAATATGCGTTACGTGAATCTGTGGCCGTTAGCTAACGCCACTGTGTATTTAGAGTCTAAGGCTGAGGGGCATATCACTTAAAAGACTACAGAAACCTAGTGGACACGAAACTTCTATCGGCTCCGGTATCAGAATCATACGGTAGCAAAACAACCATTAACCGAAAATTTACAGTTACTGTTTAGTAGGTAGTTTAGAGCCTCACCTGAGCCAATGACGAAGGCTCTTCCTTTGGCTCCATTTTGTTTCCACCAATTGTTGTTGCCATTACCATTGTTGTTGTATTGTTGTGCCATGGTATTGTTACTGTTGTTCCCATTGTTGTTGTTACCATTACCATTCCTTTAAACTGGGGACAGTTGCGTTTGTAATGGCCTTCTTTTCGCACTCAAAACAACCTTTCGGAGTTTCTTGTGATTGTTGAGGCTTCTTCATCAGTTCACCCCGACAGTCTTTGGCTGCGTGACCAATCTTCCCACAACGTTGACACTTGAAGTTATCACACGACCCACATGGTGGTAGTTACACGGTTGCACTTCGGCAGCCTTCCACCATACCAACCGGGTCCTTGATTTGAGTGAGTCGCCTGGTTGAAGCTTCAGTTGTTATCGAATTTCGTTGATTGTTGCTGACTTTGCTGCTGTTGTTGAAGTTGAGATTGGCTGCCGGCGGGTTGGAAGATCCTTGGCTGACGATCCCTTGTGCTTGACCATCCCACTTGCGTTTCTGGTCGGGCAACATTGCCACACCGCACCTCGTTTGGGTAACCGTCCTTGCTCAACTGCCTGTCAATCAGCCTGTGGGCTGTTCGGAAGCTTGTTGTATGGTAGTGGGGTTAGAGGCAGTTACCATACTTGAATTTCGGGCACCAATCCCCGTATATAATGCTCCACCCTCTTGTGCATTTCATTCACCATCCCTGGGCATAAAGTGGCTAACTCATGAGTACGAGTCGTGTAGGCTTCATTTTTGAGCCTTGCATTTTGAGTTGCCAGAATCAATCTCCAGTTTCTGCACTTCATTTCGGGGGCAGTATTCTTCAGTCATGATTCCCTTAAACTCATCCCAAGGTAGTTCATTGGCCATGGCTTGACCCAGCATTTGTACCGGAGCATTCCAACGGGAAAGTGCTGCGCCTTCCAATGTCCCGGTGGCATACTTCACCTGATCAGCAGGCGGGCAGTTGCATTTCGCGAAGACAGACTCTGTCTTCTCAAACCACCTTACAAGCCCTACAGCTCCTTCCGTCCCACTGTAGGTATGAGGTTTACAGTACATGAAGGACTTGTAGTACATGGTGGGGTGGTCCTGTGTTTGACAAACCAAACATTAGTCAGATATCCTAGACAAATAACTAGGATAATCAGTTTAACCTCTTGTTATCATTTACCTGATGGTTGTCCCGGGTTGGGCAGCAGCCACTGCCGCTTGAACATGTTCGTTAATTAATGCCGCCAATTCCGCAGGCGTCATGTTTATGGCTCCGGCTCCACGGCCTCCGGCGCCACGTCCACGACCACGCCCACGTCCTCTTCCATGTGCGTCCATATTTCACTTTAAAATTCACAATTACAATAAGAGTAACATCCAACACATTAATCTCATCAAGGTACAGTAAACAATAAGAAATAATGCATTCACCACAACCACAACATTTATAACAGAAATAATAATCAAAGATAAATAAATGGCAATTGAGTCACAAATATTCCATCAATGTCAATATTTAAGTTTGTCAGTTGGGTGGGAAACAACCCTTCCCAATAGGTTTCAGGAAAGAAACACTACATAGTCTAAGTCATTTAAAAGTGGATTCAGTCCAGTACATCAGATCCATCACTGTCCATCAATCTTACTGGTTCTTCTTCGGGGGCTTCCTCGGTTCTTCTTCTGGGTCTTCCTCATAGGGTCCACCAAGGTGCAGGGGCTTCAGCAGTCTGAAGTGCTAGCTGTGCTATCCTCTAAATAGCAAACTATCATCGATCAATAGTTATGGTGATCTATGCGTCCATGCGCTCACTAAGTGTTACCACGTTGCCTGCCAGGTATGATGTCCACCAATGGCCATCGAAAGTCGCTCCTGAAGCGTATCTACCTGGTAACGCAGCTGACGCATCTCAGATCGTAATGCAGAGATGTTATCATCAGTGAGTCCTTAATCCGCTGTCGCTCTGTGTCCAGTGTGGCTACTAGGGCTGCAAATGCCGCTCCAGAGGGATGCTCAAAGTAGGAAGTGTAGGCAAAGTAGAGGCGGTTGAATGACCTAGTCCTAGGTCGTGTAGGTGCTACAGGTGGTACGCGTTCTTTATAAGAGCGGGGTTTACCGCGAGGCGCGTGACATACCAGGATCTCAGTCATTAGTTAACAAGAACGACTCTATATGATTAATAAACAAAACCAGAGTTAACGTTAAAATACTGCGGAAGCGTTTTAAAACAGAAAACCCAAAACAAGTAGTATGTAAAGAGAATGTGCAAAACATACGCGCCCAGACACAAATGTTTAATATGAAATAATCCCAATTTGTAAACAAAAATGTAGACAACTCAACGATGTGGTGTGCGTGCTCCTAGGCAACTGGCAACCTTAACCTGAGAATAGCATACTAAACAAGTCACATGGTTGGTGAGTTCAAGAGTTTACGTTAAAATATACCAATCAACAGTTTCCAGAGCATAAGTAGTGTATTGCAATAGATAGCTAGTCTATTAACATAAAAATATTAATCATAGTGATTTCGCAATCGAAGCTGACTGTGTTACGTTTGTGCCTCCCGTCACGACTTACCAGGTCGTGACGAATATGTGTTAGGACAAAATTGCACCCGTTTGACCTCGAGTCGCACAGGTGGGGCTAGTCAGACCCAGTAGTACTACCCAAAATTTCCCCGCTATTCAATATTAACAATCCGAAAGTGTGAGGACTTTCCATGGTAAACAACACTATATCAATATTTACACACTATATATAAAAGCGTTTGTGATCAACAGTATGCTATCTCCCCAAAATAGGTTATGTAAAATGAGTGGGGCAAGAACTCACCTGATACGCGCAAGAATTAACTTAGAGCTTAACTTGAAAGAAAGAGGGAAAGACAACCTTCAAAGGTCACCTAGAATACAAGAGTACATAAGCACGTGTACAAAATCAACATGAAACCCTAAGTGCTCTACAAACCAAGGAACTCAAGGTTTTAGAAAGACAAGACACATTTGACCCAGTTGACCCGTTTGACCCGTTGGTGACATTATAGGTGATAATTCGTTAATACTAACACAACAGTATGTCATACATGATCAACATACAACTTGATTACATATAGCACATCATAACCACATGTACTACCTAGATCATCATACAACCAATTATCATACAAGTCATGCGAATCACAACAGGCCAAAACAGGTAACAAACCAACCACCATTCATATAACCTAAACAACACATTTAATCACCTTAGAAACCATCCATGAACACACTAGCATGATCCTAATATCCCAAACATGCTCAAATCATCCAATTCAAGGATTTGCACAATTAAAGTTTCCCTTTGGGAAAGTTCATCCCAAATTCATCAAACTCACCAACAATCATGAATTCATCAATATATACCAATTCAAGTCCATGACAACATCTAAACATGATCAACAACACCTAATCATCATGATTCATCAACATTAAACACAAAAGTTACTATTTTTAGAAATGTATGAACTATAACACATCTTCTTGATTTTCAATTGTTCATATCATCAACCTAGCATCTAATCATCATCACAAACACATCCATAACATTCATACATCATCCAATCATCAATTCATGCAAAATAAAGTTACTATTATTAGTAACCTATGAACAATGTATCAAAATCGTAGCTTTCTTGCATAATCGACGTTAACTAGCATATATACAATCCAACTAACATCATTACAACATCAAACAACCAACATTCAACATCCAATTTGATCCAAACTCGCCTCAAACTCACGGCCAAGATGATCATAGAACAAACAACCAAATCCAACTTTCTTGCATACTTGACGTTAATTTACATGTAATCTATCTAACAAACACATTAACATCAACAAACAACATGTAATCGACCTCCAAATCACCAAAATCGAACTACCATTCGGCCATAGTCAAATACATGAAAGAAACACCAAAAACTAACCTTTAATCGTGTAATGGCTTGTATTTGATGCTTGCTAACTTGTTGTAATGCTTGAACTCAATCAAATCGATGTTTATTGGATGATCTGGCTGAAATCGCAAGGGAGAGGGAGAGGGAGGTCGCGGCCGATTATGGGAGGTTAGGGTTTGGGATTTGGTTTTTGATTTATTTTATTAATGATAATTACCATTTAACCCTCATAATTTGTATTTTATAAAAATTAAGCTTTTTGAATAGTTTTTAAATAGTTTTTAACTACTAAACACAATTATTATTAATCACAAATAACAATCATGCATAATTCCCATTTATCACAAAACACACGAAATAAATATGCACGTTTTCACGTTACGCGATAAATTACAGTTAACATTCAAATCACATAAGCATAACTTAATAATCACATTGTTAACTAATTATCATCATTTAACATTACTGATTATTGTTAAGTCACCAACGTTCAATGAAACTAGTGTGTGTGCACGACACGTGTATGCAAGACTTAACGGAACAAACGGAGTTTGGTAACGGAAAATTACCGGATGTCACATAATGAAAAGCTACTGATTTGGGTTCATTATGTATTGCTATTGCTAGGAGCATATTATTTTTATCTTTCAGCATTGTTCTTAATCATCTTTTCAAAATCTTATTTCAAATGGGTTTTGATTGATTTGTGCTCATTATTTTATCGTTACTTTGTCCCCAAGTTATTAGAATTAGTGATAACTTGAGGATTCTAGTGTTAAATCATCATCAAAAGCACTTTTAAACGATCATTTGGACCAACAATATTGTATTAGAGCCATTGTGCTCTTGATTGTTTGTGGTTTTGGTTAGTGTTTGACATATTTTGGATCATTTCACATTTGTTATCTATGGAAATCAATTAAAAAAGGCGAGGGGTGTGTTTAGGAAACTTATAGAATCATCAAATTCCAAATTTATTGTGTTTTGAGTGAGTTTTGGTGATTTTTTGGTCATTCTTCGCAAAAAGAGGGTTTTCAGATTCTTCTTGCGAATCTAGTGTTCTTTGTACGAAACTGTCGTGCGAAAGTTCATCTGTTTGATCTCTCTGCGAATCTAGATGAAAGTTCATTTGTTTGATTAGTTTCTCTAGTGAAACTATTGTCCATTTATCTTTGAATGAAAGTTCAATAGTTTTGGGTGAAACTGTGGTCAAAACTGCTGCCGAAACTACACCGAAACTGTAGCCAAATGTGTAGATCTTGTGCGAAACTTTTGTTTTGATCTTCTCAAATTCAACGACGACAATCTTACCCTTGCTGATCTTGAGAGTGTGGCACCAACAGACCCCTAAGTTAATCAATGGTGATAACTTTGATGACTGGAAAAGTTGTTTGAAAGCTTTCTTACTTTACACTGATCGCACCCAATGGGAGTCAATTATCAAAGGACCTCATGTTCTTGTTTCCATAGAAGATAATGTGACTATTCAAATTGTAGATCCGATAAAATATTCAGAGAGAGATATAAAGTTAATTGATCATGATCAAAAGGCATTGGCACTTTGACTCTATGTCTATCAGCAGAAATTTACAACAGATTTTGTGAATACAAAAGTGCAAAGGCTTGTACGATGCTCTATGTGAATTCTATGACGGTAATGAAGAATTAGTCAAAGATAAAACTGCTCAAGCTGAAAAAGAATTCAATTCTTTTGTTGTCCACTAGAATGAGAGTCTCACTGATCACACACCCTGTTTTCTGTCTATCACAAGCACTTTGATGAAGTATGATTAGAAGCTGTCAAACAATGAACAAGTGACAAAGCTGTTGGATTCTTTACTACCTCAATGGAGCTTGCAAGTGAGAATGTTGAAGCAAGAAAGGGGATTTTTGGCTTACAAGCTCATGGATATAATCAACAAGTTGAAATCTTTTGAGTTAGATAGGAAACGTAGAGAGTACAACCAACCAATGCTTCCATCTCAAGCCTAATCATAGAATGCTGCTCTTATTTCATCTAGTTTAGATTCACCAATGCAAATGTCAACTTATGGTGGGATGACCGGTACTTCTGAGAAGTTCACCGGAAATGGATTTACATCAACAACTACAAATCTCCCACAGGTTCCATCGGAGAGTATGGATTTATTTGGTCTTTTTGTGTCTATCATGTTTTGAGTGAATTAAATATTCAACATGTACATCACACTCAAAAGCATAGCAAGATCAACTACCCTCATGAAATGTATGGTATAACTTTTTGACAACTTACATGACGAGTTCACTTAAATTGTGAAATCTTATTTGATTTTGCGAAAGGGGGATCCTCATTGGGATTCTTTTACTTTGATCCTTATGTTTATTTGATCCACATTGGGATTCTTTTTGCACTTCACTTTGGAAGGTGATCCACTTTGGGATTCTTTTTTTCATTCACAAGGAATGTAATTTTTATTAATTCATCTAGGTAGGATGTGTTCCACATTGGGAATCTTTTAGGATCATGACATCAGCACTATGTGCTTGTTCTCCAAATCTTTGCTCGGGAACACAGAGGAGAAACTAATGTGAGTGAATGAGATTCATAAGGTATCATTACCTGGTGTGTTTAGGTTACTACACACACACACACACACTAGGATAAGCTAAATACTTACACATACCCTGAGATTATAGTCTCACAGTTGAATATGAACTTTAGTTTATCACAGCATGTATCTTCTTTTCGAAGATGAGCCTACTCGCATATCAGATAAGTCATGTCAGTCTTTCAAGATTTTGAAATAAGCACAGTGAGTGATATAACGACTGTATTAATATAATTTCCCATTGAATTACATTTCATATACTTCAACAAAATTAACTTCTTTTTGTATTTTTATATTTTTAAATGCTTTTGCAAATTTTGATTTTTACTCAGGTTAATCATGCCAATTGATTGGACTAAGAAGTCAGACCGACTAGGGTCAAATGACTTAGTGAACAAATCAACTAACTGATTGTCCGTGTGAACCTGAATCAACTTGATTAACCCCTTTTCAGCACAGTATCTCTAAAAGTGATATCTAATTTCAATGTGCTTGGTTTTTGAGTGCTGAACCGGATTGTTTGTTATGAACATGGCTGTTGTGTTGGAATGTGAATAGGAGTGTGCAAGAAGTTATAACCATAATCAAGCATCTGGTTTTGAATCTAGAGTACTTGAGTGCAATAGGCTGTGCTGCTATGTACTTAGCTTCTGCTGTTGAAACAGATACATTTGTCTGTTTCTTGCACTGCCAGGAGACCAGTCTGGGACCAAGAAATTGACAACCTCCAGAAATGGACTTTCGATTGAAGTTGTATCCCCCATAGTCACTGTCTATTTATGCATAGAGAATGAAATCTGTTGGACTCAACAAGTGCATTAATAGATCAATGCTGTAAATGATGATGCTTGACATAATCAAACATAATCAAACATAATGTGTTCTAACATTCAAACAATCATTTACTAACACATTAGCATTATTAACAATCATAACATTCACTAATCATTGTTTAAATTTCATTTTCAGCTTTGTACATAAAAGAAATTCTGACTAGTACCCGCAGCGGATGAAGTATTGCATTGTGAATGAAGAAAAGCTCCAATGCGGATGAAGAACTGCCCACAGCGGAATAATAAGAAGATGCAGTGGATGAATGTCATGACCAAGTGCTCGCAGAGGATGAAGACATCCCATAACGGATGAGTAACATACAGCGGATGCCTGTCCACAGCGGATGAACACTCCACAGCGGATGTTCATCCACAGTGGATGAACATCCCACAACGCACAACAAGCAATGCAAACACTTCACAGCGGATAGCATCCAAAGCACAACGAACAAGTGATCTGACCTCCACAGCGGACATCTTAACATCCACAGCGGACAGCTAATCATCCACTGCGGATAGCTTATAGACTTAGGATATTTTATGTAATTTTCTTTTACATAAGGGTAGTTTAGTAATTGTATATAGCTCTTTGTATATGCTATAAATAGCATACTACCCGAATCCTTTGTAAGCTTTTGAACAATCAATCAATCAAGCAGTTATTATCATTCAAGCACTAGTAATCATACAATCACACACAATCATACACACACTGATATCATAGCATCTATCATGGGTTTCCGCACCATGGTTCATGTTTGTTAATTGAGAGATTAGAAAAGATCCTTGGGAGAAATCAACCAGTGTTTGTTCTTGTTGTTCATACTCAACAGCAAACATTCATTCACACTGAAAGGTTGATTTCATCAGGTGGTATCAGAGCATTGGCTAAAATCAATCATTGATTTTTGATCCTCTCAATCAACAAGATGACATCAGTGGTTCATTAGCTTCAAACCATACATTTATGAGGTAAAAATACATCACAACAACCTTCTTCTATGTTAACATTCAAATAATGCTTAAAAAACATGATTTCTTAATCTGATTTTGTGCATTGTGAAGAAGTTTCTGTGGTTTTAAAGCTCAAATCAGCATTCATACACGAGTTTCAAATGTGTTCATCATAAAAACTCTCTAAGAACCTCATTGGATTTAAAGGGTTTTCTGATATAAAAATACACGGGTATCGTTCCATCAATTTTCATCATTCAAACACTTTTTTCAAAACAGAATCATCTCATTACCTGAAAAACCTTATCGGTGTAAAGGTTTTTGATAAAACAATCATTCGAGTACTGTTTCATCAAATTTTCATCAAACACACATTGTTTTGAACATTTTGAATCATTCAAAGTGTTTAAAATCATCATATTCTAGGGAAAGACTCACTTGAATCAGGTTTTTGTTCTTCAATCAACATACCAATTGTTGATTCTGTGAAGAGCTGCATTGCCGCAACCAAAAACCCTAGAATAAACCCTAGGTTTGATCATTCATAACCTTCATAATCTATTGTGATTGTGTTGGTTCATCAGGAAAATCAAAGAAGACATATAATCTTCTTTTGAAATTTTTGAAAAAGTTACTTTTTGATCCAAAAAGGTAATTGTTAAAAACAATTTCTGTGTTTTTAGGGTTTTGACTTCATTTGACTGACATCATTAAAAAGTTGACATTCCCTTGACAGAATATTCCTTTCTTTTCACCAAGATTTAAAAATGACCTAACACTGGACATTAATTAATTTTAATTAATTAATTTCCTTTTATTCTGCAAATCTAATTAAAAAAGGTTTATCAACAAACAAATCCTAGAGACCTTAGGATTAAACAAGTTTTTCATCAAGCTAAAATCATCAAACAAATTTAATATAAAACGTTAGGTTAAAATCAAACAATCATGGCTGATGAAATTTCAGGAACAAACAGTGGTCTAAAACCACCCAAACTAAAGAACAAGTCAGACTTTAAACAATGGAAGATCATGTTCAGGAACTAGATAATTTTTCAAGACCCTGGATTATGGACTTCTATAACCGAGGGTCCTTTCATTCCTCTGACTCTTGGACCTGACTATAACATACAGAAGCCAGTTAGCTTGAAAAACGTAGTTGGTGATGACCTCAAGAGGGTCAAAACAGACATGAAGGCATACAGTATACTTGCTATGACTTTACCTTTTGAAATTTTAACTCGAGTTGAAAATTTCAAAACAACTCATGAATTATGGAAAGTAGTTCACACAATGTGTGAAGGAAGTGAAGAAGTACGGGAAATCAAGAAAGAAAACCCAACATGAAACTTTCCATCACATTCCAGGAGAATCTATCCCACAACAGCTACATAGATATGTCCAGTTAGTAAATGAAATGATTGCGTATGGACTGAAATATGAAGCAGTTGAAATCAACAAAAAGATGTTGCACACACTGCCTGAAAGCTGGACTCAGTCAATGTCGTTGATGAAAGCAACACTGGATTTGGAAGCCTTATCCCTTGAGTCAATAGCTGCCAAAGTTGAAGCTCTGGAGATGGATGAAAAATCTAGGAATAACAATCACATCAGACATGCAGAGGCTTACAAATTCAAAGAACAACAACATACAGATAGTGCTTTTTTAACAAGCACTGGAGAAGAAGAAAATGAAGATTTTTTAAATTCTAGTGATACATCATTCTTCTCAGCACCTGAATCATCCAGCAACAAACAGAAGTCTAAAAGACTGGTGTGCATGCTTTACATGAAGAAACACCTCAAAGCAAAAGGCATCCACACATCTCCAACTAAAACAAATAGCCACAAACTGAGACCCACAACACACATAGACTTGAAAAGCCGATGGATGCTCTCACTATTATCTAGCAAAGTGAAGAGCAAAAGGCACCTTATGCAGCCTTTTAAACAAGCTTTAAAGCCTTTTTGGGTGCAAGTCTAACACTATCATAGATCATTCAACAAGATTTGGATGAACTCCCACTAGACATGGTTGAAGAAGTGGATCTTCACTGGTCTATAGCTATGATTGCCTACAGATCTAAATGATTTTTGCAAAGAAATTGAGGGTTGAGTATGGACAAGAAAACCAAGATTGGTTTTGACAACACAAAAGTGAGATGCTACAACTGTCAACTATATGGACATTTTTCAAGAGAATGCCAACAACCAAGAGTTGACAGAAACACAAATCAGACACAAACATCCAGTAACTATCACTCAAACAAACATGTTCCACCTCTAATTAGCATCCTTGCTACACCAACCCTACCACAAATCACATAGTACAGTCCAAATCAACATTCAAAATCTTCTGCAATGATAATCAAACAAAAAGGTGAATGTGACTGGAGCTTATATGTGGCTGAAATTCAGTCTCCAGATCATGCCCTCATGGCAGTTATTGACGATAAAATTTCAGAAATCCCGAAAGAGGTAAGGGAAAACCTCTGCACACAAGCATGTGTTGATGAATTCAACAGATATAGAAAGCATGCAGACAAACTTTTGAAGAAAGTTATTGAAACTAACATTTTGAATGAAAGCTTCAAATTAGAACATAAACAATATGCAACAAAAATACTTTCATTACAAAATGACTTAGACAAACTAATGTCTGAGAAACTAGCACTAGCAGCTCAAGTTGAGCACCTCTCTGCATCGTTGACTGAATCAAAAACATTGCATGCTGAAACTGAAGTAAAACTTCAGAAGTTTCTGGTAAGCAACAAGAAGTTCGAAGAACTTCTTGTTCAACAAAGGGGTTACAAAGACCCATCAGGTTTAGGATATAACAAGGTTAGCCCACCTTATAATGATAATTATATTCCTTTACCTGACTCAATGACCAACAACCAAGGTGAGTTACATGACACACATGAAAAGATTGATGATTCCAAACAATCATCATCGTCATCATCATCAAAGTCACCATCAACATCAAAATCACCTTTAATAAAATTTGTTAAAAGTTCAACATCATCACAAATCAAACCAACTGACTTTTATCAAGGAGAGAAAAATGAATTTGATGAACAAACAATACATGACGATGAGGATGATTTATTTGATGATGAGCCAACTCAACCAATTACTGAAACTCAAAAGGTTTCAAGTGTGGCTGATGTACCAACAATTCACACAAAGCAGACTAAAGGGTTTGATATCTGCTCTGGTGGAAGGAAAACTGTAACTTCCACTGCCTCTCCCAAGCAAACAAATAAAGAAAAAGGCAAAGCTCCCATTCAGCAAAAACAAGCAACTATAACTTTTGAATTACCTTTAAAATCAAATTTAAAAACAAAAGTTATAAACAAACAAAGCAATACAAATCTACCATACTGTGAATGGTGTGATCAATACACTCACACCACCGAAAAATGCAAGTATGGTAAATACTGCAAGTACCGTCATATGAATAATCACAGTACTAAAACATGCCATTTTCACAACTATTTTTCAATTTATGAAAGAATCAATCACATCACAGCAAATTGCTTTTTTAATAAGAAAAATAAAAAGCAAAACAAACAGGCTCAAGTTGAGAAATCAACTGAGAAACAGACAATTGTTCAAAATAAGAACAAGGGAGGAGTACCAAGACAAACTCCTCATCAAAAAGTTGTTTTAAACAATGACAAAACATTTTATGACAACTTTAGACAACCAATAAGGAGACATATGTCTTAAAACAGACACTCACCAGACATTAGCTCTCAAAGGAGAAGAGCTCAAAGTACTTCTCCTGAAAGAGCTAAGAACAATCAAAGGAAAACTAGTATACCTAGAATTCCTAAAACATCAAACAATGCCATGCTAGATGAAATTTGTGTTATTGGGAAAGACAGAAAACCCAAGACCATCATGGCTTGGGTTGCACCAACTAACTAATTTCTTTTCTTTTGTAGGGACATCAAAGAAGGCTTGAAAACACATGGTATGTTGACAGTGAATGCTCCCGATATATGACTGGCAATTGTTCCCTCCTTCAGGATTTTAAGAGCAAACATGGAGGAAATGTAGCTTTTGGAAAAGACAAGACAGGTGGAAGAATAACTAGTGAAGGAACAGTTTCAAATGGGTTGATTAGCTTTGAGAATGTCAACTACTGTTCCAACCTTTAGTTTAATCTTCTAAGCGTATCCCAAGTTTGAGACAAAGGATATGCAACCTTATTTGACTCCAACAACTGCTACATACTCAAGACGAATTTTCAAATACCAGAATATTGTATCCTTCTGAAAACACCACATCATAACAACACATACATTATTGTTATGAACATTGTTTTAGCATCAACCCCTGAAACATGTTTACTATCAAAAGCATCAGAAGATGTTTCCCAATTATGGCACAGAAGATTGTGACACTCTAACTATAACAGAATGAACCAACTTGTAAAAGGTGATCTAGTAATAGGTTTACCACAAAAGGAATTTTTCTGTACAGACCACTGCATTACATGTCTGAAAGGCAAACAACATAGAGTGTCTCATAAGTCCAAATTGGTAAACTATAATAACACACCACTCAAATTGCTTCACATGGACCTATTTGGCCCAACAAACATCCTAAGCATAGGAAAGAAGCAATACTGTCTTGTTATAGTAGATGATTACTCCAGATTCACCTGGGTTTTCTTTCTACTCCACAAGTCAGAAACAGTAGAAATCATCAAATCATTTATCACTAAGATTGAGAATCAATTAGATCTCAAAGTTAAGTCTTTAATAAGTGATAATGGAATTGAATTTAAGAATGACTACATTTCTTCTTTTTGTGCAGAGAAAGGAATCAGTCATCAATTCAGTGTAGCAAGAACTCCTCAGCAAAATAGAGTAGCTGAAAGAAGAAATAGAACATTGTTAGAAGCAGCCAGATCAATGCTAGCTGACTCTCTATTACCCATAACCTTTTGGGCTGAAGCAATCAATACTGCTTGCTATATACAAAACAGAACATTAATCATCAAAGAACATTCCAAAACACCTTATGAATTAATGTTTAAAAGAAAACCATTCATAGGATTTCTTAAGGCATTTGGATGTTTTGTTTCAATTTTAAACACCAGAGAACAATTATCTAAGTTTGCTCCAAAAGCAGATGATGGATTTTTTGTTGGATACTCCGGAAGCTCAAAAGCTTACCGAGTATATAATCCAAGACTGAACATAGTGGAAGAAACAACAAATGTTGTTTTTAATGAACACTCTATCACTAAGAAAGTCATTGGATCAGACTGGTTGTTTGATATTGATGCATTAACAAAATCATTTGACACATCTTATTTTTATGTTTCAGGTACCAAGGATAACAATAAGTATCCAATGGTTCCACCAACAACCATAGATGTTCCTTTAACTGCTGATCCTCTAAGGTAAACAAACTGTAGGACCGGGTAAGGGTGTCTAACACAATCAGTTTCACAATAAGGAAAGACTTGGAACACTTAACAGTTCAAATAGAGAAGCAGGTTTGATAATAAGAATACTATGAACACTATTAGGTAATGGGACAGAACAAGCAATAATAACATAGAAGTATAGTTTTCAAGGAATGTTGTATATTGCTCTCAAGTTCTATTACAAGTGTTACAAAGCATAATCAAAATTACAAGAACCTGAGACTCTTTATACTACATCCTACAACCATGAATACTTAGAAGGACAGTAGGAATTGACTAATCTAGACAACAAGATCAAACTAAAGTCAAAAGGCAGATTGCCTTTTGACTAATGACTATGACATACCATAGCTCATACCCTTTTCTATTACAAAAAGGTTTACAGGTACAAAAGTAGGAAATTACAGACAAAGACCTTAATTTACAGTTTACAAAAGCATGGACTTTTCACCAACTCATACAAGTTGGGGAGTGTTCAGAGTTGCAGCGGAATGTGTGTCAGCTTTATGTAAAGTAGATCAGAGAAAGCATGTCTTTCTCTGTCTTTCGGAAGAAATGTCACACCCCGAAAAGCGAACCAGAAGGGCACACGTGTGATGGAGATAACGGAAGTTGGATTATTTCCAACAATTATTAAGCAAACAAATCTTGGATACCAAAGTTAACTATTATTATAGAATGTTATTACATTGATCCAAAAAGAAGTCTTAACTTGAAAAATAAAATAGTAATAACATATCATTGTTTAAACATTAACAAGAAATTGTTAAATGGCAGCTGAAAATTGGGTCCCAAAAGTGGTATCCAAACTTGATAAGTTTGCCGTTAAAACCCTTTTCATTCCCATGCATGCCTAATCACCTGAAAAACATGACCAAAAGTTTATCAGTAAAAAGCTGGTGAGTTCACAGGTTTATATAAAAAGGATATCATAAGTTCCTTTATAAAAAGATATGATTATCCCGGAATCAACCCCTGGATCA
Source organism: Flaveria sonorensis (assembly GCA_025506505.1). Taxonomy (NCBI): domain Eukaryota; kingdom Viridiplantae; phylum Streptophyta; class Magnoliopsida; order Asterales; family Asteraceae; genus Flaveria; species Flaveria sonorensis. The sequence continues at coordinate 19,545,301 of CM046437.1, read as the reverse complement.
TCAAGGACTAGCTAGGTCCACTGACTATGATTGCAACCAAGAGCCCCATAATCAAACCAAGACAAAAAGTTCCTAAATCCTTTCAACATATATTCCCTCCGTACCAGACAGGTATAACCGATCCTGAGGGGCGGTTGTCAAATCCAATAGATCTATCATATATCCTATGGCCCTCCAAGGGTTAATGATTATGGAAAAGGGCTGTATGCACAAATAATAAAACAACTCAAGGCCATTATAAAGATCATGTAGTTATTCAATAATTAAATCATATCCCACATAAAATGTTATAGCATGTTTTTCCCCCAAAACTAAAATAAAACGTTATTTATAAATAGGGGCTGTGAAAACTCACCTTCAAATGGGACAGAGAGATGATCTACCAAAAATCAAGCTCGGAAAATAAACGACCAATTAACGCTCTAAACACAAAGGATCTATTAATTGTCGAGTAATAAGTCTATACGTAAGTTGTTTACCCAACTCACTAGGCTTGTCTTGAAATCCGTTTTTAAAAAGACCCGTTGGTAACTTTTGGTTTAGTTTAATAATTTATATTATATGTGACAAATAATTATTTATTAAATAAATCATTTAACCTTTAAAGAACAACTACATAACACACACAAAATAGACACATGAAAATATATAAAAATAAACGCAAAATTTACTACGTTATGTATTATACATACAACCAAACAAACAAATAAATAAACAAATAAGTAAATGAATAAATAAATAAATAAATAAAAAATATTAATTCATAATAATATTTTATTTAGGATTAATATTCATATTCTTGCTCTAGTCAAGAAATATATTTTTTATATTATTACTTTATAAATATTACTTTTTAACACAACTCAACTTTTATTAATCTTTTTAAAAAATAATTAAATTTTCAGTAGTAAAACATATATAAAATTATTTTTGACAAGTTATATTTTAAAAATATGCTTTATTATGTTTGACCCAAATTTCACCCGTATACGGTGATTTTTGACCCGAAACCGCACGATTTTACACGCATTAACCGTACATCAATCCATATATATCTTTTGACTATTTTATATGTTTAAATATGACTCTCTTATACCAAAACTTTTGAAATATTTTGTTAAAAATCAGTTCCAAGACAATCCATAATTTTTAACCCGAAATTGTAGGTTTTCGGCTTTTTCGCGTATATAAAGTCACCACCAAAGACCATGCTTGTTATGGTTTTGTTGTATACTTAAAAACATAGGTTTTTAACTTAAAACAAAATATTATTTTCTGTCCAAAACTGGACTTGTACAAAAGTACTTGTTTTAGACCCGAAAACACCATTTTTAACGCGTTTTTAAACTTAAAACGTTTACGAGATTAAATTCAATCATCAAGAATTTTATTTTCAGTAAGATTACTAACTTTTAACTTATATTTTACAGGTTTAAAACTTCTTTTTCCAGATCTTTACAAAGATTCTTGACTTGTTGGCTATTAACTTTTAATTTGTTTTTATCTTTTTTTAAAATCAAATGTGAATAAAAAATCAAAATTTTCAGATCATGATCACCATTTATGTAACACCCGGAAAATTTTAATAGATGAGAAAGAAAGTATAAACATGCAAAAAAAGAAAGAAAACACAATTTAACCTAAGTTGAGGGGCTAAATGTGTCAAAAGGACAAAAAGATTAAAAGTGGGTGCATAAAATGGACATGGCCGCCCACTTTTCTCTGCATATCTTCTTTTCATCAGATTTTAGAGAGAGAAAGAGCTGAGCTCTCGGGTTTTTGGATCAGAAGAACAAGGAGATCGAATTCAAGGTAAGAATTCGTCGTTTTAAGTTGTTCTTGGCCGGCCTATGCCTCGGTTGCATGCTTATGTGTGTTTGTTTGTGTTTGGGTTGTGTTTTGTTGGGTTTTAGGTGTGTGAACTCATTTCATTCGGGTTTGAAGGAAGTCTTGCCCGAAAGATTGCATAAGGTGAGTTCTAGATCCCCGGTTTCTATGTTTTAAACCTGTTTTGGGGCTGGAAATGCATGTAACTAACTTTTTAATATGTCCAGTATTTTGTACCGTAAGTTTGGCCCTGTTCTTTTAGTGGGTGTGTTAGGGCCTGCATATTTTGCTCGGTTTATGAGGTTGTATGCTTGTTCTAAGAGATTAGCATGCTAGATCAGTGCGATGAATGTATAAGAATGAGGATTGGGAACTGAATATAGTGTAAGATGCGGTTTCAGGTTAGTTGATCATCCGCATTAAGTTTGAATATTTGCATGTGTTGTTCATTTCGCATTAGTTAAGTCTTCATCCGCATTTGATGAACACATCGACTATTTTATTCACCCATATTTGCTAAGTATTCATCCGCATTTGTTATATGTTCATCCGCATTTGTTTTGTCCGTGCCCATTTGCTTCAGTCATCCGCATTTGGTTCATGCGCACTTCATTGGACGAAATATTTTCTGAAAACTTTCATGTGCTTTATGCATGCGCATTCGCTATAGTGTTCATGCGCATTTCTTTGGGACACAGAATATTTTCTGAGGTGTTCATCCGCATTTGGTTACTCATCTGCATTTGTCTATTCATCCGCATTTGGTTACTCATCCGCATTTGTCTATTCATCCGCATTTGGTTACTCATCCACATTTGTCTATTCATCCGCATTTGGTTACTCATCCGCATTTGTCTATTCATCCGCTTTGGTTACTCATCCGCATTTGTTTGCTCATCCGCATTTCTTTAAGGGGACAGAATTTTATGAGATTTTGGGATGTAGAGCTTAAGTGTTAAGAAAGGAGGTTTTATGGGGGACTGTGCTTGTTTACGTTTTGGATGCTTTGTATGCTGTTGTGATGATGCTGTTCCATGCTATGTTTATGTCCTGACCTTACGTGGTGTGATGTATGAATATGCTTATGTAAAGTAGTACTTAACGAAAGTGGAAGATAACTAAAAAGAAGTAAGAAAGAATGAATGCATGCATTAATGAACGAATGGAAGTAAGAAAGTCTTGCAAGCACTGTAAGGAGGTTCACACCCAATGAAGGGTGTTAGCTGAACGGTGTGCGGGTTAGCGACCCCAGAAGGATGCACACTGGGGTCTAGTCTTTGTGACTGACCATACGTATGGGACCATTATCGCTTGCCCCGGTGCTGGTGCCCGCCTAGTGCATGATGTTTGAAGTCTATTTATAGTCTTTGGCCCAGTACCCACCTTGTGCATGATGTTTAGGGTATGGCATATGGCATTGGTCCAAATGAGGGTACCCCGGTGCTGGTGCCCTCCTAGTGCATGATTTTTGAAGTCTATTTATAGTCTTGGGCCCAGTACCCGCCTTGTGCATGATGTTTGGGGCATAGTTCGAGGCATTAGCCTGGAGCATAGAGAAGTGAAAGTAATAATGAATGAATGAAATGTACGATAAGAAAGAGAATGAATGAATGTAAGTTGACGATGATGAAAGATAATAATGAGATTATCTATTTGTACGTATGATGTATGATCGCTTACAAAAATAAAGTATGGTTTTAAACGAAAGAAAAGTATTTTATTTATAAAACTAGAACTCACTCAGCAACGCTGACTTTTATGTAATTTCCAGTTGGCAGGTAACGTTGCTGAGGATGGCACGGGGCAGCTACTTGGTGTTTTGGGATGGCATCCATTTCATGACAAATGACTTTTTGTAATGTAATGCAAACAATGAGATTTTTGTAATGGATAACAATGATTGTATTGTCTTGCAAAAGTGGTCATTAATATAAGAAATGGTTTGTTCAGTATTTCGCTGCGATGTTTTAGCAAATGTAAATAAATGTTCTATGTTTATGTGCGATGATTGACCAGCTGTAAGCATTCCAGTAATGGGGCCTTACAATATACATAAATGATTTCAATCATTTCTCAACCCATAAGTGAAGAACAAATCAAGAACAAAAGTATAAACCATATATACATACATATACACGATTTCATACATACATACATACATAGTCCAAATCATAGATTTTATCTTGTGTTCTTAGTTTTTATTTCAATAAAACATACTTAAAATCAAAAGATTTCAGATCACGATCACCATTATTCATGGATCATCTCAATCCTTTATGAAATCAATAGCAAGATGGGTTCAAGAACATCATTCTTTACATAAAATCATGTATTACCTATTTTCATCATTTTGATAGATTCCTTTTGGAGATGGGTTTCTTATGATGTTCATAACCTCAAATCAAAGTTGCTCATCTTTCATGCAAGAGAAAATCAACAAAATGTTTAAAGATAATCAAAACACAAAATCATCATACACATACAAACACTTATGGCACACAACTCACACACACACACACATATTGTTTTATAACACATTATCTTAATTAAAACCTTTGTTGGAACCTGGATTTCAAGAAAAGCTAGTTTCTGGTAAACAAAACTTGTAACAATCATCAAAGTCATGTTACATGACATAAAAGTTAAAGGTCATACCAGATGAACAAATTTTGAAGATTCAAGAATGATTCCTTGAAGATTTCTTCTCCTTTGAGTTGGATGTATGCAATGTTTTGCACCAAAGCTCGTAAGGGATCCTTGAAATCAAGAAATCAAAGCTTGAAACAAACTTTGGATGATCAAATCAAAGGTTGAGGGTTGTTCTTGGTGGTTCAGCCATGAGTTAGAAGAGAGGGAGAGGAGGAGATGCGTCGGGAGTGATTCTAGAGAGAGAAAGGGTGGGTTGAGGGTGTAAAAGATGGAGAGTATGAAGTTGTTTATATAGAAATTAAAGTAAGTTAATCATGTGATTATATTGATGATATGGCTGGTGGATCTCCAAGTAAGATGCACCTGGTGTAAGGCGGGTGTCGGTCTCGTTAATTTTTTGTAAAAATCTTAAACGTTCGGGTTTTTATGCGAAAATTTTATATAAAATCAAAGTATTAATTTTATACTTTCCAAATGTTCACAAAATTTAATAATAGTGACAAAAATTCAAGAATAAAAAATATACACGGTATAACACAGTATGCAACGGACTGTACGTTACAACAAGACAATATTTTACAAAGTCGTAATTTTACGCGATCAAGGTAAATAATAATAATTATTATTTTTGTACGACTAATAATATTTTCACTTAAGAAATATTAAATCATAAAAAAATCAACATATATTGACCAGAAATATTTAACCAAATTGTCACCAACGCTCGTAAAAAGTTTTATCGCTACTCGACCTGGTAATTCTCAAAATTACCAATTATAAAATATATGCACAAAAGGGCTTGGCTAGATCTTAAATGACCTTAATTGTCATAAAATTATGTCTTATGATGAATTTAGTTATTTTATCACGTTTTATTAACGTACGGATATTAACCTGGAAATAAGGGATGTCACAAGAAATCAGTCGTCACAGCAAAATGGCTTTGGAAGACTTTGTCTCTGAAGCTTCGGAGGACTTCATCTTTAGCTTCAGAAGATTTGGACTTTGGCTTTGGAAGAGTTTACACTTAGAGTATTTTCTAATGTAGTGTGTAAAACTTTCGAAGCACTTCTACCTTTGTACATTCAGTGCATGCATGCAAGAAGACCTTTGGTTGTTTTAGCTTCTTTGGTTGCATCAGCCTAACAATCTTCTGATATTACCTTTCAAACTCCCCCTAGGCTGATGCTACCAAAATAAAGAAGTACTTCAGATGTTGATTGTCCTCATTAGGATCAAGACCAAGCCTCTCTTCATCATCTAGTCAGGATCCTTCAGACTTTCATAGTATCTTCTCATGTCATAGAGATCATGTAGAGGAAGATCAAGCACGTCTTGCTAGAAGTAGACATCTTGACCTCCTTGATCTCTGATGACATACCATCTGTCTGGATTGGCAGCAAAACTCCAGGACAAGATAGGTCTTCTAATGGAAAGAGGCTCTACTTGAATAGGAGTTGGTTGAGCAGCCTCTTCATGCACTTCCTCAGGACGTTCTGACTCATCCGGAGGTATGGAAGTGGATACCTTGGTTTTCTTCTTGTTTAAAACACTTTTTCTAGCAATCATTTTCCTCCTCTTTGAAGTTTTCAATTGAGAGGACTGGTCTTTAGCACCAGATTGTTCTGTTGTGTCCCTCTCAGTTGGGATCTCTTCTCTCACAGGTTTAGTTGGAGAGAGAGGAGAACCCTGCTACGGATCAGAAGATGAAGTTGGTTAAGATGCAGCTCTAGGATTAGATTGTGTTGTCTCAGGGGTTTCAACCTTCACTATAACTTCAGGTTGAGCTGGATATGGTGGAGAATGCAAGTCTACAAGCTCTCCTATTTTAATCTTCTTCTTGATCACTCTTATATGCTCATCCATGGTGGATAGAGACATAGGACCAAGCCTCCTTTCGGAGAATCCATACAGCTTTAAGAATCTCATCATCCTTTGTCTATCTTCATAATTCTTTTGGCTTTTGTGGATGATGGCCCTTGACCTTGCAGCTTCTTCCTTTAGCTTTCTCTTAGCAGCTTTTCTTTCTTTTGTGGCTTGTTCCTCTAGCTGCTTGAGATATTCAAACTCTATGTACTCAAAGGATAAGGGAAGATGTGCAGCTGCCTGATAGAGTCCTGTGGCACTCAGGTAGATGATCATATTCATTCTTTCACCTTCCATATCTACCAGAGGTTGTGCCTATGCCACAGTCTCTATCTCAGGACTTTCTTGAACTGGGGAGAGGACAGGAGCATGTTTGTAGAGCTTTTTCAGTCTTCTTTCTTATTAATCTTGAGCAGCAATGCTGCATCCTCTGCCTCCCTCCTCTTTTTTGATAGCTTAATGTCAGCCAGCTCATTCAACACTTTTAAGAGGAGAGATATGAGTTCATCAACATTATAGTTCCTGGTCCCCAGGTAGTTTATCCTAGCTGCCCTCAACTCATTATCTTGAGTGTTTGGCCTGGGGGCAGCTCAGATAGAAGCTTGCATGAAGCCTGAGGACCCTCCTAAACTCTCTCCCCTTAGCATCCTCTTCCTCTCTCTCTTCTCCTCCTCTAACTCCTCGGAGGTCATTTTACTCTTCCCTTGGTCATGCACAGGCCTTGGTGACTAAGGGTGGAGAGAGCTTTGGCCTTTATTTCTTGGTTCAACAATCAAGCTCTGGCCAGAGAGAGGTTGTGAAGCACTATCACCAGTTGGTGCTTCATTAAGGGTACTAGGTGCAGAAGGAGATCCTATCTCAAGGTTCACATGCTCAACCTCTAGGCCTTCCGTCAAGGTTTTCCCTTTGAAGCTAATCTCGAGGTCCACCTCAACATCCAGTTGACCAAAGATCTCACCTACTTCTATATAATCTTGATCTCATCTTGAACTCTTCTAGCACCCTTTCTTGTATCCAGTCTGCTAGTCTTCCAGCTTGTCTGTTTGGCTTGGGTTGACAAGCGGAAGATCAACCAGATTTATGCACTCATAGAAACTCAGGTTTGAAAAGTTGAAAGTTTCTTGTTGACCATGAGTTCTAGAGATGATAAGAGCTCTTCTTTCTATGACATACCGCCATCCTATGATTGGGTTCTCAGAGTGGGGAGATGGGGTAGACATGGCTCTGGGTATACCCTCCTCAAATAGACTTTGAATAAGAGAGCCTACATCCATATAGACTTGAGAAGGTTACTGAGTATGGACTATTGCAAGAGAGGGTGGTGAATCCTCTATATCCATACTCTGAGAAGAACTCCTAGATTCTGTAACTGTTTGGACTTTCACCCCCTTTTTGGTAGCATCATCTTTTTGCATAAGTGAGCTGGGGGTTGAATCTGGTTGAGTTCGTCTTGGTGGTCTCTTAGCTAGCTGGCCCTTAAGATTGGTGATCTCAAGTTGCTGGTTATTGACCCTTTTTTGTAAGATAGTCACCTGAGATTCCAGGTGACTAATCTTAGAGACTAAATAGGTGCAAGTTTAAGTCAGTGTGTGCACCTTTAGTTTCAAACTCCCCTCATCTTCATCAGAAGAATCATGGGGAGATGAGAGAATTAGACCAAGATCCTCCTCCTCATCACCAGCATATTGTTCTTGGCTATTGGATTTCCCCTGCCTTATGACAGCTTCAAGAGAAGTGTCAGAAGGCCTGGTTGCTATGGTTGAGGTCTTAAAGATGTAATCACTTGCTAAAGTAAGAGACTCTTCCACATGGATCTCCTGAACAGGTTCAGGGAGATCCACCTCAATGATAGGTGAATGATGTGGGATAGACCTGGGTGAGACAGGAATACTCATCTCTCCTTGAGTAGGTGTGGCGAAGAGAGACTTATGGTACTCGCTGAATGCCATGTCTTCATTATTATAGAAGTCAAGGTTGGGAATTAGTTGGTTTAGATCCAGCGGCTGGGGATGGTAACTTTCCCCGGAAGGTTGTTCACTAGAGTGTGGAGACTCTGAGTGAAGGCTTAAGGCTATCTGGGGTGTGAACTCATCAGGCTGAGCATGAGGAACCTCAACACTGATCATATGAGAGATGGGAGTGGTTTGCTCCTTAGGGGAAGTGGGAGCTCGAGTGTCCACTTCCTCCTATAAGGTTGGTGATATAGGGGCCTGCACAAGCTGAATAGCATGTGCAGGGGTTCGCTTGGTTTTTCTCTGATAGGTGATGGTTATTATGGGATGTATGTATGGTTGAGAGATAGAAGGTGTGGGTTCAACACTAGCTAGTGCTGCTAGGTTTCCATCTTGAGCAATGAGCTTAAACATTTTTGGGGCAAGGGCTGTTTCTACCCTAGAGAAGCCAACAGTTGGCTTCCTCATTATTTTGAGGATGCCGGGCTTCATTTGTCCTAATTTAAGAATATTACATGTTCCCCTTAACTGTGTGCCCAGTTCACAGTTGAGAATGTGTTGGACATATCTAGGGAACATGTAATACTCTAGGGAGTCCAAGTTAGCAAGCAAATTGGTATATACAAATTGAGAATACTTGAACTTGAACCCCTGAACCATTCCATGGACTATGAAGAAGAGGTCTTCTGGAATTTGATCCCATCCTCCATGCTTGTTTGACAAGCTATTTATGACAACATGAAGGAGGTACTTCCATTGGGATGAGACCTTCCCTTTACTGAAGGTTTTGACTGAAAAGTCACCCTCATAGCCCATCTATGCAAAGGAGTGGTTGACTGCAGCTTTGGGGAAGGACAAGTCACCTTCAACATCATCCAGCTGAAGATGTGTGTTTATAATGGCCGAAGTGATGAATATTGTCCTCCCCTGTACTATGGCAGATAATGCCTTCTCCCCATCCATGGTGACCTCTTCACAGGTCTGCCAGAACTCCAACAAATGATCCTCATAGAGAGGAGGATCAATGGTGAGGGAGCTGAAGTAGTTGGTCAAAGAAAGGTAACAAAAAACCTCTGAGAAACATGGATATTTCTCAGAGTGTAACAGAGCAACTTGATTATGTTTCCTGTGAAGATGCATGGAAAAATTTGGTTGATTTTTGCGGTCAAGGTTGGCCATTTTAAGTAGATTTGTGATGAAGGAAGATAAGAACGAAGGCGGTTTGTGGGTGAAATCAGGTTAGAGAACAATGTAGATGAAGAGGAGAGTGAGAAGTGGGGGAACCGTTTAAGAATATATATGAAATGGATTTGAAATAAATTTATTTCAAAAGGATAAACTTTGAAATCCAGATGTCGGTCCCACATTTGAAAAAGTGCCCAAGAAGGTAGTTATTTTGGAAGTTGAAAATCATCCGAAGGTAATTTAGCTTTGGAAGTTTTTTAAGAAAAAGCTTCCGAAGGCAATTTGGCTTCGGAAGATATTCTTAAGAGTTGTGAAAATTTGGCTTCGGAAGAAAAAATACTTAGAGAGTTTTTCTTCCGACACATATTTTATTTAGGAAGATATTAAGCCTTTGGAGTTTTATTCTAAAGAGAATAAATCTTTCGAGATTTAATTGCTTTCTGAAGATATTTGTCTTTCAAATACATGCAAGTACTTAGAAGCCTATTTAAGCTTCGGAAGATATTCTCAGAATTTCTTTTGAATGTAAATTTCTTATAAGTAGTTATTTGATTTGAAAATAAAAATTTGTTCTGAAGTCAACTTGAAATCTTCCAAAGGAAAAATATGTTTGAAAATTTTTCAAAAATCTAAGGAATATCATAAAAAATTTTCCTTCGAAATAAACTGGGCTTATGAAGGTGAAAAAGTAGACAACTGAGGACACACATGTTTTAGAAATAAAGTTGATTTAAGTTTTTAAGAAAAATCTACTCAAAGTTAATCATCCCAATAGCTGATACAAGATATTTGAATCTCTGTTCATCAAAAGCTTTAGTGAACTGATCATCATATTGTTCATTTGTGTTAACTTTGACTAGTTTGATTAATCCCTTCTCAAAATTATCTCTAATCAAATGATACCTGATGTTGATGTGTTTGGTCCTTGAGTGTTGCACATGATTCTCTATAATGAAGATAACACTGTTATTGTCTACGTGGATGGGAGTTTCTTTGAAGTTGAATCCATAGTCCAGCATTCGATTCTGAATCCAAAGCACTTGAGCATAGCAACTTGCAGTAGCAATGTATTCAACCTTAGTAGTTGATGTAGAGACACAGGATTGTTTCTTGAATTGCCATGAGACAATCCTTCCACCAAGGAATTGACATCCCCCAGATGTAGACTTTGCAGTCATGTTGCAACCTCCATAGTCATTATTTGTATAAGCATACAGATTGAAGTCAGAACTCTTTGGATACCAAAGGCCAAGTTTGGGAGCACCTTTGAGATATCTAAGAATCCTTTTGATAGCAACCAGGTGTGACACCTTGGGGTTGGCTTGATATCTTGCACAGATGCATGTGGCAAACATGATCCTGCTGGCTGTTAGGTACATAAGAGACCCAATCATAGCCCTGTTAAAATGTTCATCCACACACTACCTCTCAAGATCAGGTCCTAAGGAGTGGTTTCTGGCTATGGGTGTCTTACCAACCTTACATTCAGTCATGTTGAATCTTGTAAGTATGTCTTGTACATACTTTGACTGACTTATGAAGATGCCATTGTCAACTTGCTTCACTTGAATTCCCAAAAAGAAATTTAGTTCCCTCATGGCACTCATTTAAAATCTGTTCTTCATCAGCCTCTTAAAGTCTTTGCAGAGCTTTGGATTAGTTGACCCAAAGATAATGTCATCCATATATAGTTGAACCAGCATTAAGTCATTCCCTATCCTTTTGATGAAGAGAGTTCAATCTATAGTACCCCTCTTGTAACCATGTTGATAGAGATACTGAGATACTGTTTCATACCACTTCCTTGGAGCTTGGTGCTGCGCATAAAGAGCTTTATCAAGCTTGCAGACATAATCAGGATGATCTGGGTCTTCAAAGCCAGGTGGTTGTTTGACATACACCTCTTCATCAATCACCCCATACAGAAAAGTACACTTGAAATCATGTTGGTAGACCTTGAAATCCTTGGATGCAGCAAAAGCCAGGAATATTCTTACAGCTTCAAGTCTTGCCACAGGAGCAAAAACATCTGTGTAATCAATTCCCTCTTCTTGTGTGTACCCTTGAACAACTAGACTTTCCTTTTTCTTGATGACAAGTCCTTTATCATCCTTCTTGTTCCTAAAAACCCACTTGGTTCCTATGTCAGTCTTCCCATGAGGAAGAGGACATAGGTTCCAAACCTTTTGTCTTTTGAATTGAACCAGCTCCCCTTGCATTACTTCAACCTAGCTTCCATCTTTCAAAGCCTCATCAACTTTCTTTGGCTCTACTTGGGACAAGAAGCAAGAATATAGACAAACTTTTTTGTCATGGGTTTGTCCTCTTGTTCTCACCCCTATATCAACATTTCCAATGATGTTTGTGGTGGGGTGTGACTTGTGGATCCTGAGTTGAGGGATCACAACAAGTTGATTTGACAGATCTAGATTAGAGAAATTCAGATCTGGCAATGGAGTGTCACCCACCACATCAGTACACTTATCAAGTGAGACTTGATCCAATGAGTGTGTGACATCATTTATGTTGTCTTCTATGGAGTGGTTATCAGCATCAAGAAATTCTTGATCACTATCACCACCTCCATTTCCTCCTACATTTGAAGCTCCTTCTCCTGATTTTTGAGCCTTTAAGCTGTAATTTGAAGGCATCTCAGATGTATCAGCTGAATTTGTCATGTTTGTGTTGATAGGATCTTCATTTGTAGGGTTAGTCACCAAAGGAGCTAAAGTAGTAATCTTGCATGGTCTTCTCAGCTCAAATCATAGGGCAGGATCTCTAGTTGATATATTATCTGTAGATCCTAAAACATTCTCACAAGACTTGTTAAAACAGTTGGTAACTAAGTCAAGATCAAATAGCCAATCCAAACCAGAACCTTTCACAATAGGGGTGTGCTCATTGAAGGTCATATTGGCTGACTCCTCAACTAATCTAGTTCTTAGATTGTATACTCTATAAGCATTAGATTGGGATGAGTATTCAATAAAGTGTCTAGCATCTGACTTCTCATCAAATTTGGCTACTTGATCTTTGGTATTCAAGATGGTGCAAGGACATCCAAATGACCTGAGGAAACCAATAAAAGGTCTCCTTTTGTGCCATAGCTCATAAGGAGTCTTACCATGAGTCTTAACCACTAAAACTATGTTCTGTACATAGCAAGCTGTGTTAACTGCCTCTGTCCAGAAGGTGATGGGCAGTTTAGAGTCAGACAACATGGTTCTGGTAGCTTCAATAAGTGTCCTGTTTCTCATCTCAACAACACCATTTTGCTTAGGAGTCCTGGGAGCATTATATTGTCTTGTAATACCCTTTTCATCACAAAATGTATCAAGGTTTTGGTTCTTAAATTCTGTTCCTTGATCACATCTTATGGTCTTGACCTTGTGATCAGATTGATTCTTAATTTTCAGAATGAAGTTCTTCAAGATCTCAGGAGTCTCATCCTTAGTTCTAAGGAAAAAGACCCAAGTGAATCTTGTGAAGTCATTTGTGATCACTAAACAATATAAGGTCCTTCCTAAACTCATTACACTGGTGGGGCCAAAGAGATCCATGTGTAATAAGTGTAGGGGAGTAGTGATAGAGTTTATTTCCTTTGGCTTCTGAGACACTTTGTGTTGCTTCCCTTTTAGGCATGCAACATAATGATCATCACTTGTAAACTCTTTCTTTGGCGTTCCTGTTACCAAATCATTCTTAATTAATTTATTCATGTTTTTAAAGTTTACATGGCATATTTTTTTATGCCATAGGAAAGACTCATCATTATTTGCTTTAGATAGAAAGCAAGAAACCTCTCCTGAGAGAGATGTTTCTGCAAGTCCATCTTGTACATGTTCCCTATCCTAGGGGCTCTAAGTAGGATATACTCTTGAGGAATGACCACACCAGGCTTAAGAACAATGTACTCATGCTTAGTAAAGAGCATGTTGTGTCTCTGATCACAAAATTGGGATACACTCAGTAGATTGTATCCAAGCTTCTTAACAAAATTTACCTTCTCAATGGTGAGCTTACCATTTATCACCATACCCCTTCGAGTGATGTAACCACCCGCATCTCCTCCAAAAGTAACTGGTCCTCCATCAATTTTCTCAAAATTGTGAAACAAAGAACCATTGCCAGTCATGTGCCTGGAACAGCCACTATCAATGATCCACACATTTTCCTTGGTCCTTAGTTGTTCCTGCATAAAAAGAAGTGGTTAGTTACACTTGGAAACCCAAGCCTCATTGCTCTTGGGCTTTTCAAAGTGATCTAAAGACAATGTAACAGTAACAAATCCTATATTAAAGCTTTGAGGATCATTAGTTGCTGTTGATGAAGAACTCTCAATCTCCAGGTCTTTCATCATCTTCCACACCATCTTTGGAAGATTGGACTCAACACTTGAGAAGTTTTAATAACTTCTGAGGTTTTGGATACTAGACCTTCGGAAGATCTTGCTTTCACTGCAACATGCTTTAGTAATTCGAAAGCATTCCTTTCTTCCAAAGCCAAAATTTCTTCTGAAGGCATGTTCTCACTTGTCTTCTTCTTCACTTTGGTGCTTCAGAAGGAAACAGATTTTCCTTTCGAAGATTTCTTTTCCTTCTTCTTCCCAGAAGCTTTTTCTTTGACCATGTGGATAGTGCTTTTGGGATTGTAGATGCAATCCTTAGCCAGATGAGAAGTACTACCACACATGATGCAATCCATTAGCTTCCTTCTGGGAGTCTTCATTTTAGAGCAAGACTGAGTTTGATCACTTTCCTTCTCCATCTTCATCTTCATAGATGATGCAACAAGCTTCTTGAAGGTCTCTTCTTTTGCATGTAGGGATGAGGATATTATGTTCTTGAAGGTCTCTTCTTCAAGAACACATTTTTCTACCCTGGATTTGTTGATCACATGCTCAGCCTAACATTCAGTTAACTTTGAGATGAGATCTTTGATTTGAGTCCTGTAGTTAGTGTGCTCATGCTTAAGAGTTGAAATGGTTTTCTCTAGATCTTCTATCTTAAGTTTATAATCATTTTCAGCACTTTTAAAATAAGCTTTTAAGATATTTAAGGACTCAAGATCAGATCTCATCTCTAAGTTATAGGACCTGAATCTATTAACTTTAGCCATACATTCAGGTGTACAGAGATGTTCCAATACCTTGGCATCATCATGATCTGCCATCAATGCTTGGTTTGGAGATGCATCTTCCACCTGAAAGCTCCAATCAAAGCCTCCTTCTTCAACAGCAACTGCGGCTTGCTATCTTGGCTTCTCATTCTGGTGAGCTCCTTCAGTGTAGTTTGGCCTTGTTTGTGCTTGCCCACCATTTGACCTTGGTGCCTTGCACTCTCTTGCAAAGTGTCCCATTTGGTTACAGTTATAACACTTCACTTTTCTTTTATCAAGCCAAACTTTCCACTGGCTGCATTGCTAGGAAACTTCCTTCCGGTCCCCATGTAGAATTTGATGGCTCTGTGAGTGAGAAGTGCATCTGCTAGACTATTCCATATACTCTAGATCATCTAGATGGATACAGTCTAGATCTTCAAGGGTGAAGAGAAAGTTGCCTGAACTTTCATCAGAAGACACAAAAGCTTGTGAAGAGCTTGTCTCCTGGAATGGGCTTCCAGGGATGTAGCCTTCCCTTGGTGTCTCCGGAAAGGTGATGAAAGGACCTATTTGTGATTTTTTGGGGTAGCAGATGAGATGATGTTGTGGTTCTCTGCAATCCCTTTCAACCACTTGAAGGGCTGAACTCTATTGGTTGTAAGAGTTACCAGATGGATTTTGCATGTTCATCTCCATCTGGTAGCCACTGAGGATACCATACAACTTTGTGAGAGTAAGGGTCTTGAGGTTCTTAGTCCTCTTGATGACCACACAATAGTGTGTCCAATGTCTGGGATGAGAGGACATGAACTTCCTCACAACATCCCTGTTCTCAAGAGTTACTCCAACATCTGCCAGAGTATCCACAATCTCAACATACCTGAAGTATTGTTCAGTCATGGTTTCACCTGCCTTGAAGGTGAAGTTCTCAAACTACTGCTTTAAGAGGTCTTTCTTGTTTTCTTTTGCATCATCAGACCCCTCATACATCAGCTTCAATGCATCCCAGAGTTGCTTGGCAGTCTTGCACTTCTTGAAGCCTCTGTAGATAGAGTTTGGAAGAGCAGTTTGGAGGGCAGTCATGGCTTTCTGATCAATATCAATTCTCTTCCGGTCTTCAACAGAATAGTCAGCCACTTCTTTTGGTATCATACCACAACCACCAGCAGCTAAAGAGGTAGATGGTACATGAGGTCCATCAACAACAGACCCCCACATCCTGGAGTCTTGAGACTTGATAAAGCCTTCCATTCTTTGACACCAAGTATCAAAGTCTTCAGGTGTGATTAGTGCGGACTTTGTCATTGTACCGGTATCCATATCAACCTTTGTGATTGCTGCAATTTAAGATGTTAAGTGAACTTTGAAACTCAGAGGATTAAAGATGGTGAGATCTTACAATCAAGAGCCTGAAATGCTCTGATACCAATTGCAGGACCGGGTAAGGGTGTCTAACACAATCAGTTTCATAATGAGGAGAGACTTGGAACAGTTAACAGTTCAAATATAGAACCGAGTTTGATAATAATAATACTATGAACACAATTAAGTAATGAGATAGAACAAGCAATAATAACACAGAAGTATAGTTTTCTAGGAATGTTGTATATTGCTCTCAAGTTCTATTACAAGTGTTACAAAGCATTATCTAAATTTCAAGAACCTGAGACTCTTTATACTACATCCTACAACCGTAAATACTTAGAAGGACAGTTGGAATTGACTAACTAGACAACAAGATCAAACTAAAGTCAAAAGGCAGATTGCCTTTTGACTAGTGACTATGACATGCCATAGCTAACATCATTTTCTATTACAAAAAGGATTACATGTACAAAAGTAGGAAATTACAGACAAAGACCTTAATCTACAGTTGACAAAAGCATGGACTTTTCACCAACTCATACAAGTTGGTGAGTCTTCAGAGTTGCAGCGGAAAGTGTGTCAGCTTTATGTAAAGTAGTTCAGAGAAAGCATGTCTTTCTCTGTCTTCAGAAGAAATCAGTCTTCACAGCAAAATGGCTTGGAAGACTTTGTCTTTGAAGCTTCGGAGGACTTCATCTTTGGCTTTGGAAGATTTTACACTTAGAGTATTTTCTAATGTAGTGTGTAAAACTTCCGAAGCACTTCTACCTTTGTACATCCAGTGCATGCATGCAGGAAGATCTTTGGTTGTTTTGGCTTCTTTGGTTGCATCAGCCTTATAATCTTCTGATATTACCTTACACAAACATATCTCCTTCGAGTACAATAGTTACAACTCCTCGAGAACAAATAAGCACTAACAAAGGAACATCATCAAACACACCATCTTCATCATCAACTCCAGTGGCCATCCAACCACAACCACACAACCAAACAAAGACACAACAACCAACCAATGCTAAAAAAGATGATGATTACCATTCATTACCTGATACACATCATGAAGATGAAATCTTAGATTTCTTCCATGATTATCCTCAAACATGCAGTGATCCCTCGTAACCAGATAAACAAACAACCACAAATACCCTTGTCCATCCATCAACAGACGAGTGAACAATCTCTAATCTTGATTCAATTATTTCTGTTGATCAGATAACAACAACTAGAGTTCATAAAGACCATCCACTAGAAAACATCATAGGTGACCTTAATACCAGATTGACTTGAAGTCAATCTAACACAGCAAACATTTGCCTGTACTCCTGCTTCTTATTCCTCACTGTACCTAAAACATCAATGAAGCACTCAAAGACAATAGTTGGATAGAAGCTATGCAAGAGGAATTATAGGAATTTAGAAAGCAAGAGGTATGGAAGTTGGTTGATCTACCTGAAGGTCATTATGCCATTGACATAAGGTGGCTCTTCCGAAACATAGCAGATGACAGTGGGATTGTCATAAGAATCAAGGCAAGGCTGATCGCCCAAGGATATACTCAAGAGGAAGGCATTGACTATGATGATGTCTTTGCTCCTATAGCAAGACTAGAAGCCATCCGAGTTTTCCTTGCATATGCCTCATCGAAAAAATTCACTATCTACCAAATGGATGTCAAATGTGCATTCTGTTAGATCTAGGGATAATAGGTCTAGATCATTTTGTATAGGCTTAGAACTTTAATCAATACATGTAATAAATATTTGTAATTCATTATGTATATAGGTTAACCCATATGTGCGTTGATTTATGTGTATGATTACAGGTACAAACATTATACTTGGTCAATTTCTGAAATTGACTAAGTGTAAAAAACATCTACGGATGAACATTTTTGTTCTTCCGTAGATATCTTTCATACAAGACATTCATCAGAAGATCTTCTACGGATGAATATGGGTATTCACTGATGAAGAAACACCACACGAAGAAACTGTAGTTCCTTCGGAATAACAAAGTAGCTACGGAAGAACAATGTAGCTGCGGAAGAACCAGACACGTATATCATACAAGTGTTTCAAGTCAACAAGTCAATCACAGACTCCAAGAGATTCGTTGTTTCCTTAACAGAAACACGCGTGTCTATAAATATGAGTCCTAGGTTTCACATAATGAGAGAGCAACCGACGGCGACAAAAATACCATCATATCATTTCGCACGATCAACACAAACCCTAGCAGCCGTCACATCAATACACCAAATATCATAAACACAATCATAGCATAGAATTTTGTTAGCAATTATTATTTGATTCTTTGTAATCATTAATCAGTTTTAATGAATTACGTTTAACTCAAAACATCATTCTTTGCATATTGTTGATATCGTTTGAGCATTTATTGTTTATTTTCTCTGGCATCGATAATTATTTGTTAATCAGTTAAACAACGATTAATTGTAATTCCGCGATAATTAATTCAAAACCAATCTAACACTGATAATCTTGATTGCGATCCTAGGATTCACACATTCCTCTATGGCAAGATAGATGAAGAGGTATATGTTGCTCAACCACCAGGGTTTGAAGACCCAGAATTCCCACACAGAGTCTACAAGTTAGATAAGGCTCTGTATGGTCTTCATCAAGCGCCTAGGAAGTGGTATGAAACTTTATCTATGTTTTTAATGCAGAATGGGTATACCCGAGGGAAAAGAGATCAAACATTTTTCTTGAAACGAAAAGAACAAGACTTGTTAGTGGTTCAAGTCTATATGGATGACATAATCTTTGGCTCCACAAATACACAACTTCGCAATGTGTTTGAAACTCTTATGCAATCAAAATTCCAAATGAGCTCAATGGGAGAACTTACATTCTTCCTGGTCTACAAGTTCAACAAATAGCTAAAGGAATTTTCATCAACCAAAGCAAGTATGTGAATCAGATATTAAAGAAATATAATATGTCTGATTGCACATCAAGCAAAACACCATTTGCAACTGCATTAAAGTTTGGACCCGATCCAGAAGGAAAATAAGTGGACCAGAAACACTATAGATCCATGATAGGTTCCTTGATGTACCTAACAACATGCAAACCAGACATCATGTTTCCAGTTTTCATGTGTCCCAGATACCAAGCAGATCCAAAAGAATCACACATAAATGCAGTAAAGAGAATCTTCAGATATTTAAAAAGCAAACTAGCTCTTGGACTATGGTATCCAAAAGATGGAGATTTTTCTTTATCTGCATTCACATATAGTGATTATGGTGGATGCAATCAAAAACAGAAAATCTACAATAGGAGGTTGTTAATTTCTTGGATCAAGACTGATCTCCTGGCAGTGCAAGAAACAAACAAATGTCTCTGTGTCAATAGCTAAAGAAGAATACATAGCTGCTTCTGCATGATGTTCTCAAGTGCTTTGGATTCAAAACCAAATGCTAGACTATGGCTTTAATTTTCTTCAAACACCCATACACATTGACAACTCTGCCGCCATGTTTATCACTGACAATCCTGTTCAACATTCAAAAACAAAACACATAGAGATCAGATATCACTTTCTGAGAGACTGCTCAGAAAACGGTCTGATCAAGTTGATCAAAGTCCATACAGACAATCATTTGGTTGACCTATTTACAAAACCATTTGATTCGACAAGATTTGAATTTTTGGTTCAGTCACTTGGTGTGATCAACTATGAATCAAAGAAGTAATTTTTTCTTCAAAACATTAAAAAACCAAACAAGCTTGATTTTGTCTAAGTCCAAGTTTAACATCAATCATGTATCTTTCAAAAATCAAGATATGAAAGAAACACTTTATTTTCAAACATATTTTATCACACATACCAGTCATGAGAAATGATAGTACACTAGCTTAGTTCTTCACTTGAGTAATTTTCCTCTAATAAAGACTGACAGTATTTTGTTTGATATGTGGATAGGCTCAGCATGGGACACCTAACTACACATACAACAGTGAAGTACTAAATTCTCATAATTGTGTGGTCAAACAACACATCTTGATTTATGGTGAGTATTAATCTATCCAATATAGGTTGCTTATAAAGTAACTACAATACACCAACTGAAAAAGTTTATAAATTCCTCGATCATACAAGTGTCTCCTTTGTTATTATTCTCATAGACCTGGAGTACACCAAGGCATTATTTGTTGTGCTAAGCACAGACCTGAATGACCTAAATCATGATACAAAATGATTCCTAATGAGGAACAAATGCATTATGGATGAACAATCAATAAAGTCTTTCATACTACATTCCTTGTGAATGAATCAAAAGAATCCCAAAGAGGATCACCTTCTAAAGTGAAGTGAAAAAGAATCCCAATGAGGATCAAGCATCATGGATCAAATTGAGCATTTACACTCCTAAGTAGCTAGGTCTTAATTATTGAAAGAGCTTTTTAGCATATCTTGAAGAGGGTTGTACAAAACATACAATTAGATGTGGGGTACATACAACTCATATCAATCAACTCAAAAGATGATAATCACTCACTGTTTCAATCAATCATTAATACCATGCATGCGTTTAAGTGGATCCAATATCTACAATCAACTTTGTATTAGTCTATGTCTATTCTTAAAAACATTCAAACCACTCAGTAAGAATTTTAGACTAGTATGATCTCATGGTATGTGACACTGATTCATGATTCAACAAAGCAACACATTCATTTGTTAGTAACATTCAATATGATCTTACTAAGTGTTTAACAAAGAAGCAATAAATTTGGACTTTGATAATTTCCACTCAAACACATATAAATTTTTGTCATTTTTATAAAAGATTTTTATACCTATGCGAAAATTTAGGGGGAGAAATTGAACATAGAAATATCAAAGGCAACAGAATTGTGCATATTCATACATTTTAAAATTTGACATTTTCTAAATTTTGAGTTTTAAACAAAGCCATGTCAAGCCAACACCCAAACACAGCAGTTTGACACACATACATATGTACAATATTGCAAAATATTACTTGTGAGTAATATCTTAACATCCATATATTGATCATGTTAAAATTTTAGCATTTTAACATACATTTTAAATCAAAGATTTAAATAAAAATTTTGATTTGAACAAGTTTCATCAAACAAATGTTCTTTCGGAAGAAAATTTTATCAAACATATGCTACGGAAGACATTTTTTCAAAACAAACAAAAATCTGAATTTTTTGAAAACTGTTGTCACAGCGGACACACAAACATACATCCGCTGTATATACAATAACCATCATAACATGCAAAATACACTAAGTGTATATAGAGGACAAAACAAACAAACATACGCTATTCACTTGTGAACATACAAGTGTTCACAGCGCATGATGTTGACAAGACATCCGCTGTGAATATAGTGCCATTTAACAGCACATGACTTACATTGGTCATCCGTTGTAGAAACAGTGCAAGTGTATATAGCGTATGCACACAGGTAATCATACGCGGTAAACATTCACAAATCATTTTCAAGTGTGCACATTGCATAAACAAATGTTTATCCGCTATGAACAATCAAACAAAACAATTCAAGTGTTCACATCGCATGAACAAATGTTCATCCGCTGTGTACAATCAAACAATTTTCAAGGATCCACAGTGCATGAACAAGTGTTCATCCACTGTAAACAACCAAACAATTTTTTCAATGTGTCCACAGCGCATGAACAAATGTTCATCCGCTTTGAACATAGTGGTCAACCACAGCGTATGACTTTTTAGTCATCAATTGTAAATTTTTCACACAAGTGTGCACAGCGTATGTACAAATGCCCATCCACTGTGAACACAGTACAACATACAAGGGGTCCACATCATACAATATAAATTTCTACTGTGGATGCGCTGTTCACACAGCGCTTGTGTAATTCACAGCGCATGACTTAAAATTAAATTTTAAGCAACTATTCACATAGCGTACAGACACTATACCTACAGTGGATAGTCTTTTTTCCACTTTATATAAACACACCACTTGTACATTTTTGTCTCATCGCGAGTGGGAGAGAGAAAATTAAATTTTTAAACGTTAACACACAGTGCATAAACCTTTAAACCCTGTTCGATTGAAATCCTGACATCTATTTGATTTATCGTCTGATTCACAATCAAATAGGTATAATAACATTTTTCTAATCATCAATCATCCATTGAAACATCATATTTGTTGATTCAAATTCAAACATTGTTAGACAAAGTCAAACTTTGAATCAAAATCAAACATTAATCATTTGATGTTTATAACCAAATCAAACATTGAATAAGTGTTATATGACCTTAGTTGAATGTATTAAGACTATTGTTTTAATGTAGTTTGATTAAATGTTCATCACGTTCATGAACAGTTATTATGTTATTGCCAAAATCAAACAAAACCTAATATCTGATCTTTGAAAATGTTCAAAAATTGTTAAATCTTGTTATAACTTGGTAAATATTTCCAAAATACATAAACAAACAAGTAAAGATAGTTAGTTTGGCATGACATTCATCACACAAACATTCAATGCATATTCATTCAACGTGCATTAAATGGTCATTTTGACTTTAAAGAGTCAAACTGATATTCATTAACAAATTGTTATGAAGTGAAGTCGTTGTTAATTTTGAAGAAAACAACTCTTTGTGATAAAACAAACACAATGCAAAACCATTTGGATCAAAACAAATTGTATCATACAAGTTTATCATGATCAAAATAAAACAAACAGTTGACTTTGAATAAGTCAAACTATCTTTTTTGGTAATACCATTCTAACATACATTTCAAACAAATCACAAGTGTTGAACATACAACATTTATCATTTTATAACAATCAAAAATAAGTCAATGAACACTTGATCAACATTTTGTTAATTCAAACATCATACATTCATCTTATACAAGTTACTAACATACTCTTCTTTATATTACAAATATGGCAAACTTAGTGTTTGTTAGTGATCACAACATATGTGCATTTCTCAATGCTGATTCACCTAAGGCAGAGGACTATAGAGACATGATCCATGCTATCAGGCAAACAAGGATGGTTCATGCAATGACTGCTAGACCAGACATTTTTGAGGATCATATTGTCCAGTTTTGGATTCATGCACTCTTGGAACAAGTCAATGATCAACAAGTAGTGGTCTCCTCAGTTCAAAATCATCAGATTACTATCTCTGAAGAAGTAATCAGGAGAGTACTTCAGTTGGGTGAAGAAGATGGTCAAGGTCCAGTTGAGTTTGATGAAAACTATATTTTACATGTTTTCAGACAGATTGGTTATACAGGAACGATTGATAGGAAACAAATCAAGAAGGCATATATGTGAGCCTAATTTAGATTCCTCATGCATACATACCAAAAGACAGTGACAAACAGAAAGATTGGCTGGGATGCCACTTCATTAAGAAGCTCTTCTGCCTTAGCAAGCATTATAGCCAGAAGACCATTCAACTTTGCTGCACAAGTATTGAATGGGATGGTATACAACTTAATAGAGGTCAGGAACAAATTTCAGATGTTTCCAAGATTCCTTCAAATGATCATTAATGATCTTTTAACAAACATCCCTAGAGAAGGAACAATCTTCCATCCTGTTCATTTTAATGAACATGTGTTTAACAGAATCAAGTCCAGCGTATATCATGGAGATGAGGTTCATGTTCCACATCATATGATGGACTATGATATTGCAGTACCTTATATATTTATAAGAATACCTGGTCAAGGTGATCCACACATGGTGTTCCAAAATGTGATTCACCAACATCCAATCATACAACTAGCCCCTATCATCCAAGAGGAACAAGCTGCTCCTAAAGTTGAACCAATCATTCAACATCAAGATCCAATAGCACACTCACCAGAACAAATCATTCAAGAAGCACAAGAACATGAGCAATTTTAGTTTGTGCATCATGTGCCATCACCACCTCAAAGCCCAACCTTCACTAACCAATAATCATTATCATCTCTTTTAAGAGACATTAATGCTTCTTTGGAACAACATTCAACTGAGCAGAAAGAAGTTGGCACATCCATAGTACAAGAACCCATACAAGATCAACAAATCACTACAGTACCTGCTGAAGGTGATGATCAGGGCAGTAATATTCCCACTAAGGAAGAAATTGAGTATTCCAAAGTGTTCTTATTCATTGAATACAATAAGTTAGTTTTTGGAACAACAACTCAAACAATCAAAAGAAGAGGTGAAGGAAGAAGATCATGACCTCAGTAGTGCAAGATTAGACATTGCCTACTTAACTGAACAAACAGATGCTAAAGATGCTGAAATTAATGTGCTTAAAAGAATTATTGAAGCTCAGAATGAAGAAATTCAAAGATTAAACAAAGAGCTTGATTTGAAAGGCACTCAACTTTTCTGAGGAAGAACATTCAGAAGGTCAAGAACATGACCTTAGTGATGACTTTGAAGATCAAAATGTGGCTGAAGCAGCATCATGTCCACAAGAACAACAAAAAGAGCATGCACTTATCATTCCTATTCTACGGATCAACTATTCAGTGAAGTTAATCCTTTTGAGAATATTCACTATTCACCAATCTTAAGGCAACATTTTCATTCTCCTGATCCACACCCAACGGAAACAAGCATTGTGCCTTACAATCCCTTAACAGACAAACAAAAGGAATTGATTATGCAGTTTGCTGAGACTATAAATGTGCAAGTTGAATCATCAAATATTTAAGCCTCAACTTCTCAACCTCAAATGAAAAGTTATGAAAGATAGAGGAAAAGGATGTACTTGGCATCCTTAAAAAGGGGAAGAAAACTATTGAAGAGGTTGATGAACTTGAATCCCTTCCTCTAAAACTTTTGAAAGTTAAAACAACACCAGTTGATGAAGCATCCAAACAAACAAGTCCTCTTGAAGAAAGAGAGATAGATTAGAATCTCGATCAGAAATCAATATTATCTTAACTGATTTAGATGAAGAAAAAGATGATGATGAAAACATTCAAAGCATACAAGAACTCTTCCCTGATGATCTAGAAACATTAATGGGAATTGAGTTAGTAACCAGAGGATTTCCTTATGACACTTTTATGCAACTTAACCTCACTGAGGTTAAAGACTTGCTCAAAGACTTCCAAGAAGTCATGAAGAATGAAGAAGAGAAAACATACAGGAGGTACAAAGAAATCAAGGATCAACAGGAGTTGCAAAAGAACTTACCAAAGGATCCTCAGATAGAGAAGATGACCTACTCCCAGGTTAAAAGCTGGTTGAGTCATAAAGAGTTCCTTACAGTTCATATGCAGGAAGATCTCTGTCTCAGATGAAAGATATTGCAAGAGAGATCTATAAAAACATGCTTACAAATGCTCTTAAACCACAAGTGTTTAAACCTCATCCTGCTTCTTCTCTATCTATATATCATGAAGCTCCTCCAAAGCTCCATCCAATTGAGGAACCAAGATAGTTTATGCCACACAGGTTATGGCCTAAAGGCAATGAAGTAAGAGAGATGATAAATGAGAAAACCAATTTTGTCAAGCTCTATAACATAATCACTCTCACTACAGAAGCCAATGAATGAAAAATAGTAGCTTGGAAATATGATGAAATCTGGGATGCTATGCTAATCAAGAGGGTATCTAGACTTGTCTAGTATCTATCATACATCTCCCAACTGGGATCCCTAAGCTATGAAGATAGATTAGACCTACTGCAACTAAGAATGGTCAATAATACAAACAATTTAAGGGGAGCAGACTTCTTTCATATTCTGAGATCTTAGATGCATAAACATCATAATGAGCTGAAAGCTAAAGCTAATAAAGACGACAAGCTTCATATTACAAAGCTTAGAAGAGAACAACAAGCAGCTAGTAAGAGGAAACAGACAAGTGAAGAACAACCCTCTGAGATTGATACAGAATTGTTAGAAAGGGTTGGTTACCCTTTGAGGCCATCTGGTTTAAAGCTGATTATGATGAAAATTGATGGTAACCAGTACAACCACCCAATCATAAAATGGTATTATGATGAAACTCATTTTGAGGAGATACTGGAAAGAAAACTTGAGGGAAAACAAGCATCAGACTTAAGGTTGTTTGATCCTGTTGAAATCAAACTCCTTCATCCCTCTAATGTCTCATTTTTGAAAACAAAGACCTTTCCATCAATTGAAGATGTGCTATGCAAAAGAGATTGCTGCAATTTCATTCATATGCTTGGGATCTTGGGGACTGTGTATGTGAATGCAGCTCTCAAACAAAGATTAGAAACCAAATAGCAACCCCTAACACACATGGAAGAAATAACAGGCATGAGTATTTTTGAGAACAACAATCTGGAGATCTTAAAGGGAAAGTAAGTTGTGACCACACTGGTCAGCAACATTGATCTACAAACATGGATCAGTCTACATTGGAACAGCTGGTAAATCAACCAATCAAGTATAAGTATGATGATCAGAAGAGTGCAGTTCAGTACTTTACTAAACACATAGTGAACTGCCTCAATGCTTTGAAGATTAATCCTCTGGCTAAATAAGTAAAAGAAGCAGAGAAAGACCAAGCCACATAACAAGTTGTTGAAGAATCTCTTAAGGCAACAGAAGAAGTGCAAAGAAACTGGTCCTTCTCATTCATAGAGGTTTCTAACAAACAAATAGACAAAACAAATAAACAATCATGTCTTCATATCAACAATCAAAACAAATCATTTCAAGCATTCATACAAATAAACAAACAATCAGACAATCATTCAAAGAAATAAGACAAACAGACAATCAATCATACATGTTAACAATCAATCATGCATAACATAAACATACTATCAAATAGTTTAAGTATAACACACTATCACTACGATCATATCATTAACAAAAACAAACACACACACATTTTACTAACAAAATAAACATTAACAAGCAAACATTAAAAGGCTGGTAACATCATCCTTAAGGGTAGTATTGTTGGACTCAACAAGTGCATTAATGGATTAATATTGTAAATGATGATGCTTGCCATAATCAAACATAATCAAACATAATGTGTTCTAATATTCAAACAATCATTTACTAACACATTAGCATCATTAACAATCACAACATTCACTAATCATTGTTTAAATTTCTTTTTCAGATTTGTACATAAAAGAAATTTTGTCAAGTACCTGCAGCGGATGAAGTACTGCAATGCGGATGAACAAAAGCTCCAATGCGGATGAAGAACTACCCACAGCGGATGAATAAGAAGATGCAGCGAATGAAGATCAAGACCAATTGCTCGCAGCGGATGAAGACATCCCACATTGGATGAGTTACATACGAGTTACATACAGCGGATGCCTGTCCACAGCGGATGTTCATTCACAGCGGATGAACACACCACAGCTGATCTTCATCCACAATGGATGAACATCCCACAGCACACAACAAACAATGCAAACACTTTACAGCAGACAGCATCCAAAGCATAGCGGACAAGTGATCTGACTTCCACAGCGGACATCTTAACATCCATAGCGGATAGCTAATCATCCACAGCGGACAACTTATAGACTTAGGATTTTTTATGTAATTTTCATTTACATAGGGGTGGTTTAGTAATTGTATATAGCTCTTTGTATAGGCTATAAATAGCATACTACCCTAATACTTTGTAAGCTTTCAAACAATCAATCAATCAAACAGTTATCATCATTCAAGCACTAGCAATCATACAATCACACACAATCATACACACACTGATATCATAGCATCTATCATGGGTTTCCGTACCATGGTTCATGTTTGTTGATTGAGAGATTAGAAAAGATCCTTGGGAGAAATCAACCAGTGCTTGTTATTGTTATTCATACTTAATAGCAAACATTCATTCACACTGAAAGGTTGATTTCATCAAAATCCCCTTCCTTAGGATACCATAATCCAAGTGCATGCTTGCTCTTGAGATATCTGAATATCCTCTTCACAGCATTCACATGAGATTCCTTGGGATCTGCCTGATATCTAGCATCAACACATACACCAAACATAATGTCAGGTCTACTAGCTGTAAGATACATAAGTGACCCTATCATTGATCGATAGAGAGTCTGATCCACTGATTTACCATCTGAGTCTGGACCAATCTTCACTTTAGTATCCACAGGTGTTCTGATAGACTGACAGTCTGCAAAATGAAACTTCTTCAACATTGATTCAACATATTTTGATTGAATGATGAAGATTCCATCTGCTATTGTACTTGCAAACCTAAGAAGAAAGTGAGCTCCCCCATAGCACTCATCTGGAACTTGGAGTGCATGAGGTTTTCAAAATCTTTAAAGAGTTGCTTGTTTGTTGAGCCAAAAATGATATCATCCACATTGATCTGGACAGTCAATAGTTTATGTCCTTTCTTCTTTCTAATTAATATCTGATCAGTCTTTCCTCTTTCATATCCATGATCAAGAAAGAAAGATGATAGATTCTCGTACCACTTTTGAGGGGCTTGATGTAAACCATACAAAGCTTTGTCAAGCTTCTACACCCTGTGAGGGAAATCTGGGTCCTCAAAAACTGGTGGTTGGCTCACATAGATCTCTTTTGAGATTTTGCCATACAGAAATGCATACTTTCCATGCATTTGATACATAGTGAATTTCATACATGCAGAGTAAGCAAGAAAGACTGTTATGGCTTCCAATCTAACAACAGAAGCAAATACTTTATCATAGTCTATTCCTTCTTCTTGAGTATAGCCCTGTGCAATTAATCTTGCCTTGTTTATGATGATAATGTCCCTGTCACCAGTCTTGTTTCTGTACAGCCATCTGGTACCGATAGGGTATTATCCTTTAGGAAGCTCTACCAGTTTCCATACCTCTTGTTTCATGAATTGGAGTAATTCTTTCTGCATAGCCTCAATCCAGCTGTTGTCTCGAAGAGCCTATTTAGTATTCTTAGGTACTGTTTGAAACAGAAAGCAAGAAAATAAACAGATCTTTGCAATACTTGACTTGCTTCTAGTCATTCGCTCATCTAGATCACCAATAATGTTTGACACTAGATGATTCTTATGTATCCTAGTAATTGGAATCAAGTCAACAACAATAGTTACATCAAGATTGGAGACATTCAGATCATCTTGGCAAGAGGCATCTTGAGGTTGTGATGTAGAAGAATGGTGAAAGTAATCAAATGCTTCAACATCTTCAGCTTTTGCAGCAATTTGAAGACTTTCATCATTTGCATTTCCTTCTGTTTCAACTGGTACAGAAGTTGATTCTGGATTTCTCACTTTAGTAGATGGTTCTACTAAAGGAGTGGGCATTGAACTAGGACTAGCATCAATTGAAACACTCTGATTTGTGCCACTTTTCTGATAGGATTGGCTTGTAATGGAACTTCTTCATCAAATTGATCAGCAGAAGAAGTAGGAATCATTGGAAAGTCATTTCTTCTCTCTATTGTTCCAGAAGATCCAACCGATTGTAGGTTACCTGCATTTGACAAGTGGAACTGATCAAAAGATCTAGTAAATGAGTCAATATTGAACAACCAATCATGTAGGGCCCGTTCCCGAGACGCTTACAGTTGGTCAATCATTGCATAAATAATATAAAACACCTCATTTTGCAGCGGAAATATAACTTTTCATTAATAGATAAAAACATTACAAATTATCATATCATTTCATTTACAACCCAAAAATTATATTAATACATTAACATTTTCAAAATATGGATGCCAGACTTGAATCTCCCCAGTAGCTATGCATCCATGCCTGCACCTCCTCAGCATCATCGATTACCCACCAACTGATATGCATATAAAAAGTCAGCGACGCTGAGTGAGTTCTAGTTTATATAATAAAATACTTTACTTTTGATAAAAACCTTTCCTTTACTTTCTTTTATGACCACACATCATATGTACATCTTGATAATAATCATTTATTATCTTTCATCATCATTTATAATCGTTCGTTTCGTACTTTATTATCTTTCACTTCTATCTAGATCCTGCCATGTACTATGCTCCATAATTGGTGCACAAAGTGACTAAACTCTTGGGGATGAGGGGCAACGATCCCATTTCGTACGTTTCCATCAGTCACAAAGACTGATCTTTAGGTGTGCACTCGTCACACTGTCGAGGTGGCAACCTATAAAGAGTTGTGAACCCCTTTTTATATGCTTGCAAGACTTTGATTCATTCATTACATTCCACTTTTCATTATCTCTATCTTCCACTTTCATAAAAATAATACTTTACGTACATAAGCATATCATACCATGTAAAGTCACGTCATAAAACATAATATGGAGCATCGTCAACAACCCAAAAACACACATAACATCATCAGGCATAAACCACTTAATTCTATTTTCCAAAATTCCAAAAATATTCTAAGTGTCTACAGTGCTTGAACAGGTACACAACGGATGGCTTAAAATTTGCTAAGTGTCTACAGCGGACAACCAAAGTCCATAGCGCATGGCTAAAACATTCCAAGTATTCAATGCAGATGAACAAAATCCAATGCAGGTGAACAAAGTCAAATGCGGATGAACAAAGACAAATGCGGATGAACAAAGACAAATGCGGACGGACAGAGACAAATGCGGATGAACAAAGTCATGCAGATGAACAAAGTGAACTGCGGATGAACAAAGTCAAATGCGGATGAACGAATTCCACAGCGCACAACATGAAAAATTCGTCTAAGTGTCCACAACGGATGTACCATGTCCAATGCGGACACCATGCATATCCTAAGTGTCCACAACGGACACTATAACTATCACCTGCAAATACATCATACGTATTTTCCAGTCTCCTAACATCATTCTAAATTATACTTAGCATGGATCTAACATGTTAAATACTTAAAACGTACTACATATCTACACAACATCACAGAATCACAAGAAACAAACATTCATCCATTTTCAGTTGTATGATTCGTGAAAAACATGGTTTTGTGCAGAAAAAAATAGTTTAATATGCATACCAGCCCCAAACAAGCAGAAACATGTAAAAGAGGGGATCTAGAACTCACCTCTAACAGCTTTTGAGTGAAAACTCCTCAAACCCAAGAGCTACTTGGAGTTCTAGCACTAAAACACACCAAAAGAAGCTACCAAACACAAAGGAAACACATAAAGATCGGCCTAGAAGTTCAAACCCACTGAACACTGAGAAGAAAACACTAGGAAACCTCACCTTCTTGAAGATTTTCTTCTTTCTCTCACTAGAAACGAATTGCAGCTTCTTCTTTCTTCTATGTAGCCGAAGTGTGTATGTAAAAAGGAAGTGTGGGCTGCCATACTTCTTTTTAAATCCCATAATGGGAAAGTTTGCCCCTTGTACACTTTTACCCCTTGTTTTTAAGTGATTCAGCTTCTTCTCCCTTTTCTTTTCTTTTCTCTCTTTTTTTTTGCTGAATTTTCTTGGTGTTACAAGTCTACCCCCCTTATATAGGTTTCGTCCCCAAAACCTGTCACTCCTCGAACAGCTGTGGGTAATGCTGTCTCATCTCCTCCTTAGTCCCCTACGTAGACTCGGACCCCTTCTTGTGTCTCCACTATAATCGCACAAGTGAAACCACTTATTCCTTAGCCTCTACTCTTTTCTGTCAATGATGGCCACTGGCTGTTCCACATAATTGAGCCGTTCATCAACCTCGATATCCTTGAGTGGCATGATCATATCCTTCTCAGCTAAGCACTTCTTTGAATGAGATACATGGAACATTATATGAATTTCACTTAACTCATCGGGTAGCTCCAATCGATAGGCCACCTCTCCTACTCGAGCAATTATTCGGAAAGGCCCTATGTACTTCGTACTTAACTTTCCCCGCTTCCTGAACTAGATGATCTCTTTACAAAGCGAGACCTTCAACATGACTCTATCACCCACCTTGAATTCAATTGGTCTACATCTCTTGTCGACATTCGACTTCTGTCTATCCTTTACCGCCTTCATAAAGGCCTTGATTTTTTCCAACTTTTCGGTCGTAGCCTCGATCACCTTAATGCTCCCTATCGCCTTTTGCCCAATGTCACCCCAACATACAGGCGTTCTAAACTTGCTACCATATAGTAACTCATATGAAGGCATACCAATGGTGGCATGATAGTTTTTGTTATATGAGAATTCGACTAACGGTAAGTGTTCGTCCCAACTTCCTCCAAAATCAATGAAGCAAGCAGGTAGCATATCCTCCAGTGTCTGAATCGTCCTCTCTGACTGACAGTCTGTCTGACGATGGTAAGCCATACTGATATGTAACCCCGTCCCCATCGCATCATGAAATCTTTTCTAAAACTTAGATGTAAACTGAGTGTCACGATCAGACATGATAGACACCGGTACACCATGACGAGTCACTATCTCTTTGATGAATAGATTTGTCAACCTCTCAGATGAATACATCTCGCTGATCAGTAGAAAGTGAGCACTCTTCGTCAGGCGATCAACTATCACCCATATGGCATCGTATCCCCTTGTCGTATGCAGTAACTTTGTAATGAAGTCTATGGTGATGTGCTTCCATTTCCACTTGGGTATATCCAAGGGTTTGATCTTCCCATAAGGCTTCTGGTGCTCTGCCTTCAATTGTAAACAAGTAAGGCACTTACTCACATACTCTGCCATATCGCGCTTCATTCACGGCCTCCAGTACTCTCTCTTCATATCATGATACATCTTTGTAGCATCGGGATGAATTGAGTATCCAGTCTTGTGAGCCTTATCCATGATCTTCCCATGCAGATCCCCATGACGAGGAATCCATATTCGCCCCATTGGGGTCCGGACACCAAGAGTGTTCTCCCCCAACTCGGCGAATAGACCTTTCATCCTTTTGGAGTTAATCTGATCCTCTTTCAGCGCTTCATCCTGAAATT
Source organism: Flaveria sonorensis (assembly GCA_025506505.1). Taxonomy (NCBI): domain Eukaryota; kingdom Viridiplantae; phylum Streptophyta; class Magnoliopsida; order Asterales; family Asteraceae; genus Flaveria; species Flaveria sonorensis. Next base: position 19,512,456 of record CM046437.1, on the reverse strand, counting down.
CCTTAACTTGCTTCATCACCTCCAAGGTCATAACCAACTAATAAGCTTTCACCCGAATCGGCTCGGGGTCTCTCTTTTTGGCTAAAGGCATCCGCCACCATATTGGCCTTGCTCAGATGGTAATGGATCTCACAATCATAGTCTTTGATTAGATCTAACCATCTCCTTTGCCTCATATCGAGATCCTTCTACTTGAAGAAGTACTTCAAACTTTTGTGATCAGTGAAGATGGTACACTTCGTCCCGTACAAGTAGTACCTCCAAATCTTCAATGCAAAGACAACCGCCGCCAACTCCAAGTCATGAGTAGGGTAGTTAGCCTCATGGGTATTCAACTGTTAGGATGCATAGGCTATAACTTTTCCCCGTTGCATCAGCACGTAACCCAATCCCGAATAAGAAGCATCCGAATAGACCACCAAGTCTTTATTCCCATCGGGTAACGTCAAGACAGGAGCTTGAGTCAACCTTGTCTTTAACTCTTTGAAAGCATTTTCCTGCTCTCGACCCTATACGAACTTCACATCTTTATGGGTCAACCTGGTCAATGGTGAAGCTATCTTGGAGAAGCCTTCAATGAATCTTCTGTGGTAGCCTGCCAAACCCAAGAAACTACGAATCTCAGATGGAATCTTTGGAGACTTCCATTGCATCACCACCTCAACTTTTGTCGGGTCCACCATGATCCTTTTAGGATTAACCACATGACCCAGAAACTGAACTTCGCTTAACCAGAATGCACACTTGGAGAACTTGGCGTATAGCTTCTCCCTTCTAAGTGTATCCAGAACTTCCCGAAGGTGCTGGCATGCTCTTCTTCGCTCTTTGAATAAATCAGGATAACGTCGATAAACATAATCACTGACTTATCTAGCATAGGCCGACACACCCGATTCATCAGATCCATAAAGGAGCTGGCGCGTTGGTTCAACCAAAAGACATCACAAGAAACTCATAGTGTCCATAACGCATGAGAAAAGTTGTCTTAGGAATATCCTGCTCCCTTACCTTCAGTTGGTGGTAACCAGATCGGAGGCCTATCCTCGAGAACCAACTAGTACCTTGGAACTTATCAAATAAGTCATCAATCCTCGGTAACAGACACCGATTCTTCACTGTCAGCTTATTCAGTTCATGGTATTCAAAGCACATCCACATGCTACCATCTTTTTTCTTCACAAACAAGACCGGAGCACCCCACATAGAGATACTTGGTATAATGAACCCCTTATCTAACAACTCTTATAGCTGAATCATCGATTCTGTCATCTCGGAAGGAGCGAGATGACATGGCACCTTTACGTCAGGTTGGGCACCAGGTATCAGATCAATTTGAAACTCAATCTCGCTGTCAGGTGGCACACCTGATAAATCTTCCGGGAACATGTTTGGGAAATCACACACAACCGGTACATCTGACATTCGTGGCACTGTCGCTTCCACGTCTTTCAGATAAGCCAAATAGGCACCACATCCACTCCTTATACACTTTTCTGCCACAACCATAGAGATTACTTTCTGGATCATACTAACTCTGTCACCGTAGATTGTCACCAAACTCCCATCGGGCGCGGTCAACCGAATCATCTTCTTATGGCACACGATGTTTGCCTCAAAGGCTGCTAGCCAATCCATCCCTAGGACCACATCAAATCCACCTATGGGCATCACAAACAACCCAGCAGAGAACTTATGGCCTTCCAACTCTATGTCACAGTCTTCTACCATATCAAAAATCCTGGTAGACTTACTAATAGCAGTTTATACATTGAAGGGCTAATCAGTCTTTTTGCTCTTAACAGGCAACTTATCATAGAAGACAACAGAAATAAAACTTCTACTAGCACCAGAATCAAACAATAAAGAGGCACTAGAATCATTAACCAGAAATGTACCTTATACAACATCAGGTTCCACTCTGGCTTCCTCGCGGGTCATGGTAAAAGCTCTCGCCCAGGACTTCTGCACTTCCCTCCCTTTCTCAGCCTTTTTTCCCACCATCAAGCTCTCAGCCCTCGGTGATTGGTTCAAAAGGATCAAATCTGTGATGATATCGTAATGCGATGATCAATTCAAACACAAAGTAATCAAACACATGCAATCACATCAAAACATTCATAGATTTCATTGATAGCAAATGCACAGGATACAATATGTAAGGGTTACAGTTCATTCAACTAACTCTAACTGTTTCTTAGATCTCTCTTGTCTAGATCTAGATTCTCTATCCTTCCCTGGACATACATAAAATATCCTATTTATACTATCAAGAAACAAAGGAACATATATTTACAAATAAGTCCCTATACTATGACAAAAAATAACATAAAGACAAAATGTTAATCTTTCAACAAGTCTAACAATACTCCCCCTAAGATTACATTTGTCTTCAGTCTTCAGTTAATCTTCAGGCTTCAAAATAATCTTCTGGTTCTTACTTTATCTTGAACATCAGCTTCTCTTTGTATATTTCTTGTTCCTTTAATGCTTTAGCAATTGCTGATTTGAATTTACCTGCAAGAATTCCTTGTTCAGGCTTTGATGCGTTTGTCTTTATCTCCATCTTGCTCATAATTTCCAGAGTCTCTTTAGATAATCTTGCAATCTCAATATTAGCATAAAATTCAAGAGGATTGGGATAATTCTTTGAGTAAATCTCCAATACTCCTTTGCTTGATATCCGCATAAAATCAATTTACTCGATATCCTTCTTTAAAATCTTTGCATAGGCTAATGCTTTCCTTAAAGATATTCTTTCCATGGCTGCATCCATAACCTTGATAATCGACATAAAGTATTTAGGATCATTCTCAGCCATTTCAGGTGATACCTGATCAAACTTCTAAATTGACAAAAATGAGATGTAACTTGGATGTAGAAGTTTTAATTCAAACACTCCAAAGAATGAAATCATATCAAGATCCCAATCATCCAAATTCCGAACCAACTTCAACTCAAACATGTCGGAATTATAAAACCATCTCAAGATCGGTTTTGTCATTTGCATTCCATCGATTACCTTCAGGCCAGGATTAGTAACCTTCTCAAAGTATTGGTCACTATATGCATCTAAGAACTTTTCTTCTTCTTCACCTTTTTCACCACTTTTTTCTCTTACTTTTCAATGACTTAAAGTATTCCTTGTCTTCTTGATCACATCTCGCTTTGAGAAATGATTCCATCCTTGACATGCCTCGATTCAACAATTTAACAAAATTTTCACCTCTATTTGCCTTTGATGGATTGATCAACTTCAACTTGTTTAATTCTTTTAGATCTTGCACTGGAAGAGCAATAATGCTAGTGTAAAAGTGATACACATCGCAAATAGCATTTACACGCTTAATCAAAAATGCATCAAATACATCATCATACTTCCATGCCATGATCTTCATATTCTTGGTATTATCAAGAACAATCATTGCATTTAGCATATTAGAGATTGATTGTCCTTTCTGTAGAACATTCCTTACAAAATCACCTGTAGTTCTTGCTTTGTTCCATAATTGCTTTTGTTCAGCAGATACTTCATAAGCTTGTTTTTCTTCATGAAACATCTTCATCAATTCTTTTCTGATTTCATGCTCACTTCTCTTCAAAGCCATTGATTTAATCTCTTATGGTTTTAAAATTCTTGTTCTTTTAGTGATCTCCAAATATTGTGGATTGGCCATATCAAGCACGATCATTCTGTTGTTTTGTTTTTCAGTCTCTTGGAAACTTTTCACTAAATTCCTCAATGATTTGGCTTGTAATCTATTTAGCTTCTTCCTCGGATAGTTTCTCGATTGCAGCCATAATCTGAGCTCAATTGTGTTCATGTTATCAGGGTTAGGATGATGTAGCTCTGATGTTGAAAGTTCCTCAATGTTAATACTTTCATGTAGAGGATTCCATTCACCATGTTCAACAATAATCTCATCTGGATCCACAGGAGCAATTGACTCAGCTGTCACACACTTCTCATATTCATCATTATTTGTGACACTGTGAGTCCATCCAAGAATACCCTGTTATACTTTCTCTTTATCAAGTAATTATATCTCTCATCAACATCCACAGGTATATATTCATATACAGCTTCAAAAGGAGAATAACTTGCTTCAATGATATCTTCATCTTCTAATACCTCATCATACCATGCATCTGCAAATTGTGTTTCTAAATCATTAAGAGCTCTAATTGTCTCTTGGGCTTTAGTTTCTTCACTTTCTTTAATAACAGATTCATATGCAATCTTTTGTATTTTTGACATTTGTATGGATGAAGATTCAGCTAGAACTGATAAATCAGTATCATCAATCTTTCTTTTTCCTTTATCAACTTCAGGTATCTTTTCAACATGAATTGGGTTAATTTCAGATACAATAACCACTTCAGGAGATTGTGACATTGCACTTTCTTTCATTCATTCAAACTCTTCTTTTAATTTATCATGAAATTCTCTTAACTTCTTAAATTTTTCTTCCATAAGATCATAATCTTTGAGCATCACTTCAATGTTTTGTAAATTTTCTTCTTTATCTTCTTCAAGATCACCAATCATTAAATCTTTCTTCAACAATTCCTTTTTCAATTTTTCATTTTCTTCCTTCAGCTTCTCAATTTGCTTAAGCTGATTGGATTCTTCTTTCAATGAATCATTTACCTGCTGAGTATTTACTTCCTAAGTCAGAACTGTGTCATCTTGACTTAACCTTTCAATTTCATCTGGGAGAATAGACTCAAAGGTTTCAAAATTTTGAACATCATCATCAACTTCTTGTTGTACATCAGTTTCAACATTTTCTTCAATCATTTCTAAAATCTCATCAATATCTTGGATTTCTTCATTCACACCTTCAACTTGTTCAACATCAGGAACAACATCTTCATATACTTCTTCTATGACATTTCCTTCATTTCCATCATTATTATCATCATCACTATCATCATCAGTTGAACTAGAACTTTCATTATCAACATCTTCATCATCATTTTCATTATTTTCATCATTATCTTCATCATCATCATCAGATAGATCTTGAGGATCTTCTTCAATTAGATCATTTGGATCTACTGGTTCGTCCTGAATCAAATGAAAATGTTCTTCATTTATGTTTATTTCATCTCGAGCAATTGCTCTCATATATTCAAACAAACGAATATTTTGAGCACCAGTAAACATTGCCAATCTTTTGTATGAGGTTTCATTCATGTGCTCAAGAATCAGTCTTTCACCACCAACTCTATAAACATGGAAATCTAGATTAGCTTCATTAATAATCATTTGCAGAAATCTCAGGTACATCAAGTATTTTTTTCTGATCCCTTTTTCCAAGTTAAATACAAATCCATTAAGAAACCATCTAGCCATGTTAAATCTTCTATTTGTTGAAATGGCTACGATAGGAGAAGCAATATAAACTGGAAATAAGTTCCATCCAACACTTCTTTTTGACATACAATGTTGGAAGATATAACAAAGAAGTTTCCAGTGATTGTATACTTTGGCTCGGAAGAATTGCTTCTTTGGGAAATTATCCAGATGACCCATGGCAATAAAAATTTCTCTACACTCATTAAAAGTAAGTTCTACCAAATCTTGTGGATCATTATCTCCCATTATTAGAGCTTCTCTAATGGATTGTTCAGATACTTCGATCATTCTTTCATTTGTAATGAATCCTCTTACAACCTTTCTACCAGCTTCATCTAGTTCAATTTCAGCAGTGTGCCAAAATCTCTTGATTAATCTAGCATAGATCACAAGTCGGTAACACATGGCATACACATAATTAGTTCTTAATAAGAATCTTATCATCTCTTCATATCCCGTAGCTTCACAAACATCTTCATCAAGAAATGCAGCTACATTGTGTTCCTGTTCAAATTTGAGTTCAGCCATCTGAAAGTATAAAACATAAAGAGAATTAGTCACTTGAATTCGCAAACTTAAAATCAAATTGTGAAATATCAAATATGACCATAACACTCAAAAAAATTTTTAAGTGTTTATACAACTTATTACTTGAATAAGTGTATATTGGTTACAATTTTACTTTAACCTAATTTGTTACATAACAAGAACTTTTGCATCAAGTAACTTCTAAATTTATTGAATTTTAAATGAATTATCATGTTTTAAATCTTTTAACCTAACTTTCACTTTGAGATTTCAAGATGAAGTTTAAATGATTTCAAACATATCAAATTCACTAAAATTTTATTACAATCAGATTAATGAACAATTTTAATGATTAATTTGACATTTTTTGATGAAATATTGAACAACTGCCTATTCGTATTCTATTCTTATGAACATCCGTATGAACACTCAATCATCAAGAACAATTTTTGATGAAATTCGAATTTGATTATCACAAAATGTTCGAAATCAGACTTTAACAGTCATTCAATGTTTAACTTTTATCATCAATTCATGTTTTAGTCACAAATTTCAAATTTTCAGTTCATCTAGGGTTCGAAACGCCTGAACAGAGGTGAAACGTCTGTTCAAATTTGAACTTCAAACTTGAAATTAGATGTTTCTAAACATGAACTTACGTTTAGAATCAATGAAACTATCAGTCGATTACAAGATTTAAACTGAAACAATCGATGATGATGAAATGATGAATTGAAGGTTTGAGAGTATCGGGTGCTATGTTCAGAGTGTTTGTGAGTGAATGAAGAACTGAAATCACAAGTGTTGTATTTATACAAGTGAAAATTTTTTTAGGTGCGTGAGCACTGTTTATGCGCATGAGAATGAATTTTACACTTAAGTATTTAGGCGCATGAGCACTGTTTGTACGCATGAGGTATATACGCATGGGCACTGTACAAGCGCATAAGCACTGTTTAGGCGCTTGGGCACTATTCAGGCACATGAGACTAGATGAAACTCCTAACACTTGGTAATTTTTCACTTCAAAGGTCTAACCCTTGGAAGTCTGGAACTGTTTAGGCAACACTTGATCAAAATCTCAGACACATGACAACTGTTTAGGCACATGAGCTTGTCTGAAACTCCCAACACTTGTGCAAATTTCTGAAAAATCACCATACTCCTGAATTGGACTTAAGAGTACTGTTCAGGCGCATGAGGATACTTCCATAAGTCTTGATACTTGTAATTTTCACATTATCCATCTGAACACTAATTAAATATATTAGCACTATTCACACTCATTTTTTTACACTTAGTCAAAATTGTTTGACTATCACTCAAAATTTTCATTATTTCCCACAATTTTAACATTTTTGACATTCAAAATTTTATTTTATTTTTGTTTTTGACTATTATTTTTATTTTAAAATTTCAAAAATTAATTTCCCATCATTTTAGTCTATATTTAATTTTTACAAAAACAAATAATCTCATTTTGTTTGGAAGAAGCTTTTCCAATGAATTTGAATTCTTTTTCAGGTTCATTTTTACATCATATCAAACACACATATACTTGAAATTGCAGCTTCATCTTTTCATCCAAAACACTTTTTTATTTCTTTTTCACATTTTGAAAACCAATTATTTTCTCTTTTTCATTTTTACTCCCCCTAAACTTTTAAGTTTTACAAACTGAGAAGTTTTTTTTTCATTGCAAGAAGATCAACTAATCATTATTAACATGCTTGCACACAGAAAATCATGCAAAAATCATAACTAAAGTAGAATAAAAAATCTACTATATACAATTGAATCACATGCATGCAGTGAGATCATATCAATTAAGATCAGCACATTAAAATAAAATAAAATGATGGATAGTCGTAGACAGTGATTAAATCCTAATCAAGTGTGTTCTAGATCAGCATTTCTGTAGCAAAGGAGACACGAGATCTAAGGACAAAAAATGAGTGCTCTTGGCAAGATACTCAGCACACTTACTTTTTCAATTCATTGATTAAGGTACGATTAGATATGAAATTATGTAAGTCACACTTAGACATAGAGAGTTCAGCTCTTATAAAGATCTGCAAGAAATCACGTTTCTCAACTTGTTAACCTGACATATACTTATAAACAGATCTCATGTTGAGATTGTGCACATTGTCATCTTTTTGCATCAAGTGAGAATATCCAGGTCTGTAATTACTTACAACAAACGATATCTCATCACTTCAGGTCTATGATGACTCATAACAAAGAAGTGATTAGATCTTTAAATTAATTAGAGCTCAATGGTTATTCATATCGCACCAGGTGTGAGATTATGACTTAATAAGCAATCAATTTGAGAAGTCAACACTACTCATTGGTACTAAAATGGATAAACATGAATGCATGATTGATTTAGTTTAATCACAAGAATTTACTTTTTCAGTATAATTGCATGAGCTTACCTGCACATCATATCTGATCACGTCAGACTTTAGTAACGAGTGAAGTATGCAACTGATCAAAACTAATGTATCTATCATTTCTCATAAATTGCAAAGACAGATTCAGTCTTAAACAATTATCTAACAAGAAAAACTCTATTTTTTTTATTTTATTTTATATTTCCTCTTTTGATTTTGCAATTTTCAATTTTTGTATTTGTTTTTTCATTTTTTATTTAACATGCAGACACAATATATACAATCAGGCAGTTAACTTTGACAGTTTCTCATTTAGTTTTCTCATTCAAATAAGGGAGGGTTCTTACCATTTTATGACTCAATAACTGAAAACTAAAACCAATTTTTAAACATGGTTAATAAGTCCAATTGACTCGACCAAATATTCAAATCGACCTGGTAAAGGCTTTTGTAAATAGGTCAGCCAGCTATTTTTTAGTTGTGATTTGAATCAAAATGATTAAACCTTTTTCAGAGTTATCTCTGAGAAAACGATATCGAATCTCGATATGTTTTGTTTTTGAGTGTTGGACAGGATTAGCTGTAATAAACATAGCAGCAGTGTTATCAATGTAAATAGGCGTTTTAAGAAAATTCAACCCGTGATCCAATAGTTGGTTTTGTAACTAAAGGATTTGAGAACATCCTGCTAAAGCAGCTATGTACTCAGCTTCTGTGGTTGAAACAGAGACATTTGTTTGTTTCTTACATTGCTATGAGACTAATCTGGGACCTAAAAAGTGACAACCACCCGTAGTAGATTTACGATCTTGACAACATCCGCCATAATCACTATCTGTATATCCATGTAACTCGAAGTTTCCTTTATAAGGATACTATAGCCCTAAAGCTGGTTTTCCTTTATGATACCTAAATATTCGTTTAACAGCAATTAAGTGGGATTCCTTCGGGTCAGATTGGTACCTCCTACAGACACAAACAGCATAAATTATATCAGCTCTAAATGCAGTAAGATACATCAAAGAACCAATCATGGATCTGTATAAAGTTTGGTCGACAGATTTTCCTTTTGGATCAGGTTCAATCTTGGAATTTATGTTAGCTGGAGTTCTTATGGATTGACAATCTTGCTGTTCAAATTTCTTCAAGAGTTTATCTACGAATTTCTATTGATTGATAAAATTTTCATCTGCAGACTGCTTCACTTGAAGACCAAGGAAAAAAATTATTTCTCCCATAGAACTCATTTGAAAACAAGACTTCATGATTTCTTCAAATTCATTGCATAACTTTGGACTTGCAGAACCAAATATGATATCATCATCATACACTTGAACACATAAGAGATCATCAGCATCCTTCTTCAAATCCATGTTGGATCAAATGTTGTGATAACGTTTCATACCAGATTCTAGGAGCTTGATGTAGACCATACAATGCTTTGCTAAGCTTGTACACATGATGAGGAAATTCTGAATCTTTGAAACCTAGAGGTTGCTTGACATACACATCATCGGTGATTGGTCCATATAAGAAAGCACCTTTAACATCCATTTGATACACCTTCAATTTCATGAATGATGCATAAGCCAGGAAGACGTGAATTAATTCAAGTCTTGCAACTGGAGCAACTACTTCATCATAATCTATTCCTTCTTCTTGGGTGTAACTTTGTGTAACGAGTCTCGCTTTGTTGCGAACAACAATTTTGTGCCTATGGCATTTTCTCCTTCCAGTAAATCCACAAGCTTCCACACTTCTTGTTTACGAAATTGCAATAACTCTTCTTGCATTGCTTTAATCCAACTATTGTCCTTTAACACTTTGGTGACGTTTTTAGGAACAAATTGAGATAGAAAACACGAGTATAAGCAGAGATTTGCTTGTTCTGAATGACTTCTCGTTGTTCTCTCATTCAATGGACCTATAATCTGAGATGTTGGATGGTTCTTGTGAACATGAGATGTTGGAATCTCATTCACTTGAACATGAACATCTAGATTAGATTGGCTCAAGTCAGAAAGCTGATGCAATAAGTTCGAAGAATGTGGATTTAAATTAGAAACTTGAGTCGGTGAGTTGATAAAGTAATCAAGATTATCTGTAACAACTACATCATCAGAAATAGATGACGTTCCGGACTCAGGTTGTATAATTTCAGGACCATCATTAGGAATAGGTTGTGAAACATTTGAATTTTCTGAAACGGGATGCTTTTGATCTTGTTGAGGCCGAAATATAGGATCTCTAACAAATAAGAAAAATGGATAATCTAGGCTCGAGTCATCCATATCATCAGAATCAGAATCATCGCTGAAAGAACCAAAATCTCCTGCTTGATATTTCTTCTCACTTGTAAATTCAAACAAGTTAGAATGAAAAGAGTTTGACAACGAATCTAAATCAAATAGCCAAGCTGGACCATTTGCAACTGATGGAAAAGAATTTTCAAGAAATTTAACGTTGAATGTTTCAAGGATAACATTTGTCCTAGAGTTATAAACTCTATAGGCTTTTGAAACCGACGAATATCCAACGAAAAATCGTTCATTAGATTTTGAATCAAATTTTCTAGTTGATCACTTGAATTTAAAATCAAAACTCAACAACCAAAAGATTTAAGAAAATCTATATTAGATTTCCTGCCAAACATCAACTCATAAGGAGTTTTCTGTTTATCTTTCAAAATAAATGAATGATTCTGCACAAAACACGCTGTGGATATAGCTTCATCCCAGAAAGTGATTGGAATTTTGGCATCTGCTAACATAGACGTGCTGCTTCAACCAAAGTTTTGTTTTTCCTTTCAGCAACTACATTTTATTGTGGAGTTCTAGGAGCACTGAACTGACGAGCAATACCTTTTTCTGCACAAAACATGTCAATATTAGCATTTTTAAATTCCGTTCTATTATCACTTCTAATTATTTTGACCTTTTGTTCTAATTGATTTTCTACTTTAATGATGAATTCTTTTAATAATTCAGCCGTTTCAGATTTAGCATGCAAAAAGAAAACCCAAGAAAATCTTGTAAAGTCATCAATGATAACTAAGCAATAAGATTTCTTTCCAATACTCCAAACATTTTTTGGTCCGAATAGGTCCATATGCAACATCTGGAGAGGCTTGGAATTTGAGTTTATCTGCCTGGGCTTATAAGACGCTCTGTGTTGCTTTCCTTTAAACATGTTGAGCAGAGATCAGTTGTGGCAAACTTCTTTGTTGGAAGACCTACAACATGATTTCTTGATACAAGCTTGTTCATGTTCTTGAAATTAGAATGCCCAAGACATCTATGCAAAAGCTGACTTTAGTCATTTGATGCTTGAGCAATTAGGCATGTTGTTTCTGTAGAAGGATCAACTTGAGACATATCTAATTTGTATACATATCGATCTCAAATAGCTTTAACAACTACCCATTCTTTGCTAATCTGAAAACCTGGCTTCAAAATATAACAAAACGAATCATCAAAAAGAACTGAGTAAGATTTGTCACAAATTTGGGAAACACTTAAAGATTAAAGTTCAACTGTGAGCAATAGTTGACTTTATCAAAGCTGATAATCCCATTGGATACAGTTCCTTTGCCAGTTATTTTTCCTCTTGCATCACCTCCAAAAGCAACATGAGTACCATCCTTTAACTTAAATTCTTGAAGCAAGGCATGGTTGCCTGTCATATGCCGGCTACACCCGCTATCCACATACCACGTGTTAATAGGTCTTCTTGGGCACACCTGCATTTCAACAAGATTTAAGTTGAGTTATCAACCCAAGTCGAGATGGTCTTGGGCTTGCCAAACTTATCAACAATGGTAAACTGTTTAAAGTGAAGCTTATTTGGATCAGGCTTATTTATATCATATTTACCAATTCCGTTCTTGACAAATTTTTGATTATATTTGATTTGTTTATTCTTTAAAGCATGATAATGTTTTTCAAGATCATCATTAAGATAATTCAAACCATTAGAAGAAACATTTTTTGAAATTTTTTTATTACCAAACTTCCCACCATTCATTCTCATAGATCGTGGAATGAATTTTCCTTGATTATACTGCTTTGGCTTTGCAGCATAAGAATCATCCTAAATAGAATCATTTTTTCGAAAAGATCTCAAGCCTAAGGAAGGTTGTTATGTCAATCTTTGAAAACCAACACTTTGATTTCTTTGAAATTATGGATTGAGATATCCATTCCTTAATTGTGGATTAACATATCCAGTCCTTGGTGAGTTCTTTCTGAAGTAGCAATTCTCAATTTTCTGAGTTCTTTCATCACAAAAGGAACAGTACTTATTAAAATAACAATCAGCTGTTGAATGGTTTTTCATATCATATATGTGACAGTACCTGTTAAAGAAACATTCATCAGTCTTATGATTGTACATATCATAGATTTCACAATACCTTTGAAATTTAAACAATTGTTGATTAGCTTTAGATGTGGATGCCACATTTGATCCTTGTTTGGATTTGGGAGTTGAAAAGTTAATTTGTTGTTTTTGATTTGTGTATTTGTTCTTTTGAAATTTGAGTTTAGATTTTTTAACATTGACATCTATCTTCGACTCCTTAGATACAAATCGTTTATTGATAGGAAGACTTAGAATCCGAACCTGTTTTCAGATCAGAGTTGGATTTGTTCTTTGGATTAGATTTGATTTCTGGAATTTTGTTCATGTCAAAAATACCTGCAGATACAAATTTCATAGGTTTAAGCTGATTTGATTGATTTGTTCTTTGAGTGTTTTGAATTGCATTCTGTGTTGATTTAGCTTTAGTATTTTTCTTTCTTCGTCTTTGGTTTCTAGATCTCGATGACCTTTGTTTGCTTTCAGATTGAACATCTTCAAGTGAAGATTCTTTTTCATTTTCTTTATTCTTTTGTTCTTTTTGCCATTTTATAAATATTGGATTATTTAATCCATAAGAAAATGAATCTTCAGATGTTATTTCATCTAGCTTTGCTTTCTCTTTACTTTTAGAGTTTTGATTGTCATTCCTTTAACTTATTTCTTTGACAACAGACTCTTTTGGAACAAAACTTTTCTTAGTCTTTGGTCGTGGTTCATAAGATTTAATTTTCACTGGATGACCATTTTTGATCTATTCAGAATCATGTTCCTCAAATATCTCAACATTCGTTTTCTCTTCATCACTCTCAGAATTCATTTTCTTATTTTGGAATGCTATTAGCTTAGCTTTATTTTTTCAGGTGAGTGATCATGCATGTTGAAGTTTTCTGGTAACGTGTTTATGATGGATTCAGGCATTGGTTCATATGTAAAACCTAAACCTGCTTTTTGTTTGTCTTTTCTCTCACTTACCCGTTGTTCTACAATCGTTATTGAACTTTTAACTTTTGCAAGATCAACCTGTATTGTAGCATGTGCTATTTTCTCTTCTTCTAAATTCTTTGTCATTTCTTCAAGTTGTTTTGTAACAATTTCTAGTTCTTTCAAAGTTTTATTCCATGATGTTTGTAGAGAGTGGATCTTTTCATCAGATATTTTGTGATTGTTTTTAAGTTTGTTATGCATTACTTCCTCTTGGTTGAGCTTGTCACATATTTTATATGAATAAGTTCTGTAGTACTCTACTTGTTCAAAGCAAGCTTTAGTGCACATTTTTTCTCTTACTTCAACTGGAATTTCAAGATATTATAAGAAAGAAGTCTCAGAGTCAGAAAATGAATTTCCAACCTTTGGTTGATCTGACTACGCCATTAGTGCAACTTCTTCTGAATCCTTTTTAGGATTAGATTTATCACTCTAGTCATACTCTTCTTCTTCATTTTCTAAGTTACCTTCAACCTTAGGATCACTGTCTTCTATCAATCTTTAGCTTGAATTTCTGTAATAAGAGATAAACTAGAGGTTAGATCAGCTGTAAATTATTCAGCATAAGCACTCCAGTCATATCCATCTTTAGTGCTAACAACTAGAGCTTTCTTTGGCTCTTCAGATGCTTTTGAATCATCCTTAAGTTCTGGCACAGAAAGACTATGATAAGGCTTTTAAAATGTATCCTGAGATTGCTGATGATATCTTTGACTGCTAGAACCTACTTGACCATTTCCTCCTTGGTTTTTGGGACCTTTACATTCCCTTGAGAAATGACCATAGTTGTTATAGTTGAAACATCTTGACTTTGATTTGTTGAAGCCAACGGTTTTGTTAGCACTTGGCTTGTAGTTTCTATTAAGATATGAGTGTTTCTGGGTTCTATAAGCAATCATCACCATCTGCCAGTTCAAGTCCATCTCTTCCACATCATCTGGATCCATCTCAAACAAATCCTGCAAAACAAGATCTAATCGTGTTAAATGACTACCTAGATAAGCTTGAAAACTTGCCTAAAAGCAGTAAAAGCACATTTAGACTCATCATCATGTAAAAGGATGTTAATAACATCTTTAACTTTGCTAGTTTTAGCAGAGTTAGTAGATGGAGTCTCAGTTTGAGGTTTAGGAGTTTGAGTTTTAGGAGGAGACTGAGATTGAGGTTGAGTTGCATAAACATGAGCACTTGTGTAAGAAAAATCTGTAAAGAAACTAGCTCCAACAAACAAATCACCCTCTTCTTCTGGAGATTTATCATCTTTGGCCAGAAAAGTATTCTCCACTATATTAGCTGGAGATGTAACATACTTATACTGAGACATTGAAGCAGCTCTATCATTATTTCTGGAGCTCTCATCAATCTCAACTGATTCAATCTTGGCAATCAAATGATCTAGATCCATAGGAAACTTTTCAGTATGCTTTAACAGTGTAACTGTCTGTTTCCATGAAGATGGAAGAGCATTGAGAAGTCTGTAGTTTAGATCTTTTAGATCATTTTTGATACCAGCAGTTGACATCTCAGTAGTTAGTTGCACAAATCTGTTCATCATCTGATTGATTGTTTCACCAGAAAGATGCTCAATTAACTCCAACTATCTCTTAAGTTTCTGCTTTTTGAGATCTCGTATCTCTTTACATCCTTCATAAATGATTTTCAAAGCCTTGTACAGAGTGTACCCAGTTTGATAACCATCAAGTCTAGTCAAGACTTCTAATGGTAATCCCTTACACATCAATGAATAAGCTTTGATATCATTCTTCACTTTCCTTAAGTCATCACCTTGCAGATCATCCTCAGGATAAGGTTCTTGAGAGTCTTTTGTGTAAACAAATCCTCTATCAGGACCATCAGATGTAATCAGAATATGAGGTCCTTTCTCTATTGACTTCCACAAGTCAGTGTCAATAGAATTTAGATGATGCTTTAGTCTTAAAGACTAGTTCTTGAAATCAGCTCTGTTCTTTAGCTTTGGTACCCTGTTCTCAGTATCTTCAGACTTAACCATTTTGTATTTTTGAATTCAAGAAAAAGGCTTGTTTTTGTTGTTTTAAGTTTTGAATTAAAAACTATGAAATGAAAATATTTTTGGATTTTAGTTTCTGAAAAAAAAAATTCTAAGTGTAAACTGATAAGTCTGAAAGTTGATGCGCCTAAATAGTTGACAAGCGCCTACACAGTAGTCAAACGCCTAAACTGAAAACGTCTGAACAGTACTAAAACGCCCAAATAATGGTGATGCACCTAGATACTTGGACAATTTTCAATAGTTTTCAACCATAATGCGCCTAATTCATTAGCTTCAATGAACTCAGATCTTATGAAAATCTTCAAAACTTGATTAATTCATCTAAAAACTTCCAATTAGGTAGTAATTAGGTCGATTAACAAACCTTAATCCTCAATTTCATCAAACAACAACAACAAATCAGTATTCTGATTGAATTTCAGTCCGACTATGAAGAACAAAGTTCAAACACTAATTCGATCAATTTCTCAGATTTGAACGAATTGAACACAAAATTGTGTTTGAAATCATGTTTCTATGGATGAAACACAACTGAAAACAAGAATTAATTAATCAAATTGCAATCAATCACAGATTTCAAGTGATTCAAAGAGCTCAAAAAGTCGATAAGCTCTGATCACTGAACGGAAGGCTCTGATACCAATTGATCGGTTCAAAAGGATCGAATCTGTGATGATATCATAATGCAATGATCAATTCAAACACAAAGTAATCAAATACATTCAATCACATCAAAAAATTCATAGATTTCATTGATAGCAAATGCACAGGATACAATGTGTAAGGGTTACAGTTCGTTCAACTAGCTCAAAAATTCATAGATTTCATTGATACCTTGAATTCGAATTCCTCTTCTTCCTTCTCTCTAAAACCGAAGCTCTTCTCTGCTTTCTCTCTCTACAATCCGGGTGAAAAGAAGATATGCAGAAAGGTGTGGGCGGCCATCACCTTTTTACACCCACTTTTATTCTTTTTGTCCTTTTGACACATTTAGCCCCTCAACTTGGGTTAAATTGTGTTTCTTCCTTTGTCTGCACGTTTATACTTTCTTTCTCGTCTTTTAAAATTTTCCGGGTGTTACAGAAATAAACGACCAATTAACGCCCTAAACACAAGGGATCTATTAATTGTTGAGTAATAAGTCTATACGTAAGTTGTTTACCCAACTCGCTAGACTTGTCTTGAAATCCGTTTTAAAAAAAAGACCCATTGGTGATTTTTTGTTTAGTTTAATAGTTTGTATTATACGTGACAAATATTTATTTATTAAATAAATAATTTAACCCTTAAACAACAACCACATAACACATACAAGATAGACAGATGAAAGTATACAAAAATATAACGTAAAATTTACTACGTTATGTACTATAGAAACAACCAAACAAACAAATAAATAAATAAATGAATAAATAAATTAATAAATAATTATTATTTCATAATAATATTTAATTTAGGATTAATATTCATATTCTTGCTTTAGTTAAGAAATCTATTTCTTATATTATTACTTTATAACTACTATTTTATTTAATACATGCCAACGTTTATTAATCTTTTAACAAATAATACTATTTTCAGTAGTAAAATATATATAAATTTTTTTAGATAAATTTTTATTATAAAAATATGCTCTATTATGTTTGACCCATATTTCACCCATATATCGTAATTTTTGACCCGAAACCGCGTGGTTTTACACGCGTAAACCGTACATCAACCCATATATATCTTAGGACCATTTTAAATGTTTAAAAATGGCTCTTTTATACCAAAAAATTCTAAAATAATTTGTTAAAACTCAGTTTCAAAACAGTCCATTATTTTTAACCCGAAATTGTCGGTTTTCGGCTATTTCGCGCGTATAAAGTCATCACCGAAGACCTTTCTTGTTATGGGTTTGTTATATACTTAAAAACATAAGTTTTTAACTTAAAACAAAATATTATTTTCTGTCCAAAACCGGACTTGTACATAATTACTTGTTTTAAACCCGAAAACACCGTTTTTAACGCGTTTTTAAACGTAAAACGTTTACAAGATTAAACCCAATCGTTAAGACTTTTATTTTCAGTAATATTACTAAATTTTAACTTATATTTTGTATGCTTTAAAGTTATTATTTCAGATTTTACAAAGATACTTGCCTTGTTAGCTATCAACTTTTATGACATGACCACTAGAGGTGATGTCCCATCTATACTTGAGTACATTTAATTCTAATTTGCTTTTATCTTTTCTTAAAATCAAATGTGAATAAAAACATCAAAATATCCAGATCATGATCACCATATACATGGATCTTTCAATCATCTTTAAACTTATAAGTGAAGAACAAATCAAGAACAAAAGTGTGAACCGTATATACATACATATACACGATATCATACATACATATAAAATCCAAATCATAGATTTTATCTTATGTTCTTAGTTTTCATTTCAACAAAACATACTAAAAACATCGAAAGATTTTAGATCATGATCACCATTATTCATGGATCATCTAAATCCTTTATGAAATCAAGAGCAAGATGGGTTTAAGAGCATCATTCTTTACATACAATCATGTATTACCCATTTTCATCATTTGATAGACTCCTTTTGGAGATGGGTTTCTTATGATATTCAAAACCTCAAATCAAAGTTTGATCATCTTGAATGCAAGTGAAAATCAACAAAATGTTAAAAGATCATCAAAACACAAAATCATCACACACACACACACTCACACACACACACACATTGTTTAACAACACATTTTCTTGATTAAAACCTTTGTAGGAACCTTGGATTCAAGAAAAGCTAGTTTTTGGTGAATAAAACTTGCAACAATCATACAAAAGTCATGTTGCATGTGTTAAAAGATGTTCATACCTAAGATGAACACGTTTTGAAGATTCAAGAATGATTTCCTTGTAGATTTCTTCTCCTTTGAGTTGGATTTATGCAATGTTTTGCACCAAGTTCATAAGGGATCCTTGAAATAAAGAAATCAAAGCTTTGGATGATCAAAATCAAAGAAAAGAGGGCTTTTCATGGAGCTTCCAGCCGTGAGTTTTAGAGAGAAGGGAGAGAAGAGTGTGTAGGTGATTTCTAGTGAGAGAAAGGGTGGGTTGAGTGTGTGTAAAAGATGGAGTGTGAAGTTGTTTATATAGAAATGATTAATTATGTTTTAAGTAAGTTAATCATGTGATTATATTGATGATATGGCTGGTGGATCTCCAAGTGAGATGCCACCCGGTGTAAGGCGGGTGTCGGTCTCGTTAAATTTTTGTAAAATTCTTAAACGTTCGGGTTTTTATGTGAAAATTTTATATAAAATCAAAGTATTAATTTGATACTTTCCAAAGGTTCACAACATTTAATAATAGTGACAAAAATTCAAGAATTAAAATATACATGGTACAACACAGTATGCAACGGGCTATACGTTACAACAAGGCAATATTTTAAAAAAAAGTCTTAATTTTACGCGATCAAGGTAAATAATAATAATTATTATTTTTCACGTCTAATAATATTTTCACTTGTGATACATTAAATCATAAAAATCAATATATATTGACCAAATTTATTTTACCAAATTGTCACAACGCTAGTTAACAGTTTTGTCGCTACGCGACCCGGTAATTCTCAAAATTACCAATCATAAAATTTATGGGCTTTGCTAGACCTTAAATGACCTTAATTATCATAAGATTAAGTCTTATGATGCATTTAATTATTTTATCACATTTCATTAACGTACGAAAATTAACCTGGAAACACGGGATGTCACAGTCTCCCCTCGTTTAGGAAATTTTGTCCCGAAATTTTAAGTTATTGTTCCTGATTCCGATCTAGATGGAAAGAGGTGAGGATATTTGCGTTTCATCTGGTCCTGTCGCTCCCAAGTGAACTCGAGACCACGCTTTGAGTTCCATCTAACCTTCACCAACTTAACCCGACTCCTTCTAAGTTTTTGAATTCTGCAGTCCATAATTTTGACTGGTTCCTCAGTGAATTTCAGTTTCTCGTCGATACAAACTTCTTTGGGTCGAATAACTAAAGCTTCATCAGCAAGACACTTCTTTAGATTGGATACATGGAACACATCATGTACTCCACTAAGCTCACGAGGTAACTTAAGTTGATATGCAACGGGACCAACTCGCGTCACAATCTCAAATGGTCCGATATATCGAGGGCTAAGCTTTCCTTGCTTTCCAAACCGTATAACTCCTTTCCAAGGAGAGACCTTTAGATAAACTTTGTCTACAACCTGGAATTCCAATGGTTTCCTTTGAGTATCCGCATAACTCTTTTGCCGACTTGCAGCGGCTTCTAACCTCTTTCTGATTTGAACAATCTTATCCGTAGTTTCTTGGATAATCTCAGGTCCAGTCAGCTGCTTTTCTCCAATTTCTGCCCAACAAAGCGGTGAACGACACTTTCTTCCATACAAAGCTTCAAACGGAGCTGCTTTGATACTACTGTGATAACTATTATTGTAGGAAAACTCAACTAAGGGTAAATGAGTATCCCAATTTCCTCCAAAGTCAATCACACAGGCTCGTAGCAGATCTTCCAATGTTTGAATAGTCCTTTCACTTTGACCATCTGTTTGCGGATGGTAGGCAGTATGCATGTCTATATGAGTACCCAATGCTTGATGTAAGGATTGCCAAAACCTTGAGGAAAATCGGCTATCTCTGTTAGAGATTATCAAGATCGGTACTCCATGACGAGATACCACCTCCTTGAGGTAGATGTTAGTTAGCTTTTCCATCCGATCCGTTTGCTTAATGAGTAGGAAATAAGCAGACTTAGTCAACCTATCGACTATTACCCAAATAGCGTCATGACCACTTGATGTGCGGGGTAACTTTGTGACAAAGTCCATTGCTATTTGCTCCTATTTCCATTGAGGAATCTCTGGCTGTTGAAGAAGTCCGGATGGCTTTTGATACTCCGCCTTCACTCTAGAGCATGTCGAACACTTGCCCATATAGGTGGCTACTTCACCTTTCATATTGGGCCACCAATAATGTTCCTTCACATCCTTTTACATCTTATCCGATCCGGGGTGAATCGAATACTTGGATTTATAAGCCTCATCCAAAATCAATTTACGTTGGTTCCCAAAACGTGGAACCCAGATCCGGTCCATCAAGTACATCACATTATTGGTTTTCGGCACTAACTCCTTGACCATGCCTTTCAATCCTTCATTCTTCAAATTTTCATCTTTTAGAGCTTCGACTTGAGCATCTCGAATTTGAGTATCAAGACTTGAATGGATAGTCGGCTCCAAAGCGCGAACACGCTTAGGCTTATCATTCTTCTTTCTACTCAATGCATCGGCCACTACGTTGGCCTTGCCCGGATGATAGCGGATCTCACAAACATAATCATTTAGCAAATCTACCCATCGACGTTGCCTCATGTTAAGCTCTTTCTGATTGAAGATATGCTGAAGACTCTTGTGGTCTGTGTAAATAACACACTTCGTACCGTATAGGTAATGCCTCCAAATCTTGAGTGAAAAAACCACCGCTCCCAACTCTAAATCATGAGTGGTGTAATTCTTCTCATGCACCTTTAATTGCATAGGCTATGACCTTATCTCTCTGCATCAACACACAACCAAGACCTAAACGGGACGCATCACAGTACACAACGAACCCTTCAGTTCCTTTAGGAAGAGATAAAATAGAAGCACTACATAACTTCTGCTTCAGTAACTGAAAAGCTGCCTCTTGCTTATCAGTCCAGTCGTACATCCTATCTTTTTGAGTCAATAGCGTCAACGGCTGTGCTATCTTCGAGAAATTTTCAATGAATCTTCGATAATATCAGCCAATCCAAGAAACTGACGCACCTCGGTCGGGGACATGGGTGCCTCCCAGTTCTTAATCGCTTCAATCTTTGCCGGATCTACATGTATGCCTTTCTTATTACCGACATGTCCAAGAAAATGAACCTCTCGAATCCAAAACTCGCACTTCGAGAACTTTGCATACAACTTCTTTTTCCTTAGCATCTCCAAGATGATCTTTAGATGTTGTTCATGATCTTTCTTGGTTCTTGAATAGACTAGTATATCATCGATGAATACTATGACAAACTCATCTAAGTAAGGTTTGCATACTCTATTCATAAGATCCATAAACACAGCAGGTGCATTTGTCAGACCAAATGGCATAACCAGAAACTCGTAATGGCCATAACGTTTTCTGAATGCTGTTTTTGGGACATCTTCCTCAGCTATTAACAATTGATGATAACCTGATTGCAGGTCAATCTTCGAGTAGAAACTGGATCCTTTAAGCTGATCAAACAGATCGTTGATCCTTGGTAATGGGTATCGATTCTTGATAGTGAGTTTGTTCAACTCTCGGTAATCGATGCACATTCTAAACGATCCATCTTTCTTCTTGACAAATAAGACTGGTGCTCCCCATGGAGAGAAGCTTGGTCTTATAAATCCCTTATCCAACAATTCTTCTAATTGCTTGGACAACTCTTGCATCTCCGAAGGCGCTAATCGATATGGTGATTGGGCAATAGGAGCAGCTCCTGGTACCAAATCGATTTAGAATTCAACCTGTCTAGATGGAGGTAATCCAGGCAGATCATCAGGAAAGACATCTGGGTAGTCTGGTACTATCGTTATGTCTTCAATCTTTTGCTCCTCATTCTTAGTACCCATCGCCTTGGCAAGAAACGCTGGATACCCTTCACGTAGATACTTGCAAGCCTTCATTACATTGACAATCTTCAGGGTAGGTTTCCTTTTATCACCTTGGATTGTCAAAGTTGCACCATTTGGAATAAGGAGACGAATAATCTTCTCGTAGCATATTACTTCAGCATGCTGCTTTGACAACCAATCCATACCCACGACAATATCGAAACTACCAAGCACAACAGGTAGGAGGTCGATGTTAAAGGAATGACCCTCTAATTGCATAGTGTACCCTCTAACTACATCACATGCTTCAATTATCTTTCCATTGGCAACCTCGATAATATATTTCTTATCTAATTTACTAGTTCTAAGGCCAAGTAATGGTTCAAAGTTCTTTGACACAAAACTCATATCGGCTCCAGTATCAAATAATGTAGATGCGATATGATTGTTGACAAGGAACGTACCAGTAATGACGGATGGTTCCTGCCTTGCCTCCTTGGCATTCATCTCAAACGCCCTGCCCTTTGCACTTGATCCCTTCAGCTCTTGTAGTGACCTTCAACACCATATTCATAACATCTTCGCCCAGTTCTCTCAGGCTTCTCCATCAACCTTACTCGACAAGTCTGGGCTTGGTGCTGATACTTGTTACACCTCAAAGACACATTCACATTGCAGTTTCCACTATGATGAAGATTACATTTGCTACACCTCGGCTGTACATCAACTTGCCTCCTTGCATCCGGTAAGTTAGTAGCATACATCTTTCCTTCCAGCTCTGTTCTTGATATTTCCTGTCCACTTCCTCTTATTCTCCATAGTCCTCTTATCAGACTCCACAACATTCCTTTCATTCTCCATGGACTTCTTACCAGTATCCCCTTTTTTAACCAGCACACCTCTCCAAATAGCATCATCAGTCAATGAATTTGCTAGTGCCACTGTGCTCTGCATTGTGGTAGGCTTTGATGCTGTAACCATGCCTCTGATATGGGGTGCCAATCCCCAAATATATCTCTCAATCCTAACATAGTCTGGAGTCACCATTCGGGGTACGAGTCTTGCCAGATCATTAAACCTGGAAGTATAGGCTCTAACTTTCGCACCTTCCATAGTAAGATTCCAGAATTCAGTCTTGATCGTTTGGAGCTCATTGCGAGGACAGTACTCCTTAAGCAACATTTCCTTTAATTGATTCCAAGAGAGACCAAAGGCAGCTTCCTCTCCTAGGTTCTGAACTTGCGAATTCCACCAACTCAGTGCTTCATCTTGGAATGAACATGTGGCATACTTCACCCACTAATCAGCAGAATAGTTGCTGATTGCCATCACAATTCCATCTTCTCTATCCATCTAATAATATCAAGAGGACCTTCAGCTCCTGAAAATATTCGTGGATTACAAGCTTGGAATGTCTTGTAGGTACAACCTTGAGCTTGACTTCCAGAGGGATTTCCAATAGAAGTGCCTCCACTGGAACCACCCATGGTGCCACTTCCTCTACCACGCCCA
The DNA here is from genome assembly GCA_025506505.1 of Flaveria sonorensis. NCBI lineage: Eukaryota > Viridiplantae > Streptophyta > Magnoliopsida > Asterales > Asteraceae > Flaveria > Flaveria sonorensis. Next base: position 19,488,607 of record CM046437.1, on the reverse strand, counting down.
GCATTTGCGTCATGTTGCTCGAGGGCAGAGTTGACATGTTGGGATATCAATTGTGTTAACTCTTCTGCAGTGGTAGGTAAACTAGTACCTCTAGCACCAGTGGTGTTTCGCGTGTTAGGTGCCATGAATTAACTTATGTTATGGATTAAACAAAAGAGAATAAACGACATACACGAAATAATATCAAAATGCATAATATTAATAGGTATACAATTAGAACATTTTGATAATCACATCATTCATTTAAATCATCAAAATGGATTAATGAGAGAGATAATTAGTTCAGAATACATGTCCAGAAACAACCCAAAATAGATGTTACGGTAGCATCAACATCATTACAAAATAGTTGTTTCAATATTCCAAATACTAACATAAGAAAGACCCTACAAATCTAACGAGAGAATTGTGCCATCACATCAGCACGCACCACCACCGAAGCCATCATCATGCAAACCGTTGTCAACCCTAATGCTGCCTCCACTTGCTCCTCAAGAGAAGTCACCTGTTGCTATGCTGCTACCAATCTAGCCTCTGCAACCTCCACCTTTAGTTCCACCGTCTCCAGTTTCTTCTTTGTCTCTGACAGTCCCATCTCTAAATCACAAATCCTAAAATGTAGCTGTTTTAGGATGTCGTTCTCAATCACCTTGTCCTCCTCAAATGTCATCATACTTCCATCCATCGCCTGCAACATCTCGTTAGTCATTCCCGCCTTACCCTGTAAGGATGAAATCTGGTGCTCATAGTGAATGCATCGGGTAGCCAGAGTAGCTAGGGTGCGATACACAGGCTCATCGATCAGTGGTAGGTCTCGACGGAATGAGGACGACTCACCAACCTCAAACGTTGAGGGTATACCACCCTCATCAGCCCATTCCTGTAATCGTCCAGTCAACCAATCCCACTGCTCATCCCGCACTCTAGCCCTCTTGGGCTCAGTCTCCTCAGGTACCTCACTGGTAGTCTCATTGGTAACTATCTTCGACACCCTCTTCATCTTCCTTGAGTAGACAAAGCGAACCTCAGGAACATGATCAGAAATGTCAGGAACAGGCTTATCATTAACAGGTATTGTCTGACTAGGCTCCCCAATAGCAGGAGAACTCTCATCATCAGATTCCAAATCCAACCATTCCCATACTCGGAGGTTGGCTCCCATCTCGGTGCAAACGGGTACTGGTAAATCTCTAAGGGTGCGATAGGGGGAAGAGAAAACATGGTATCCTCGTAGTCAGTATCGGAGTCATGGATCAGAATAAACGGGGTCCGAGAAGGCATCTGTAACATAAGAATATCCGTACTAAATTTTCTAACTACAGGCATCTATACTTAATTTATTTTAATCTGCACATAAACAAAAGCATTATTAAGTTATGCATGCATGACACACAGCAAGTGGGAATGAAAATGTTTTAACTTAAAAACATTGTTGGTTATAGTCTAGATTTAAAAAAAAAATTTCTAGTTCGCTATAACCGTTAGCTCTGATACCAACTTCTGTCACACCCCAAAAAGCACACTGGAAGGGCATGCGTGTGACGGAGATAACGGAAGTTGGATTATTTCTAACAATTATTAAGCAAACAAATCATGGATACCAAAGTTAACTATTATTATAGAATGTTATTACATTGATCCAAAAGTAGTCTTAACTTGAAAACTAAAATAGTAATAACATAATATTGTTTTTAAACATTAACAAGAGTTTTTGATTGGCAGCGGAAATTGGGTCCAAAATGGTATCCAAACTTGATAAGTTTGCTGTTAAAACTCTTTTCATTCCCATGCATGCCTAATTACCTGAAAAACATGCCCAAAAGTTTATCAGCAAAAAGCTGGTGAGTTCACAGGTTTATATAAAAAGGTTATCATAAGTTCCTATATAAAAAGATATGATTATCCCGGAATCAACCCCTGGATCGTCAAGGACTAGCTAGGTCCACTGACTACGATCGCAACCAAGAGCCCCATAATCAAACCAAGACACAAAGTCCATCAAAAATCCTTTCAACATATATTCCCTCTGTACCAGACCGGTAAAACCGATCCTGAGGGGCGGTTGTCAAACCCAATAGATCTACCAATATAACTTGTGGCCCTCCAAGGGTTAATGATTATATAAGAGGGCAATCATGCGGAAATAATAAAAACAACTCAAGGCCATCATAAAGATCAGGCAGTTATTTCATAATTAAATCATATCACAAATAAAGTGTTATAGCATGTTTTTCCCCCAAAATAGTTTAATAAAACGTTATTTAAAAATAGGGGCTGTGAAAACTCACCTTCAAATGTGACAGAGTGATGATCTAGCAAAAAATCGAGCCCGGAAATAAACGACCAATTAACGCCCTAAACACAAGGGATCTATTAATTGTTGAGTAATAAATCTATACGTAAGTTGTTTACCCAACTCACTAGACTTGTCTTGAAATCCGTTTTAAAAAAAAAGACCCGTTGGTGATTTTTGGTTTAGTTTAATAATTTGTATTATACGTGACAAATATTTATTTATTAAATAAATAATTTAACCCTTAAACAACAATCACATAACACACACAAGATAGACAGATGAAGGTATACAAAAATATAACGTAAAATTTTCTACGTTATGTACTATACAAACAACCAAACAAACAAATAAATAAATAAATGAATAAATAAATAAATAAATAATTATTATTTCATAATAATATTTAATTTAGGATTAATATTCATATTCTTGCTTTAGTTAACAAATCTATTTCTTATATTATTACTTTATAACTACTACTTTATTTAACACATGCCAACGTTTATTAATCTTTAACAAATAATAACATTTTTAGTAGTAAAATATATATAAATTTATTTTAGATAATTTTTTATTATAAAAATATGCTCTATTATGTTTGACCCATATTTCACCCATATATGGTAATTTTTGACCCGAAACCGCATGGTTTTACACGTATAAACCTTACATCAACCCATATATATCTTGTGACCATTTTAAATGTTTAAAAATAGCTCTTTTATACCAAAAACATTCTGAAATAATTTGTTAAAATTCAGTTTCAAAACAGTCCATTATTTTTAACCCGAAATTGTCGGTTTTCGGCTTTTTCGCGCGTATAAAGTCATCACCGAAGACCTTGCTTGTTATGGGTTTGTTATATACTTAAAAACATAAGTTTTTAACTTAAAACAAAATATTATTTTCTGTCCAAAACCGGACTTGTACAGAATTCCTTGTTTTAAACCCGAAAACACCGTTTTTAACGCATTTTTAAACGTAAAACGTTTACAAGATTAAACCCAATCATTAAGACTTTTATTTTCAGTAATATTACTAAATTTTAACTTATATTTTATATGTTTTAAACTTATTATTCCAGATTTTACAAAGATACTTGCCTTGTTAGCTATCAACTTTTATGACATGACCACTAGTGGTCATGCCCCATCTATACTTGAGTACCTTTAATTCTAATTTGCTTTTATCTTTTCTTAAAATCAAATGTGAATAGAAACACCAAAATCTCCAGATCATGATCACCATATACATGGATCATTTCAATCAACTTTAAACTTATAAGTGAAGAACAAATCAAGAACAAAACTGTAAACCGTATATACATACATATACACGATTTCATACATACATATATAATCCATATCATAGATTTTATCTTATGTTCTTAGTTTTCATATCAACAAAACATACTAAAAACATAAAAAGATTTCAGATCATGATCACCATTATTCATGGATCATCTCAATCCTTTATGAAATCAAGAGCAAGATGGGTTCAAGAGCATCATTCTTTACATACAATCATGTATTACCCATTTTCATCATTTGATAGACTCCTTTTGGAGATGGGTTTCTTATGATATTCACAACCTCAAATCAAAGTTTGATCATCATGCATGCAAGTGAAAATCAACAAAATGTTAAAAGATCATCAAAACACAAAATCATCACACACACACACACTCACACACACACACACATTGTTTAACAACACATTTTCTTGATTAAAACCTTTGTAGGAACCTTGGATTCAAGAAAAGCTAGTTTTTGGTGAATAAAACTTGCAACAATCATACAAAAGTCATGTTGCATGTGTTAAAAGATGTTCATACCTAAGATGAACAAGTTTTGAAGATTCAAGAATGATTTCCTTGTAGATTTCTTCTCCTTTGAGTTGGATTTATGCAATGTTTTGCACCAAGTTCATAAGGGATCCTTGAAATCAAGAAATCAAAGCTTGAAACAAACTTTGGATGATCAAAATCAAAGAAAAGAGGGCTGTTCTTGGAGCTTCCAGCCGTGAGTTTTAGAGAGAAGGGAGAGAAGAGTGTGTAGGTGATTTCTAGTGAGAGAAAGGGTGGGTTGAGTGTGTGTAAAAGATGGAGTGTGAAGTTGTTTATATAGAAATGATTAAGTATGTTTAAAATAAGTTAATCATGTGATTATATTGATGATATGGCTGGTGGATCTCCAAGTGAGATGCCACCCGGTGTAAGGCGGGTGTCGGTCTCGTTAAATTTTTGTAAAATTCTTAAACGTTCGGGTTTTTACGGGAAAATTTTATATAAAATCAAAGTATTAATTTGATACTTTCCAAAGGTTCACAACATTTAATAATAGTGACAAAAATTCAAGAATTAAAATATACACGATACAACACAGTATGCAACGGGCTATACGTTACAACAAGGCAATATTTTAAAAAAAGTCTTAATTTTACGTGATCAAGGTAAATAATAATAATTATTATTTTTCAAGACTAATAATATTTTCACTTGTGATACATTAAATCATAAAAATCAATATATATTGACCAAATTTATTTTACCAAATTGTCACCAACGCTCGTTAACATTTTTGTCGCTACGCGACCCGGTAATTCTCAAAATTACCAATCATAAAATTTATGCACAAATGGGCTTTGCTAGACCTTAAATGACCTCAATTATCATAAAATTAAGTCTTATGATGCATTTAATTATCTTATCACATTTCATTAACGTTTGAATATTAACCTGGAAACACGGGATGTCACAAGTATGGTTGATATGATGAATAGTTCACAGAAGAGTTGCTTTTAAGTTGATTTTAGGGTTAAGATTTTGATTTTAAGAGGTTTTAGACTGATTTTTGTTTGACAATCAACAGTCGATTAGTCTTCTTATGTTGTCGAACAGAAGCACAATACTGGTTGATAAAGTTTCACGTATTTTCAGTATGAATGCTTATTAGAAGTGTAACACTTGCTAATACACAACTCAATCACCGTTTCAATCTTTTTTCATTCAAGATCTGCACTGATTTTGAGACGACTTCAAGAGCCAAGGATCTGACACCAATTGATTGGGTTCGAGATGTGAATCTTAGTTGATATGACTCAATTAGGATGGAATATGATGATTGAGTCAATGATTAAGTTGCGAAAATACTATATCAAAGAAGATTAAATGCAGAAAATACTAATAAATGCTTTGTATATTGATGTTGGTAAACAACATACAAAGTGTGCTAGGGTTACTTGTGTGAAAACTTGTGAAAACATACAAAAATAGTGTATACTATTCTATTTATAGGCAGATACAATGTCAGTACAAAATGACTAAACTATCCTGACAACTATACATCGAATACTAGTCTAAGTACAAAAGATGATCAACATTTGTAAATGTTCATTCGCATTAGTTAATGCGGATGTGATGCCTTCATCAGCATTTCTTCTATTAAGTCATCAGCATTGACTGAGTCATCCGGATTAGTTAATGCGGATGAACAAATACTTAGTTGTATTTGTTTTTCCTTGTCCACATTAGTAAATGCAGATGAAAAAATACTTGACTGTATTTTTGTTCTTTGGTCATCTGTATTTACTAATGCGGACACCCAACACTTGTCTTTTTCTTCTTAAATCTTCACCCGCATTTCTTCTTGGACTTGTGGGATTTCCAACCAGAACAACCTTCAACCACCTCTTGAATTAGCATGTATGATCCTTTCAGGGTCCAACAAAACAACATCCTCACATTATTGTAAAATTCAAGAGATAAGTGAATCTATAAATCTTGACTGAACAATGGACTTAGAAAACAAATCACAGGAAGTGAATGTCAATTACTGTGATTGTGATTCTCTTATATCTGAATGTGAAGAAGAGATTATCATGGATCATGTTCCAATTCAAAAGGATAAAAGGAAATTTTTTAAATCTTGGTTTTCAAATATGGAAAGGATGATCACGTCGTTAAGCACTGCCAGGAGGTTGTAAATAGGAATGTAGATAACATATCTTTTGGAAATAGAATAAAAAATTTTGTTGATAGTTTATTTTCTAAAAATTCATCTCCTCCAAGAACCAAGCCGATTAAGGTTTGGGTCCTGGTGTCTAAATAATTTTCTCTAATCATTATGCCCAAGGCATATGACCGGATTGAAGGACCTTCTTACCAACTATCGGACAATAAACGGAGGATATGTTTCTTTTGCAGGTGATAAGAAAGGAGGTAAAATGATAGGTCAAGGTGAGGTATCAAATGGTTCTTTAACCTTGGAGAAGGTAAATTTTGTGCTTGAATTGGCATTCAATCTCCTAAGCGTATCATAAATCCATGATAAGAATATTCCTATGCTTTTAAAGCCTAATGAATGTTTGTTTCTTAAGCTTGAATTTTCAGTTTCAAATGATTCGGTGATTATGCAAGCTTTGAGTAAAATGACACATATCTCCTCGACATGAACTCCAAAGAATCAACCTCTACCATGACTTATCTCTTGTCAAAAGCTTCCTTTTTTGATTCCTTTCTGTGGCATAGATGTTTAGGGCATGTGAATTTTAAAAATATTAATGAATTGGTTAAAAATAATCTTATCCGTGGATTACCATAAACAAATTTTTCTGTAATTGAAAACTTCATGTCTTATGCTAAAGGTAAACAACACAACAAAGAATGCAAGGGCCAAACTTGCACATAGTGGGTTCAAAAAGGTGTTAAGGCTGCCATACCCTCTCTTTCAAGTACATATCGGCTGGAAAACAAGAAGAGAAAGTTTCCATCTGGTTTTAGAGAGAGAAAGTGGAAAGTTCATCAAGAAAATGAGATCTTAAGGTAATTCTTCTCGGTTTTCGGTCAGGTTTCTGCTTCTGGACCGAGTTTCTGGTGTTTAGTGCTCGTTATCATGTGTTTTAAGTGCTGGAACTTCAAGTGGACTCTAGGGTTTGAGGTGTTCTACTTGAAAGTTGTTGAAGGTGAGTTCTAGATCCCTTGTTTTACTAGTTTTCTAAGTGTTTGGGGCTTTTATACATACCGAACAAGAGGTTTCTAAACCAAACTATGAGTTTTTACATGAAGTTCGACTGTGTATGGTTGATGTGTGTTTTTAAAAGGATTTCTAAATTGTTGTATGATGATTAGTATGTTTCATGTGTGTAACATGTTAGGTCTAAGCTAAGTTTAAGTTGGAATGATGTTGGGGACTGGAAGGTACGTTTGATGCATTGGCTGAGCTTTGCATGACATCTGCTATGGACATAAAGTGTCTACTGTGGACACTTAGTGAATCATGAATGATGTCCATTGTGGACATAAAGTGTCTGTTGTGGACACTTAGAAAAGTCATGTATGTTGTCCGCTGTGGACATAAAGTGTCCGCTGTGGACACTTAGTAGATTTTGCATGGTGTTTGCATCGTGTCCGCTGTGGACACTTAGTTTGTTTTGCATGCTGTCCACTGTAGACCTTAAATTGTCCGCTGTGCACACTTAGAAGATTTTTGCATGCTGTCCGCTGTGGACACTTAGAAAGATTTATGCCATCCGCTGTGGATTTGCATGTCCGTTGTGGACTTCGCATGTCCGCTGTGAACACTTGGTCAATTTTTGTAATAGACCAACGTAACCATACCATGATATTGTCTGCTTTGGCTGGGACGAACCACCATCGCCTCACGATTTTATTTTCACCTGGACCAGGACATACCACCATCGCCCATGCAAAACACATCACAGTGGGGAAGGTTTCAAGCCCCTGATAAAGAAGCCTTCGTTTTCCTTCCCAACCAATATGGGATGTTACAATCCACCCCCTTAGGGAGCCCAGCTTCCTCGCTGGCACACCGGCCCGGTCCTAGCTCTGATACCATCTGTAACAGCCCAGCATAACCGCACCATGATATTGTCCACTTTGGCCGGGACCAACCACCATCACCTCACGGTTTTGTTTTCACCTGGACCGGGACGTAGCACCATCGTCCAGGCAAAATGCGTCACATTGGGGAAGGTTTCAAGCCCTTTATAAAGAAGACTTCATTTTCTTTCCTAACCAATATGGGATATTACAATTTTATGGTTGTCCTTTGTGGACTTGTTCATCCGCTGTGGATACTTAGAATATTCTGTCATGCGCTGTGGATTTTTAGCTGTTCGTTATGGACCTTGGATGTCCGCTGTTGACCCTTAGAATATTTTTAAGCTATCCGCTGTGGATGTGTTCATGCGTTGTGAACACTTAGAATATTTCTGAAATATTTGGAAATTGAATTATGTTCTAAGTACTGGATTTTATGTGGCCTATGCTTGTTTATGTTATGTATGCTTATGTGTTGCTGATATAATGATGATGTTCCATGTTATGTATTATGATATGACTTTATGTGGTGTGATATGTATATGTACGTAAAGTATTATGTAATGAAAGTGATAGATAATGTTAACGTGAAGTGGAACATAATGAATGAATGTAAAGTCTTGTTTGCTCAACTGTGTGCGGTTTAGCTAACCCTTGTTAATGCGCACAGGGGTCTAATCTTTGAGATTGACTGAAAGGTACAAAAAGGGATCCTTGTCGCTCCACCGCGATACCGTGTCAGCTTCGGCATGACGTGGGGGTTTACTTGTAAGCCCTGGAACAGCACCAGCTTCGGCATGACGTGGGCGTATAGCATATGGCAGGATCTAGATAAAGAGGAAAGATAATAATGAAAGAAAGTACAAAACGAACGATGATGAATGATAATGAATGATAACGAACAATGATGGAAGATAATAATGTTATTATCAATTTAAAGTCCTGATCAAGATCGATTCCACATTTTGTTGCACTTGATAATCAAATTAAGACGGATGTGCGCTTGTGTCATATCAACGAACATTAAAGAAACTCAATCGAATAGTATTAATCAAATGATTACAATACCAAAGGAGTATACATTGTTTAAGCTCGATCCACCACAGGTGAGCTCCCCTTAGGCGGCCTATCACACAACTCATTGCTCTCTCACCCTCAGAGCACTTTTACAAATGAACACACACCATAAAATGCTAAGGACAAACATCAATATATATTCTTTAGATGTTCTCGCGTGAGAACTTCAAGTTCTCATGCGGCAACTCGAAGTTTATGCGTGATAAGTTCTTCTTCAATCATCTTGGAGTTCTCGCTTCCTTGTAATTCTCGCATGAATTGAGTTTTTGCTTTTCACTTGATATTGTAATCCATAAAGACTAGGTCCTTACAATTTCCCCCTATGGATTATGATATCAAGTTATGTTTGACTTCAGTCACTCATCTTCAATGACTTATCTGATCCTTGGGTATCTTTCACTTTAGTCTTCCCCCTCAGCTTAACCTCCTGCTAATGTATAGCTTCATAAAGGATATCATGCTTGAATCAATCATGATTACTTATGACTTAAGATGTATTAGGCATATGATAGAGAGGTCCAACTTCCATTTTGGATTCCCGAAGAACCTGATTCTTCAATCCGATGACAAGATTCCGTGACTACGTGTAAGACCCCGTTCCCGGAGACCTCACAGTTGGACAATCATAGCATTTTTCATATAAAATAAATAAGTTTCATAAAAACATTGTAGTGGATTAAGTTATTAGAAACCATTAATGCATTAATATTAGATGTTGCTAAATAATACATCATTGTATTTTAAAAGTTACAAAAAGAATCATTCAGTTGTATTACAAAACAACAATATCATTATGCACGAATGGATGCCGGTCTTTGCCCGCCAAGTAGCCTCACCAGCTTGCCATCCCCAGCAACAAGTTACCTGCCAACTGAAAAATGCATAAAAGTCAGCATTACTGAGTGACTTCTAGTTTTATAAATAAAATACTTTACTTTTACCGAAAAACACTTTCTTTACTTTTGTACGTGATCATACATCATACATACAACTAGATAATATTCATTTATTATCTTCCACCATCGTTCATAATCGTTCGTTTTCGCACTTTCTTTCATTATTATCTTTCACTTTTATCTAGATCTGTCATATGCTATGCCCCATCATCGTGCACGAAGCAACTACCTTTTGGGGTCAAGCGACAAGGATCCTATTTTCGCACGTCTCGATCAGTCACAAAGACTGACCCTCCTGTGTGTGAACCCTCATAGGTTAGCCAAATCGCACGCTATATAACACACAGTTGAGCCAACAACTCTCAATGAGTTGTGAACCTCTATAAAATTTTGCTTGCAAGACATTCACTCATTCTTTAGGTTCCACTTTTCATTATCATTAATCTATCGCTTCATTATGATAATACTTACTTACACGAGCATAACACACCACGTAAGTCACGTAATAATACGTAATATGGAACATAAAATAACAGGCCACAACATGCAAAACACCAACAAACATAACCACCAAAACATCCTAGGGCTTAATCATAAATTTCTATTTACCAAAATTTTAGAAAAGTTTCTTAGGCATTAGGCGCATGAGCACTATCTTGGCCGCATGAGTACTATGCAGGCGCAAGACACTTAGGCGTATGGGAAAGACTTAGGCGCATGAGGAAACTTAGGCGCATGAGTACTGCTTGGGCGCATGAACCATAAGCATTTGGGCAGTAGGTGCATGGGGTACTTGGGCGGATGGGAAAGGGGTTAGGCGCATGGACAACTTTCCAGGCGCATGGGCATTATATGGACGTATAAGCAGGCACTTAGGCGCATGGGAAAAATTCCAGGCGCATGGGAACTATGTTAGGCGTAGTTGTCAATTCGAACATACACTATTTTTCATGCACTTACACTATTTTTCAGACCCAATCATCATTTTAACATGTTCCTAACCCAAATCTAACATACCAAGCACCTAAAACAAGCATATAAACACAAAACACTACAAATCATACACAAACATACATTCACCCATAGAAATAGAGTATAAACATACAGTCAGAACATGCTGACAGTTATAAAAAGTTAGTTACATGCATTTTCAGCCCCAAAACAAGTTTAAAACATAGAAACCGGGGATCTAGAACTCACCTAATGTAGCCTTAGAGCAAAACTCCACCAAACTCGAGAGCACAAGGACTTCAAACACCTATACACACGTAAAGAAGCAACTAAACACAAAGAAACACATAAAACCCGATCCAGAAGCTAGAAATCTAGTTGAAATCGAGCAAAAACACACGAAAAACTCACCTTCAAGCAGGTCTTCTTCTTCTTCTTCTTCGGTCGAACACTTCCTTTTTCTTTTTTTTTTGCAGCTGAGAATAGTTGGTGTGCAGAGAAGTGGGCAACCATTCTTCTTTTAAACATAAAGTAATAATGGTTTGTCCTTTTGTACACTTTAGCCCCTCCATTTATGCAATTCTCCTTTCTTTCTTTATTCTTTTCTTAATAAATTTTTAGGTGTTACAAGTCCACCCCCTTTATAGAGGTTTCATCCTCAAAACATCTCACTCTTCGAACAGCTATGGGTAATGCTGTCTCATCTCTTCCTCAGTCTCCCACGTAGACTCAGATCACTTCCTGTGCCTCCACGGTACTCACACCAGTGGAACCACTTTATTTCATAATCTCTTCTCCTTTCGGTCAATGATTGCCACTGGTTGCTCTACATAGTTGAGCCGTGCATCCACATCAATGTCCTCCGGTGGTACAATCATATCTTCATCAGCTAGGTATTTTCTTAGATGAAATACATGAAATGTTGGATGAATCCCACTTAACTCATCGGGTAGCTCCAACCTGTAGGCCACCTCTTCTACTCGAGCAATGATTCGGAAAGGTCAATATATATCGGGCTCACCTTACCCCTCTTTCTAAACCGAATGATCCCCTTCCAAGGTGAAACCCTTAGCATAACTTTATCACCCACCTTGAATTCAATCGGTTTACGCCTCTTGTCAACAAACAACTTTTTCCTATCTTTTGCCGCATTCATAAAGCCCTTGATCTTCTCTAACTTTTCAGTCGTACCGTCAATCACTTCAATGCTCCCCAACTCCTTCTGTCTGATGTCACCCTAACATACGAGCGTTCTACACTTCCTACCATATAGCATCTCATATGGTGGCATACCAATGCTGGCATCGTAACTATTGTTGTATGAGAATTTAGCTAACGGTAAGTGTTCATCCCAACTTCCTCCAAAATCAATGACGCATGCTCGGAGCATATCCTCAAGCATATATATAGCTCTTTCTGACTGACCATCTGTCTAAGGATGGGAAGTCGTACTGATATGCAAACTCGTACCCATTGCATCGTGGAATCTCTTCCAAAACTTAGATGTAAACTGAGTGTCACGGTCAGACACAATAGACACTGGTACACTGTGACGGGTCACAATCTCCTTGATGAATAGATCTTCCAATCTTTCAGATGAATATGTCTCACGGATCGGAAGAAAGTGAGCACTCTTCGTCAAACGATCAACTATCACCCATATGGCATCGTAACCCCTTTCCCTACGTGGTAACTTCGTAATGAAGTCCATGCTGATGTGCTCCCATTTCCACTTAGGTATATCTGAAGGTTGGATCTTCCCGTATGGTTTCTAATGCTCTGCCTTCACTTGCAAGCAAGTAAGGCACTTACCCACATACTCCATCATATCACGCTTCATACCCGACCACTAGTAATCATTCTTCATATCATGATACATCTTTGTAGCACCCGGATGAATGGAGTATCGAGTCTTATGAGCTTCATCCATGATTCGCCACCCAGGTCTCCATAACGAGGGATCCACATCCGCCCAAAACGGGTTCTAACTCCGAGAGTATTTCACCTAACTCCATGACTAGACCTCTTATCCTTTCAGAGTTAAGGCGATCTTCTTTCAACGCCTCATCTTGGAACCCCTTGACTTGTGTCATCACATCGGAGGTCATCACCAACTGGTAAGCTTTCACCCGGATTGGCTCGGGGCTCTCCTTTTGGTTAAGGGCATCTGCCACTACGTTGGCCTTGCCCGGATGATAGTGGATCTCCCAAGCATAATCCTTGATCAATTCCAGCCACCTCCTTTGCCTCATATTGAGTTTTTTTTTCTCAAAGAAGTATTTCAAGCTTTCATGGTTAGTGAAGATAGTGCACTTTGTCCCGTACAAGTAGTGCCTCCAAATCTTCAATGCAAAGGCCACAGCTGCTAGCTCCAAGTCATGGGTAGGGTTATTAACCTCATGAATTTTCAACTGTTGGGACGCATAGGCTGTTACTCTTCCTTGTTGCATCAACACGCAACCCAACCCCAATAAGAAGTATCCGAATAAACCACTAAGTCTTCGCTCCCTTCGGGTAATGCCAGGACAGGAGCTTGAGTTAATCTCGTCTTTAACTCCTCAAAAGCACTTCTCCTGTTCCAGACCCCATACAAACCTCACGTCCTTGTGGGTCAACTTGGTCAATGGGGAGGCTAGCTTGGAAAAGTCTTCGATAAATCTTTTGTACTAACCCGCCAAACCCAAGAAACTGCAGATCTCGAATGGTGTCTTTGGAGTCTTGCATTGCATCACCGCCTCAACCTTTGCCGGGTCTACCATGAACCCTTCAAAAATTACCACGTGACTCAAAAACTAAACCTCGCGCAACGAGAAAGCACACTTGGAGAACTTAGCATACAGATTCTCTCTTCTGAGTGTCTCCAATACCTCCCGAATGTGATCGGCATGCTCTTCTTCGCCCTTCGAATAAATCAGGTAACATGAAAACAAACTCCCTCAAAGCTGTAATTCTGAAATTAGTCAAAGAAAAGAAAGATATACTAATGCCTATTGAAAAAGTGTTGATAGGGAAAAGATCAAGAACTTTAGAACAAGATGTCCAACTCATTACCAAGGACCATGATGTATTGGCACCCATGCTAAACAGAGATCTAGTATGGTTTATTAAACCCTCCCAACTGAAGCTGCAGGAAGGATTAACTACTTCTGAGATGATTAAGGGTGTGTCTGCTCCAAAAGGCAAAACTAATGTTAAAATTATTGCCTGGAAGTATGAAAGTGATTGGAACATGTTTATGGTAAAAAGGATCTCAGGGCTAGTTCAATTCTTCATAGAGTACACTGCTCTCGTGAACTCCTTGGAGATTCATGATCTGAAGGAACTGGCTGATCTAGAATTGATAAATCATCACGCCATGTATAGAGAATATGAATTTGAAGACATTCTGAAGATGTTCAAGAAAACCAACAACTTCAGGTCTCCGAAAGCTATCTGTTTGAGAAAGGATAGATCATTTAGAAATCCTCTGGAAAAGAAGAAAAAGAAAGAAGCTGAAGAGTTGGTATTTCTTGAGGTGAATATAAAGCCAACTAAATCATTAAAAAGGAAGATGGTAGCTGGAACCCACAAGACAAAACCAATCTCTAATGTGTTTAATGATGAAAAGACTTATGAGTTGGTGATTGAAAGAAAATGGGGAAGAAAGGAAGGATCAGATATTAGGCTGTTTAGTGGATATGAGGTGAGACTATTAGATGAATCCTATGTCCACTACATATTTACAAGACACTTCAGAGAACTCAATAACAAGCTAGGAGAAGATGATATGGATTTCTTTCTAAAATGCATCAAAATTCTGAAGATGGATGACCTATGATAGAATTAACAAGAAGAAAGAAATAAGAAAGAAAGATGGTCCCTCTCTAATTAGGTAACATTATGAAGTTAGAGGTAGCTGCTGATGGCTCTTTACTGATTCATAGAGATGGTCCTTCCACTTTGTCAGTGTGGGAACCAATCTCTTTGAGACAAATGCCCATTGATGCCATTCATAACATGAGACAAATAAAGATACATGTCCTTAGCCGAGAGAAGATGAATGAGGCTAGAGACTTCTCCAACATGATTAAGGCTATTATGGATCCTTCTTTGTCAGAACCTCTACCTTTTACAGCTACTGCATCATCACCATCTGCATCAACAGTCCAAGCAAGACAAGTTCAATCTCATGAAGAACCACCAGAATCATCACTCCACCACCCTCAAACTCTTAAAGTACATTGGCTGTATAATCCTTAGGGGGATTATTATTAGACCCTGAAAGGATCATACATGTCAATTCAAGAAGTGGTTGAAGGTTGTTCTGGTTGGAAATCCCACCAAGTCCAAGAAGAAATGCAGGTGGAAGATCATGAAGAAAGTCGGCTGAAGATATAGAAGAAAAACACCAAGTGTTGGTTATACGCATTAGTAAATGCGGAAGACCAAAGAACAAATGCGATCAAGTATTTGTTCATCCGCGTTTACTAATGCGGACAAGGAACACAAATGCAGCCAAGTATTTGGTCATCCGTATTAACTAATGCGGGCAAGGAACACAAATGCCGCCAAGTGTTTGGTCATCCGCATTAACTAACGCAGATGACCCAGTTAATGCTGAAATCAAACAGTAGAAATATTGATGAAGACTTCGCATCCGCATTAACTAATACGGATGAACACTTACGAATACTGATGATATTTTGTACTTAGACTAGTATTCTGATGTATAGTTATCAGGGTAGTTTAGTCATTTTGTATGGGCATGTATCTGCCTATAAATACATCAGTATAACCTAATTTGGGGGGGGGGGGAAACAACAACATTAAAAAGTTTCACTAGTAACCCTAGCACACTTTGTATCTTGTTCACTCTCATTAATATACAAATCATTTATTAGTATTCTTTCAGTAATTAATGTTCTGTGATTTAGTATTTCCGCAACTTAATCACTGACTCAATCACCATATTCGATCCTAAGTTGATTCACATCAATAGAGATTCACATCTCGGACCCAGTCAGTGTAACTTGTGGATCCTGAGTTGTGGGGTCATATCAAGTTGATTGAAAAGATTTAAATTTCAGAAATTCAAATCTGGTAATAGAGTATCACCCACCACATCAGTACACTTATCAAGAAAAGCTTGATCCAATGAGTGTGTGAAATAATTTATGTTGTCTTCCATGGAGTGGTTATCAGCAACTAGAAATTCTTGATCACTGTCACCACCTCCATTTCCTCTTACATTTGAAGCTCCTTCATCTGAGTTTTGAGCTTCTAAACTAGAATTTGTTGGCACCTCCTTGTATCAGTAGAATTTGTCATGTTTGTACTGATTGGATCTTCACTTGCAAGGTTAGTTACCACTAGAGCTGAGATAGTATGTTTGTTTGGTCTTCTCAGCTCAAATCTTTGGTCAGGATCTCCTGTTGATAAGTTACCTATAGATCCTGAAATATTCTCACAAGATTTCTTAAAACAGTTGGTAACTAAATCAAGATCACACAGCCAATCAGGACAAGAACCTTTCACACTAGGAGTGTGCTCATTGAAGGTCACATTGGCTAACTCCTCAACTACTCTAGTTCTGAGATTGTATACTCTATAAGCCTTAGCTTAGGAAGAGTATCCAATAAAGTGTCTATCATCTGATTTCTTAGCAAATTTTGCTACCTGATCTTTGGTAGTCAAGATGGTGAAAGGCCATCCAAATGACCTAAGGAAGCCAATAAACGGTCTCCTTTTATGCCACAGCTCATAAGGAGTCTTACCATGAGTCTTAACCACTAAAACTCTATTCTACATATAGCAATCTATGCTGACTGCTTCTAGCCAGAAAGTGATGGGCAGTTTAGAGTCAGACAGTATGGTTCTTGAAGCCTCAATAAGTGTCCTTTTTCTCTTCTCAACAACACCATTTTTCTAAGGAGTCCTGGGAGCACTATATTGTCTTGTAATACCCTTTTCATCATAAAATATGTCAATGATTTGCTTCTTAAATTTTGTTCCTTATCACATCTTATGATTTTAACCTTTTGATCACATTGATTCTAAATTTTTAGAATGAAGTTCTTCAAGATCTTAGGAGTCTCATCCTTAGTTCAAAGGAAAAAGACCCAAGTTAATCTTATGAAGTCATCTTTGATCACCAAAAAATATGAGGTCCTTCCTAAACTCATTACACTAGTGGGGCCAAAGAGATCCATGTGTAATAAGTGTAGAGAAGTAGTGATATAGTTTCTTTACTTTGGCTTTTGAGACACTTTGTGTTGATTCCCTTTCAGGCATGCTACACAGTGGTCATCACTTGTAAACTCTTTCTTTGGCATTCCAGTTACCAAATCATTCTTTATTAATTTATTCATGTTTTTAAAGTTTACATGGAACATTCTTTTATGTTAGAGGAAAGACTCATCACTATTTTCTTTAGATAGAAAGCAAGAAACTTCTCTTAAGGGAGATGTTTCCTGCAGGTCCATTTTGTACATGTTTGCTTTCCTGGGGGCTCTGAGCAGGATATGCTCTTGAGGAATGACCACCACTGGCTTGAGAACAATGCACTCATGCTCAGTGTAGAGCATGTTATGTCTCTGATCACAAAATTGGGATAGACTCAGTAGATTGTACCGAAGCTCTTTGATAAAGTTTACCTTTTCAATGCTGAGCTTACTATTTGTGGCCCTGCCCCTTCCAGTAATGTAACCTCCAGTATCTCCACCAAAAGCAACTAACCTCTATCAATTTTCTCAACATTTTGAAGTAGAGAACCATTGCCTGTCATGTGCCTGGAACAGCCACTATCAATGATCCATACATTCCTCTTGGTCTTTAGCAGTTCCTACACAAGAAAGAGATGCTTAGTCAAATTTGGAAACCCAAGCCTCATTGGTCTTGGGCTTATTAATGTGATTTGAAGACTATGTAACAGTAATTGATCTTATGTTCAAGCTTTGAGGATCATCAGTTGTTGTTGATGAAAAACTTTCAGTCACTTGGTCTTCGTTCATCTTCCTCACCATCTTTAGAAGATTAGACTTGACCTTCAATACTTCGGAAGTTTTTACAACTTCAGATGTTTTGGAGACTGGACTTTTGGAAGATCTTGCTTTCACTATAGCAGGCTTCAGTACTTTGAAAGCAATCCTTTCTTTCGAGACTAACTTTTCTTCCTAAGGAAAGTTTTAACTTGTCTTCTTCTTCACCTTGGAGCTTCTAAAAGGAAAAGATTTTCTTTCTGAAGCTAGCATTTCTTTCTTCTTCTCAAAAGTTTTGTTTTAGATTATGTAGATAGTACTTTTAGGATTGTAGATGCAATCCTTAGCAAGATGGGAAGTACTACCACACATGATGCAATCCATTTGCTTCCTTCTGAGAGTCTTCTTTTGAGAGAAAGATTGAACTTGATCACTCTCCACCTTCATCTTCATCTTCACAGATGATGCAGCAAGCTTCTTAGGGTGAGGCTTGCTTTTAGAACTGGATGGTTCAGGCTGTGTAGTAGTGGTATGTAGCTGATTAACCTTCTTCTCTTTACTAGAATGAGTTGGACATGAACTAGAACTTCTGGTACTAGAGTTCATTATTGAGTCTTCAGCCTTCACCACTTAAAATTCTATAAAGATGAACACTTGTTTCTTCTTAGAGTTAAAAGTGGCCTTGATCTCTTAAGCCTTCTTTGATTTCCTCTTGGCTTTTCTAATCAAGTTCTTCCTTTTAGACTTGGTCATCCCAGATTCTTTTCTCTCCTCAGGAGAATAGTGACCCTTTTTAGTATGATCTTCTTCACTCTTCTCAGAATCATCTATCACTATCTCCTCTTCATCCTCTTCATCAATGGAGTCTATGAGGGGAAGCTCATCTTCACAAGTTCCACACCTTGGAGATCTTACGGACAATAGAGTGTGTGGAGGAGCTATCTCAATAGATCCCAGTCCCTACTTAGTCTGATAACAAACTTTTGCATGTAATGTTGAGGATATCATGTTCTTGAAGGTCTCTTCTTCCAGAACACATTTTTCTACCCCAGCTTTACTCATCACAAGCTCAGCCTAGCATTTAGTTAACTTAGTGATGAGATCTTTTATCTGAGTCCCGTAGGTGGTATGTTCATGCTTACGAGTTGAAATGGTTTTCTCTAAATCTTCTGTTTCAAGTTTGTAATCATTTTCAGCTTTTTTGAACTAAGCTTATAAAATGTTCAATGACTCAAGATCAGATCTCATTTCTAAGTTATAGGACACATATCTGTTAACTTTAGCAATACATTCAAGTGTACAAAGATGTTCCATACCTTGGCTTCTTCATGATCTGCCATCAGTGCTTGGTTTGGAGATGCATCCTCAACCTAAGAGCTCCAGTCAAAGCCTCCTTCTTCAGCAGCAAATGCAGCTTGTTGCATAGGCTTCTCATTCTAGGGAGCTCTATCAGTGTAGTTTGGTCTGGTTTGTGCCTGGCCACCACTTGTTATTGGTGTATTTCACTCTATAGCAAAGTGTCCTATTTGGTTACAGTTGTAACACTCACTTTGCTTTTGTCCAACCCAAACTTTCCACTGGTTGCATTGCTAGGAAACTTCCTCCCTATCCTCTTGAGAACTTCTTGGCTCTGTGAGTGAGAAGAGCCATCTGTTGGACTATTTCCATGTACTCCAGATCATCTGGATGGATACAGTCAATGCCTTCAAGGGTAAAGAGAAAGTTACCTGTGCTTTCATTAGTAGACACAAAGGCTTATGAAGAGCTTGTCTCTTGGAATGGGTTTCCTTGGATGTAGCTCTCACTTAGTATCTTCAGGAAGGTGATGAAAGGACCCTTTTATGATTTGTCAGGGTAGCCGATGACATGATGTTGTGTTTCTCTACAATCCCTTTCAACCACATGAAGGGCTAGTGATGATCAAGTATAGGGTGGTATTCACCTTGTCGTTTTGTTTTTTGTTTAGTTATAGTTTATTATTGCTTACATATTAATTTAATAGGATCTAGTTTAGATTAGACTTGTTATGTATTCTGTGGCATGCAAAACTGCATGCGAAACTACAATTTCGCCCTGTAGTTTCTCATGCCATGGTGCATACAGTTTTTGCAGTATGCAAAATTGTATGCGAAACTAGGTCGTGTATATATATGTATCTTTGTTCTTCTTTATGTAACTCTTGGAATTTTATTGATATTATAGATTTGAGTTCATTCTTTGTTTGTGTATTACTAGGAGCTTATATTTCTTACATTTGAGCATTATTCTTCTTGGTCCACAAACTATTAGACTTAGTGATATCTTGTGGATTTCAGTGTTAAATCTTCATCAAAAGCACGCTCTAACGATCATTTGGACCAACAATATGGTATAAGAGCCTTTGTTCTCTTGATTGTTTGTGTTTTTTGGTAGTTTTGACGTATTCATCTTTTCATTCATTTTGAAGCTGTTTTACTTGTGTTTTCCATGGAAATTGATTGAGGAAAGTAGGGTATAAGTTGGGGAACCTTCTGGAATCATCAGATCTCAAATTGATTGTGATTTGAGTGAGATTTGGTGATTTTTAGTTCATTTTCGCAAAAAGAGGGTTTTTAGATTCATCGTGTGAAATTAGTGTTCTTATGGTGAAACTATAGTGCGAAACTATAGATCTTTGTTGGTTCTGATTCCTTTGCGAATCTAGAACGAAAGTTTCTTGGTCCGATCAGTTTTCTTGCGAAACTATCTTGATTCTTCTTTGAATGAAAGTTCAAAGTTTCGGCTGAAACTGTTGCCGAAAGTACAGCCGAAACTAGTTGCGAAACTAAGTTCTACGTGCGAAATTAGCTCCTGCGAAAGTATTTTTTTCTGTGTGAAACTAGCCTCTTGTATGTGAAACTACTGGTTCTTTGAGTTATACAAATTTCAATGGCAACAAGTCTTACTCTTGTTGATATTGAGAGTGTGGCACCAAACAGACCTCCTAAGCTAATCAACGGTGACAACTTTGATGATTGGAAAAGATGTTTAAGAGCTTTCTTCCTCTACACCGATCACAATCAATGGGATTCAATTGTGAAAGGACCTCATGTGCCTGTTTAAGTGGAAGATAATATGACCATTCAGATTGTAGATCTGAAAAAATACTCTGAGAGAGACATCAAGTTGATTGATCGGGATCAAATGGAATTCGATGCTCTGACCTTGTGCCTATTAGCAGAAATCTACAACAAATTTGGTGAATATAAAAGTGCAAAGGCTTTGTATGATGCATTTTGTGAGTTCTATGATGGATCGTTTTCTCACAAACCGTTTTTTATCCGTTACAAGCAGACTGAAGAAGTATGATGAGAAGCTGTCAAACAATGAACAAGTCACGACGCTACTAGATTCTCTTCCACTATAGTGCAGTCTACAAGTGAGGATATTGAGGCAAGAAAGGGGTTTTCTGGGTTACAAACTGATGGACATTATCAATAAGTTGAAGTCCTTTGAGTTAGACCTGAAACAACGAGAATACAATCAGAAATGCTTCCATCCCAAGCTTACTCACAGAATGCTGCTCTTATTTCATCTTCTTCAGATTCATCAAAGCATGCGTCAGCTTATGGTGGTATGACAGGCATTTCTGACAATACTAAAGGCAGTGGATCTACTTCAAAATCGTCAAGTCTTCCACAGGTTTCTTCAGAAAGCATGGCTCTATTTGGTCTCTTCATACATAGTTATGAAGCTTTGGAGGCTGGTGAGCTAAAAGGAAGTGGAATGATTGAAGAAGATATGTATCAGGTGGATCCTGATGATCTGAAGGAAGCTGATCTTCAATGGAAAATGGCTATGATCACTTTAAGGCCAAGAAGATTCATGGAGAGAACAGGAAGGATGAATTTTGGAGCTAGAATAAAAAGGTTGGAATTGATAAATTAAAGCTGGGGTGCTTCAATTGAGGATAGGGAAGAACACAAGAAGAAGAAGGAAAAAGCTCTTCTAACTAACTTTGATTGGAGTGCTGTGTTAGTTGAAACTAAAGATGAAATTAATCATGCCCTGGTAGCTAAGATTGGAGAGGCAGTAAAGAATGAACAGAAAGAAAGAGGGATTGTGAAAAAAGAGGAAGCGTGAAGAATGCTTGTGGGGAAAAAGAGAAGGAGAGCGTGGTGATGGCTAGTATGGTGCATGTTTGTGAAAAGAAAGTGAAGGGTGAAGACGAAAAAGCTGTAAGAGAAGAAGAGTTGAAGGTGGAATCAAGGGTGTGTAATTGTGAGAAAGCCCTAGCTATAGAAAAGAAGATAATAGAGATTCCATATGAGGTAGTTCAAGACATGTGTTCATCTGCTTGCAAATTTCATCTGTTTGGAATCTATGAAGTAAATAACATATTAAAAGAAAATGGAGGGGAACTAAAAAGGGTAAATGAGGAACTTAAAAAGAATGAAGCAAAATTTTTTGTAAAATTAAATGAAGCTTTAAAAGAAAATGATCATTTAAAAAGAACTCTTTTTGAAAGAAACACAGAAGTAAATGCTTTGATAGAAAGGGTAACTTGAGCTGATTCAAGACCACTAAACTTAAAACAAAACTTGATAAATGGACTTTTTTTGGAATGAAGCTAGAGGAACTAGCAAACAAAGAGGAGCTAGAATTAAAACGGGGTTGGGTTGTGGAGAAACCACTCATGTTTACCCACCTCCTAGGACCTTTTGCTATTCTCCAATGCCTACTCCTCATCCTATAAACGATTTAATTAAAAAGGATACTAACAGTTTGTTTGCAGGTTTAGAAGGTGTGAATCATAAAGAAGTTCAGGAAGATTATGATTATGGAGGAAGTAGAGGTCTTGGTTGTCGTAGTCCTAGTTCTTTAGATTCCAAAAAGTCATTTGTAGACAATAGTTCTAGCATCATAGACTATAGTTTGGATAGTTTACATTCCAGTTGTTCTCATTCCACAATGTTTGAATGAAATGAAGTTGATGTTTTAAGTGATAATGAAAAAGTTGATGTTCTCAGTAAAGATGATAAACATCTTTCAAAATCAAACTGTTTTGAAAAATTCATTTCTCTTCCCATTCCCACTTTTACTCCCATTCGGATCACTACTCCAAAATGAAACAACATCCTCACATGATTGTAAAATTTCAGAGATAAGAAAATCCACAAATCATGACAGATCATTTGACTCATAAAACAAATCACAGGAAGTGCACGTCACTTATAGTGATTGTGATACTCTTATGTCTGAGTGTGAGGAAGAGATTACTATGGATAATATTCCAATTCAAAAAGATAAAAGAAAAAGGCTAAAATCTCATTGTTTCAACTGTGGAAAAGATGATCACATTGTTAAGCATTACCCAGAGGTTGTAAATAGAAATGCAGATAACCGTTCTTTAGGAAATAGAATAAAACATTTTGTTAATAGTTTTTTGTACAAATTCAACTTCTCCCAGAACCAAGCCAGTTAAGGTTTGGGTCCCCATGTCTAAATGATTTTCCTTAATTCATTTCCCAGGAACTTTCAAGAAGGACTATCAACAGCACATGGCACGTATATAGTGGATGTTCCAGGCATATGACTGGCTTGAAGGACCTTCTTACCAATTATCTGATAATCAATGGAGGATATGTTGCTTTTGCGGGTGATAAAAAGGGAGGTAAAATAATAGGTCAAGGTAAGGTATCCAATGGTTCTTTAACCTTGGAAAAGGTAAATTTCGTGCTGAATTGGCATTAAATCTTCTAAGCGTGTCACAAATTTATGATACTGTGCTATTTAAATCTAATGAATGTTTGTTTCTTAAGTGTGAATTTTTAGCTTCAAATGATTTGGTAATCATGCAAGCTCCAAGGAAAAACAACACATATATGCTTGATATGAACTCCAAAGAGTCAACCTCCACCATGACCTGTCTCTTGTGAAAAGCTTCTCCCTCTGAGTCATCTCTCTGGCATAGATGTTTAGGCCATGTGAATTTTAAGAACATTAAAAAATTGGTTAAAAATAATCTTGTTAGAGGTTTACCTCAAAAGGATTTTTCAGTAATCGAAAAGTGTATATCTTGTGCTAAAGGTAAACAACACAAGAAATCACACAAGCCTAAACAAGAAAATTCTATTTCTAATCTTGAGTTATTACATTGTGATCTATTCGGTCCAATAAGCGTGAAGAGTATTGCTAAAAAATCTTATTGTCTTGTTGTTACAGATGATTTTTCCAGATATTCTTAGGTTCGTTTCCTAGCACATAAGTAGGAGACAACAGAGGTGTTACAGAAGCTAATTTTAATCATTGAGAATATCATCAACAAGAAAGTTTTGGCGATTCGAAGAGACAACGAGACAGAGTTTAGAAATCAGATCTTTGATTCATTCTATGCACGCAAAGGAATTCTCAAACAATTTAGTGCAGCCCGAACTCCTCAACAGAACGGTGTTGTTGAAAGGAAGAATCACACTCTTATTGAAGCAGCCAGAATTATGCTCATAGAATCTAAACTTCATGTTATTTTCTGGGAAGAAGCACTCAACTATGCTTCCTATGTTCTAAATAGAGTTCTGATTATGAAAGACAAGATGAAAACTCCATATGAACTATTTCATAAGCGTAAGCCG
This sequence comes from Flaveria sonorensis, assembly GCA_025506505.1. Classification (NCBI taxonomy): domain Eukaryota; kingdom Viridiplantae; phylum Streptophyta; class Magnoliopsida; order Asterales; family Asteraceae; genus Flaveria; species Flaveria sonorensis. The sequence goes on along the minus strand of CM046437.1, from coordinate 19,464,002 downwards.
TTGATTGACTTCTTTTGTCCTTTCGGATGCTCATGCACGTTGTTAAATACTCAAGCTCACAATTCCAAGTTTGGAGTAGTGTCAGATGAATGTTACTTTGTTGGATACTCTTCAAATCAATAGGCTGGGAGGTGGGATCTAATATATGCACAAAAGGAAGGCGTTTAAGACCCTTCCTAAGTGGGATTTAAGGAGACTAGCTGAGATTCCCCTCCATGACTCGGGCTTGAGCGAACGTGCGACTTTATTGGAGAATGAGATCCATCATGGCATTAAGGATAAATTTGAAGCATTTGGATATATGAAGCCCGAGAGGAGACAGTCAAAAAAGGATCTAGACTGGGTGACCAGGAAAGGAAAGATAGAGCTGAAGTTAAAGCCTGCAAAGACCGTTAACCGAGTGAGGATACCTGATCAACAACCATCAAGACTGCAAAAATTCAAGAAATGGTTCTATAACAACCAGACTGGAGAAGCAGTAGTGAGGGTGAAGGATGGAGATGAGATTAGGTTATTTGATCCTATAGAGGTATTCTCATTCAGTGATGAAGATCTGAAGGTACTGTGTGAGAATCAGATTAAGGCTAGAGTAGGAGAAGAGACTAAAACTGAGGACAGCTTATTTGAGAGGATTGCAAACAAAGCTTGGGTTGTGAGATCGAAGACTAAGCTGCTCGAAAAGAGCATGCAGGAACATGAAGATCTAGAGGCAGAAGTTAGATACTTGGCGAGAATGATGGAGCAAGCAAAGGCTGGAGCTGATCCTGAAGACCCGGCAGGTGAATACCCCCTAGGGGGAGTAGTAATGATCAAGTATAGGGTGGTATCCACCTTTCCATTTTGTTTTTTGTTTAATTATAGTTTATTATTGCTTAGATATTAATGTAATAGGATCTAGTTTAGATTAGACGTGTTTTGTATTCTGTGGCATGCGAAACTGCAATTTCGCCCGATAGTTTCTTATGCCATGGTGCATACAGTTTCATATAATGCGAAACTGTATGCGAAACTAGGTTCTGTATATATATGTATCTTTGTTCTTCTTTATGTAACTCTTGGAACTTTATTAAGATTACAGATTTGAGTTCATTCTTTGTTTGTGTATTGCTAGGAGCTTATATTTCTTACATTTGAGCATTCTTCTTCTTTATCCTCACAAATCATCTTACAAATGGGTCTTGCGTTTGATTTGGGTTTATATGCTATCATTACTTGGTCCACAAGCTATTAGACTTAGTGATATCTTGTGGATTTCAGTGTTAAATCTTCATCTAAAGCACATTCAAACGATCATTTGGACCAACAGCTGACTTTGCTGATTATTGGAGTTACCAGATGGATTTTGCATGTTCATCTCCATCTGATAGCTACTGAGGATACCATACAACTCAGTGAGAGTAAGGGTCTTAAGGTTCTCAATCCTCTTAATGACCACACAATAGTGTGTCCATTATCTGGGAAGAGAGGACCTGAACTTCCTCATAATTTCCCTATTCTCAAGAGTTACTCTAACATCCATTAGAGTATCCACAATCTCAACATACCTGAAGTATTGTTGAGTCATGGTTTCACCTACCTTAAAGGTGAAGTTCTCAAACTGCTGCTTAAGTGGACCCCTCATACATAAGCTTTAGTGCATCCCATAGTTTCTTAGCATTCTTGCACATCTTGAAGCCTCTGTAGATGGAGTTTGGAAGAGCTATTTGGAGAGTGGTCATGGCTTTCTGATCTATATCTATCTTTTCCCTAGTTTTCTTCAGAGTAGTCAGCCACTTTCTTTGGTATCATACCACCACCACTAGCAGCTGAAGAGGTGGATGGTACATGAGGTCCAAAGACAACAGGTCACCAAATCCTGGAGTCTTAAGACTTGATGAAGCCTTCCATTCTTTGGCACCAAGTATCAAAATTCCCAGGAGTAATCAGAGGAGACTTTGTCATGGTATCGGTTTCCATATCAGCCTTTGTGATTTTGAGCTGTTAGGTGTTTTACGAAACTGAAGGGATTTAAGATGGTGAGATCTTACAATCAAGAGCCTAAAGAGCTCTAATACCAATTGCAGGACCTGTTAAGGGATGGTCAATACAATCAGTTTCACAATGAGGAGAGTGTTAGAGCACTTAACAGATCAAATAGGGAACTGGGTTTATGTGAAAAATATTAAGAACACAAGTAAACAATGAGACAGAAGTAAAAACAAGAACAGATTAATATGGTTTTTCAAGAATGCTGTATATTGCTCTCATGTTCTTTTACAAGTGTTACAAAGCATAAAAAGAAATACAAGAACCTGAGATACTTTATACTACATCCTATAGTCGGCCATACTTTGAAGGCCAGCTGAAAACACTAATCTAGATAACAATATTAATGAAAAGTCAAAAGGCAGACTGCCTTTCGACAAGTGACTATGACATGCCATAGCTCACATCCTAATATATTATAAAAAGGATAAAAGGTACAAAGTAGAAAGTTACAGACTCTAAACCATACTCTATAGTTGTAAAATCATGGAACTTTTCACCAACTAAAGCTAGTTGGTATGTCTACAAAGTTACAGCAGAAAGTGGGTCAGCTTTATACAAAAGTAGACCAGAGAAAGCATGTCTTCTTTGTCTTCAAAAGAAATCATTCTTCATTTTATTGTCTTCGAAAGACTTTGTCTTTGAAGCTTTGGAAGACTTCATCTTTGGCTTTGGAAGATTTGGTCTTTGGATTTGGAAGATTTTACTCTTAGAATATTTTTCTGTGAGAAGTGTAAAACTTTTGAAGTAACTTCTACTCTGCACAATGTGCATGCAAGCTGGAAGCTCTTTGGTTGCTTTGGTTCCTTTGGTAGCATCAGCCTTTCAAGTATAACCTTACAGAAAGCATATTTGATAACCCTTTGTTCAAGGACAGTCCTGCAAAGGTTGAGTCATCTGTTAAGGAGATGGTGGAAAAGGCTCAAACTGAGGACTTAATGGTCAAAGCTATGTACCTGACTAATCACGATTATGATGTTGATAATGTGTTTGGAATGACATATGATGGAATGGTAGAGGAAGTTTACAAGATGCAAAAACTTATAGACCCTACCTTTGTGACTGAATATGAGAAGAAAAGAACTGAGAAAGAGATAAAGATGAAAAAGCATGATGTGACAGTAAGACCCCAATCTCATTCTCTTCAAAACAGACTCAACAGACTCCAGTGACTTAATTCTAATATCTAGATCCCTACAGCATGACAGATAGGGAAATGAAGGATCATCTCTCTGTTCAAGGCTTCACTAGAAGAAAACTAGGTAATATGAAGACTAATTCCCTCCGGGCTACAATCCTCAAGTTAATCAAGGAAAAGAAAGAAAGAGTGAAGACAATAGAAGAGGAGGTTATAGGGAGGAAGCCCAGAACAAGAATTTCAGCTCAAGATATCCAATCCAGTACCAAAGACTATGATGTCTTGGCACCCATATTGTAAAAAAATCCTAAATGGTTTATTGAACCCTCTCAAGTGGGGTTACATGAAGGGTTGACCACTTCAGAGATGATTAGGGGTGAGTCTGCTTCAGAAAGCAAAGTTGAAGTAAAGAAAATTGCCTAGAAGTATGACTGGGATTGGAATATGTTCATCGTGAAAAGAATCTTAGGGCCAGTTCAGTTATTCATTGAATACATGGCTTTAGTGAACTCCCTACCGATACATGACTTGAAAGAGTTGGTGGAATTGATTAATCATAATGCCATGTATAGAGGATATGAGTTTCAAGAAAAATACGTTTAAGAAAACAAACAACTTCAAAGTTCAGAAGGCAATATGCATCAGAAAAGACAAGTCATTCAACAATCCAATAGAAAAGAATAAGAAAAGGAAAGAGACTGAAGAGTTGGTATTTCCTGAGCTGAATGTAAAACCAACAGAGTCATTAAAAAGGAAGGTAGTTGCTGGAACCCACAAGTCCAAACCAATCTCCAATGTGTTCTATGATGAAAAAACTTATGAGTTGGTGATAGAAAGAAAATGGCGAGGAAAAGAAGGGTCGGAGATAAGGTTATTCAATGGATAAGAGGTAAGATTGCTAGATGTAACACCCGAAAATTTCAGAAAAAGAAGAAGAAAAGAAAAGTAAAAGGAGCAAATGGAATTTTATTTCAAAAACCAAGGGTTAAAAGTGTGGAAGGGCCAAACCAACCCATAATGGGTTCAAAAAGAAATATGGCCACCCATACCTCTCTCTCTCTTGTACAACTATCGGCTAGAAAGAGGGAAAGAAGTTCTACCCGATTTTAGAGAGAGAAAGTGGAAAGTTTTTCAAGAAGTTGAGATTTTATGGTGTTTTCTTCTTTGTTTTAGTCGGGTTCTAGCTTCTGGGCGACTTCTATATGTCTTTATGTGTTTAGTTGCTTGTTTTCATGTGTTTAGGTGCTAGAACATGAGGTTGCTCTCGGGTTTGCTGTGTTTGACTCGAAGGTGTTGGGGTTTTCACAAGTTTATCAGAGTCATTTTATCCTTAAAAAATGAAAACACAGCGGAAATTGAGGAAACACTTGTTACAGTTAATATATATAAACCAATTTATATATCTGTTAAAAACCCATAATGGATTGTTATATGAAAAATCATGCTTACAATCAACCATAGGGTGTTTAGAAATCTACCTCTCGAATAGGACAGAGGAAAAGGATCTTTAATCGGCATCTACCAAAGAAGGAAACCTCAAGCTTGTCTACTTCAAACTTCCAACAAAAAACCAGGTTGCTAGGATTTTATGCACTTGAATCGAGTTTTGTTCTTGGTTTTCTTCGACCGATCAAGAGAAAAGCAACAGGAACACGATCTGTACCTTTTTGTGTGTTGTAAGTTATCAGAGAAAGTGGTTGAATGCAATCATATATTGCACGTCATATGAAACTGAATTTCAGTGTGAGTGAAAAGTGGGCAGGACCCATCCCTTTAACCCATCCACATTTCTCTAATATTCATCCGCATTAGTAAATGCGGATGAACAAACTCTAACCGCATTTGTAAATGCGGAAGAAGAAACTTCATCAGTATTTCCCAAATGTACATCTGCATTTTTAAATATGGATAAGTAACTCCAGCATTTCTAAAAATGCACATCCGTATTTGTAAATGCGGACGAACAGTTCATCAGCATTTCCCAAATGTACATCCACATTTGTAAACGCGGATGATCCGTTTCATCAGCATTTCCTTAAATGCTCATCCGCATTAGCAAATGCGGATGAAGAAATTCCCTCAGCATTTCCACAAATGCACATCCGCATTTGTAAATGCGGATGAGGAACATTCATGTGCATTTCCTCAGTAACACATCCGCATTAGTAAATGTGGATGAGTAACAAAGAAATGCAGACAAAAAACACTTGTATTGTTTGTTCAACCATTTAAATAATAATACAATGTACTCTCTCTCTAGAATAAATTATCCATATAATTTATTCATAACACTAGTGAAAATATTTAGAAACCCAATTTCTAAATACTTCAAGTGTCAATATTTATTTGCATGATTATATCATAAAATAAATACTGTAGGTGTTTGTCTAGCTTATTATTGGGTATGACCTGACTTGGATCATAATGTACTAGCCACACCAATTCAATATGTGTCTTGGGCAGACCGTTCCCAACAATCTCCCACTTGCACAAGATATATAGAGAATTAATGCAAGCAGTAAATACCGCCTAACAACGGTTTACTACCCCTAATACGCATGACGAAGTGCCATTCAATAACATCATCTTCCTCAAGTCCCTTACTTGAAAATGATTTAGGTGAATCAATCATTTATCCTTTTGTTACAAATGTCATGTTAAATCCAGAGACACAGAATGATTATTCCCTATTTATTTAACTTAATCAGGCCTTAGACATCATACTCTTCACGAATAACAGGAACAAATCCCATCTTGACTACATACGTTTCTCACAATCACCTTGTATCACACCTGAAACTAGCCTTATGTACTCTCCATTCTTTCAGGACAGCGAAGAACTAGATCAAAGTATAATATTTGGTTAATATCAAAACCCAATATGTATCTCAGGTCAGAGGATACAATGATATTCGCCTTTACTTAAATTTACTTATGATCAATTACATAATTCCATGTAGTAAAATTTGAAAGCGAGTCTGTCCAATATTATTATCCAACAAATATTTATGAACCTTGGTAGCAACCTCTTGCTCTATATTCATACCTTATGAATAACCACCAATCCATGTTCATAATAGTCTTACTTCATATTTATTCCAAAAAATATGACCAACTACGGACATTTAGAATTATAAACATATTCATGGATCTAAACATGCTAAAATGTAACATAACTCATAGTATCATAATCATATATAAATATGAGTCAAAATAACAATTTGATCAGTAAATATTAAATAGATCAAATCCAATCACTAGAATATCAAAGTCCTAAGGCACAAGTGAGACTCTCATGCTTTGGCCTTTCAAGGAGCTTCATGAGTGGATCCGTAATATTTTGATCAGTGTGAACTTTGCGAATACATATCTTTCATTTCAACTTCATCCCTTGTGTAGTTGAATCTTCGCTTAATGTGCCTTGTCTTTTGATGTGCACGGGGTTCCTTGATTTGAGCAATCGCACCCTCATTGTCCCAAAAGATCTCTAGGGGATCTTGAATGGTAGAGACAACCCCTAGATCGGTAATGAATTTCTTCAACCATGTAGCTTCTTGTGCTGCCAATGAAGCGGTGATTTATTCTGATTCTGTAGTGGACAATGCTACCACATCCTGCTTTGAACTCTTCCAAGACACCGCCCCTCCATTCATAACGAAGACATACCCCGATTATGATCGAGAATCATCTTGATCAATTTGGAAACTCGAATCCGTGTAACCCTTTACAACGAGTTCCTCTTCACCAGATCCGTATATTAGAAATATATCGTTAGTCCTCCTAAGGTATTTCAATATACTCTTAACAGCCATCCAATGACTATTTCCTGGATTCTACTGATATCTGCTTGTCATGCTTAAAGCGCATGACACATCTGGTCTAGTGCATATCATTGCATACATGATGGATCCTATAGCAGATGCATATGGGATTTCCTTCATCCTTTCTTGCTCATCCTTTGAGCTTGGACATTGAGATGCACTCAATGTTTTCCCTCTTGGAATAGGTAACAAACCTTTCTTAGAGTTCTCCATCTTGAATCTTTTCAAGATTTTATAAATATATGCACTTTGGTTTAAACCTATCAACTGCCTTGATCTATCCCTACAGATCTTTGTTCCCAAAATATAGGTGGCTTCACCAAGATCATTGATGGAAAAACAACTTCCAAGCCAAGTTTTAACACCCTCTATAGTTGGAATGTCATTTCCAAACAGTATTATATATCATCAACATACAATACTAAGAATGTGATGATACTCCCACTAGCCTTCTTATACACACAAGCTTTGTCAGCATTTTTGATGAATCCAAACTTTTTAATTTCTTCATCAAAACATTGATTCAAACTTCTTGATGCTTGTTTCAATCCATAGATTGATTTTTTTAACTTGCATACTTTACTAGGATATTGTGGATCGACAAAACCTTCAGGCTGAACCATATAGACGTTCTCTTAGAGATGTACATTAAGGAAAGCAGTTTTGACATCCATTTGACAAATCTCAAAGTCATAATATGCAGCTATGGCAAATAATATCCTAATTGACTTTAGCATTGCCATAGGCGAGAAGGTCTGATCATAATCAACCCCTTGAGTCTGAGTGAAACCTTTTGCTACAAGTCTTGCTTTATAAATATACAAGTTTCCATGCATATCGGTCTTCTACTTGAAAACCCGCTTACATCCAATCGGTTTGGAGTTAAGCTGTGGTACAACCAATTCCTAGACTTGGTTGTCATACATGGATTGCATCTCTACATTCATGGCTTCAAGCCACTTGTCACAATCCTAATTGGACATTGCATCATGGTACATAGTTGGTTCATCCGAGTCAACTACATAGCATCCATTCATTAAAAGTCAATATCTTTCAGGTAGATTGCTAGTTCTACCAGATCTACGAATGTTTTTTGTGTATTGATCAACCACTTGATCATTATCAACAACCTCTTGTTGATTGCTAGTATCAACCAAATGTGTATCGGCTTGTGGTTCTCGATCCTCATCAAGTTCCACTGTTCTATCGGTAGTTCCTTCCATAAGGAATTTAGTTTCCAAGAACTCAACCTTTTGAGTGATAAATACCTTTTGCTCTCTTGGATTGCAGAAGTAATATCCCATCGAGTCTTTGGGATATGGATCAGCTTTCTAACTTGTTTTGGGTGTTCTGCTTAACATAAGCTTCACAACCCCATACCTTTAAATATGATAATGATGGAACCCTTCCATGCCATATTTCAAAAGGTGTCTTATCCACTTTCTTGGTTGGGGCCATATTCAGAATACGGGTCGCGAAGAGCAATGCGAAACCCCAAAATGACAGAGGTAGTGTGCTACTAGCCATCATAGATCGAACCATATCCAATAGGGTTTGGTTTCTCCTTTCAGACACACCATTATGCTGTGCTGTTCCGGGTGGAGCAAGCTGTGAGACAATCCCACAACTCCTAAGATGATCTTGAAAAGCATCACTAAGGTATTCACCTCCTCTATCCGAACAAAGAAATTTGATGGTTTTGTTGAGTTGATTTTCTACTTCATTCTTGATGATTTTGAACGTTTCAAAAGCTTCATCTTTGTGTCTCAACAAGTACACATAACCATAACGACTATAGTCGTCGATAAAGGTAATGAAGTATCTTTCACCATTCCTTGTCATTGCTTTAAAAGGACCACATACATCCGAATGTATGATTCCTAATAAATCATTTGCCCTTTGGTTAGTACCAATAAAGGGTTCCTTGGTCATCTTTCCTTGTAAATAAGATTCAAACTTATCAAATGAACCATCTTCATTTGCTTCCAAAAGACCATTCTTTTGAAGTGTTTGAATACGATTCTTGTTTATGTGACCAAGATGACAATACCAAAGTTATAATTCACTTAAACCCATTTTAAGTTTCTTGGTGCTCGATTGGTATAACGAGTTGTTAAAGGATGAGTCATCAGGAACCAATTCATAAATACCATTAAAAGCCATAGCCATAAAATAAAATATATCATCCATAAAGACACAAATACCATCATTTACAAACTTTAATACATAACAAATTGTTGTAGAAGGGAAACATAAATTATGTTCTTAGTCAAACTAGGAGCATACAGAACATTCTTCAAAATGACTTCCAAACCACTTGGAAGCTTTAAGATATAGTCTCCTCGGGCTTCGACATCAACCTTTGCTCCATTGCCCATATAGGGACTAGTATCCCTCTTCTTAAAATGCTTATTTCTTTTGAACCCCTACAACAAATTGCAAATATGAGTTCCATATCCGGTATCTAATTTCCATTTGTTTGAAGAGATAACATTAAGTTCAATATGGATCATGAATGTTGTACCTGAGGTCCGTCCAGCATCCCTCTTGTTTCTCAACTCTTTGAGATAGATTGGACAATTCCTCTTCCAATGTCCTATCTCACCACACTCAAATCATGGACATTCTCCGTAACCTTTGGCTTCTTAAGCCTCAGTTTTGGTGGTCCCGCTTTAGTCTTTCCCCTTATCCTTTTTTTGATGTACCCCTTGTCTTTGGCAACATTTGCCTTGGGTTTGGGGTGATGCCTCTTCTTGTTGCCACCCTTATTGATCATGAAAACTGGTAAAACCCTTTTACCCATCCCTACATCGGTTGTTTTGAGCATTGCATGAAGTTCCCCAATGCTCTTGTCCTATCCATTCATGTTATAATTCATGTCTCAAACTTATTGGTTAGACCATTGAGGATCAAATCCATGGCCAACTCTTTTGAGACGGGACAATTCAGCCTTTCGAGGCAATCAATATTGCTTTTCATCTTCATCACATAAGATGATACAGATTGGGTTTCTTCCATTCGACATGCATGAAGCGCTCAAACCGTTTCGAAGCGCTCTACCCTCGCTTGTTGAAGGAACATTTCCTTCAGCTGGGTAATCATGTCGTATGCCCCGTGATGTTCAAAATCCTTTTGAAGCTCCGGAATCATGGTTCCCAACATGAGGAAAGAAACTTTCACAAAATCCTCAGTGTGCTTAACACAATCCTTATAGGCATCAACATCATTAATGTTGGGTTCATCAGGAACAGGATCGTCCAACACATATGATTTCTTTTCTAGCTTAAGAACAATTCTCAAGTTTTGAAACCAATCCATTATATTATTATGGTTTAGGCGATCCTTTTCCAGGATAGTTCTCAGTGATAGGTTATGGACGGTCGGGGAGGTAGCATTGTTATTATTTGCGGCCATTACTACAATATAAACAAAGTTAAATTTTAGTATTTATAAATTGACATTTTAATTATTAATACCCTTTCATGTCTCATAGACAATTAATAATAAAAATCTAGAATCCAATGTTACATTCAAATAACAGTTAGGTGACCTTTATCCCATTATTTAAATTAACAAGGTAGTCAACTTTTGACAATTCCTACCCTTTGCAACTTCCAGTTTATCGGATCGGTTAAACATCTTTATGTTTAGTTGGCATGTTTAATCCCATCAACACCATTGTACGCCATTCTTCGGTGACCCTATTCATATGGTTTCCAACTCAAGTCGTCCTACTTACACACACGTGTGAGTTTACACATACTGGTGGTTAGGTGACCTTCATCCCACAAATATGCTAAACCCACCTCAAGCACACAAGTTCCCTAAATATGGTTAGGTGACCTTTATCCCATAAATAGTTCCCAAGTGATTAGAGTGTTATATAAAAGGATGGTGTTAAACTTGTTTGAACAGATTTTGTTTCCATTAATTCTAGTAATGAAATATTTTGTACCTTACATTTGCATGCATTCAAATGCATGGTATATTAGTGAAACCAATTTCCAAGGTTCTTTTAATAAAACCCAATTTTATTGCAAAAACATTAACCTTTAATAAAACCATTTTATTACCCATGTTAATGTTTCCAAAAGAACCGTTTGAAGCTTGTTGTTGATTTGAAATTGTTTAACAGTGCATATCCAAATACAACATGAACAATAAATTAAATCAACCATACAAGCAACACATACAACAACAAGTTCATAACCATAGCCAACTAATTTAACATCACTTGTTGACCGAAACAAGTGAGTTATTTAGGTCCTTCCTAAGGATAACACTTGTGTCGGTGAACTCCCACTTGATTCTGCATCCAAATGCTTCAAGTGTCCACTTTGTGTTGTGATTCTCCCATTCAATTCGAGCATCCAAATGGACTTAAAATTCTGCACTAAACCCCTTTGGGCCTTCAAAACATGTTTTCAGTTATTGGGCTTAAATCCCATTAAGAGCTATAAAGCCCTTTGGGCACAAAATTGGCCCAAACCGAAAACATCCTTGTTGCATCTTCTTTTACAAAATTATACATCATATATACATTTTTCTAGTAAAAGTGAAATGCAAATCATCTATTTATTTTACATATCAAATGAAAATAAATAAATTACATAGCCAATAGGAAGAACAAATAAAATTAATTATTACAACCCTTTGAGTAATCAAATACAAATCACAACATATCCAAACACAAGGTCTTGGCTAAGTTATGAACATCAAGATACATATCCGAATATGTAAGAAAGAAACCGAGAGTTTTCCCCTTGAATCACAGATTTTCAGTTAATGTAAAAAATGAATATCTTGATTCTTGTCCAAACAACTAAACCATCCAAATGATTTAATTTTTCAAGATTACAATATGCATGTAAAGTGGTGAACTAACAGCAAGAAACCAACAATTCAGTTCCAAAGCTAAAGAACAGGGCTGATTTCAAGAACTGGTCTTTAAGGTTGAAGCATGATCTAAACTCTATTGATACTGACATGTGGAAGTCAATAGAGAAAGGACCTTATATTCCAATCACATCTGATGGTCCTGACAGAGGATTTGTTTATACAAAAGACTCTAAGGAACCATATCCTAAGGATGGTCTGCAAGGTGATGACTTAAGAAAAGATAAGAATGACATCAAAGCTTATTCACTGATGTGTAAGGGATTACTATTGGAAGTCTTGACTAGACTTGATGGTTATCAAACTGGGTACACTATGTACAAGGCGTTGAAGATTATTTGTGAAAGTGGTAAAGAGGATTCAGAAGAAATTGCACTTATGGCTTTGTGTGAACAACCAAAGGTTGAGCGTCCATCATCTAACTACTGAGACTTCATCTTCAAGTTATCCTGAAATTCCTGTTGAAGTCAGAGAGAAAATGTACACAAAATCATGTTTTGATCAAGTTTAGCATTACAAAAAATATTCATATAAGATCTGTGACAAACTTAAACAAGAAGAAGTAATGCACAACAAACTGAAAAATGATCACAAAGTCTCTGATGAAAAGATCCTATCTTTACAAACCTCATGAAACAAAACTCTAAAAGAACTTGAACTTGTTAAAAAATAACTTGATGAGATGACTAAAAATTTAGAAGAGGAAAAAATAGCTCATGCTGCAACTCAGGTGGATCTAGCTAAAGTTTAAAGTTCTAAAATTATTGTAGAACAGCTAGTAAGTGAGAGAAAAGACAAAAACAAAACAGGCCTAGGTTTTACACATGAACCAATGCCTGAATCTATCACAAACACTCTGCCAAAAAACTTTAACACACATGATCACTCACCTAAAAACAAAGCTAAGCTAAAAGCCTTTCAAAACAAGAATTTTTTTTTTGAAAGTGATGAAGAAAAAACAAATGTTGAGATATTTGAGGAACAAGATTCTGAAAAGATTAAAACTGGTCATCTAGTGAAAGTTAAATCTTATGAACCACGAACAAAGAATAAGAAAATGTTTGTTCCCAAAGAGTCGGTTGTTGAAGAAGTGATGATAAAGAATGACAAACAGAACTCAAATAATAAAGAGAAAGCAAAACTTGATGAAGTATCATCTGAAGATTCATTTTCTTATGGATTAAACAATCCAGACTTTATTAAATGGCATAGAGAACAAAAAGATAAAGAAAATGAAAAAGAATCTTCTCCTGAAGATGTTCAATCTCAATGCAAACAAAGATCATCAAGATCGAGAAACCAAAGAAGAAGAAGGAAAAATGGTAAATCTAAATCATCTCAAAATAAAAGTCAAAACAATCAAACTCAAATAACAAATCAAACTAATCAGTTTAAACCAGTAAAGTTTGTATCTACGGGTACTTTTAACATGAACAAAATTCCAGAAATCAAATCTAACTCAAAGAACAAATCTAACTCTGATCTGAAAATAGGTTTAGGTCCTAAGTCTTCCGCTGTCAACAAAAGATTTGTATCTAAAGAGTCAAGAAATGGTGTTAATGAGCAAAAGTCAAAACCCAAATTTGAAAAGAACAAACTTTTCAATCAAAACAACAGATTAACTTTTCAACTCCTAAATCAATACAAGGATCAAATGTGCCCTCCACATCAAAGTTAATCAACAGTTGTTTAAATCACAACAAAAATACTGTGAAATATGTGATATGTACAATTAAACGGCTGAAGAATGTTTCTTTAACATGTATTGTCACATATGTGATATGAAAAACCATTAAACATCTGATTGTTATTTCAACAAATATTGTACCTATTGTGATGATATAACTCACAAAACTGAGAATTGCTATTTCAGAAAGAACTCGCCGAGGAATGGATATGTTAATCCATAGTTAAGGAATGGACATGTCAATCCATAATTTCAAAGAAATCAAAGTGTCAGTTTTCAAAGATTGACAAAACAACCTTCCTTAGGCTTGAGATCTTTTCGAATGAATGATTCTGATTATGATGATTCTTATGCTGCAAAACCAAAGTAGTATAATTAAGGAAAATTCATTCCACGATCTGTGAGAATGAACAATGGGAAGTTTCGAAAACAAAACTTTTCTAAAAAGGTTTACTCGGAAGGGTTGAATTATCTTGATGATGATCTTGAAAAACGTTATCATGTTTTAAGAACTTAACAAATCAAAAATAATCAAAAATTTGTCAGGAACGGAATTAGTAAATTTGTCAATAATAAGCCAGATTTGAAAAAGCTTAACTTTAAACAGTTTACCATTGTTGATAAATTGGCAAGCCCAAGACCATCTCAGCTTGGGTTGATAACTCAACTTAATTTTTTTTTAAATGCAGGTATGCCCAAGAAGACCTATTAACACGTGGTATGTTGATAGTGGGTGTAGCCGGCATATGACAGGCAACCATGCCTTGTTGCAAGATTTTAAGTTAAAAGATGATACTTAGTTTTTAGGTCCCAGATTAGTCTCGTGGCAATGTAAGAAACAAACAAATGTCTCTGTTTCAACCGCAGAAGCTGAGTACATAGCTGCTTCAACAGGATGTTCTCAAATCCTTTGGTTACAAAACTAACTGCTGGATTACGGGTTCAATTTTCTTAAAACTCCTATTTACATTGATAACACTGCTTCTTATTATAGCTAATCCTGTCCAGTACTCAAAAACAATACATATCAAAATTCGATATCATTTTCTCAGAGATAACTTTGAAAAGGTTTAATCATTTTGATTCAAATCACAACTGAAAAACAGTTGGTTGACCTATTTACAAAAGCCTTTTTACCAGGTCGATTTGAATATTTGGTCGAGTCAATTGGACTTATTAATCATATTTAAAAAACTGGTTTTTTGAGTATTTCAGTTGTTTGATTTATAAAATATGACAAGAACCCTCCCTTAGCTTAATCATGAATATAGAAAAACTGTTAAAGTTAATTGCCTGATTATATATATTGTGTGTGCATATTCAATAGAAAATGAAAAAGCAAATACAAAAATACAAATTTGCAAAATCAAAAGAGAAAAATATAAAACAAAAAGCTACAAAAAATAGAGTTTTTTTTTTGTTAGTTAATTTTTAGGACTGAATCTGTCTTTGCAATTTGTGAGAAATGATAGATACATTAGTTCTGATCAGTTGCGTACTTCACTCGCTACTAAAGTCTGACATGATCAGATACGATGTACAGGTAAGCTCATTCAATTATACTGAAAAAGTAAATTCTTGTGATCAAACTAAATCAATCATGCATTCGTATTTGTCCATTTTAGTACCAATAAGTGATGTTGACTTCTCAGATTGATTGCTTGTAAAGTCATACACTCACATCTGGTGGTGATATGAATAACCATTAAGCTCTAATTATTTAAAGCATCTATTCACTTCTCTGTTATGAGTCATCATAGACCTGAGGTGACGAGACATCCTTTGTTGTAAGTCATTACAGACCTTGATATTCTCTCTTGATGTAAAAGATGCCAATGTGCAAAATCTAAACATGAGATCTCGTTATAAGTATATGTCAGGTTAACAAGTTGGGAAAAGTGATTTCTTGCATATCTTGATCAGAGTTGAACTCTCTAAGTCTAATTATGACTTACATAATGTAATATCTAATCGTACCTTAATCAATCCAAGAATTGAAAAAGTAATTGTGCTGAGTATCTTGCCAAAAGCACTCATTTTCTGTCCTTAGATCTCGTGTCTCCATTGCTACAGAAAAGCAGACCTGGAACACACTTGATCAGGATTTAATCACTATCTACGACTATCCATCATTTTGTTTTCTTTTAATGTGGTCATCTTAACTGATATGATCTCACTGCAGCATTGTGATTCAAATGTATATAGTAAATTTTTATTCTGCTTTATTTTTGAAATTTGCATGATTTTCTGTGTGCAGGCATGTTGATAATGATTAGTTTCCTCTTCTTGCAAAGTCAAAGAAACTTCTAAGTTTGTAAAACATAAAAGTTTAGGGGGAGTAAAAATTGTAAAAGAGAAAATCAATGAAAATTTTCAAAATGGAAAAAAAAATTTGAAAAATAAAGTTCTTTGGATGAAAGGTTAAAGCTGCAATTTCAAGCATATGTGTATTTGATATGATGTAAAAATCACCTCATAAAGAATTCAAATTCAGTGGAAAAGCTTCTTGTAAACAAAATGAGACTATTTGTTTTGTAAAAGTTATTTAGAGACTAAAATAACTGGAAATTGTTTTTGAAAATAAAATAAAAATTAAAAGTTTCAATGTCAAAAAAATGTTAAAATTTGAGGGTCATTAATGTAAATTTTGAGTGATAGTAAAAAAAATTGACTACATGTTGAAAAAATTTTGAGTGAATAGTACTAATAAGCTTAAACAGTTTTCAGATGGATGGTGTGAAAATTTCTAGTGTTAAGTCTCATGGAAGGGTTCTCATGTGCCTGAATAGTACTCATAAGTCTAAATCAGGAATATGATAAATTTCAAAAAATTGTGCAAGTGTTGGGCGTTTCATTCTATGCTCATACGCCTAAACAGTTGTCATGTGTTTGAAAAATTGGTTGTTGGGCATATAAACTATGCCCATGCGCCTAAACAGTGCTAGAGCATCTGAACAGTGCTCATGTGTCTCATCTAAATATGCATTTACAATGCTCATACGCCTAAGCTCATGCGTCTGAATTCAGTGAATTAGTCTCATGAGCCTTCATAGTGCTCATGCGCCTAAAAATTTACACTCATATATATTCAACACTTGTGTAGTTTTCATTCACTAATTCCTAAACTCAAACACTCTGACTCATTCACTCGAACACCCGATATACTCAATAACTTAACATTCGATTGTTAACAGTTAATCTTAGTGATATATAGGTATCACAAGAGAATTGATTGCCGAGGAGTCTTCACTCGAAGTTATCAAAGTTGTTGCTGATTCACCTATTCATTTGCCAAATGAAGGTGGAAGATCAACAAAAATGCTACAGTTCTTTCTGAGAACTTGAATGCTGAACAGATAATAGAATCTTTGAAAGAAGTTCAAGTTTGCATTCAAGAAGGCTTTGAGAGAATTGGAACTCTACAAAGAGAAGCCCGTGTTCAAGATCAAAGATGAACCAAACGAGTTCATATTGGACTGAAGACAATGTAAATCTTAGAGGGAGTATTGTTAAAGCTCTTAAAAGATTAACATTTTGTCTTTATGTGTTTTTTGTCATAGTATAGGGACTTATTTTGTAAATATATGTTCCTTAGTTTCTTGATAGTATAAATAGGATATTTTATTTAGTGTGCAGGGCAGAAGAAGAAGAGAAAAAAATATTGAGTAAGACTAATTGAGTTAGTCAATGAGTCAGTCAGAACAGAACGAACTGTAACCCTTACACATTGTATCCTATGCATTTGCTATCAATGAAATCTATGAGTTTTTTGTTGTAATTGCATGTGTTTGATTACTTTATGTTTGAATTGATCATTACGTTATGATATCGTCATAGATTCGAATCTTTTGAACCGATCATGAAGCATGTATCCATATAACCGGCTCTTGATGCCATTGTTGGGGTTTTCACAAGTTTATCAGAGTCATTTTATCCTTATAAATTGAAAACGTAGCGGAAATTAAAGAAAAAATTGTTACAGTTAATATATATAAACCAATTTATATATCTGTTGAAAACCCATAGTGGATCGTTATATGAAAAATCATGCTTACAAAGAACCATAGGGTGTTTAGAAATCTACCTCTCGAATGGGACAGAGGAAAAGGATCTTTGATCGGCAGCTTCCAAAGCAGGAAACCTCAAGCTTGTCTACCCCAAGCTTCAAACAAAACACTAGGTTGCTAGGATTTCATACACTTGAATCGAGTTCTGTTCTTGGTTATCTTCGACCAATCGAGAGAAAAGCAACAGGAACACGATCTGCACCTTTTTGCGTGTTGTAAGTTATCAGAGAGAGTGGTTGAATGCAATCATATATTGCACGTCCTTTAAAACTGAATTTTAGAGTGAGAGAAAAGTGGGCGGGACCCATCCCTTTAACCCATCCGCATTTCTCTAACATTCATCCGCATTAGTAAATGCGGATGATCAAACTCTAACCACATTTGTAAATGCGGAAGAAGAAACTTCATTCGTATTTCCTAAATGTACACCCGCATTTGTAAATGCGGATAAGTAACTCCAACATTTCCAAAAATGCATATCCGCATTTGTAAATGCGGACGAACAGTTTATCAACATTTCCCAAATGCACATCCGCATTAGTAAATGCAGATAATCAGTTTCATCAGCATTTCCTTAAATGATCATCCGCATTAGTAAATGCGGATGAAGAAATTCCTTCAGCATTTCCACAAATGCACATCCGCATTTGTAAATGTGGATGAGGAACATTCATCCGCATTTCCGCAGTAACACATCCGTATTAGTAAATACGGATGAGTAACAATGAAATGCAGACAAAAAAAGACTTGTATTCTTTGTTCAACCATTTGAATAACAATACAAAGTACTCTCTCTCTAGAATAAATTATCCTTATAATTTATTCATAACACTAGTGCAAATATTTAGAAACTCAATTTCTAAACACTTCAAGTGTCAATATTTATTTGTATGATCATATCATAAAATAAATATTATAGGTGTTTGTCTAGCTTGTTATTGGGTATGACCCGACTTGGATCATAACGTACTAGTCACATCAATTCAATATGTGTCCTGGGCAGACCGTTCCCAATAGAAGGATGTTCAAGGTGAGTTCTAGATCCTCTCTTTTACTTGTTTTCTACTTGTTTGGGGCTGTTATACGTACTAAAAAGAAAATTTCTTAACCAAACTACGTTCTTTTTTCATCAAAATATGACTATGTATGAAAGATGTATGTTTTTAAAGATTTCTACATTGTTGTGTAGATGTTTGTTATGTTGTAAGTATGAATCTGGTAGATCTATGTTAAGAATACGCTTAAGATGATGAATAGGACTAGAAACTGCATAAGTTGGAACGCAGGTGTTGGACTTTTTGTCCACTGTGGACACTGGCTGTCCGCTGTGGACACTTGGACAACTGATAAGGTGTCTGCTGTGGACACTTAAGCATTTAAATTGTCCGCTGTGGACTTGGACATCCGTTGTAGTCATTTAAGTATGCATTCATGTCCGCTATAGACACTTAAGTATGCATGCATATCCTCTGTAGACACTTAAGTATGATTGCACATCTAAGTGGGCTTTACATGTCCGCTGTGGGCACATAGAAAGATTATATGTTATCTGCTGTGGACCCTTAAGTACTTTAGACTATCCTCTGTGGACTATGGCTATCCACTGTGGACACTTAGGATGTTTTAAGTCATCCGCTGTGAACTTTAGTCATCCGCTGTGAACACACTTAGTGTTTTATTCATGCGCTGTGGACTTTGGCTGTCTGCTGTGGACTTTGGCTGTGCGCTGTGGACACTTAGTTTTTAAGCCATCCGCTTTATATCTTATTCATACGCTATAGATGCTTAGGTTTGTTATGAAATTTTGGGAATAGAATTTAACTGCTAAGTACTTATGTTTAGTTGAAGTTTATGCTTGTTTAATGTTTTTGATGTTATATTCTTTTCTTATGGGTTGTTGTTATGAATAATATATAATATTTCATGTTATGTATTATGATGTGACTTTACGTGGTACAATATGTATATGTACGTGAAGTATTATGTTATGAAAGTGAAAGAAAATGATAATGAAAAGTTGAACATAATGAATGAATTAAATCATTGCAAGCAAATTGATGAAGGTTCACAACTCAACGAGGTAGTTATTTGCTCAACTGTATGCGGTTTAGCTAACCCTTGATGATGCACACAGGGGTCCAATCCTTGAGATTGACCAAATTATGAGGGGATCCTTGTCGCTTACTCTGGTACTGTGTCGGGTTCAGCAAGATGTGGGGGTTTATTTATAAACCCTAGCACAGTACCCGCTTTTGCATGACGTGGGGGTATAGCTTACGTGGGGGTTTATTTATAAACCCCGGCACAGTACTGGCTTTTTCATGACGTGGGGGTTTAGCATATGGCATGATCTATATAAAAATTAAAACATATGATGATAGAGAATGATGAATGATGACGAATGACGATGAACAATGATGGGAGATAATAAATAATTATTATCAAGATGTATGTATGATGTATGCTCACGTACAAAAGCAAAGGATATGTTCTAACATAAAGGAAAGTATTGAATATAAAACTAGAACTCATTTAGCGTCGCTGACTTTTGTATGCATAGCAGTTGGCAGGTAATTGATGATGTTGAGGAGGTGCAGGCATGGATGCATAACCTAATGGGGATGATTCAAGTCTGGCATTCATATTTTTGAGAATGTTATTGTATTAATACTATTTTTGGGATGTAAATAAAATGATATGATAATTTGACATGATTTTAATTATTAATGAAAAGTTATATTTCAACGGTTCAAATTGAAGTGTTTTAAATGTTTTATGCGATGATTGACCAATTGCAAGCTCCCGGAAACGGGGCCTTACACTAGATGAATCTTATATCCACTACATTTTCACAAGAAACTTCATAGAAATATATAACAAGCTGGGTGAAGCGGATATGTATTTCTTTTTTAAATTCATCAAGATTCTAAAAATAGCCTTTGACAGAATAAACAGAAAGAAAGAACAAAAAAAAAAAGAAAGAGAGTTCCTCAACAATTCGGGAACATTATGAAGCTGGAGGTTAACTCCAAAGGTGAGCTATTTATGTACAAAGATGGAATGTCATCCATTTCTATGTAATAAACTCAAATGCTCAGAAGGATTCCTCTTGAGACTATACACCGGATGAGGGAAATGATCATTTATGTACTGGATGCTGATCAGATGAAGGAGGCACAGGAGTTTGCCACCATGATCAAAGTGATTTTGGATCCAACCATTACTCAGTTCACCTCTGATCCAGATCCTGCAACAACTTCTACTTCAGCCCTCGAACATTATATTGATACATTCTTCCCAGCACATGTGAAAGAAGAACCACCAAAATCTTCACAACGTCCACCGTCATCAAACCCTTGAAGTACATGGGCTGTATAATCCTTAGGGGGAGTATTGTTGGACCCTGGAAGGATCATACATGCTAATTCAAGGGGTGGTTGAAGGTTGTTCTGGTTGGAAAAGTCTACACAAGGCAAATAAGTAATGTGGGTGAAAAATAACAGAAGAAAAAGACAAGTATCGGCTATCCGCATTAGTCAATACAGATAAGCAAGAACAAATACAGATGAGTAATTGTTCATTCGCATTTACTAATGCTGATGTGTAAAACCAAATGCAGCTAAGTATTTTTTCTTCCGGATTAGTTAATGCGGACAACATAGTTAATGCAAATGCTCAACTGAAGAAATGCTGATGAAGACCAACACATCCGCATTAACTAATGCGGATGCACATCACAAATGCTGATCATTATTTTGTACTTAGACTAGTATTCTGATGTATAGTTATTAGGGTTGTTTATTCATTTTATACAGGCATTGTATCTGCCTATAAATAGTATATATTATACACTATATTTGTAAGTTTTTTGTAAGTTTTTGTTGGGAGCTACAAGCTTGTTGCTACAAACCCTAGCACACTTTGTATCTTGTTCATCAGTATCAATATACAAAGCATTTGTTAGTATTTTTAACATTTAATGAACTTTGATTCTGTATTTCC
Organism: Flaveria sonorensis; assembly: GCA_025506505.1. NCBI lineage: Eukaryota > Viridiplantae > Streptophyta > Magnoliopsida > Asterales > Asteraceae > Flaveria > Flaveria sonorensis. The sequence goes on along the minus strand of CM046437.1, from coordinate 19,442,366 downwards.
ACTACATAATCACTATCTTAATCATCATATTCGATCCTAGTTGTGTTACATCAACTCAGATTTAGATTTGGACCCGGTCAAGCAGTCCACAGCGGATGTTCATCCACAGCTGATGAAAACTCCATAGAGAACATGATCAAGAAAACACACAAGTGTTCACAGCGGACAGCATCCAAGACATAGCGGACAACTTATTCAACATCCACAGCAGACAAATTATCATTCATAGTTGACAGTTAATCATCCACAGCGGATGACTTATAGACTTAGGATTATATGTAATTTCATTTTACATAAGGGTTTTTTTTAATTGTATATAGATCATTGTATAGGTTATAAATAGCAGCATACCCTTATCCTTTGTAAGCTTTTGAACAATCAATCAAACAATCATTTTATATTCATCTGAGCATTCAATCACTAGCAAACACACAATCATACATACACATAGATATCATATCATTAATCATGGATTTCTGTACTATGATTAATGAGTATTGATTCTATAACAACTTGTTATTATATTTGAGAGATTGAAATCGATCCTTGGGGGAATTCATTAGTTTGTTCTTGTGTTGTAAGTTCAAAACATGAATTCCATTAAAGGTGGTATCAGAGCCTTGGCTTAAATCAATCACTAATTTTTGATCTTCTCAATCAATACAATGACATCTATGATTTATTAGCTTCATATCATCCATTTTCGAGCTGAAAATCATCATATAACCCTCTTCTAATCCAAACATTCAACAAATGCTCAAAACATGATTCATTAATTTGTTTTTGTGCATTGTGTAGAAGTTTTTCCGTTGTTGAAGCTCTAAATAGCATTCACACACTATTTTTCTAAACAGAATCATCTCAAAACCTCAAAAACCTAATCGATTCAAAGGTTTTTGATAGAACAGTAACCGATTACTGTTATATCAAGTTTTCTTCAAACATACATTGTTTTTAAATATTTTGAATAATTTTAAGTGTTTAAAATCATCATATTCAAGTGTTTGTATACTTGAATCAGGTTTGTATTCTTCAATCAACAAACCGATTATTGATTTCTGTGAAGAGCGTTTCAGCCGCAAACAAACCCTAGGATAAACCCTAGTGTTCATTCATACAAAACATTCAAAATCTACGGTGATTAGGTTGGTTTCAGCATCAAAACAAAGAAGAATATATTCTTCTTTAAATATCCAAAAAAGTAACATTTTTATCCAAAAAGTAACTTTTAAAAGCATATTATTTGTTTATAGTGTTTTCACTTTTTGTCTGACATTATTAAAAGTTATTGGGTGATTGACATCTCTTAAACGGAATATTCTTTATTTCGCCAAGAATTGACAGTGACATCACATAGGACATTAATTGATTTAAAATTGAATTAATTAATTCCTTTACTCGGTAAAGTTTAAAAGTGACAAAATCACCATCAAACAAATCCTAGTGACCTTAGGATAAAAAATATTTAGCACCAAGCTAAATAATCAAAAAGATTTGACTTAAACCGTTAAGTTAAAAAATAATTTTAACAATCATGTCGGACAAAATATCAGGTTCAAACAGTGGTCTCAAACCCCCAAAGGACAAAGCAGACTTCAAACAATGGAAAATAAAGTTTCGAAACTGGATTGTTTTCAAGACCCGGACCTATGGACATCCATAACCGAGGGACCATACATACTTGTGACTCTTAGTCTAGATTACAACATTCAAAAACCAATGAGCTTGAAAAGTGTAGCTGGTGATGACCTCAAAAAGGTCAAAACATACATGAAGGCTTACAACATTCTACCAATGACTCTACCATTTCAGATACTAACAAGAGTTGAAAACATCAAAATAGCAAATGAACTGTAGAAAGTGTTTCACACCATGTGTGAAGGAAGTGAGGTAATTAGGGAAATCATGAAAGAAAAATTAAGGACCCGGTATGAAACCTTCCAATATGTTCGAGGAGAGTCAATGCCATAACAACTTCATAAATTTGTTCAGCTGGTAAATGAGATGATTGTTTATGGTCTCAAATTCGAATCTGTGGAGATCAACGAGAAAATGTTGCATACTCTTCCAGAAAGCTAGACTCAATTAGTATCGCTGATGAAAGCACCATTGTATCTAGAAGCATTATCATTAGATGCACTAGTGGCCAAAGTAGAGGCACTAGAACTTTATGAGAGATCCAGAAACAACAGCACTATTAGACATTGGAATCATATAAGGTTAAGGAAATACAACAAACAGACAGTGCATTCTTAACTTGCACCGGTGATTAAGAAGAAGAAGAGTTTATTGATTCAAGTGGAACTTCATCCTTTTCTACTCGTGAATCATCACAAAACAAACAGAAGTCCCAGAAGACTGGTGTTCATGCTTCTCATGAAGCAACAATTCAAAGCAAACAACATCCATATGCTTCCAGCTTCAGGAAACAACACCTAGCAAAGACTCAAAATATTCATAAATTTGAGAAACATATGGATGCACTAACAATCATCTTGCAAAGTGAGGAGCAGAAGGCAGCTTTTGAAACCTTCTCCACAAGCTTTGAAGCCTACTTAGGGGCTAACCTCACACCATCATAAATCATCCAACAATACTTGGATGAATTGCCTTCTGATATGGTTGAAGAAATGGATCTTCAATGGTCAATGAATGATAGCATACAGATCCAAGAAGTTCCTACAAAGGAACATGGGATTAAGCATTGATGAGAAAACTAATATTCTGAACACTTCTCTAGAGAATGTCAATAACCTAGATTTGATAGAAACAACCAACAAACACAAACTTCAAGTAGCTATCACACAAGTAGACAAATTCCACCTCCTATCAGCATTCCTGCTGCACCAACACCACCACAAATCACTTAGTACAGCCCCAATCAATATTAAAAATCATCTACAATGATTATCAATCAAGATGGTAAGTGTGACTGGAGTATGTACGAGGCAGAGGTACAATCTCCTGACCATGCCCTCATGGCAAACATAAAGGATAAAATTGCAGAAAACCCAAAAGAGGTAAGAGAGAATCTATGTTCACAAGCATGCATTGGCGAAGTTACACGATACAGATAGCATATAGATCAACTTTCTAAAAAAGTGATTAAAACAAACCTTTCAAATGACAGTTTAAAATCTGAACAAAAAAATTATGGGATTAAAATTTGGTTACTGAAAAATGATTAGGACAAATTGCTATCTGAAAAACTAACACCGGCAGCTCAAGTTGAGCAACTCTCAGAATCCTTGACTAAGTCAAAAACATTACAACCTAAAACCGAAGTAAAACTTCAGAATTTTCATGTGAGCAATAAGAAGTTTGAAGAACTTCTTGCTCAACAAAGGGCATTTAAAGACCCTTTAGGTTTGGGATATAATAAGGTTAACCAACCTCATAATGATAACTATATCCCATTACCTGATTCAATGACCAACAAACAGGGTGAGTCTCTTAACCTACATGACAGAACAGATGACTCAAAACAATCACCATCATCATCATCTAAATCAACATTAATATCAAAAACACCTTTGATAAAATTTGTTAAGATCAAAGGACCTCCGCAAATAAAATCAACAGATTTTTATCAAGGAGAAAATAATGAGTTTGATTTACACACAATAGATGGAGATGATGAAGATCTACTATATGATGAGTTAGATTAACCAATTACTGAAACTACAAAAGTTTGAAGTGTGGTTGATACATCACCCAAACGATTAAAGCAGACACAAGTAATTGATATCTGCTCCAGTGGAAGAAAGGCTGAGTCTTCCACTGTTTCTCCCAAAAGTGTAAATAAAGGGAAATGAAAAGCCCCAATTTAGCTGAAACAAACAACAACAAGTTTTGATATACCATTAAAGTCAAATTTAAAATAAAAATTTTCAAAAAAACAAAACACTACAAATTTACCATACTGCGAGTGATGTGATCAATACACCCAATCCAGCAGTTGGTTTTGTAACCAAATTATTTGAGAACATCCTGTTGAAGTAGCTATGTACTCAGCTTCTACGGTTGAAACAGAGACATTTGTTTGTTTCTTACATTGCCATGAGACTAATCTGGGTCCTAAAAACTAAGTATCATTTTTTTAACTTAAGTTCTTGAAGTAAGGCATGATTGCCCATCATATGCCGGCTGCACCCGCTATCCACATACCATGTGTTGATTGGTCTTCTCGGGCGCACCTGCATTTCAAGAACAATTAAATTGAATTATCAACCCAAGCCAAGATGGTCTAGGGCTTGCCAAACTTATCAATAATAGTAGATTGTTTAAAATGAAGTTTGTTCACATCTGGCTTGTTTCTAATGAAATTTCCAATTATATGATTCACAAATTTTTGAACATTTTTAAGAAAATTCATACCATTGAATTGACCAATTTTTGAAAAAATTTTATTTCCAAATTTTTTATTGTTCATTCTTACTGACCTTGGAATGAATTGATCATGAATGAATTGTTTTGGTCTTACAGAATTATTTCTTTTGAAAGATTTCAATCCAAATAAAGATTGGTTAGTTAATCTTTGAAAATCAACAGTTTGATTTGTTTTAAACTGAGGATTAAAATAACCTTTGCTAAATTATGCATTAGCAAATCCTTTCCTTGGAGAAGTCTTTCTAAAGTAACAATTTTCTGTGTTGTGAGTCCGTTCATCATAGAAGGTACAATACTTATTAAAATAACACTCTGATGTTGAGTGATTTGTCATATCGCATATATGACAGTACTTATTAAAAACATTCAGCAGTGTTGTAATTGTACATGTCACAGATTTCACAGTACCTCTGTGGAGTTTTGAACAACTGTTTATTAACTTTCGATGTTGACTCAACAGTTGATCCTTGTTTAGGTTTAGGCATCAAAAAGTTAATCGGTTGCTTTTGATTTGACAGTTTGTTCTTTTGCATATTTGGTTTTGGCTTTTGTATATGAACTTCATTCTTTGATTCCTTAGACACAAATCATTTAACGACAGCACAAGTCTTCGAATTGAACCTGTTTTCAGATCAGAGTTTGATTGGTTCTTAGGAGTTTGTTTAACATCTTGAATTGAGTTCATGTTCAACATACCAGCATACACAAATTTGATTGGTTTAAATTTATTTGTTTGATTTGTTGTTTTTGTTTCATTATATTGACTCTTATTTTGATCAGTTTTAGATTTAGTCAATTTTCTTCTTCTTCTTTGGTTCCTTGATTTTGTGAAACTTGATTTTATTTGAGATTGAACATCTTCAGGTGAAGATTCTTTTTCATTTTCTTTCTCTTTCTGATCTTTTTGCCATTTAACAAATTCAGGATTATTTAGACCATAAGAGTTTGAATCTTCTGATGTTCCTTCTTCCTGTTTTGCTTCATCTTTGTTTCTGGAGTTTTGTTTGTTGTTTTTAATGATCACTTCTTCCAACACAGATTCTTTTGGAACAAAAATTTTCTTACTTTTCGGTCATGGCTCATATGATTTAACTTTTACCGGATGATCGTTTTTGATCTTTTCAGTATCTTTTTATTCAAAGATTTCTACATTAGTTTTCTCTTCTTCATTATCAGAAATCCTATTTTGTTTTGGAAAGCTTTAATTTTAGCCTTATTTTCAGAAGAATGATCATGCGTATTGAAGTTCTCTGGTAAAGTGTTTGTTATGGATTCTGGCATTGGTTCGTGTGTAAAACCTAAGCCTGCTTTTTGTTTGTCCTTTCGTTCACTTATCAGTTGTTCCACAATCGTTTTGGAACTTTTGACTTTTGCTAGATCAACTTGTGTAGCACCATGTGCTACTTTCTCCTGTTCCGAATTCTTAGTCATTTCTTCAAGTTGTTTGGACACAATTTCTAGTTCTTTTAAAGTTTTGTTCCATGATGTTTGCAAAGAAATGATCTTTTCATCAAATATTTATGGTCATTTTTGAGTTTATTATGCATTAATTCTTCTTGCTTGAGCTTGTCACAAATTTTTTACGAGTAAGTTTGATAATACTATACATGTTCAAAGCAAGATTTGGTGCATAGTTTTTCCCTTACTTCAGCTGATATTTCAGAAAATTTTGATGAAGAAGTCTTAGAGTTGGAAGATGAATTTTCAACCTTTGGTTGATCTGACTTTGCCATCAAATCAACTTCTTCTTAACCGTCTTTAGGATCAGATTTATCACTCCAATCGTATTCTTCTTCATTCTCAGAATCATATTTAGCCTTTGGATCACTATCTTCTGACCAATCTTCTCCTTGAACTTCTGCAATAAGAGATAAACTAGAGGTTAAGTTAGCTGTAAACTGCTCTGTATATGCACTCCAGTCGTATCCATCCTTAATGCTCACTACTAAATCTTTCTTGGTTTCTTTAGAAGATTTTAAGTCATCTTTAAGTTTAGGCATTGGTAAGCTTTGTTATGACTTTTGAAATGTGTTTTGATACTATTGTGGAACTCTTTGATTGCTTGATCTAGCTTGACCATTTCCACCTTTGTTCCTAGGAGTTTTGCATTCCCGTGTGAAGTGATCATAGCTATTGCAATTGAAACACCTTGACTTAGATATGTCAAATCCCACAGTCTTGTTAGCACTAGGCTTGTAGTTCATGTTGACGTATGAGTCTTTCTAAGTTCTATAAGCAATCATCACCATTTGCCAGTTCATATCCATTTCTTCCACGTCATCTGGGTCCATCTTGAATAAGTTCTGCAAAACAAGATCTAATTGAGTTAGATGACTACCTTGATAAGCATGAAAACTAGCCATAAAAGCAGTAAAAGCAGATTTGGACTCTTCATCCTATAATAGGATGTTAATGACATCTTTAACTTTGTTAGTTTTAGCAGAGGTAACAGATGGAGTCTTAGTTTGAGGTTTAGAGCTTTGAGGTTTAGGAGGAGACTAAGGTTGAGGTTGAGATGCATAAGCAGGAGCACTTGTATATGAAGAATCTGTAAAGAACAAACAGATCACCCTCTTCTTCTGGTAAATTCCCATTCTTTGCCATAAAGGCATTCTCCATAGTGCTAGTTGGAGATGCAACATACTTGTACTGAGACATTGATGTTGCTCTATCATTGTTTCTTGAGCTTTCATCTTTCTTAACTGACTCAATTTTTGCAATCAACAGATCAAGATCCATAGGAAATTTCTCAGTATGCTTCAACAGTGTTACTGTTTGTTTCCATGAAGATGGAAGAGCATTGAGAAGCCTGAAGTTTAGATCTTTGAGATCATTTTTGATGCCAGTAGTTGACATCTCAGTTGTGAGTTGAACAAATCTATTCATCATTTGGTTTATAGTTTCACCAGATAAATGCTCAAACAGCTCTAACTGCCTCTTCAGTTTTTGCTTCTTGAGATCTTGAGTCTCCTTACAACCTTCACATATTATCTTCAAAGCTTTATACATTGGTATATCCCATTTGATATCCATCAAGTCTAGTTAAGACTTCAAGTGGTAATCCTTTACACATCAAAGAATAGGCTTTAATGTCATTCTTTACTTTCCTTAGATCATCACCTTGTAACCCATCTTCAGGACATGGTTCTGGAGAGTCTTTAGTGTAAACAAACCCTCTATCAGGCCCATCTAAAGCGATAGGAATACGCGGTCCTCTTTCTATTTACTTCCATAAGTCAGTGTCAATAGAATTTAGATGATGTTTCAATCTAAGAGACCAGTTCTTAAAATCAGTTCTGTTCTTCAACTTAGGAACTCTGTTCTCAGAATCTTCTGACTTCACCATTTTTAATTTTTGCTTTTAAGAAAAGAATTTGTTTTTGTTGTTTTTAATTTTTGAATTAAAAAAATGAATTGAAAATGTTTTTGGATTTTCTAAAATTATTTTTTTTTAAAAATTTCTAAGTGTTGAGTTGATGCGCCTAAACAGTGATGAAGTGCCCAAACAATTGTGAAAATCCTTTGACTTTGACTGAAACATCTAAGGGATTGCCTTTAGAAGAATTCTCAAACGCCCAATTTGGAATGCGCCTTAACAGTTGTGAAACGCCCAAACAGTTGTCAGACGCCTGGGTGTCAAAAACGCCCAAACAGTTCAGATGCGCCTCAACAGTGGTAATGCGCCTGAAAATACATAGTTTCTGGGAAGTTTCAAAGTTTCCACACAGTTGTAATACGCCCCCATGGTGGTAAAACACCTAGACCAAAAATGCCTTAACAATTGTGAAACGCCTGAATAGTTGTCAAGCGCCCAAACACTTAGGCAATTTTCAGTAGTGTTTTGACCTAATGTGCCAAACTCAACAGATTCAAACAAACTCAGATCTACTGAAAATATTCAAAACTTGTTGAATTGCTCTCAAAACATCCAGTTAGACTTTAATTTGATCTATTAACAGTCCTTCATCTTCAATTCCATCAAACAACAACACAATTCGATCTTTAGATTGAAAAATCAAATCGAAACATTGAAGAACAGTTCGACTACTGTTTTGATCAATTTCTCAATTTTTGAACGTATTGAACTGCAAATAGTGATTCAATTCATGTTTTTGATGATGAAACACAACTAAAATCAACAATTGTTAGATTGAATTGCTTATCAGTCACATATTCAAGTGATTTTAAAGTTCGATAGTTTGACAAACTCAAATCACTGAACCAACAGCTCTGATACCATTTGTTAGGATCAAAATGGATCAATCTGTGATGATATTGTGATGCAATTAAATCAAAACAAACACAAGTAATCAATATAATGCAAACAAATCAGAAAAGTTCATAGTTTTTCATTTATAGTAAGCATAGAAGTACAAGTGTAAGAAAACAGTTACAAGTTGTTCAAACTGATTCTAAGGTCTTCTGAGGTCTTCTTACTTTAAACAAACTATGCTATCTTTACAATCAAAGAAAACAAAATAAGGAACATATGTTTACAAATAAGTCCCTAAACTATGACAAAACTATACAAAGACTAATAAAGACTAAATGTTAATCTTCGAGAGGCTTCTACATAAATGCTGTAAAAAGAATCTTCAGATACTTGAAAGGCAAACCAACACTTGTCCTATGGTATCCCAAAGATGGAGATTTCTCTTTATTTGCATACACTGACAGTGATTATGGTGGATGCAACAATAATAGAAAATCCACAACAGGAAGATGTCAGTTTCTTGGATCAAGATTAATCTTCTGGAAGTGTAAGAAATAAAAAAATGTCTCAATGTCAATAGCTAAAGTAGAATATATAGTTGCTTCAGCATGCTATTCTCAAGTGCTTTGTATTCAAACCAAATGCTTGATTATGTCTTTAATTTTCTTAAAACACCCATACACATTGACAATTCTGATGCGATGTTTGTCACTGACAATCCTGTTCAACATTCAAAAACAAAGAATATAGATATCAGATATCACTTTCTGAGAGATTGCTAAGAAAAAAGTCTAATAAAGTTGATCAAGGTCCACACCGAGAAGCAATTGGCTGACCTGTCTACCAAACCATTTGATTCAACACGATTTGAATTTATGGTTCAATCACTTGGTATAATCAACTATGAACCAAACATGTAATGTTTTCAAAACATTAATTACAAACAAGCTTGATTTTGTCAAAGTCAAAGTTTAACATCAAAAAAACATCATTTCAAAATTTAGATATCAAACAGTCATTCATGTTTTCCAATTAACAAATAATTTGAATCACACACAACCACTCACTTGAGTCATTTTCCACTAATAAAGACTAACAATACTTTGTTTGATATGTGGATATGCTCAGAATGGGACACCTAACAGCACATACAACAACGAGGAACTAAATTCTCATAATTGTGTGGTCAGCAACGCACATCTTGGTTTATGGTGAGTATTGGTCTATCCAATATAGATTGCTTGTAAAGCAACTCGTATACACCAAGTGAAACAGTTCATAAATTGCTCAATCATACAAGTGTGTCCTTTGTTATGATTATCATAGACCTGGAGTACACTGAGGCATTCTTTGTTATGCTAAGCACAGACCTGATTGAGCTACATCAATGATCCAAAAAGATTCCTAATGAGGAACACATCCATCTTGGATGAACAATTAATAAATTCTTTTAGACCATATTCCTTGTGAATGAATCAAAAGGATCCCACAGAGGATCACCTTCCAAAGTGAAGTAAAAAAGAATCCCAATATGGATCAAACAATATGGATCAAATTGAGCATTTATACTCCTAAGTAGCTACATCATAAGTATTGAAAGTGCTTTATGGAATATCTTGAGAGGATTGATCTTAACATACATTCAGATATGGGGTAAATACAAATAATCTCAATACACCCAAAACATGATAATCATTCACTGTTTCAATAAATCATTAATACCATGCATGAGTTTAAGTGGATCACAATATCATCAATCAACATTGCATTTGTCTATGTCTATTCTCCAAATCATCAAATCAACTCAATAAGGATTTAAGACTAGTATGATCACATGTTATATGAAAATTATTCATGTCCAAGCATGAAAATCATCTATTTCTTTGTTAGATAAAATGTTTTCTTTCTAAATTTTTATCATGCAAACAATCAAATTGGACTTTGATAATTTCCATTAAAATAATTTCAAATTTTTGTTATTTTAAAAAAAGTTTTTATAAATATACAAATTTCTGGGGAAAAAATGAAAATAGAAATATCAAAAGCAGCAGAATATGTGTATAATCATATAATTTAAAATTTGAAATTTTGAAATTTTGAGTTTTAAATAAAGCCAAGTCAAACAAGCACTCAAACACAGCAGTTTGACACATAAACATGCATAATATTGCTTGTGAGTGATATTTTAATCATCCATTTATTAATCATGTTAAAATTATAAAATTTTAATAAAGATTCAAATTTTAAAACATTTCAAAAGTATTTTAAGCAAAAACAAGAAAATATTCATGTCTCTATAGCGTATGTATTGATTTACATAGATGATGAGAAAAATTTTCAAAACAAACACAAAGTTTTAAAAAATTTTCAACTGTGGACACAGCGAACACACAAACATACATCCGCATTAGCTACAGTTAATCAATAATCATGCAAAATACACTAAGTGTATATAGCATACAAACAAACATGCATCCGCTATGCATTATTGAACATACAAGTGTGTTTAAAAGGTTTTGCAGCTGTTTTATGCTTTAACGTATGTATATGGCTGATTATGTTTGTGCTTTATAGTGGTTTATATGCAGTTGATGCTTAGGATGTTGAGTATAAGCTTCAAACAGATGGATAAGCATGATTGGTTAGGAATTGCTGGTGTTTTCGTGGTTGTATGCCTGCTCTAGATGTTAAGCATGTTAGATCAATGATAAGGATGTGTTAGGCCAAAGATTGGGGACTGAATAATTGCATAAGTGCATTTGCAGGTCGGTTAGTTCATCCGCATTTAAGAGCTGAACATACACTTGTATTTTGCTCATGCGCATTTGTTGTTTGTTCGTCCGCATTTGTAGTTGCTCATGCGCCCAAGTGTTCTTCCGTATTTCTTTTGTTCATGCGCATTTGCTACAATGTTCATGCGCATTTGTTTCAGTCATTCGCATTTGTTCTACCAGCATTTAGTTGGACACTTGGACTAATCTGAAGGCATTCACCCGCATTAGTTATTGTTCATCCGTATTAGTTATTGTTCATCCGCATTAGTTATTGTTCATCCGCATTAGTCTTTGTTCATCCGCATTTTTCAAAGAGATTGTAGCTCGTCATGGTATGACGGTTTCTATCATGTCAGACAGTGACACTCGGTTCACATCGAAGTTTTAGAAGAGATTCAACGATGGGATGGGGACGAGGCTACACATCAGTACAGCTTACAATCCTCAGACAGATGGTCAGTCTGAGAGGACAATTCAAACACTTAAGAACATGCTCCGAGCATGTGTGATCGACTTCGGACGAAGTTTGGATGATCAGCTACCATTGGCAGAGTTCTCATACAACAACAGCTATCATGCCAGCATTGGCATGCCACCTTACGAGATGCTATATGGTAGGAGGTGTAGAACGCCCATGTGTTGGGGAGACATTGGGTAGAAAGAGTTGGGTAGTGTGGAGATAATCGAGGCTACGACTGAGAAGCTAGAAAAGATCAAAGCCTTTATGAAGGCAGCCAAGGATAGACAGAAGTCGTATGCTGATAAGAGGCGTAGACCGATCAAGTTCAACGTGGGTGATAAAGTCATGTTAAAGGTCTCGCCCTAGAAAAGGATCATCCGGTTCCGGAAGAGGAGCAAGCTGAGTCCGAGATACATAGGGCCTTTCCGAATCATTGCAGGAGTAGGGAAGGTGGCCTATCGACTAGAATTGCCTGATGAGTTAAGTGGAATTCACCTGACGTTTCATGTATCTCATCTGAGAAAATGCTTAGCCAATGAAGACATGATTGTACCACTGGAAGATATTGAAGTGGATGAATGGCTTAATTATGTAGAGCAACCAGTGGCAATTATCGACCGGAAGGAGAAGAGACTGAGAAATAAAGTGGTTCCACTCGTACGTGTGCAGTGGAAACACCGGAAGGGTTCCGAGTCTACGTGGGAGATGGAGGATGAAATGAGACAACATTACCCACAGCTATTCGAAGAGTGAGATGTTTCGGGGACGAAACCTCTTTAAGGGGGGTAGACTTGTAACGCATGAAATTTTGTCACATAAATGAAAAAGAAAAGAAAGTATCTTGAAGGAAACTAAAGGAAACCAAAGATGAGGAGTGTTTTGTGTAAAAGTACATAAAAGTCAAAATGTACACTTTATATGGGCATGGCCGCCCATATCACCCCTGCTGCTGCTGTGTTCAACTGAAATAGAAGAAGAAGAAGAAATCGAAGTTCTCTCTGTTCTAGAGAGAGATAGAGGTTGTTTTTGATCTTGGAATGTATTTCTATGCATAATTGGCTCGGTTTATGTTGAGTTTTGACCATGAAACCGATTTATATGTGTTTATGTGTTTTGTTGTTTGTTTTTGCTTATTTTAGGCATTTGAACTATTATGCACACAAGTTTGGAGGAGTTTTGCTTGTTTGTTGCACTAGGTGAGTTCTAGACCCCGGTTTTTATGTGTTGTAAACTTCTTGGGGCTGAAAATGCATGTTTAAAAAATTTTGCAGCAGTTTTATGCTTTACCTTATGTATATGGCTGATTATGTTTGTGCTTTATGGTGGTTTATGTGTTGTTGATGCTTAGGATATTGAGTATAAGCTTCAACAGATGGATAAGCATGATTGGTTAGGAATTGCTGGTGTTTTCGTGGTTGTATGCCTTCTCTAGATGTTAGGCATGTTAGATCGATGATAAGGATGTGTTAGACCGAGGATTGGGGACTGAATAATTGCATAAGTGCATTTGCAGGTTGGTTAGTTCATCCGCATTTAAGAGCTGAACATACACATGTATTTTGCTCATGCGCATTTGTTGTTTGTTCATCCGCATTTGTAGTTGCTCATGCGCCCAAGTGTTCTTTCGTATTTCTTTTGTTCATGCGCATTTGATACAGTGTTCATGCGCATTTGTTTCAGTCATTCGCATTGTTCTACCAGCATTTAGTTAGACACTTGGAACAATCTAAAGGCATTCACCCACATTAGTTATTGTTCTCCGCATTAGTTATTGTTCATCCGCATTTGTCTAAGGACTTAGGATTTTTCTGAAGCTTGAGAAGTAGAATGTAACGGGTAAGTTCTGGAATGTTTTCCTGTTTCATGTTTGTTGTGGTGATGCATGTTGTGGGCTGTTGTTGATGCTTTATACTATGTATAATGAGACTTTACGTGGTGTGTATATATTCGTATGCGTAAAGTATTATCGTAAAGAAAGTGAAAGATTAATGTTAGTGAAGAAGAGGAACATAAGAAATGTATGAAAAGTCTTGCAAACAATGAAAGGAGGTACGCGACTATGTTGTCGTTACAGACTAGGATGGAGTGCAATCATTGAGATTGACTCGAAGGGGGTCTGATCCTTGAGATCTACCCGAAAGATGTCGTGATGCTTGCCCCGGTACTGTGTCGGTTTTCGGACATGAGTCGGGGGTGTTGCAAACAGAGACGGGGTCCTTGTCGCGTATCCCAGCACAGTATCAGTCTTCGGACGTGAGTCGGGGGTATTGCATGAGACAGGATCCAGATAGAAAGTGAAACATAACGAAAATGTACGAAATGAACGAATACGTGAGTTAATGAAAGATAATTAAGTTTATACATTGATGTATGTATGATGAGTGCTCACGTGTAAAAGTAAAGGAAGTATTTTATTGAAAAGGGTATTTTCATATATAAATCCTACAAGGTATTTTAAACATTTTAAAACTAGAACTCACTCAGCAACGCTGACTTTTATGCATTTTCAGATGGCAGGTAATCATTGCTGAGGATGGCACGCGGGGGATGCTACTCGGCAGGGCAAGACTGGCATCCATTCATCTTTAATGATATTGTTGTTTTGTAATGCAACGAAACAGGGTCTTTTGTAATTCAAGAAAACAATGATGTATTGCTTAACAACGTTAATTATTAATAGAATGAATGGTTTTTTTTATTAACTTAATGCCGCTGCAATATTTTATGAAATGTGTGTTGTTTAATGTTTTATGCTATGATTGACCAACTGTGAGGTCTCCGGGAACGGGGCCTTACAAGCTTGTATCAAGGAGATGAAGTGCTTATTCATCCATACATGATAGACATGATTTACCTGTCCTTGAAGTGTTCAAAAGGATTCCAGGTCAGGGAGAACCAAACATGATGTTTCAGAACATTATTCACCAAGCTCCTATCATGCAATCTGCACCCGTTATACAAGAAGAAGAACAAGCTGATCCTATGCTAGAACCAAACATTCAACAAGAACAAGCACCAAAAGATGTGCAAGAACAAGAACAACTTCATGTTGAACATCACTTGACTTCTCCATCTCATAGCCCACATTTATCAGATCAACAAACACTATCATCTCTTTTATGAGATATTTATGCATCATTAGCAAATCAAACAACTCAACAAGAAGAAGTTGGAACATCTTCAATCCATGAGCATTATCAAGAAGAAAAAAGTGTTCATGATTAGAAAACTGAAGATGAAGAACAAGGAAGTGATATTCCTACCAAGGAAGATATTGGGTACTCAAAAGTGTTCCTATTTATTGAGTACAACAAGCTCATTAAGAAATCCAACAACAGAGCAAGAAATTTGAAAGAAAAGCTAAAAAGCAAAGATGAAGAGATTGAGAAACTAACAGCTGACCAAAAGGCTTAGAAGTTGATTGTCTAGTTTCTTGAACAATAACTTGAACAATCAAAGGAAGAATTAATGGTGAAAGACCTAGATCTTAGCAGGTACAAGACTTGATATTGTGTTGGGTTCCTGCTAAGATAGCAGAATCAATGAAGGTGCAAACTTAAACATCAAAAGATGAAGCTTTATCATCACAGGCTCAACTAAAAACATATGAGAGGAAGAGAAAGAGACTGTATTTAGCTTCATTGAAGAAAGGAAAACATTAGGTTCAAGAATTGGATGAACCGGAGTCTCTACCACTCAAGCTTCTCAAGGTTAAAGCTGAACCAGTTGATGAAGATGAACCATAGAAGAAAACATCTGAAGCAGAAGTATTAGAAGAAGGTGAAATAGACCAACCATATGACCAACAACAAGATCCTATAATCATTGTAAGTGATTCTGATGAAGAAGATAAAGAGCAGGATGAAGATGAGATGCAAAACATTCAAGACCTATTCCATGATGATCTTGAAACACTCATGGGAATTAAGATAGCATCAAGAGGTTTTCCTTATGACACATTCATGCAACTGAACCTCTCTAAGGTTAAAGACTTGCTCAAAGACTTCCAGGAAGTAATGAAAACTGAGTCTAAGGAAACATAGAAGAGATATAAGGAAATTAAAGACCAACAAGAATTTCCAAAGAATATGCCAAAAGATCCATAGATTGATAAAATGACCTTGATGATCCAGTATAGGTTGGACTCCCCATTATTGATAGTAGTATTTTGATATGTATGTAATAGGTTAAATGTTGGTTCATTTCCTTGTAATTTGCATTCTTATAGTTTTTGAAGAACCAGAAAAACTACGGGAGAAACTATAGTTTCGCCAGGAGTCAACTGTCCTAGGTCACCCGGCGAAACTATAGTTCGCTGCCGGGTGAATCTAGTTGATGGTCAGACATTTTTGCTAGCCAGCAAAACTGTCAGCGAATTTAGCCTAGCTTATATATTGTAATGTTTTTTCTTTTAAGCAAGTTTTGTCAAAACCCAAATACGAAAATATCTTTGTTGCAACTGTATGTTTTGGCTGGATGTTCATTTATTATTATCTTTGAGTCATTGTTTGATGATTGTTGCTTTGATTCTCAATTAGTTCATTATGTTCTTGTTCTTGTGGTGTTAAATCAGTAGGAAACCCTTGTTTATACATCAATTGCACTGTTATATCGATCAGAAGGACCAATAATATGGTATCAGAGCCTTTGTGCTCTTGAATGATTGGTTTTGTGCATTTTCAAAAAAGGTTACTGTTCCATCCATTTTGATCTGATTTGCTCGTTTTTGACATGGAAATTGATTGTGGGTTGTACGTTTTGGGTGTGGGAAGCTATTGAAATCATCAGATCTCAAATTCATTGAGATTTGGATGTGTTTGGATTGATTTTGTACTAAAAAAGGTTTTCAGATTCGTCAGGGGAATTTAGATATCTTCCAGCGAAACTGTCACTTGTGGTAGCGAATTTACAAAATTCATGGTGTTTGGTTCTGGTGTTTTTTCTTCAGCAGAAGTAACTCTTTTGAACGAAATTTCATCTTCCTTGATTGACATAGCAAGCAAAAGTGCTGCCGAAATTGTCTTAGAACGAAAGTTCTACTAGTCTCAGTGAAACTATCGCCGAAACTAGAGTTTCGGATCACTAATTCAGGCGAAACTATTGTTTGCTTGCCAGCGAATCTACTAGCAAAGTTGTCAGCGATTTTAGAAGCGAATCTATGAGCAAAGTTATCAGCGAATTTACCAGCGAATCTAGATTTTCCAGCGAAATTAATACTGTTTAAAGAATGACATCCACCAATATCACCATTTCTGACTTGGAGAGTGTTGCTCCTGAAAAGCAACCGATGCTTATAAAAGAGGATAATTTTAAGGACTGGAAACGATGTTTAAAAGCCTTCTTTTACTACACAGATCATAATCAATGGTAATCAATAGTAAACGGTCCACACACTCCAACTGTCACTGTTGGTCAAGTTACCTCACCCAACACTGATCCATCTACCTTTACCAAAAGCGACCTCAAGCTAATCGATCGCGATCAGAAAGCTTTTTGGAGCTTTAATTTTATGTTTATCTCAAGCTAATCGATCGCGATCAGAATGCAAAATCTTTATATGATTCTTTGTGTGAATTTTATGATAGAAATAAGGATTTGAAGAAGGACAGGAAAGCTCAAGCTGAAAAGAAGTTCAATTCATTCGAGGACACAAGAATGTAAGCCTTACTGATATTACAAATCGATTTTTGTCTATCTCAAGAACCTTAAAGAAGTATGATGAACATCTGGGTAATCATGAACAAGTTAGTAAGCTCTTGGACTCACTCCCACCGCAATGGAGCCTGCAAGTTAGGATTTTAAGCAGGAAAGAAACTTCGCTGATTACTAACTTATGGATGTAATCAACAAATTGAAATCTTTTGATTTGGATTTGAAAAGGAGGAAATACAACCAATCCATGATGCCGACCACAGTATATCCAAAAAATGCTTCATTAATGTCATCCGCTGCAAACTCATCAATATATGGTTCAGCTTATGGTGGTTCTAAAGGATATGGCGTATCAAACAAGTCCAGTGGTGGATCTACAAGTGTTGGTTCAAGCTCAAAGCCATCCATCACTGCTCGAATTTCATATGATACAATGGAATTATTCGGATTGTTTGTACACTGCTATGAAGCTCTGGTTGCGTGGGAGCTGAAGGGAAAACAAATGACAGTTGAAGACATGTATCAGGTAGATCCTGATGACGTAGAGGAAACTGATATCCAATGGCAGATGGCCATGCTCACACTACACGCAAGAAGATTCATGGAAGGAGCTGGTAGGAGGAGGTTTGGAAGTCAAAAACAGAACTCTAAGCTTGGCTTTGATAAGCCAAAATTGAGATGCTTTAATTGCAAATAGTTGGGGCACTTTAAAAGAGAATGTCCATCTCTTATCATCACTTAACCAGGAACTTCTCGAACTTCTAAAGTTATACTGATCACCGACAAGGAAGAAGCTAAGCCCAAGAACGAAATAGCACTCATTTCAAACTTTGATTAGAGTGTTGAGATTAAGGAAACTAAAGAAGAAATCAATCATGCGCTAGTGGCTGAGGAGGTGAACAGTGATGTGGATTCTGTTGAGGACTTTGATCCTTTCAGGGAATTCCAGAGTAAGATTCAAGAAGAAGCTATTGGTAAAGGTGGTGAGCAATGGGTTGAAGCTGAAGAGGTGAAGACTAGCAAAGTTAAAGAAGAAAAAGGTGATATGAGAATGTTGAAGTGAAAGCGACAGTTTGTGAAGTAAGTGGAGTGAAGCAGTACGTCTGTAAAGAAGAAAAGGAGGAAGGTGAAGCTAAGGAGATTGTTGAAGCTCTTAAAAGATTAACATTTTGTCTTTATGTGTTTTTTGTCATAGTATAGGGACTTATTTTGTTAATATATGTTCCTTAGTTTCTTGATAGTATAAATAGGATATTTTTTGTATTATGCAGGGCAGAATGTAGACCATAGACCAGTAGACTTAAGACTTGAGAATTTAGACTTTAGACTAGAGAATACAGACGTAGACAAACGAACTGTAACCCTTACACGTTGTATCTTGTGCATTTGCTATCAACGAAAGCAATGAATTGTTTTGATGTAATTGCATGTGTTTGATTACTTTGTGTTTGAATTGCTCATTGCATTATGATATCATCACAGATTCGATCCTTTTGAATCGATCAATTGGTATCAGAGCCTTCGGTTCAGTGATCAGAGCTTATCGACATTGTTGAGTTCTTTGAATCACTTGAAATCTGTGTTGATTGCAATTAGATCAATTATTTGTTGTTTTTAATTTTGTTTCATCCATATAAACATGATTTGAATCATAATTTGATGTTCAATTCGTTCAGATCAGAGTAATTGATCAGATTTGTGTACGAACTGTGTTCTTCATTTTTGGACTTCAATTCAATCCGAAAACTGATTTGTAGTTGTTCAATCAAATTGAAGATTGTGGATTGTTAATCGACCTAATTACTACCTAATTGGATGTTTTTAGATCAATTGAACAAGTTTTGTAGATTGTTGTAATGCCTCGTTGGCGGGACGCTTACAGCTGGACCGTCATCACATAAAATATTTAAAACATACTTTACTTTTGCAGCAGAATTTAAAACTTATCATTAATAATCAAAAACATGTAAATACATCATATCTTTAAATTACATCATCAAAAATTGTATTAATACAATATCATCTCAAAATGTGGATGCCAACCACAAAACATCCCCAGTAGCTTATGCATCCATGCCTACAACTCCTCGGCATCAACAAAATACCTGCCAACTATTATGCATACAAAAGTCAGCTACGCTGATTGAGTTCTAGTTTTATAAATAAAATACTTTACTTTCGTTAAAACAACCTTTTTACTTTCAATCGCGATCACACATCATACGTACACATTGATAATAATTAATTATCTTCGTCATCGTTTATCATCAAACAATACATACATACTATCATCCGAATCCTGCCTCATGCAATACCCCCGACTCATGTCCGAAGACTGATACTGTGCCCGGGCCTATAAACAAACCCCCGACTCATGTCCGAAGACTGACACAGTACCGGGATACATGACAAGGATCCCATCTCGTATGCAACACCCCCGACTCATGTCCGAAGACTAATACTATGCCAGGGCCTATAAACAAACCCCCAACTCATGTCCAAAGACGGACACAGTATCGGGGCGAGCAACAAGACCTCATCTCTTTCAAATGCCATCCTGTCTCATGCAATACCCCAGACTCCTGTCCGAAGACTGATACTGTGCCGAAGCCTTTAAACAAATCCCTGACTCATGTCCGAAGACTGACACAGTACATGGGCATGTGACGAGGATCTCATCCCTTTCACATGCCATCCTGTCTCATGCAATACCCCCGACTCATGTCCGAAGACTGATATTGTGCCGGTGCCTGTAAACAAACCCCAGACTCATGTCCGAAGACTGACACAGTACCAGGGTACGTGACAAGGATCTCATCATCCGTTACTTCCATTCTCTTCATTCGTTAAATTCCACTTTCATTACATAATACTTAACGTACCTTCTTACATCATACCATGTAAAGTCATAACATCATACATAACGTATTACATAACATAATACATACATTTTGAAAACCGTTAAACATGGAAAGATAACACATCAAACATAACATAATCATCACATCACAACAGAACCTATCTCAACCATCTACCTCATAAAATCTCAGAAAACCCTAAGTCCAAAATGGAGAGCAGTTGGATATCTCAGGTGCATGAGCATAAAAATTTTAAGGAAAACAGCCTAGGCGCAATACCACTATGCAGGCGCATGAGTCCTGCTTAGGCATATGGGCACTGCTGGGGCGCATGAACACTTAGGCGCATGAGCAACTCTGGGCGTATGGGCACTGCTGGGGCGCATGGCCAACACTTAGGCGTATGGGTATTCTTCTGGGCGCATGGGCCACTGTTTGGGTTCATGGCCTACACTTAGGCGCATGGGCATTCTTCTGGGCGCATGGGGCACTGTTTGGGTACATGGCCTACACTAAGACGCATAACCATTCTTCTGGACTCATGGGCCACTGTTTGGGCGCATGGCTACTATTTGGGCGCATGAGGTCACTTGGGTGCATGACAACAATTTCAGAAAGAACAAATTCAACAAACAACCTCCAAACATTGGTCTAGCACATCTTAACATAAATCTACCAAGCTACGAACACTAAAACATGCTAAACATCAAACATAACCTCAAAACAGCCTTAAAAACATACAACCACAGAACAACGGTTGAACATCAAAGATGAAAACCCACGGGTACTTTAAAAATATATGCTCAGTATGCAAAACAGCCCCAACACTTCAAACCCACTAAAAAGAGGGGTTTAAGAACTCACTTGAAACAACCTTTCGAGCAACACACCTCCACCTACAAATTCAGCTCCTAAACCCATGAAAACAGGAACTTAGCACCACAAATCTCGGCCTAGAAGCTGAAAATTCGGTTGAAACCGAACATTAACCCAAGAAAACTCACCTTTAAGAAGATTTCAGCTTCTTCTCTCTCTAAAACCGGGAGCTCTTCTTCTTTCTTCCTTTTTCAGCCGAGAACATAGGTGGGTAGTGGGGGCATGGGCGGCCATGCCCTTCTTTTTAAACATAATTATTTTAAAGTTTGTAGCTTGCACAAATTCAGTCCATCAACTTGTGTCATTCCTCATTTCTTTCTTTATACTTTTATTTTCTCTTCTTTTTAATAAAATTCGGGGTGTTACAAGTCCACCCCCCTTATATGGGTTTCGACCCCGAAATCTGTTGCTTTTTGAATAATTGCGGGTAATGCTGTCTCATCTCTTCCTTGATATTGTACGCAGGCTTAGACCCCTTCTGAGCTCCCTTGTATGCGGATGAATGAAACCATCCTTCTCCTTAGCCCTTCCCTCCCTTCTATCTGTAATAGCCACCGGTTGTTCCACGTAGTTGTGTCGTTCGTCCATCTTGGTATTCTCTAGTGGCACGATCATATCCTCCTTGGCTAAGCACCTTCTTAGATGAGATACATGGAATGTCAGATGAATTCCACTTTACTCATCGGGTAGCTCCCGTCGATAGGCCACTTCTCCTACCTGAGCAACGATTCGGAATGACCTTATATACCTCGGTTTTATCTTTCCTCTCATCGGGTGATCCCCTCTCCAAGACAAGGCCTTCATCGTTACTCCATCACCGTAAGTCGGTACCGAACTCTTGTCAGGCGCGATTGTTGAAACCACCTTCTTGGAACACTCGATTTTTTTCTCATAGGCTACTAGCCAATTGTACCCAAGACACGTATCAATCTACATACGTTCGCCCTGAACAGTCTAGCAGGAAACACGTGCTCTTCCAATTCTACCGCACTATCCTCTAGGGCATCAGGCAACCTAGTGGACTTACCAGTAGCAATTTCAACATCGAAAGTCTCACCGACCTTCCTACTCCAAACGTGCAACTTATCACAGAAGGAAGCAGGAATGAAACTACTACTAGTACCACAGTCAAAGCATAGATGCACAAATTTAATTTACTAGAAACGTACCTGACGTCACGTCGGAGTCCGCTCTAGCCTCCTCCTGGTCATAGCAAATGCGGACCTTCATCCTCTGCTCCCCTTCCTTGCACCGGAGCTTCCTGCCCTTGACTTTCTGCAGTCTCTGCTCATGTGTCCAGTCTTGCCACAGTCGTAACAGTTAGCCATATGGCATTCCCTCGCCCTGTGGCCCTCTTTCCTACATTGAAAGTAGATCTTCAGTCCCCACTTGCACTCCCCCTCGTGGCCTCTACCACACTTCTTGCATGCTTCTTCCCTCCCTGTTACCATCCTTCGATCCTCGACCCTTAACGTCTTACCTCCAGCCACAAATCCACCATCGTTACCCCGCCATCCATTCCCATTCCTAACATAGCCCCGTTCCTCCTCTACATCAATTATTGCCACCGCCTCTCGCTTGTCATACAGTCTCCCCGCTAGGTCAACCACCGACGTAAACATACCTGGCAAGGCAGCGATCAGATGTCTGCGGATATCTGCCGGCAGACCTTGAATGTACCTCTTGATCTCTCATGACACAGGCATCACCTGATCTGGCACCAGCCTTGCCATCTTGTTGAACTTTGTTGTATACTGTTGGTGCGTCATCGTTCCCGCCTCCAACTGCAGGAACTCTTTCTAAATTTTGCCAAGCTCTCTATGAGGGCAAAACTCCTCAATTACTAACCTCTTTAGCTTATTCCATCTCATCCTCCAAATTGCCCTGGTACCCTCGGCTTGAACAATGTTGTCCCACCAGCACAAGGCTGAGTCCATAAATGAGTGGGTAGCAAACTTCACCTTCTGATCCTCTCGGCACTCACTGATATCGGGTACCGCCTCCATCTCCCTCACCTAATGGTGAGCAGCCGTAGCACTCCCGTTCCCATCGAACGTAGGGGGACTGCGCCTTTGGAATGCCTCGTAGCTGCATCCCTTCACAGTTTCCTGCACAACTTCCTCCTCCTCCTCATCTCCACTGGAGACAATCATATCAGTTTCTGGTTTCTCCCTTCCCCATAAACCTCCTTCCTCGCCTCCTTGTCTAGCGGTCTTCTTCTTCTCAGCCTCCTTCTTCTCATCCTCCTTCGCAGCTTTAATAACCTTGGTCACTATAGTCGGCAGAATCGTCTACATGACCTGATGAACCTCCTCAACCACCACCTCCTTCATTGAGGCTCTCAGATTAGCACTCTCGTCCTCACCGTCCTGGTGATGGAGCTCTGGCTCTTTAGGAGCCATCTCAGCAGTCTTAGCCCTGCTCCTCCTGACACGCGATCTAACACCATGTCCACCCCGACCTCCACCTCGCTAAACCTCAAAAGACCTACCGCCAGCCATCTAAACACTACAAGATTCAAATACCAACATAGTCATTCAAGGTAATAGTTGGGATTATGTCAAGCATAGTAAGTCCCTAATTACAGTGGCCAGTTGTGATTAGCCACTTACTTTACTCTTCATCCCCCAAGCATTGCCTATCCTGACTACATCGGTATCTAAATCTACACAAAAGCACATAAACCACATAACACGCGAACATAATCCCCCTTTTCATTAACTTATATGAAACGTTTATGTAAAACCTTTACCTGCAGGCATGTAGCTACTAGGACTGGCATGCTTTTCCTTTCGTCTCATTCCCAGTTTAAGTTTAGGTTCTTTTAAAAATATTTACCCAATTCCCTTAAACTTTGGCTTTGATACCAACTTGTAAGGCCCCTTTGCCGGGACGCTTACATCTGGACTGTCATCGCATAAAATATTTAAAACATACATTACTTTTGCAGCAGAATTTAAAACTTTTCACTAATAATTAAAAACATGTCAATACATCATATCTTTAAATTACATCATCAAAAATTGTATTAATACAATATCATCTCAAAATGCGGATGCCACCCTCAAAACGTCCCCTGTAGCTTATGCATCCATGCCTGCAACTCCTCAGCATCAACAAAATACCTGCCAACTATTATGCATACAAAAGTTAGCGACGCTGAGTGAGTTCTAGTTTTATAAATAAAATACTTTACATTTGTTAAAAGTCAGCGATCACACGTCATACGAATTATTTATCTTCGTCATCGTTTATCATCAAACAATTCATACTTACTATCATCCGAATCCTGCCTCATGCAACACCCCCGACTCATGTCTGAAGACTGATACTATGCAAGGGCCTGTAAACAAACCCCCGACTCATGTTTGAAGATTGACACAGTACCGGGGCGAGTAACAAGACCTCATCTCTTTCACATGCCATCCTGTCTCATGCAATACCCTCGACTCATGTTCGAAGACTGATACTGTGTCGGGGCCTGAAAACAAACCCCCGACTCATGTTCGAAGACTGACACAGTACCGGGGCACACAACAAGGATCTCATCTCTTTCACATGCCATCCTGTCTCATGCAATACCCCCAACTCATGTCCGAAGACTGACACAGTACAGGGACACATGACAAGGATCTCATCATCCGTTACTTCCAATCTCTTCATTCGTTATCTTCCACTTTTATTACATAATACTTTACGTACATTCTTACATCATACCACGTAAAGTCATAACATCATACATAACGTATTACATGACATAATACATACATTTTGAAAATCGTTAAACATGGAAAGATAACACATCAAACACCTGATAATCATCATATCACAACAGAACCTATCTCAACCGTCTACCTCATAAAATCCTCACAAAACCCCAAGTCCAAAATGGAGAGCATTTGGACATCTCAGGCGCATGAGCATAAAAATTCTAAGGAAAATAGCCTAGGCATATTACCACCATGCAGGCGCAAGAGTCCTGCTTAGGCGCATAAGCACTGCTAGGGCGCATGAACACTTAGGCGCATGAGCAACTTTGGGCGTATGGGCACTGCTGGGGCGCATGGCCAACACTTAGGCGCATGGGCATTCTTCTGGGTGCATGGGCCATTGTTTGGGCACATGGCCTACACTTAGGTGCATGGGCATTCTTATGGGCGTATGGGCATTCTTCTGGGCGAACGGGCCACTTTTTGGGTGAATAGCCTACACTAAGGCGCATAGGCATTCTTCTGGGAGCATGGCTACTATTTGGGTGCATGAGGTCTGCAGGACCATTAAAAAGGGACTTTGCACTTATTTAACACACTTAGGAGGATCTTTAGGATCACTTAACAATTCAAATAGGGAACTTAGAACTTTAAACAGATGATACAATGCACAACACAAGCAAAGTAAGAGCAAGAACACAAGAAATAGTTTTCAAGGAAGTAGTATATTACTTCTTAGGTTCTATTATCGGTGTTTGCACTGATATATGAAATACAAGAACCTTTGACTCTTTATACTAAACCTACAACTGTCAATATGCAAAAAGACAGTTGGATGTGACTAATCTAGACAACAAAATCAGCCTAAAGTCAAAAGGCAGATTGCCTTTTGACTAGTGACTATGACAGGCCATAGCTCACTGACTTTCCTATTACAAAAAGCCAAATAGGAAACAAATACAGAAACTTGCAGACAAAGACCTTATCTACTTTATCATAAAGCATGGAGGTTTCACGAACTTATGATAGTTGGTGAACCACCAGAGCATGCAGCGGACAGGTGGTTATGATAAAGTTGACAGAAAAAGTGTATTTTCTCTTTCTTTTAAAGTAATCAGTCTTATCTTTATTCAGCTTCAGAAGACTTTGTCTTGAGAGCTTCGGAAGACTTCATCTTTAACCTTTGGAAGAGTTGAGTCTTTGGCTTCGGAAGACTTGACACTTAGTGTAAAGTTTCCTCAGTAGTTTCTTTTGAACATTGGCTTCTGAAGATTTTACACTTAGCATTTTACTTGAGTGTGTAAAACTTCCGAAGCTAGTTCTTCTTTGTTCCTTAGTACATGTTGGAAGACTTGGTTGTTTTGGTATCCTTTGGTTGCATCAGCCTCATAACCTCAGAGGTTCCTACAAACTCCCCCTAGGTTGATGCTATCAAAACAGAGAGGTCTTCAGACTGGATAGTCCACATGAGAATCTTCAGAATTCCTTTCTTCATTAGCAGGTTAGGATTCTTCAGACCCATGAAGTACCTTCCCATGTCATAGATATCATGCAGAGGGAGTTCAAGCATGTTACTAGTGAAGTAGACATGTTGTTCTCCCTGATATCTAGTGACATACCATCTATCAGGATCTTCAGCAAATGTCCATGATAGAATTGGTCTTCTAACAGAGAGAGGCTCTACTATGATAGGAGTTGGTTGAGAGCCCTCTTCATGCACATCCTCATGATGTTCTGACTCATCCTGAGTTTGGGAGGTGGATGCCTTTCTTCTTTTCTTCTTCTTAGAGGATCTTCTTTTGGCCATCCACTTTTTCCTCCCAGATGATTTTAACTAAGAGGGTTTGTCTTCAGTACCAGGTTCTTCAGTGGATTCCCTTTCAGTTGGGATCTCCTCTTTCCCTAGTTCAGAAGGAGAGGGAGAAGAACCCTACTGTGGATCAGAAGATGAAGTTGGCTATTATGTAGCTTCAAGTGCAGGTTGTGTTGTCTCTATAGGTTCAACCTTTACCTCAACTTTAGCTTGAGCTTGTTCTGATGGTGAATGGAGATCCACAAGCTCTCCCCTTTTAATCTTCTGCTTGATCACCCTTATGTGCTCATCCATTATGGACAGAGACATGGGACCAAGCCTCCTTCTGGAGAACCCATACAGCTTCAAGAAGCTCATCATCTTCTACCTATCTGCATACTTTTTTTTGACTTTTCTTGATGATGGCTCTTGACTTGGCAGCTTCTTCCCTTTCCCTTTTTCTAGCAGCTTGGCTATTTCTTTTGGCTTGCTCTTCCAGCTGCTTGTTGTATTCAAACAGTATGTAATCATATGGCAAGGGAAGAAGTGCATGTGCCTGGTAGAGGCCTTTGGCTCTCAGGTAGTTGATCATCTTTGTCTTTTCTTCTTCATTAACTACCTGAGGTTGATCAGCAGCCACAGCCTCTGACTCAGGGCTTTCTTGAACTGGGGAGAGGACAAGAATTTTCTTGTATATTCTTTTTCTTCTCATTTCCTCTTTATGCTTGAGGGTTAAGGTTACATCCTTAGCTTCCTTCCTCTCCTTTGACAACTTAGTGTCAGCCAGTTCATTTAATTCCTCTAAGGGGAGAGAGATGACTTCATCTATGTTGTAGTTCCTGTCCCCAGATAATTAAGTCTGGCTGCCCTTAACTCATCTTCTTGAGTGTTTGGAACATAGGGAGTCAGAATTGCAGCTTGCATGAATCCTGGGGAACCACTTGAACTCTCTCCCCTCAGCTTCCTATTCCTCTCTCTTTTCTATTCTTCAATCTCCTCAGCAGTTAGTTTCCTTTTACCTTTGTCAAGTGCTGATCTTGAGGACTCAGGCTGAGTTCTTTTTGCCTTTGTCAAGTACTGATCTTGATGACTCAGGCTGAGGAGAGCTTTGGCCTTCATTGTTTGATTTAGCAGTCAAGCTCAAGTCAGAGAGAGGTTATGATGCACCATCACCAGCTGGTGCCTCATTGAGGGTATGGGGTGCTGGAAGAGATATTGTCTTAAGGTTCACAGTCTCAGCCTCTTGCCTTCATTCAAGGCTTTCCCTTTGAAGCTAATCTTAGGGTCCACCTCAATATCCAGTTGACCAAAGGCTTCAACTACTAGCCTCTGTTTATATAGTTCTGATCTCCTTTTGAATTCATCTAGCACCCAATCTTGAATTCTACTGGCTAGTCTGGCAGCTTGTCTGTTATTGCTTGGGTTGACAAGTGCCAGATCTACCTGATTTATACCCTCATAGAAACTCTGGTTTGAAATATTTTAAATTTCTAGTTGACCCTGAGCTCTAGAGAGTACAAGAGCTTTCCTTTCGCTGTCATACCCCCAACCCCAAATTAGGTTCTCAGAAGGGGCAGACATTGCTCTTGGTATTCCCTCCTCAAACAGTTGTTGTATTAACAAATGTAGATCACTGTCTAGAGGTGGTTACTGAGTATGGACAACTACAAGAGAGGATGGTGAGTCCTCTATGTCCATACTCTGAGAGGAACTCCCAGGTTCTGTGATTGTTAGGATTTTCTCCTCCTATTTGGTAGCATCACCCTCTTGCATAGGTGAGCTGGGAGATTGATCCATGACATCCACAGGTTCTTGTGGACTTGGATGAGTTGATTTCATTGGTCTCTCAGCTAGCTTACCCTTGAGATCGGTGATTTCAAGTTGCTGGTCATTGACCCTTTTCTGCAAGATAGTCACCTGAGATTCCAGGTGAGCTATCATGGACTCAAAGTAGGTGCACATGTTTGAGAGTTTGTGCACCTTTTGTTGCAGACTCCCCACATCTTCAGATGAAGAATCATAGGGGGATGAGAGGATTGGACCTGAGTCTTCTCCATTATCACCAGCATAGGTTTCTTGGGTGCTGGATTTCCCCTGCTCTATTCCAAGAGGCTGGGTTGCCGTGGTTGAGGTCTTAGAGATGTAATCACTGCCAACAGTGAAAGCCTCTGCCACATGGATCTCCTGGACAATCTGAAGGAGATCCACCTCAGTTTGTGGTGTCTGATGTGGGCTAGAAGTGGGTGAGGCAGGAGTACTCATCTCACCTTGAGTGTGGGTGGAGAGGAGAGATTCATGGTACTCACTGAAACCCAAATCTTCATCAGAGTAAAAGTCAAGGCTGGGCATGGGTTGATTAAGATCAAGAGGTTGGGGATGGGAGCTTTCCCCTGAAGGTTGATCACCAGAGTCTTGAGACTCAGATTGATGGCTTAAGGCTATTTGAGGAGGTGTGAGCTCATCAGGCTGAGCATGAGGAACCTCAGCACTGATTGTGTCAAGTATGGGAGTGGTTTGCTCCTCAGGGAAGTGGGAGCTCTAGTGTCCACTTCTTCCTATGTGGGTTGTGATATGGGGGCCTGCACATGCTCAATAGCAGGTGCAGGGGTTCGTTTGGATTTTCTTTGGTAAGTGAGGGTAATGGTAGGCCTTAATGGTGGTTGAGAGGTAGAGGGTGTTGGTTCATCACTAGCTGGTGCTGCTAGGATGTCACCCTGAGCAATGAGCTCAAACATTTTTGGGACAAGGGCTGTTTCTACCCCTGAGAACCTAACAGTTGGCTTTTTCAATATTTTGAAAATGCTGGGACTCATATGTGCAAGTTTAAGAACATTACCTATTCCCCTCAACTGTGGTCCCATTTCATAGTTCAGAATGTGTTGAACATACCGGGGAAACATGTAATATTCTAGGGAGTCCAAATTTGCAAGTAAATTTGTGAAAACAAACTGAGAATACCTTAATTTGACCCCTTGAACCACTCCATGGACAATGAAGGAGAGGTCTTCAGGAATCTTGTCCCATCCTCCATGTTTGTTAGACAAGCTGTGGATGATAACATGGAGGAGGTACTTCCATTGGTATGAGACCTTCCCCTTTCTGAAGGTCTTGACTGTGAAGTCACCTTCATATCCCATCTACTCAAAGGAATGGTTGACAGCAGCTTTTGGGAAGGACATTTCACCTTCTTCATCATCCAGCTGAATATGGGTGTTGATGATGGCTGGAGTGATGAACAGTGTCCTCCATTGCACTGTGGCAGACAGTGCCTTCTCCCTGTCCAAAGTGACCGCTTGACAGGTCCGCCAGAACTCAAACAACTGATCCTCATAGAGGGGAGGATCAATCGTAAGGGAGGTGAGATAATGAGACGAAGAAAGATACCTACAAACATCTGGGAAGCTTGGATCCTTCTCAGAGTTTAACAGAGCAACCTGGTTGTGTTGCCTGTGTAGATGCATGGTGAAATCTTGGTCGTTTCGGCGATCAAGATTTGCCATTTGCAGAAGCTTTGCAGAGAAGGAAGTAGAAGAAGATGAATTTGGGGTTAATTTTAGGTTATGGAAAAATAAGAGTAGAGAGATGAAGATAGAACCGTTTGGGGAGATATACTCAGGATTTGAAACAAAGTTAAAGCAAAAGATAAACTTTGAAATCCACAAGTGGGTCCTACTTAAAAAAAGCACCCAAAAAGGTAGTTTTCTTTGAAGTTGCAAAACTTCCGAAGGTTACTTTAGCTTCGGAAGCCTTTTCAGAAAAAGCTTCCGAAGTCAATTTTGCTTCGGAAGATATTTTAAAGAGTTTTGAAAGTTTTAGCTTCGGAAGAGATAAACAGGTCTTCTTGCTTTCGGAATAAATTTATTCTAAAATGTATTTAGGAGCTTATATTCAACTTAAGCTTCGGAAGATGCTTCATGAACTTCTTCCAAAGATAATTGGCAGATAAGCTGTAAATTTCTTCCAAGAGCAATTTTATTTCTTCCGAAGGTAAATTTTCATAACTCTAAAAAATATCATTTTGAAAATTTGTTTTCCTCAAAGAGAACTGGGCTTATGAAGTGATCTAATAGACAACCTAGGACACACAATTTTAGGTAGTAAGATTGGTGAAGTTATTTAAAAAACCTATTCAAGGTTAATCATCCCAATGGCTGATACAAGATACTTAAATCTCTGCTCATCAAAAGCTTTTGTGAACAAATCAGCATATTGTTCATTTGTGTTAACCTTGATTAGTTTTATCAAGCCCTTTTTAAAATTATCCCTAATCAGATTGTACCTGATGTTGATGTGTTTGGTCCTTGAGTGCTACACAGGATTCTCTGTTATAGAGATGGCACTGTTGTTGTCTATATGGATGGGAGTCTCTTTGAAATTGAATCCATAGTCTAGCATCTGATTTTTAATCCAAAGCACTTGAGCATAGCAGCTGGCAGCAGCAATGTATTCAGCTTCAGCAGTTGATGCAGACACACAGGATTGCTTCTTACATTGCCAAGAGACTATCCTTCCACCAAGAAACTGACACCCCCCAGATGTGGACTTTGTAGTCATGTTGCAGCCACCATAGTCACTATCTGTATAAGCATACAGATTAAAGTCTGAATTCTTTGGATACCAAAGGCCTAGATTTGGAGCACCTTTGAGATATCTAAGAATCCTTTTGACAGTGATTAGGTGTGACATCTTGGGGTTTGCTTGATATCTTGCACATATGCATGTGGCAAACATGATATCAGGCCTGCTAGCAGTAAGATACATAAGTGACCCAATCATATCGCTGTAGAGATGTTCATCAACACACTCCCCCTCAAGGTCAAGACCAAGGGAATGGTTTCTGGCTATGGGTGTCTTAGCAACTTTACAATCAGTCATCTTGAACCTTGTAAGTATGTCCTGTACATACTTTGACTGACTGATGAAGATGCCATCTTCAACCTGCTTCACTTGAATTCCTAGAAAGAAATTGAGTTCCCCTAGGGCACTCATTTCAAATCTATTCTTCATCAGCATCTCAAAGTCTTTGTAGAGCTTTGGATTAGTTGAACTAAAGATGATGTCATCTACATATATCTGAACTAGCAATGTGTCATTCCCCGTATCTTTGATGAAGAGAGTCCCATCAATAGTACCTCTTTTGTATCCATGATTGCAGAGGTATGTTGATAGTGTCTCATACCACTTTCTTGGAGCTTGATGTAGTCCATAATGGGCTTTATCAAGCTTGCAGACATAATCAGGATGATCTGGTCTGCAAAGCCAGGTGGTTGTTTAATATAACTTCTTCATCAACCACCCCAAAGAAAGGCACACTTCACATCAAGCTGGTAGACCTTGAAATCCTTGGATGTAGTATAAGCCAGGAATATCCTTAGAGCTTCAAGTCTTGCTACAGGAGCAAAGACATCAGTATAATCAATTCCTTCTTCTTGTGTGTATCCTTGGACAACCAGTCTAGCCTTGTTTTTGTAATTATTTCTCAATCATCCTTCTTGTTCCTAAATACCCACTTGGTACCTATGACAGTCTTCCCTTGAGGAAGAGAGCACAGGTTCCACACCTTCTGTCTTTTGATTTGAAGCAACTCTTCTTGCATTGCTTCAATCCAGCTTCCATCCTGTAGAGCCTCATCAAATTTCTTAGGCTCAATTTGGGATAAAAACAAGAATGTAGACAATCATGGCTATCATGAGTTTATCCTCTTGTTCTCACCCTTGAGTCAACATTTCCAATGATGTTTGTGGTGGGATGTGACTTGTGGATCCTGAGTTGAGGAATCATAGCAAGTTGGTTGGCCAGATCAAGATTAGAGAAATTTTGATCTGGCAAAGAAGAATCCCCCACCATATCAGCACATTTATCAAGAGAAAATTGATCCAATGAGTCTGTGACATCATTGATGTTGTCTTCAATGGAGTGGTTATCAGCATCAAGAAATTCTTGATCACTATCACCACCATCCATTCCTCCTGCATTAGAGGTTCCTTCACCTGTATTCTGAGCCTCTGAACTGGACTTTGAGGGTAATTCAGTTGAATCAGCAGTATTTGTCATGCTTGTGCTGATTGGAGCCTCAATGACATGGTTAGTCACCATTAGAGCTGAAGTAGTCTTCTTGTTTGGTCTTCTCAGCTGAAATCTTGGGTCAGGATCCTTTATTGACCTGTTTTCCATAGATTCTGAAACATTCTCACAAGATTTGTTAAAACAGTTAGTAACTAAATCAAGATCAAATAGCCAATCCGGACCAGAACCTTTCACACAGGGTGTGTGTTCATTGAAAGTCACATTGGCTGACTCCTCAATGATTCTAGTTTTGAGATTGTATACTCTATAAGCCTTGGCTTGAGAAGAGTATCCAACAAAATGTCCATCATCTGATTTCTCAGCAAACTTAGCTATTTGATCTTTGGTATTCAAGATGGTGCAAGGACATCCAAATGTTCTGCGAAAACCAATAAATGGTCTCCTTTTGTGCCACAGTTCATAAGGAGTCTTACCATGTGTCTTAACTACTAAAACTCTATTCTACACATAGCAGGCTGTGTTGATAGCCTCTGCCCAGAAGGTGATGGGCAGCTTAGAATCAGACAACATAGTTCTTGCAGCTTCAATAAGTGTCCTGTTTCTCCTCTCAGCAACAACATTTTGCTGAGGAGTCCTGGGAGCACTATATTGTCTTGAAATACCCTTCTCATAACAAAATGTATCAAGGATTTGGTTTTTAAATTCGGTTCCCTGATCACATCTTATGATTTTGACCTTGTGATCAGATTGATTCTCAATCTTCAGAATGAAATTCTTCAAGATTTCAGAGGTTTCATCCTTAGTTCTAAGGAAAAACACCCAAGTGAATCTTGTGAAATCATCTGTGATCACTAAACAATATGAGGTCCTTCCTAGACTTATCACACTGGTGGGGCCAAACAGATCCATATGTAACAAGTGTAGGGGAGTAGTGATAGAGTTCATTTCCTTTGGCTTGTGAGACACTTTGTGTTGCTTCCCTTTCAGGCATGCAACACAGTGGTCATCACTTATCAACTCTTTCTTTGGTATTCTAGTTACCAAATTATTCTTAATCAGTTTATTCTTATTTTTAAAGTTTACATGGCACATTCTTTTATGCCAAAGAAAAGACTCATCACTATTTGCTTTAGATAGAAAGCAAGAAACCTCTCCAGATGAAGATGCTTTCTGCAAGTCCATCTTGTACATGTTTCCTCTCCTGGGGGCTCTAAGCAAAATATGCTCAGGAGGAATGTCAACACCAGGCTTGAGAACAATGCACTCATGCTCAGTAAAGAGCATATGATGTTTTTGGTCAAAAAATTAGGACACACTCAGAAAATTGTATCCAAGCTCTTTGACAAAGTTTACCTTCTCAATGCTGAGCTTACCATTTGTAACCTTGCCCTTGCCAGTAATGTACCGTCCTGCATCTCCCCCAAAAGGAACTGGTCCTCCATCAATCTTTTCAAAGTTTTGAAGTAAGGACTCATTGCCAGTCATGTGCCTGGAGTAGCCACTATCAACAATCCAGATATTTTTGATGATCTTTCGGTGTCCCTGCACAAAAAGAGATGATTTAGTTACATTTGGAAACCCAAGCCTCATTCGTCTTGCGCTTATTAGAATGTGTTAAAGGAAATGAAACAGTAATAGATACTATGCTCAGGTTTTGGGGATCATTTGCTGTTTCTGATGATGAACTTTTAGTCACATGATCTTCCTTCATCTTCCACACCACCTTTGAAAGATTGGGCTTGACCTTCAATGCTTCGGAAGCTTTTGTGGCTTCGGAAGCTTTGGAGACTGATCCTTGGGAAGATCTTGCTTTCACTGTAGCAGGCCTCAGTACTTCGGAAGCATTCTTTCTTTCGAGACCAACTTTCCTTTCGAAGGAAATGGTTCATCTGCCTTTTTCTTCATTTTGGAGCTTCCGAAGGAAACAAATTTTCCTTCTGAAGCTGTTTGTTTCTTCTTCCTCTCAGGAGTTTTCTTCTTGATCATGTGGATAGTACCTATTGGATTGTATTGACAATCCTTAGCTAGATGTGAGGTACTACCACACATAACACAGTCTATATCTTTTCTTCTGATAGCCTTCTTTTCCAAAGAAGACTGAGCATGAACACTTTCCTTTTCCTCTTTCACCTTTTCAGATGATATAGTAGGCTTCTTAGGGTGAAGCTTGCTTTTAGAACTAGATGGTTCAGGCTGTGTAGTAGTGACACACAGCTGATCAATCTTCTTGTTGTTGCTAGAGTGAGTTGAAGCTGAAGTAGAACCCTTGGTACTAGAATTCTTGGTAGGATCTTCAGCTTTTATCACCTTGAACCCTACAGAGACAAATACTTGTTTTTGTTTGGGATCAAAGATGGTCTTGACCTCTTGAGCTTTTCTTGATCTTCTCTTTCATCTTCTGATCAAGTTCTTCCTTTTGGTTTTGCTCAAACCAGCTTCTTTTTCCTCCTTAGGAGCATGGTGACCCTTTTTGGATTTACTCTCTTCACTCACCTCAGAGTCATCTCTCACCTTCTCCTCTTCATCCTCTTCATCACTGGGGTCTATGGATGGAAGCTCATCATGACCAGTTCCACACCTTGGAGATCTAACAGATAGTAAAGACTGTGGAGGAGCTATCTCACTAGATCCCAGTCCCTGCTTGTTCTGATAACACACTTTTGCATGCAGAGATGAGGATATCATGTTCTTGAAGGTTTCCACTTCAAGAACACATTTTTCTACCCTGGCTTTGCAGATCATAAGCTCAGCCTGGAATTCGGTCAACTTGGTAATGAGATCCTTAATTTGAGTCCTGTAATTTGTTTGCTCATGTTTAAGAGTTGAAACTTTTTTTTCTAGATCTTCTATCTTAAGTTTATAGTCATTTTCTGCTCTTTTAAAATCAGCTTTTAGAATATTCATGGACTCAATGTCAGATCTCATTTCCAAGTTGTAGGACCTGTATCTGTTTACTTTAGCAATACAATCAGGAGAGCAAAGATGTTCAAGTACATTGGCTTCATCGTGGTCAGCCATGAGTGCTTGGTTTGGAGTTGCATCTTCAGCTTGAAAGCTCCAGTCAAAGCCTCCTTCTTCAATAGTAACTGCAGCTTGCTGTCTTGGCTTCTCATTCTGGTGCCCTCCTTCAGTGTAGTTTGGCCTGGATGAGGCTTGGCCACCATTTGATTTGGGTGCCTTGCATTCTCTAGCAAAGGATCCCATCTAGTTACAGTTGTAACACTTGACTTTGCTCTTGTCCAGCCTAAACTTTCCACTGGTAGCATTGCTAGGAAACCTTCTCCCAATCCTCTTGTAGAATTTCTTGGCTCTGTGAGTGAGAAGAGCCATCTGCTAGACTATCTCCATATATTCCAGATCATCTGGATGGATACAGTCCAGGTCTTCAAGAGTAAAGAGAAAGTTGCCTGAACTTTCATTAGTGGAAACAAAGGCTTGAGAAAAGTTTGTCTCTTGGAAGGGACTTCCTTGGATGTAGCTCTCTCTTGGTGTCTCTGGGAAGGTGATGAAAGGACCCTTTTATGAAGTCTCAGGGTAGCAGATGAGATGATGCTGTGGTTCTTTTCTATCCCTTTCAACCACATGGAGGGCTGAACTCTGGTGAGTGTTGGAGCTACCAGATGAATTTTGCATATTCATCTCTATCTGGTATCCATTGAGTATCCAATACAACTCAGTGAGAGTAAGGGTCTTGAGGTTTTTAGTCCTCTTAATGACCTCAAGTAGTGTGTCCATTGTCTTGGAAGAAAGGACATGAACTTCCTAACAATATCCCTATTCTCAATAGTTACCCCAACATCAGCCAGAGTATCCATAATCTCAACATACCTGAAGTATTGTTGAGTCATGGTTTCACCTGTCTTGAAGGTGAAATTTTCAAACTGCTGCTTCAAGAGATCCTTCTTGTTCTCCTTGGCTTCATTTGAACCCTCATACATCATTTTCAGTGCATCCCATTGCTGTTTAGTGGTCTATCACTTCTTGAAACCTCTGTAGATGGAGTTTGGAAGAGCAGTTGGAGGGCTGTCATGGCTTTCTGATCAATGTCAATTCTTTTCCAGTCTTCATCAGAAAAGTCAGCCCTCTCCTTTGGTATCATGCCACCACCAGCAGCAGCTAAAGAGTTGCATGGTACATGAGGTCCATCTACAACAGACTCCCACATCATGGAATCTTGAGACTTGATAAAGCCTTCCATTCTTTAACACCAAGTGTCAAAATCCTCAGTAGTGATCAGTGGGGACTTTGTCATTGTTCCAGTTTCCATATCAGCTTTGGAGATAGCTGCCATTTGAAGAGTTAAGTGATGTGTTACTAAGTGGTTTTGAAGATGGTGAGATCTTGCAAACAAGAGCCTGGAATGCTCTGATACCAAATGGAAGACCGTTAAAAGGGCGCATGAGTCCTGCTTAGGCGCATAGGCACTGCTAGGGCGCATGAACACTTAGGCGCATGAGCAACTTTGCGCGCATGGGCACTGCTGGGGCTCATGGCCAACACTTGGGTGCATGGGCATTCTTCTGGGTGCATGGGCCATTGTTTAGGCACATGGCCTACACTTAGGCACATGGGCATTCTTATGGGCGTTTGGGCATTCTTCTTGGCGGATGGGCCACATTTTGGGCAAACGGCCTACACTAAGGCTCATAGGCATTCTTCTGGGCGCATGGCTACTATTTAGGCGCATGAGGTCTGCAGGACCGTTAAAAAGGGACTTTTCACTTAGTTAACACACTTAGGAGGATCTTTAGGATCACTTAACAATTCAAATAGGGAACTTAGAACTTTAAACAGATGATACAATGCACAACACAAGTAAAGTAAGAACAAGAACACAAGAAATAATTTTCAAGGAAGTAGTATATTGCTTCTTAGGTTCTATTACAGGTGTTTGCACTGATATATGAAATACAAGAACCTTTGACTCTTTACACTAAACCTACAACCATCAATATGCAAAAAGCCAGTTGGATATGACTAATCTAGACAACAAGATCAGCTAAAGTTAAAAGGCAGATTGCCTTTTGACTAGTGACTATGACAGGCCATAGCTCACTGACTTTCTTATTAGAAAAAGCCAAACAGGAAACAAATACAGAAACTTGCAGACAAAGACCTTATCTACTTTATCATAAAGCATGGAGGTTTCACCAACTTATGATAGTTGGTGAACCACCAGAGCATGCAGCGGACAGGAGGTTGCTTTATGATAAAGTTGACAGAAAAAGTGTCTTTTCTCTTTCTTCTAAAGTAATCAGTTTATCTTTATTCAGCTTCGGAAGACTTTGTCTTGAGAGCTTCGGAAGATTTCATCTTTAACCTTCGGAAGAGTTGAGTCTTTGGCTTCGGAATACTTGACACTTAGTGAAAGTTTCCTCAGTAGTTTCTTCTGAACATTGGCTTCGAAAGATTTTACACTTAGCATTTTACTTGAGTGTGTAAAACTTTTGAAGCTAGTTCTTCTTTGTTCCTTAGTGCATGTTGGAAGACTTGGTTGTTTTTGTATCCTTTGGTTGCATCACCCTCATAACCTCAGAGGTTCCTACAAGGTCACTTGGGCGTATGAGGTCACTTGGGCGCATGACAACAATTTCAGAAATAACAAATTCAACAAACATCCCCCAAACATCGGTCTAGCACATCTTAACATAAATCTACCTAGCCACAAACACTAAAACATGCTAAACATCAAACATAACCTCAAAACAGCCTTAAAAACATACAACCACAGAACAACAGTCGAACATCGAAGCTGAAAACCCATGGGTACTTTAAAAATATTTGCTCGGTATGCATAACAGCCCCAACGCTTAAAAACCAGTATAAAGAGGGGTTCAAGAACTCACCGGAAACAATCTTTGAGCAACACACCTTCACCTGCAAACTCAGCTCCTAAACCCATGAAAATAGGAACTTAGCACCACAAATCTCGGCCTAGAAGCTGAGAATTCGGTTGAAACCGAACATTAACCCAAGAAAACTCACCTTTAAGAAGATTTCAGCTTCTTCTCTCTCTAAAACTGGGAGCTCTTCTTCTTTCTTTCTTTTTCAGCCGAGAACATAGGTGGGTAATGGGGGCATGGGCGGCCATGCCCTTCTTTTTAAACATAATTATTTTAAAGTTTGCACCTTGCACAACTTCAGTCCTTCAACTTGTGTTATTCATAATTTCTTTCTTCATACTTTTATTTTCTCTTCTTTTTAATAAAATTCAGGGTGTTACAATTGTCATAAGATCTGAGTTCGTTGAAGAAGATGAATTAGGCGCATGTGGTTGAAAAACTGCTGAAGATTGACCAAGTGTCTAGATGCATTACAACTGTTTTGGCATTTTAGCACTGTGTAGGCGTTTTCAGTTCAGGCGTTTTACCACTGTTGGGATACATTGTGTTTGTTTGGACACATTGTGACTATGTTGAAACCAAGTAATTCAAGGCGCATGAGGACAGTTTGGGCATTTTTAACCCAGGCATTTGACAACTGTTTGGGCGTTTGACAACTATTCAGGCGTTTCATCATCGGGTGGAACCCAGGCATTTCATAACTGTGTGGGCGTTTGAAGACTATTTAGGCGCATCATCAGTTGGGCGTTTCAGAATTAAACTAAGGTATTCCTTTAGGCGTTTCTACTTCAAAGTCAGGCATTTCAGAACACCACTGTTTGGGCGCTTGATAACTATTTAGGCGCTTGAGCACTCAGACTTATCAGTAAACACTTAGAAATTTTTTCAAAAACTAAAAACCAAAAATATTTTCAATTCATAGTTTTATTTCAAAACTTAAGTCATTTTGGTTAAGTCTGAAGATTTTGAGAACAGGGTTCCAAAGCTAAAGAACAGAGCTGATTTCAAGAATTGGCCTTTAAGGTTGAAGCATCATCTAAACTTTATTGATACTGACTTGTGGAAGTCAATAGAGAAAGGACCTTATATTCCAATCACATTTGATGGTCCTAACAGAGGATTTATTTATACAAAAGACTCTCCAGAACCTTATCCAGAGGATGGTCTGCAAGGTGATGACTTAAGAAAGGTTAAGAATGACATCAAAGCTTACTCATTGATGTGTAAGGGATTACCATTGGAAGTGTTGACTAGACTTGATGGTTATCAAACTGGGTACACTATGTACAAGGCTTTGAAGATCATTTATGAAGGTGGTAAAGAGATACAAGATCTCAAAAAGCAGAAACTCAAGAGGCAATTGGAGTTATTTGATCATCTTTTTAGGGAAACAATTAATCAAATGATGAACAGATTTGTGCAACTAACTACTAGATGTCAACTGCTGGTATCAAAAATGATTTCAAAGATATAAATTACAGACTTCTCAATGCTCTTCCATCTTCATGGAAACAGACAGTTACTCTGTTAAAGCATACTGAAAAGTTTCCTATGGATCTAGATCTTTTGATTGCCAAGATTGAATCAGTTGAGATTGATGAGAGCTCCAAAAACAATGATAGAGCTGCTTCAATGTCTCAGTATAAGTATGTTGCATCTCTAGCTAACACAGTGGAGAATGCTTTTCTGGCCAAATATGATAATATTCCAGAAGACGAGAGTGATTTGTTTGTTGGAGCTGGTTTCTTTACAAATTCTTCTTACACAAGTGCTCCTGTCTACACAATTCAACCTCAATCTCAAGCTCCTCCTAAAACTCAAACTCCTAAACTTCAAACTGAAACTTCATCTTCTAACTCTGTTATGACTAGCAAAGTAAAAGATGTTATTAATATCCTTTTATAGGATGATGAGTCAAAATCTGCTTTTACTACTTTTATGGCAAGTTTTCAAGCTTATCAAGGTAGTCATCTAACCCAATTAGATCTTGTTTTGAAAGATTTGTTCGAGATGGATCCTGATGATATGGAAGAGATGGACTTGAATTGGCAGATGATTGCTTACAGAACACAGAAACACTCTTATGTTGACACGAACTACAAGCCAAGTGCTAACAAAACTGTTGGCTTTGACAAATCAAAGTCAAGGTGTTTCAACTGCAACAGTTATGGTCATTTCTCAAGAGAATGTAAAGCTCGAAGAAACCAAGGAGGAAATGGTCAAGCAAGTTTTAGCAGTC
Organism: Flaveria sonorensis; assembly: GCA_025506505.1. Lineage (NCBI taxonomy): Eukaryota > Viridiplantae > Streptophyta > Magnoliopsida > Asterales > Asteraceae > Flaveria > Flaveria sonorensis. The sequence continues at coordinate 19,401,533 of CM046437.1, read as the reverse complement.
AAAGATACTAACAGCAGTCTCAGAAGACCTTTCAAAAGCCTTATCAGAGTCTTCCTATGCCAGAACCTAAAGATGAATCAAAATCATCTAAAGCCAAAGAAAGCCCTTGTTGTTAGCATCAAAGATGGATATGACCGGAGTGCTTATGCTGAACAATTTACAGCTGATCTAACCTCTAGTTTATCTCTTATTGCATATATTCAAAATGAAGATTGGTCTGAAGATAATGATCCTAAGGCTGATAGTGATTCAGAAAATGATGCTGAAGACTATGACTAGAGTGACAAATCTGACCCAAAAGAGGATTCAGAAGAAATTGCACTTATGGCTCAGTCTGATCAACCAATGATTGAGAATCCATCATCTGACTCTGAGACTTCATCTTCAAGTTATCCTGAAATTCCTGTTGATGTCAGAGAAAAAATGTGCACAAAAGCATGTTTTGATCAAGTTTAGCGTTACAGAACATATTCATATAAGATCTGTGAAAAACTTAAACAAGAAGTGATGCATAACAAATTGAAAAATGATCACAAAGTCTCTGATGAAAAGATCCTATCTTTACAAACCTCATGGAATAAAACTCTAAAAGAACTTGAACTTGTGAAAAAACAACTTGAGGAGATGACTAAAAATTTAGAAGTAGAAAAAATAGCTCATGCTGCAGCTCAAGTGGATCTAGCCAAAGTTAAATATTCAAAAACAATTGTTGAACAATTGGTAAATGAGAGGAAAGACAAACAAAAAGCAGGTCTATGTTTCACACATGAACCAATGCCTGAATCTATTACAAACACTTTGCCAGAAAACTTTAATACGCATGATCACTCACCTGAAAACAAAGCCAAGCTAAAAGGCTTTCAAAACAAGAAAAAGAATTCTGAAAGTGATGAAGAAAAAACAAATGTTGAGATATTTGAGGAACAAGATTCTGAAAAGATTAAAAATGGTCATCCAGTGAAAGTTAAATTATTAACCGCGACTATAGAATAAGAAAACGTTTGTTCCCAAAGAGTCTGTTATTGAAGAAGTGATGGTAAAGAATGACAAACATAACTCAAATAATAAAGAGAAAGCAAAACTTGATGAAGTAACATTTGAAGATTCATTTTCTTATGGATTAAACAATCCAGACTTTATCAAATGAATCCAAAAAATCTTCTCCTGAAGATGTTCAATCCCATAGCAAACAAAGATCATCAAGATCGAGAAACCAAAGAAGGAGAAGAACAAATGCTAAATCTAAAACATCTCAAAATAAAAAGTCAAAACAATCAAACTCAAAGAACAAATCAAACAAATCAGTTTAAACCAGTAATGTTTGTTTGACATGAACAAAATTCCAAAAATCTAATCTAACTCAAAGAACAAATCTAACTATGATCTAAAAACAGGTACAGGTCCTAAGTCTTTCGCTGTCAACAAAAGATTTGTATCTAAAGAGTCAAGAAATGGTGTTAATGAGCAAAAGTCAAAACCCAAAATTCAAAAGAACAAACTTTTCAATCACAAACAATAGATTAACTTTTCAACTCCTAAATCAAAGCAAGGATCAAATGTGGCCTCCACATCTAAAGTTAATCAACAGTTGTTTAAATCACAACAAAGGTACTGTGAAATATGTTATATGTACAATCATAAGATTGAAGAATGTCTTTTAACAGGTATTGTCACATATGTGATATGAAAAATCATTCAACTGCTGATTGTTATTTTAACAAATATTGTACCTATTGTGATGAAATAACTCACAAAACTGAGAATTGCTACTTCAAAAAGAACTCGTCGAGGAATGGATTTGTTAATCCACAGTTAAGGAATGGATATGTCAATCCACAATTTCAAAGAAATCAATGTGTTGGTTATCAAGGATTAACAAAACAACCTTCCTTAGGCTTGAGATCTTTTCGAAGAAATGATTCTGATTATGATGATTCTTATGCTGCAAAACCAAGGTAGTATAATCAAGAAATATTCGTTCCACGATCTGTGAGAATGAATGGTGGGAAGTTTGGTAAACAAAATATTTCTAAAAATATTTTTGTCTCATGGTTTGAACTGTCTTGATGATGATCTTAAAAAACATTACAATGTTTTAAGGACAAAACAAATCAAAGATAATCATAAATTTGTAAGAAACGGAATTGGTAATTTGGTAACAATAAGCCTGATTTAAAAAAGCTTTACTTTAAACAGTTTACCATTGTTGATAAATTTTGCAAGCCCAAGACCATCTAGGCTTTGGTTGATAACTCAACTTAACTCCTTTTAAAATACAGGTACGCCCGAGAAGACCTATTAACACGTGGTATGTTGATAGTGGGTGTAGCCGGCATATGACAGGCAACCATGCCTTGCTTCAAGAATTTAAGTTAAAAGATGGTACTCATGTTGCATTTGGAGGTGATGCAGGTGGTAAAATTACAGGCGAAGGAACAGTGTCTAATGGGATTATCAGCTTTGATAAAATCAACTACTAGTCACAGTTCAACTTTAATCTTTTAAGTGTTTCCCAAATTTGTGAGAAATCTTACTCAGTTCTATTTGATGATACTTTTTGTTATATTTTGAAGCCAGGTTTTCAGATAAGCAAAGAATGGGTAGTTGTTAAAGTTGTCGAGATCGAGATGTATACAAGTTACATATGTCTCAATTAGATCCATCTACAGAAACAACATGCCTAATTGCTCAAGCATCAAATGATGAAAGTCAACATTGGCATAGACGTCTCGGGCATTCCAACTTTAAGAGCATGGACAAGCTTGTTGCAGGAAATCATGTAGTTGGTCTTCCAACAAAGATGTTTGCTACATCAGATTTATGCTCAGCATGTTTAAAAGGAAAGCAGCATAGAGCATCTTATAAGCCCAAGCAGATAAACTCAAATTCCAAACCTCTCCCGATGTTACATATGGAACTTTCGGACCGAAAACTATGCAGAGTATTGGAAAGAAATCATATTGTTTAGTTATCATTGATGACTTTACAAGATTTTCATAGGTTTTCTTTTTGCATGCTAAATCTGAAACAGCTGAATTGTTAAAAGAATTCATCATTAAAATAGAAAATCAATTAGAACAAAAGGTGAAAATAATCAGAAGTGTTAATGGAATTGAATTTAAAAATGCTAATATTGACAAGTTTTATGCAGAAAAAGGAATTGCTCATTAGTTTACTGCTCCTAGAACTCCACAACAAAATGGAGTTACTAAAAGGAAAAACAGAACTTTGATTGAGGCAGCACGTTCCATGTTTGTAGATCCAAAATTCCAATCACTTTCTGGGATGAAGCAATATCCACTGCATGTTTTGTGCAAATCGTACATTGCTTGTCAAAGATAAACAGAAAACTCCTTATGAGTTGATGTTTGGCAGGAAACCTAATATAGATTTTCTTAAATCTTTTGGTTGTCCAGTTTTGATTTTAAACTCAAGTGACTAGCTAGGAAAATTTGATGCAAAATCTGATGAAGGATTTGTCGTTGGATATTCATCGGTTTTAAAAGCTTTTAGAGTTTATAATTCTAGGTCAAAAGTTATCCTTGAAACATTCAACGTTAAATTTCTTGAAAATTCTTTTCAATCAGTTGCAAATGGTCCAGCTTGGTTATTTGATTTAGATTCTTTGTCAAACTCTTTTCACTCTAACTTGTTTGAATTTTTAGGTGAGAAGAAAAATCAAGAAGGAGATCTCAGTTCTTTCAGCGATGATTCTGATTCTGATGATATGGATGACTCAAGCCCAGATTATCCATTTTTCTCTTTTGTTAAAGATCCTATATTTCAGTCTGAATCAAATGATCAACATCAACAAGATCAATAACATCCTGTTTCAGGAAAATCAAATGCTTCACAACCTATTCCTAATGATGGTCCTGAAATTATTCAACCTGAGTCCGGAACGTCATCAGTTTCTGGTGATGTAGTTGGTACTGATAATCTTGATTATTTTATCAACTCACCGACTCAAGTTCCTAATTTCAATCCACATTCTTCGAACTTATTGCATCAGCTTTCCTGCTAGAACCAATCTAATCTGAATGTTCATGTTCAAGGGAATGAGATTCCAACATCTCGTATTCACAAGAACCATCCAACATCTCAGATTATCGGTCCATTGAATGTGAGAACAACGAGAAGTCAATCAGAACAAGCAAATCTTTGCTTATACTCGTATTTTGTTTCTCAAATTGTTCCTTCAAACATCACCGAAGCATTAAAGGACAATAGTTGGATTGAGGCAATGCAATAAGAATTATTGCAATTCCGTAAACAGGAAGTGTGGAAGATTATGGATTTACCTAAAGGAGAAAATGCCATAGGCACAAAATGGTTGTTTAGAAACAAAACAGACGATCATGGAATTGTTGTGCGCAACAAAGCGAGACTCGTTGCACAAGGTTACACCTAGTGGCAAGACTTGAATCAATTCATGTCTTCCTGGCTTATGCATTATTCAGGAAATTCAAGGTGTATCAGATGGACGTTAAAGGTGCTTTCTTATATGGACCAATCACCGATGAAGTGTATCTCAAGCAACCTCCAGGTTTTGAAGATTCAGAATATCCTTATCGTGTGTACAAGACTTAAAATAAATGAGTCTAAATATTTTGTCAAGTTAAATGAAGCTTTAAAAGAGAATAAGCATTTAAAAATAAATCTTTTAGAAAAAAACATTGAAAAAAATGCTTTAACTAAACATGAAGCACTTGCTAAATTTGAAACAAGCAAATTAAAAACTAAACTTGAAAGGTGGACAATTTCTGGGATGAAACATGAAGAGCTTTGCAAGAAACAATGGGGGGCTAGAATTAAGACTGTTTTGGGAAGAGAAGAAACCATTCATGTTTATCCTCCTCCAAGCACTTACTGTTATTCTCCTATTCCTATACCTCATCCAACTAATGAATTAATTCAATAAGATACTAACAGTTTGTATGCAGGTTTAAAAGGAGTGAATCATAAGGAGATTCGGGAGGAATATGATTATGGTGCAAGTAGTGGTCTGGGCAGCTCTAGTCTTAACATTTCAGATTCCAAAAAGTCTACAATAGACAATAGTTTAAGTAGATTTGTTTCCCAAATATCTATTACAGACAGTAGAATGTGTAGTTCTAGTTCTAGCCCAGCTTGTTCATCTTCAGATGTCTATAAATCAAATCATGATGATTCAAATGCTCGTGTTAAAAGAAATGATGGTTGTTCAAGCAAAACATCAGATAGACATACTAACTCATTTTGTTTCGAAAAGTTTCCTTCTCATCCTATCCCATCTTTTACACCAATTCGGCTAAATCTAAAGAAACAGAGACAACTTTCTCAAAAATTAGAAACATTAATGTACATGAATCAGAATCGGCTAAAATTAAGGTCACAAAAGATATATTAAAAGAATCATATGACTCTTGTAGCAATTCTGATTCACACATGTTTGAATGTGAGGAAGAAATATTATCTGATCAAGCGTCTGTTTCAAAATGTAATAAGAAAGGTTAAAAGTCCCGGTGTTTTAGATGTGGGAAGGATGATCATGTTATTAAAACCTGCACTACGTTTGTTAATAGAAATGTAAATAGTAGGTCCTTAGGAAGTAGATTAAATCATTTTGTAAATAATTTTTTCTGTTAAAAATCTTCTGTTCCGAGACCTAAGTCAGTCAAGACTTGGGTCCCAATTTCCAAATCTTAACAATTTTTGTTTATATGCTAGGAACATTCTAGAAGAGTTATCAATAGCTTCTGGCATCTTGATAGTGGATGTTCAAGGCATATGACCGAGCTGAAGGACCTACTCACATATTATCGTAAAATAAATGGAGGATATGTCGCTTTTGCTGGAGACAAGAAGGGAGGTTATGTTGCTGCATCGAGTTGTTGTTGCCAAGGGCTTTGGGTACAACATTAAATGATGGATTACAAAATCAATTTTCTTTATATACCACTCTTCTGTGATAATGAAGCTGCTATTGGAATTGCCAAAAATCCAATTCATCATACTCGCACCAAGCACATTGAAACAAGAATTCATACCATACCAGACGCTCAGGAAAAGGGTTTTATAGATATTATTCCAATTGACACAACAAATCAAAGAGCAGATCTTTTCACAAAAACATTTGATAAACCTCGTTTTTATTAATTGATCTCCATGTTGGGTTTAATATCATTTTAAAACCCCTTTTCCTAACAAAGTGTGTAAATATTTGTAATTAACCCCGTTTTGTTTCTTTTCTATTTTTTATATATGTATAAACTTTTACTGATATACTTCTGAGTCCCATATGTCTTCACATCTTTGATCTTTTACAAAATTAAAAAAAAAGAAAAAAATTATAAAAATAATAGAAATTTCTATCGCATGGCAGCTAAATAGAAATTTTAGGGGAGAATAAAGATTAAATTCTTAGGTTTTTCAATTTTGTCTTTTTAGGAACTTCAAGAAAAGAAGTTTGAAGGTGGTCAACAGCCTTGTGTTGGGATGTGCATGGTAGGCTCAGCCTGAAAACAAAGTAAACAGTGATCGTGTAGCTTAATTAAAGTTTAAGAACTCGGTGATAAGGATTATCCTTCTGATATTTTAGCCTGCACAAAGTTACAAGACCTGTCAAAAATGGGTTGAGAGTTTCAAATCTCTGCTTTGATTGTTTAAATATCTCCCCATCACCTTGTCTCTGAATTGATGCTTCTCATTAGCTCTTCAGAGATATATCTCGTACTTATCTCCTCTGCTATGTGTGAACATTGACCTGGAGTGATGATCTCCGCTGTTATATGTTAGTATAGACCTGGAGCTCTCATCAGCATGTTCTGATGATTTTCTCTGTTATACGTAAGTATAGACCTGAAGCTCTCATCAGCAAGTTAAGATGTTCATCTCCTCTGTTATACGTAAGTATAGATCTGGAGCTCTCATCATCTGTTCCCAAATAAAGGCACAGTGATTCTTAAATTAAATTAAGATTCATTGTTGTAAACTCCAAAGAAATTCAAGCAGAGTTAATCATATTGCTCAATAAACCAAGATGACAGGATAAGTACTTTGCTGAATGTCAGTAGAAACTAAATCATCTGATTCTCTGAAATTAAACCAAAATATGATAAAGATAGCTGCAGATTACACGTTGAAAAGAATAAGGCATGGGCTTAAAATGACAAACATATCAGCAATCCCGCCAATCCTTGACTCTCTGGATCAACTTCTTGAAAATGAAGTGTCTATATCCTTTTATTCTTAAGTTTTTCATTTACTTCGTACTTTATTTTATTTTATTTTTTTACTTTATTTTAATCTTTCGTTTTTTTATTTTATTTTATTTATTTTTGTTTTTGTTCGTGTCGATATTATGGGATGAAGAATGTTTTTCATTAAAAGGTTTGTAAATTCAAGAATTATTTTTCAAAATTTTAAATTTTTTTGAAGTGTTAGGCTCCAGCGAAACTTAGTTTCGCTGGTTGTTTCGTCAAGCAAATCTATAGATTCGCCGGCAAACTCACTCCTCACTGGGATTCATGACTTCATCTGTGATGCCGAGCGAAACTATAGTTTTGCTAACAGCGAAACTAGGACCTATATTTTGCACCATGTGAAATCAGTTTCAATATCTCATTAGCGAAAGTAAACCCTAAACTCTGCGTGATTTTATACCTACACGTTTCAAAAATTGATTTCCGTTGCGATTGTTTAGTTCTGAGTTCTTAGGTGTGTGTTTCGAGATAGTTCTTTATCATTGATTGTTGTCTTAAACTCTAGACGATAGCTCAAGGTTGATTCGCTGGGTCGGGAACTTCGTAGGTTCGTTCAGCGAAACTACGTGACCATCCAGCAAATCTGAACCAAAATTCAGTGTTCTGGGCGAAACTATCACGTTATACTGACCGCGTGTACTTGACAGGTGAAACTATACATTCGCTCTGGCAACTAATCTTTTTGTATGGGGTTCAGCAAAATTACAACTTTGCTAGTGTAATGAACCACAATTTCATCCACAACGAAACTATAAAATAACTTAGACACATGAGTCTGTGGTGGTGTCATAGCGAATTTATACATTTGTTTGGACGAAACTAAGGTTCAAACCACAGTGAAACTGTAAATTTATGCCTATAGCGTACCTACAGTTTCGCTGACAAGCGAAACTGTTTAATTTTCGGATTTTTCTTATATTTTGTTTAATTTCTTTATTCTTTGTTCTTTTTATGTTGTAACTAACTTACTTTTGTTAAATTTTCAGTAAAGATGGCTAATCTAAAGTTTGATGAGAAGACAAACATTTGTGCACTAATGGATGATAGTAATCCTAAGACCATTGGATTTAGAGATTGCATTTGAAGCAATCTCCTATCAGTTATGCTATCTCTCATATGCCCACGATCTATGATCTTCACCTAAGAGAGTTTTGGAGAATGGCAGAGTATGACCTGGGGACTAATCCATATCGGATTACTACTATAGTTCTTGAGCAAGACCTTGTTATTACTACTGAGACTATAGAAATGGTGTTAAGGCTGGAAGAAGACCGTGGTGATGAAGTGAAAATGTCTGATGCAGAGGTACTTAATGCATTTAGACACACTGGGTATGAAGGACCTTCTTTTGGCTCAAAGAAAGATACCAAGAAGTCTTTCTTATCCACGGAATGGAGATACATCACCCACGTATTTATTATGTGCTTAGATCATAGGAAAGGAGGGTCAGATGGTCTAAACCAGCATTGGGTAAAGGCTATGATTGTATTGTGTCAGGGACAGAAAGCCAATATTGCAAAGTTGATTTTTGATTGCATGATTAAGAATATTATGGCGTTGAAAAAGGATAAGTGGCACCTATATCCTAGGTTTGTACAGATGCTCATTAATGATTTGAAGCCAGATCTGCCTAGACATCGAGAAATTAAAAAGCTAGTGCAATTGAACACTAGGATATTTGTAGATTGCTTACCTGTGAGACATGACTTCAGCGGAAAAATAATGTATCTTTTGAAGAATATGTTCTCTGCTGAAAGATGGAGTTACATAAAAAGGTTGATTGAAAGTGAAAATAAGAATGCTGAAGAGTATAGGGAGAAGCAAGAAGAGGCTATAAAGAAGTGAAAAAGATACGCAAAGGAGAAGGAATATGACTTAGAAGCTGAGATTGATGAGGTTGAGGAGGAGTTGAGAGTTCAAAGGGAGAGGAGAACTAAAGAGAAATCTAATCAAGGAGAACCAACTCACGTTACTAAAAGGAGATCTAAGCATAAGCAGCCAGTTTTTGAAGAAAGAAGGGATCCCAGATCAGAATTAGATCAAGATGTTATTCGAAATCTGAATGCATCTTTGGCCAATGAATTAGGTATGATAAAAAAAAAGCTGGTGAATCAGGAACTAAGTGAAAAGGAGAAAGATAAAGAACTAGAAAGTATAAAGAAAATCATGGTACACCAACAAGATTTAATAAAAAGACTACTCAAGGAAGTAAATGAGCTAAAAGCTAAAGCTAGCCTGCCCGACCAGTTATCTCAAGCAGAAATAGATGATCTTATAGATACATCTAAGTATTCATTTTTGAAAGTGGGAAGTTCGATGGGGATTGGTGGAGAATCAAGAGGAGCTAGAGCTGATGCAGGTGATGCTGATGTTGGCAGTGGTGATGGTGTTGCTAATGTTGGAGTTGAAAAGAGAAGTAATGTGGATGGTGTTATAAGAGATGAGCATAGGGTTGTAGAGGCTGAGTTCATAAATCTGGGGCTGGACATAAAAACTGATTTAACTGGTGCTGAAGTATTTAGAGAAGAAATTGTTAAAGGAAGCAAGAAATGAGCTGAGATGAATCTCATTGATGAAGAAGAGGAGTTTGAGGAATAGTTAGTTGATTATGATTCTGAACCTGAGTTCTATGAAATAGATGAGTTTGAGGAGATGTTGTGGAGCTGAGTAAGGAAGATTGGTTTGTCAAAGAAAAAGAAAAAGAACAACTGACTCCACTGTTCCAAAACATAAGTGGGCCAAGTAGAAAAAAATTAGATAAAAGGATAGTGAGTTGGAAGTACAATCATGAACTAAAAATGTTTATGATTAAAAGAAGAGGAGGAGATATTTCTTACATGCATAAAAGGAAGGCCTTCAAGACCTTGCCTAGATGGGATTTAAGGAGATTGTCAGAAATTCCCCTACTGGAGGCACATTTGAGTGAGAGAGCAATGGTTTTGGAGAAGGAGATAAAGATGGGAATGAATGATAATTTTGAAGCTTTCGGATACATGAAAACAGAAAGAATGAGATCAAAGAAAGATCTGGATTGGGCTGCTGGAAAAGGGAGGATTGTCTTAAAGTTGAAGCAGGCCAAAACAATTCACAGAGTAAAATTGCCCAATCCACTTCCCCCAAGACTTCAAAATTTTGAAAAGTGTTTCTACGATAATAATATAGGGGAAGCTATTATTAAATTGAAAGGTGGTGAAGAGATTAAGTTGTTTGATCCTATTGAAGTGTTTTCATTCTGTGATGAAGATTTAGTGGTGCTTTACGAGAATCATATAAAAGCTGGAGATGGAGCTGAAGCAAGAACTGAAGCCAGTCTCTTCATGAATGTGGCTAACAAGGCTTGAGGTGTGAGGGCTGAGGTCTGGGTGCTTGCTAAGAAAGTATTACAAGCTGACGAATTAAGGATGGATTTGCAGGACCTTACTAGAAAATTTGAAAAGGCCAGTGCAAGGGCAGAAGAAGAAAGTATAGCAGGAGCTAATCAAGAGACGTCAGATAAAGCTACGGAGGAAGCGAGAGATGAACAAGAAGATCAAGAGTGAGGTCCAACCTAGGGGAGAATTGATGATCTATTATAGGTTGGACTTACCATTATTGATAGGAGTATACTGATATGTATGTAATAGGTTAAATGTTAGTTCATTTCCTTGTAATTTTCAATCTTATAGTTTTTTATAACCCAGCGAAACTACGGGCGAAACTATAGTTTCGCCCGGAGTCGGCTGTCCTAGGTCACCAGGCGAAACTGTAGTTCACTGCTGGGTGAATCTAGTTGATGGTCAGACAGTTTCAATAGCTAGCAAAACTGTCAACAAATTTAGCCTAGCTTAGATATTGTAATGTTTTATCTTTATAAGCAAGTTTTGGCAAAACCCTAATACGAAAATATCTGATAAGTTCTTTTATCCTCAGTAGTTTTCATAACTACTGAAGACTAAATTACTTAAAAGTACTGAAGTACTCTATCTGTTGAAAAGAACTGATGTGGTTACAACTACTGATGTAGTTACAACTACTGATGTCAGTATAACAGATAAGTACTGATGACCATTGAAACGTTTGAAAATCAGACAAAAAGTCTGATAAGTGTTGAGGTCAGAATGAAACAGCTGATGAGCTAAGAATTGATGACAACAGCTGATGAGAAACTTTTCTCTTCAGTTGTTTCTACAACTGCTGTTTCACTTCATACAACTGAAGCCAAAACCATGTCTTCAGTAGTTGTAAAACTACTGATGACTAACACCAAATCTTCAGTTGTTTACAACACCTGAAGCCAAAACCATGTCTTCAGTAGTTTCACAACTACTGATGACTAATACCAAGTCTTCAGTTGTTACAACTTCTGAAAGTTAATACCAGGTCTTCAGTTGTTTTCAAACAACTGATGACAGCACCAACACTTTCAGTCGTTTTTATATCAGCCTTTTCTTACCCTATAAATACCTAAACCTACTTTCAAACGTTTCATTAGCCGTTTTATGTCCTTCACTCTCTCAACAATGGCGACCATGAAACTCAAACCCAGACACAACTGTGTTGCCTACCTCTCGAAATCGGCCTTTTGGAACAAATTTGATAATGCCATCGATCTTATGGTTGATTCCCAGTACCGAACCGCTTTTCTTCTGAATCCTACCATATACCCCGATTCCCTAAGCCAATTCTGGACCAACGTCTCTGTGTAAACTGGTGAGAATGATAGCCAAATCACTCTCCAGTCGTTGGTTAACCAGAAACAGGTGGTCATCACTCCAGACATCATTCGACAAACCCTAAATCTACATGATGCCACCTGTGTCACAGAATACCCGAAAGGCACAACTGATATGTCTTTCATCAATAACGGGTATGAAGGAGACTTAAGTGCTACCACCATTCTGAAGAAGCACTTCCATGATGCTGAACGTCTTATATTCCACATGGTGAATGTCTGCCTTGCATCAAAAACCTCCTCATGGGATCAGATGTCCTCCCGATGGCAACAGGTATTATACTCTATCTTTGAATGACAAAATCTAAATTTTTCTGAGATAGTTTTCATGGAACTAAAGGATCTGGCTTTGAAACCTGTGGCAAACAGATGGATATTATATCCCAGGTTTCTCATGGCCATAATTTTAAATCAGCAAAAATCAGACGGCCTTGTTGGCCTTGGAGTCCCTGCTCCGGCTGTATTGCCTGAAGTATACTCCAGGCACAACTCTGACCCTACACTGAAAGCGGCTGCCCGGCTGCTAAAACCCAAGCAGCGGGAACCCACAGCCTCCACGTCCAGATCCAAAGTCCCCACCAAACCCAACACCAAAAAGCCCAAAAAGGCTACTCAGGGAGATGAGTCCCCTGAGGATGCCCCTGTACCACCAATACAGGAAACACTTACTGGTTCTAACCCCCCAGTAGTGTCAAGGACTCCACCAGCCCTAGCCGCTCAGGCATCCTCTCAACAGGATCCTGATGCAACCATAATTGGGGATACCACAATGCTGGAACCTATCTCAATTGAGAAGGTTACCATTGAAGAGCACCAGTCACCCCGGGTGGAATCTGCTTCAAACCTATCTCCAAATACAACCGCCCCTCAAAGCCCAACCATTATAGTTGCACAAGTGCTGAGTCAGCTGCATTCCTCTCCTCCTCCCCAGAAACCAATTACAATGGGGAGAACCTCAACAGCTGAGGAAGAGGACCAAAATGCTGCTGATAACCCACAGCACAGGGGTTATAATGTTCAATCTCCCCGTGTAGAGGAGGAGGTTAGAACATCTGGTGAGGCTGCACTTCTACTGATTCAGCAAATGAACAGGATGTAGTTGGTAACACCTCTAAGACCTCACCAGAGGCAACTGCCGATGAAGGACTCAGTCCTGAGGCAGGAAGTCCCCAGAACCAAGAACAAGGGGCACATGCTACAACTGATCTACACTCAGGGCATGTACATCCTGATTCAATCAGGAGGTCAGGTGATTCAGCAAAGACTGATGATGACCTGGGCTTTTTCTTCGATGTCTTAGCCCATAATACAATCCTTGAGGCTGAGGTGAGCAGACTCAAAGAACTGCTTGCCAAAATGTCACAGGATCAAAGTCCATCTGCCCCAATAAACCCACAGATGGCACCTTCATCTGAAGGTTCACCAAACACTCAGCCACTACACTCAACTGAGCCACCAGCCACTGCTTTTGGCACCACCTCTCAGGGACAGAACCCCTCTGAGCAGATGGTTGCTACCTTTCAACATTCCTTACCTCTCATCACTCCCATCATCAATGAGATTGTGCATAAAGCCATTGATGAGAGGATCTCCTCAAATCTACAAACACTTGTTGATGATGCTGTGCAAAAGAAGCTTTCTGCCATTCAAACCCCTGAACCCAATGCACCCAAAAAGGGGGAGTCTAAGGCAGTGAAAGAAAGAAAGAGAAAGAGAGTGGAAGATGAGAAACAACAAGAGAAAGAAAAGGAGTTAGAAAAGGAAAAACAGCTGATCACATACAAGAGAAAGAAAAGTGCTGAAACTCAAAAGCCTGATGAAGAGAAATCATTGGAAGATCTGGTTAAAAAAGCTGATAAAGCTCACAGCAGATCAATGGACAGAATAATAGACCAACTTTTCAGACAGGGCTTTGATACAGCTACATTAGACACTGAGATCAGAAGGCTGGAGATTAAAGAGATACAAGAGAGATGGGCCAGTTACAGTGTGATGGAAAGGGAGAGGTCGGAGATAATGATCAGGTTTATTGCAAAATACTTGGGAAGATCATTAATTGAGATTAAATCATGGACCAGAGACAGTATTCTGGCAATAACCACCAGAATCTGTGCTTCTGAAGCATTCAATAAGGGGTTGATTATCGAAGCCTTAGATGAAGCAGGTGCTGGGAAGAGAACTGATATGGCCAAGCTTTCCAAAGCCAAACTTACCACAAAAATGCTAGATCAGCCTTCCCAAACTCCCACTCAAAAACAACCAACCCCACAACTCTCCAAACCAATCCCTAAACCTAAACTTAAACCAACTCAACCCACAAAACCAACTCCCTTAGCCCAAAAATCACCTCAAACCACATCCAATGATGCACCCAGAAGGAGGAGAAGGGTGTTGAGGATGGAAGAAGAAGAAGAAGAAGATGATGAAGAAGACAGTCTGCCAATCTCTGCTGTTCTAAAAATACCTGAGCCCAGAAGTCAACAAATGATCACACCAGACTTTCAGAGGCAAATGGTGAAAGTTAAGATTGAAGAAGAAGAACAGCAGAAATAGCACGATGAGCAACTTTTGAAGATGGTTGACAAAGAGTCTCCTCAGTCATCATCTATACAAGCCATGAAGAAACACGCTCAAAGGCTGTATGCTCTCAGGCATACCTTTCAATATCAAAAGGAGAGAGTAAGGATTTGGCCAGACCCCAGGGTTAGTTCTAGAATTCATAAGAAATCCATACCAAGTAGATACAATGGCCAAGTGAGGAAGACCATAGATGCTGTTATTATGTAGGCCATTGTAGTCTCACCCTGGGAGATACTTGAAGACTTCAAGAGAGCCTACAAGTCAAAGATGACCCCTCAAACTCTAATGGAGAACAAATGGTCAAGAAGGGGTTGTTATACAAGAGGCTTGAAGAGATCAAGAAAAATGAACTCCAGTTGTTATTAGAAGGGACTCACCCAGATGAATTTGCTTACAGAGAGATAACAACTGTTGAGTTGAAAAATGGAAAGACAGTAAAGTACCTATCAGAGTACTATGGCCCAGAGTTCTTCTTCGAAGGAGAAGCAGAAGAACTCACTAAGGAGGAACAAGTTGTTCTCCTGGAGGCCTATGTCAGAGAGTCTTATAGACTCATCAATGGGAAGTAGGTTTCATGGTTGGGATAACAGCTCTGTGTCCAGTTCCCTAAGACAGAGTTCCCTTCCATCCTTTGACATTCACATCTACTGAAACCTGTTCCCTGGCCTGTGCTTATCTGATATCTCTGAAGCTGATCAAGAGAGTATTTCTGCCAAGAATAAGTGGGACCTCAATAAGCTTAAAGGTTTTGGCTGCATTGGTTCAGGGGGAGTTTGTTGGATCAAAAGAACCAATGAGCCTGATCAGAAAAACCTTTAAGTCCCACAGACATTACAACAACTGAAGTAGTCTGCAACAGCTGAAGACATCAACTGATAACAAGGTCTGAAGACAAAGTCTGAAGTGAAAGAGCTGAAGACAAAGTCTGAAGTGAAAAAGCTGAAGACAAAGTCTGAAGCCAAAGAACTGAAGACAAAGTCTGAAGACAAAAGCTGAAGACAAAGACTGAAGACCAAGTTTCAGATGTTGTCACAACAGCTGAAGAAGACCTCTTCAGTAGTTGTGATGGTTTCCTTTCAGTAGTTTTATGTTTCTTGTAATCAGTACTTGTAGTTTCAGTAGTTTTAGTTTCATCTTGTACTTAGCATACTCTGAGATGTTCTCAGTTGTTGTGAACATTCTCAGTAGTTTGCTTACTTTCAGTTGTTTGTAATAATTCTGTTAGATGTCACTATCAAGTGACATCAGCAGACGTCACATTCCTTTATATAAGGAATGTTGACCTAATTGTAAGGTGCGTAGCTTAGCGGCGGATATACCGAAGCTTAGCGGCCGCCATACCGAAGCATTTGTGCATGAATGATATTATCCATTTTGCAGAAAACCCTCTTTCTCTATAACCGTGTACTGTTCCATTGAATATCTATTGTGTTCTTGCTATATTTGTCTAATTCTTGTTCTAATTCCGCTGCGATTCAACTCTAATTGATCAAACTTAGATCACTGATCCTGTCAAAGAAAATATGCATGATAGAAAGGTGTGGGCGTCCTTACCACCTTTTTGAAACCCATAATGGGTAAGTTTGACCTTTGCACACCTTTAACCCTTCCACTTAAGGAATAACTATCTTTTCTCTTTTTACTTTTCTTTTCTTTAAATTTTCCAGGTGTTACAAGTCCACCCCCCTTATATGGGTTTCCTCCTCAAAACCTGTCGTTCCTCAAACAGCCATGGGTAATGCTGTCTCATCTCTTCCTCAGTCTCTCACATAGATTCGAACCCCTTTTTATGTCTCCATTATAACCGCTTTATTCTATAGCCTCTTCTCTTTTCTGTCAATGATGGCCACTGGTTGCTGTCATAATTGAGCCGTTCATCCACCTCAATGTCTTCTAGTGGCACAATCATATCTTTATCGGCTGATCACTTTCTTAGATAAGATACATGGAATGTCAGATGAATTTCATTTAACTCATCGGGTAGCTGCAACCTATAGGCCACCTCTCCTACTCGAGCAATGATTCGGAGAGGCCCTATATACCTTTGGCTCAGCTTACCCCGCTTTCTAAACCGGATGATCCCCTTCCAAGGTGAAACCTTCAACATAACTTTATCACCCACCTTGAATTCAATCGTTCTACACCTCTTGTCAGCATCCGATTCATGACCAAAGCAAACTATCTTTGCCGCCTTCATAAAGGCCTTGATCTTCTCCAACTTTTCGGTCGTAGCCTCGGTCACCTTGATGCTCCCTAACTCCTTTTGCCCAATGTCACCCAAACATACGGGTGTTCTACCCTTCCTACCATATAGCATCTCATATGGAGGCATAGCAATGCTGGCATGATAACTGTTTTTGTATGAGAATTTAGCTAACGGTAAGTGTTCATCCCAACTTCCTCCAAAATCAATGACGCATGCTCGGAGCATATCCTCAGGCATCTGAATGGTTCTTTCTGACTGACCTTCTGTCTGAGGATTATAACCCGTACTGATATGCAACCTCGTCCCCATCGAATCACAGAATCTCTTCTGAAACTTAGATGTAAACTGAGTGTCACGGTCAGACACTATAGATACCTCTACACCATGAGGAGTCACAATCTATTTGATGAACAGATCCGCCAACCTCAGATGAATACGTCTCGAGGATCGGTAGAAACTGAGCACTGTTCATCAAACGGTCAACTATCACCCATATGACGTCGTACCCCCTTTACGCGGTAACTTCGTAATGAAATCCATGGTGATGTGCTCCCATTTCAACTTGGGTATATCCAAGGGTTGGATCTCCCTGTATGGTTTCTAATGCTCTGCCTTCACTTGTAAACAGGTCAGGCACTTACTCACGTACTCTACCACATCATGCTTTATCTCTGGCCACCAATAATCCTTCTGCAGGTCATGGATACATCTTTGTAGCACCAGGATGTATGGAATACCGTGTCTTGTGAGCTTCATCCATGATCTTTCCCCTCAGATCCCCATAACGAGGAATCCATATTCACCCGGATCGAGTTCTAACACCAAGGGTGTTCTCCCCTAAATCCTCTACCTGCCCCTTCATCCGTTTAGAGTTGATTCTATCGTCCCTCAGCGCCTCGTCTTGGAACTTTCTAATTTGACCCATAACATCCGGCGTCACAACCAGCTGGCAAGCCTTCACCCGTACCGGTTCAGGTCTTTCTTTTCGACCGAGGGCATCAGCCACCACGTTCGCCTTGCCCGGATGACAGTGGATTTCGCAATCATAATCTTTGATCAACTCTAACCACCTTCTTTACCTCATGTTAAGATCCTTTTGCTCGAAGAAGTACTTCAAGCTTTTATGGTCAGTGAAGATGGTGCACTTCATCCCGTATAGGTAGTGCCTCTATATTTTCAATGCGAAGACCACTACCGCCAACTCTAGGTTATGCGTAGGGTAATCAACCTCATGGATCTTCAGCCGCCGAGACGCATAGGCTATAACCTTCCCTCCTTGCATCAACACACAACCTAAACCCAAATACGAGGCATCGGAGTATACAACCCAGTCGTCACTTCCTTCGGGCAATGTCAAGACCAGGGCTTGGGTTAACCTCGTCTTCAACTCTTGAAACACAGTCTCTTGCTCGGGACCCCATTTAAACTTCACATCCTTACGGGTCAACTTCGTCAACGGTGAAGCTATCTTGTAGAAGCCTTGGATAAATCTCCGGTAGTAGCCCACCAAACCCTAGAAATTACGAATTTCAGATGGCGTCTTTGGGGATTCCCATTGCATTACATCTTCGACCTTTGCAAGGTCCACCATTATTCCTCTGGGGTTAATCACGTGGCCAAGAAATTGAACTTCTCATAGCCAAAACGCACACTTAGAGAACTTTGCATACAACTTCTCTTTTCTAAGTGTCTCTAGTACTTCTCTGAGATGACAAGCATGCTCTTCCTCATTCTTAGAATATATTAGAATATCATCAATGAATACGATCACAGACCTGTCTAGCATCGGTCGGCACACCCGATTCATAAGATCCATAAAGGCAGTCGGCGCATTGGTTAAGCCAAAAGACATCACGAGAAACTCGTAGTGTCCATAACGCATGCGAAAGGCTGTCTTAGGGATATCCTGCTCCTTCACCTTTAGTTGATGATACCCCGATCGAAGGTCTATCCTGGAGAACTAACTGGCACCTTGGAGCTGATCAAACAAGTCGTCAATCCTTGGTAACGGATACCGGTTCTTCACATTCAACTTGTTTAGCTTGCGGTAGTCGATGCACATCCTCATACTACCGTCCTTCTACTTCACGAATAGGACCGGGAGCACCCTAGGGAGAGATACTTGGCTGAATAAAGCCTTTATCCAAGAGATCTTGTAGTTGCGTCATCAGCTCCCTGAGTTCAAATGGAGCCAACCGGTATGGTGCCTTGGCGACGGGTTACGCTCCTGGTATCAACTCAATCCGAAACTCAATCACTCTATCAGGTGGCACCCTAGGTAGGTCTTCGGGATACACATCTGGGAAATTGTATACTACCGGTACGCCTGACAACTGAGGCACGGTAGCATCCACATCCTTCACATAAGCCAGGAAGCACCACAGCCTCATCTCATCAACTTCTCTGCCGTGATCATCAAGATAACTCTCTGTAAGGCCCTGTTCCCAGAGACCTCACCGTTGGACAATCACAACATTTTTCATATAAGATAAATACATTTCATAAAAACATCACAGTGGATTAAGTTATCAAAAACTATTCATGCATTAATATTTGATGTTGCTAAATAATACATCATTGTATTTTAACAGATACAAAAGAATCATTTAATTGTTTTACAAAACAACAAAATGATCATGCACGAATGGATGCCAGTCTTTGCCCTCTAAGTAGTGTCACCCGAGTGCCATCCTCAGCAACATCCTTACCTTCCAACTGATATGCATATAAAAAGTCAACGTTGTTGAGTGAGTTCTAGTTTAATAATATAGAAAAATACACTATGTAAACTTCATTTGGTGATCATTCATCAATATACATAATCAATCATAAAGTGATTCATTATCTTTCTTTCTTTCATTATCTTTCTCTTTCATTAACTACGATTGCACAAAGCAAGAGCCTACATTGTTGGTTGGCAACAGATGTCGAACCCCTGTCGGCAAACGTTTATCATGGTAGCTAACCCATCAACAGTTGATCCACACAGCTAGGCACAAAGCCTGCTCTTGAACTTGTATCCCATTCATTCATTGGTCAATCCCCAGGATTGACCCTAGATGTGCATCCTCAAGGGCTATACAGCCACACATCAGTTGAGCTAACGACAACAAGGTCGTGCACCTCCATTCATTTTTCTTGCAAGGCTTTTCAATCATCGTAAGTGCCCGGGGTAACATTCATTAAGTTTCATTGTTCCTCGTTTATTCTTTCGTGTCCACTTGTTATGGATAATACTTATTAAGATGCACATTACATAATCACATAACATGAAAATATTATAGACATAGAAAAAAAGCAGCACATAAGAAAGAACCAATCATAATAATCCTCAAACAAGCATAATCATTCCTCATACAAAAGTTCTCCATACTTAAATTCTATTCACAAAATATCCAGAAAATCCCAAGTCTTTAGACAAATGCGGATGAACTTAGATAAATGCGAATAAGTACAACAAATGCGGATGAACATTCTCAAGAAATTTTTTAAGTGTCAGGAAATACGCATGAAACGAATGCGGATGACTAAACCAATACACATGGATACTGTAGCAAATGAGCATGGGCAAAACAAATGCGGATGAACACTTAGCAAATGCGCCTGAGCAAAATGAATGTGGATGAACACTTAGCAAATACGCCTGAGAAAAACAAATGCGAATGAACACTTAGCAAATGCGCCTGAGCAAAACAAATGCGGATGAACACATAGCAAATACGCATGAAGACTTAGCAAATATGCATGAAGACATAACAAATACGCATGAAGACATAACAATTGCACATGAAGACATAGACCAAGCAAGCACCACACCTGCGTGTCATAAACTTCTCGGTCGTGATCATCGAGATTACTCATAGTGTAATGCACTCCTTGTGTCCATGTATCGTAACCAAACTGCCATTAGGCGCAGTTAGACAAATCGTCTTCTTTCAACACACGATGCTCCCTTCGTAGGCCGCCAATCAATCCATTCCTAACACCACATCAAAACCTCCTAGGGCCATCACGTACAATCTAGCAGGAAACTTATGACCGTCCAACTCTACGAGGCAATCGTCTATCACATCAGTCACTTTGGTAGACTTTCCTATCACTATCTCTACATAGAAGGGCACATATATCTTCTTATTCTTACCATGCATTTCAAGACAAAAGGTAGCAGATACAAAACTTCTACTAGCACCCGAATCAAAGAGCACAGAAGCATATAGTTGGTTTACCAGAAACATACCTGAAACTACTTCAGGGTCCACTCTGGCTTCTTCACAGGTCATGTCAAATGCCCTTGCCTTGGCTTTAGTGTTCTCACTCCTCCCTTTTTCGCCCATAGTCTGAGTCCCTGAGCTCCCTGCTCCACCCTTCTTGAAATCTCGGCCCGAGTGGCCTACCTTCCCACACCCATAACATCATGGTACCCCGCACTCTCTAGCATAATGGCCTTTGCCTCCATATTTAAAACACCTGTTCGTCCCCACTCTAAATTCACCCAAGTGAACCTTCCCACATTTCTTACCGTTCCTCTTGTTACCCCCTTTACTCGATCCTAGGCGGTGATCGTCAATCCTCATCTTCTTTTCCCCGATCCCATAATGGTCACCCTTGAATCACTTCCCATTACCATTCTTGTTCCAACTCTTTTCAACCTTCCTTTGAATTGGCACCGGATCCCTCACATTATACAACCTTTCGGCCAAATCTATTGCAGCCCTGAAAGTGCTCAGTCTAGCAGGTATCATGCTCCTCCTGATATCCACGGGCAGACCCTGCATGTATCTCTTGATCTTCTTGGACTCTGGGGTCACTAGATCCAGCACGAGTCTTGCAATCCCATTGAACTTGGAGGTATACTCTTGATGAGTCATGTTTCCAGCCTCCAAGTGCAAGAACTCCGTCTCAATTATGTCCAACTCCCGATGTGGACAATACTTCTCCAGTACCAGTTCCTTCAAATCCGACCACCTCATCCTTGCAACAGACCGTTTCCCCTCGGCTTGGACAATGTTGTCCCACCAACATAATGCCGAGTCAACAAAAGAATGGGATGCAAACTTCACCTTTTGATCCTCCCTGCACTCACTAATGTCTAGAACTGCCTCCATCTCTTGAACCCATCGATGAGCAGCAGTAGCATTGCCATTACCATCAAAGGTCGAGGGTTTGCACCTCTGAAACTCCCCATAGGTGCACCCTTTAGCGGTCTCCTTCTCCTCCTTGCTATCATCATTAAGGATTACCAACTTGGGACTAGATGGCTCTTTATCAGCTTTCTCCTTCTCCTCTGTATCTTTGGTCTTTTCACCATCCCTTACTGCCCTCAATACCTTGGTCAACACTGAAGGTAACACGTTCTGCATGACGTTGTAGACTTCGTCAGTAATAGCATCCTTTACCGTAGACTTGAGGGTGGATGATCCTTCACCCTTTTGGTGGCTATGAATATACATGTCCTCATGAACTGTCTCGGGAGCCTTAGCTTTGCTTTGGGTGATAGGTGGCCTAGTACTACGCCCTCCACGAGCATCGCCTCGAGTTGCCTTCCTAGGTTTCCTACCCACCATAAAATCTAGCTCCTATAAGATTCAAGCACTAACAAGGTCATTCAAGGTAATAGCTCAGATTATGTCAAGTATAGTAAGTCCTTAATTATAGTGGCCAGTTGTGATTAGCCACTTACTTTACTCTTCATCCCCCAAGCATTCCCTATCCAGACCATATCAGTGTCCAAATGTACTAAGAACATAAATCAAATAGCACACGCATGTAATAGCGGTTACTTATGAAAGATTACCTGATGGCACGTAGCTACTTGGGTTGGCATCCCTCCATTCAGTCCCATTCTCAGTTTAAGTTTAGGTTTTGAAATTATCTACCTATTTCTCTTAAACTTTGGCTTTGATACCAACTTGTAAGGCACTGTTCCCGGAGACCTCAAAGTTGGACAATCACAACATTTTTCATATAAGATAAATACATTTCATAAAAACATCGCAGCGGATTAAGTTATCAAAAACCATTCATGCATTAATATTTGATGTTGCTAAATAATACATCATTGTATTTTAATAGTTACAAAAGAATCATTCAATTGTTTTCCAAAACAACAAAATGATCATGCACGAATGGATGCCAGTCTTTGCCCGCCAAGTAGCCTCACCCAGGTGCCATCCTCAGCAACATCCTTACCTGCCAACTGATATGCATATAAAAAGTCAACGTTGTTGAGTGAGTTCTAGTTTAATAATATAGAAAAATACACTTTGTAAACTTCATTTGGTGATCATTCATCAATATACATAATCAATCATAAAGCGATTCATTATCTTTCTTTCTTTCATTATCTTTCTCTTTTATTAAAAAGGATTGCACAATGCAAGAGCCTACATTGTTGGTTGGCAATAGAAGCCGAACCCCTATTGGCAAACGTTTATCATGGTAGATAACCCATCGACAGTTGATCCATACTGCTAGGCATGAAGCCTGCTCATGAACTAGGATTCCATTCATTCATTGGTCAATCCCTAGGATTGACCCCAGATGTGCATCTTCATGGGCTATACTGCCGCACATCAGTTGAGCTAACGACAATAAGGTCGTGCACCTCCATTCATTTTGTTTGCAAGGCTTTTCATTCATCATAAGGGCCAGGGGTAACATTCATTAAGTTTCATTGTTCCTCTTTTATTCTTTCGTGTCCACTTGTTATGGATAATACTTATTAAGATGCATATTACATAATCACATAACATGAAAATATTATAGACATAGAAAAAAGGAGCACATAAGAAAGAACCAAGCATAATAATCCTCAAACAAGCATAATCTTTCCTCATACAGAAGTTCTCCGTACTTAAATTCTATTCCCAAAATTTCCAGAAAATCCTAAGTCTTTAGACAAATGCAGATGAACATAGACAAATGCGAATGAGTACAACAAATGCGGATGAACATTCTCATGAAATTTTCTAAGTTTCAGGAAATGCGCATGAAACAAATGCGGATGACTAAAGCAATACACATGGATACTGTAGCAAATGCGCATGGGCAAAACAAATGCGGATGAACACTTAGCAAATGCGCATGAGCAAAACAAATGCGGATGAACACTTAGCAAATGCGCCTGACAAAACAAATGCGGAGGAACACTTAGCAAATGCGCTTGAGCAAAACAAATGCGGATGAACACTTAGAAAATTTGCCTGAGCAAAACAAATATGGATGGACACTTAGCAAATGCGCATGAAGACTTAGCAAATGCGCATGAAGACATAACAAATACGCATGAAGACATAACAAATGCGCATGAAGACATAACAAATGCGCATGAACTAAAGACTAACTATTAGATGCGGATGATCATAAAAACTAACCTGAAATGCAACTTATGCCATTACCAGAACCCAATCATCATTCTAACATGAACACAACTTAGATCTAACAATTTAACACTTAGAACATCACAAACTTAAATCGATCAACAAGGGAATCACACAACATAACCATATCATCAACATCGTTCGCACCATACATGAAAATCATAACTTGTTTCGAAAAAATCAGTCAAACATGCAAACCAGCCCCAAATAAGCAGAAAACATTTTAAAGAGGGGATCTAGAACTCACCTCTAATGCTTTCGAGTAAAACTCCACCAAACCCGAGAGTAACCTGGAGTTCAAATGCCTAAACACACCAAAACACAAAATCAAACACAAAAGAACACATAAGAATCGGTCCCAAAGCTGAAAGCTCAGCTGAAACCGAACAAAACACATAAAAACTCACCTTTAAGAGGAATCTTCTTCTTCTTCTCTCTAGAGCCGATGGAAACTCTGTTTTCTAATTTCTAGCAGTTGGTGCAGCATTGTAGTGGGCGGCCATGCCCATTTTAAACATAAAAAAATAATGTTTGTCCTTTTGTACACTTTAGCCCCCTCCACTTTTACAACTCTCCTTTTGTCATTATTCTTTTCTTAATAAGTTTTTGGGTGTTACACTCGCGGTGTAGTGTATTCCTTGTCTCCATGTACAGTAACCAAGCTACCATCAGGCACAGTCAAACGAATCATCTTCTTTCAGCACTCGATATTCGCTTCGTAAGCCGCCAACTAATCCATTCCTAACACCCCATCAAAACCTCCTAGGGCCATCACATACAATCTAGAACTAACCTTATGACCATCCAATTCCATGAATAAGGGTCCCATTCATCATACATTGGTTAATCACAAGGATTAGACCCCAGATGTGCATCCTCATGGGCTGAAACAACCACACATCAGTTGAGCTAACGACAACATGGTCGTGTACCTCCATTCATTATGCTTGCAAGGCTTTTCATTCATCATAGGGGGCCAGGTGTAACACTCATCAAGTTTCACTGTCCTTATTTTATTCTTTTGTGACCAATTATTACAAATAATACATTTAAAATATGCATTACCTTAAAATCACGTATCATGAAATAGCAATAACTATTAATAACAAACAGCCCATAAGAAGATAAATGAAACACTAGGAACATATAACAAGTAAAAACTTACATTAAACATAGGTTTCTAACACTTCAACTCTATTCCCAAAATTTAGATAAAAAAATCTAAAGTGTTCACAATGCATGAATAGTGTATACAACGGATGGCTTAAAAAGAAAGTGTCCACAGCGAATAGCCAAGGTCTATAGCGGATAGCCAAATTCCACAGCGGACAGCCAAAGCCCATAGCGGATGAGTAAAACACTAAGTGTGTTCACAGCGGATGGTTTAAGGGTTCATAGCGGATGAACAATGCCCACAGCGGATAGCCAAAAGTCCACAGCGGACAGGTTAAATATCTAAGTGTTCACAGTGGACATACAATATCCACAGCAGACAGTGCACACAGCGGATGACCAACATCCACATCGGACACTTTGTTTATAACCAAGTGTCCACAGCGAACAGCAAGTCGAGTACCTGTAATGCAACTTATGAAATTTTCCAGTCCCAAACATCATTTTAACATGAACTTAGCATAGATCAATTATGCCACATGCTTAAACTAGACAACAACTACACCCAACATAGCAGAAAGCACCTAAAAAATGCATCAAACATAGAAGGTCGTATTTCATGGAAAAAGACGTAGTTAGTTTATAAAATCTCAGTTGCTACATATATCAGCCCAAACAAGTTGAAAACAAGTAAAAGAGGGGATCTAGAACTCACTTCTAACAGCTTTTGAGTAAGACTTCTTCAAACCCATGAGCAACCTTGAGTTCTTGCACCTAAACACATAGCAGCAAGCAACCAAACATGAAGGAACACATAAAATTGGTCCAGCAACTTGAACACAGCTGAAAACCTAGAAGAAACTCCAGAAAACCTTACTTTCTAGAAGAACTTCTGCTTTCTCTCTCTAAAAACCAGATGGGGTTTTTTTTCTTTTCCAACTCACCAGCCGAAAATATGCATGAAAGAAAGGTGTGGGCGGCCTTACCACCTTTTTGAAACCCATAATGGGTAAGTTTGACCTTTGTACACCTCTAACCCTTCACCTTAAGGAATAACTATCTTTTCTCTTTTTTACTTTTCTTTTCTTTAAATTATTGGGTGTTACAAGTCCACCCCCTTATCTTTTCTTCTCCAACTTTTCGATCATAGCCTCGATCACCTCAATGCTCCCTAACTCCTTTTGCCCAATGTCACCACAACATATGGGCGTTTGACACTTCCTACCGTATAGCATCTCATATGCAGGCATACTAATGCTGGCATGATAACTGTTGTTTGTCGATCTTTGAAAATCTTGAATATGATTTGAAATATGATATAACTTTGCAAACATGTTCAATATTCAGTAACAATCATGAAAAAACAATTAATTTGGCATGACATTAAACACAACAACATTAAATGATATATTTTGACTTCAAAAGTCAACTGAAATTCATGAACAAGTTGTGCTGAGACATAATCAGTGTAAGATGTGAACAAAACAACTCATTGTTATGAATCAAACATAATCCAAACAAATTTGGATCAAAACAACTTGAAAACAACAAGATTTGCAAGATTAAAATTCATCAAATTTGACTCTTAAAAGTCAAACTACTCAAAATTGATAATGGTCAGCTAACAAATACGTAGACTTAATCAATGTGTTCAACATACATGATTCTTCATCTCATATCATACAACTGCCCAGTGAACACAAAATAAAAATTTAATCATTTTAGCATCGTGCATTAGAATCATTCAATTTACTAACATACTCTTCTTATTTGCAAATATGGCAAACTTGTGTTTGTCAGATATCTTGATCTTTATGCATATCTCAACCCAGACACACCAAAGGCTAAGAACTACAAAGATATCATACAAGCTATCAGACAGACTAGGCTTGTACATGTTATTATAGTTAGATCTTAGATTATTGAAGATCATATTGTCCAATTCTAGACTCATGCTCATCTGGAGAAAGAACAAGCCCAACAAGTAGTAGTGTGTACCATCTATGATTAGCAGATCACTATCTCAGAAGAAGTGATCAGAAGAGTATTACAATTGGGTGATGAAGATGTAGAAGGTCTAGTGGAATTCAACATATGTTCAGATAGATAGGCTACATTGGTACCATTGAGAGAAAGTAGATCAAGAAGTCTTATATGTGTGTACAATTCAGATTTCTTGTGCACACATATTAGAAGACAATGACCAATAGGAAGATTGGCTGGGATGCCACTTTAGTAAGGAGTTCTTATGCTATTACTAGTAATATAGCAAGAAGACCTTTCAATTTTGCTGCTCAAGTAATGAATAGGATGATCTACAATCTTACTGAAGCGAGGAACAAATTCCAGATGTATCCAAGATTCCTTCAAATGATCATTAATGATCTATTGCCAAACATCCTAAGAGAAAGTGTTGTATTTAAGCCTGTTCATTTCAATGAACATGTGTTCAACAGTATCAAATAAAGTTTGTACCATGGTGATGAAGTTCCTGTTCCTTCTCATATGATAGATCATGATCTGCATCTGCCTAAAGTGTTTATGAGGATTCCAGGCCAAGGAGAGCCAGACATGTTATTTCAGAACATTATTCACCAAGATCCTATCATTCATCTTGTACCAATCATACATCAACAAGATGCCATTGCACCTGATCCAAAACCAATCATCCAACAAGAACAAGCACAAGAAGAAACCCAAGAACAAGAACAGTTTCACTTTGAGCAACAAATGCCTTCTCCACCATAAAGCTCTCATATATCAGATTAGCAAACTCTTTCATCTCTGTTAAGTGATATAGATGCATCTTTGGCTGAACAAGGTACTCAACGTGAAAAGGTTGGAACATCATCTATGCATGAGCCTGAGTAAGAAGAACAAAGTGCTCATATGGAGCAAGTTGAAGGTGAAGAACAAGTAAGTGATATCCAACTGAAGAAGAAATTGACTACTCCAAAGTGTTTTATATTCACTGGATACAACAGCCTAATAGAGAAATCAAACAATAGAGCCAAAAGATTAAAAGAGAAGCTCAAGAGCAAAGATGAAGAGATAGAGAAACTCACAGCTGATCAAAAGGCTCAGAAGTTGATTGTTCAGTTTTTGGAACAACAAATTGAACAATCAAAGGAAGAAGTGAACGTGAAAGACCAAGATCTAAGTAGTGCAAGACTTGACATTGCTTACTTGACTGAGCTGATAGACTCTAAAGATAATGAGATTGATGAGCTAAAAAAGATAATCTCTACTTAAGATGAAAATACTAAGAGATTGAATAGAGAACTAGAGTATGTAGACAATCATCTAAATAATGAAAAACATTCAAAAGGTCAAGAACAAGCACTAAGTGGAGAATATATTGATCAAGCATTGTCTCCTATTAAAGAAACAAGCATAAGGGAACCTGAACAAGCAATCCTTATCCCTGAGGAGACATATCAATGGATCAGCTATTTGGTGAGGTTAATCAATTTAAGACATCCACTACTCACCCATTCTCAGACAATATTTTCATAGACCAGACACCCAATCATCTCAAACAAGCATCAACCCTATAAACCCATTATCTGAGAAGCAAAAGGTGTTAATCAGACAATTTGCTAAATCTTTGAAAGTGCAACCTGAACCATCCAAATATCAAGCTTCATCGTCATCATCACAACCTCAATTGAAAACATAAGGGAGGACGAGAAAGAAACTGTACCTAACTTCTATGAGGAAGGAATACAAGGTATAAGAACAAGAAGAACCTGAGTCTCCACCTCTTACGCTTTTAAAAGTTAAAGCCAAGCCAGTTCATGAAGATGAACCCAAACAGAAAGAATCTGAGGCTGCTATTTTGGAAGAAGGAAAGATTGATCAATCTCATGACAAACAACAAGAACCAATCATTATCCTCATGGATTCTGATGAAGAAAAAGAAGAAAAGTATGGAGATGAGATTGATAACATTCAAGACTTATTCTCAGATGATCCAGAAACACTTATAGGAATACAATTAGCATCCAGAGGCTTTCCTTACGATACTTTCTTACAACTTAACCTATTTGAGGTTAAAGACTTGCTCAAGGACTGCTAAGATGTAATGAAGAATGAATCGAAGCACACATACATAAGGTATAAAGAGATCAAGGATCAACAAGAGTTTTAAAAGAATCTACCCAAAAGATCCTCAAATTGAAAAGATGACCTACTCCCAGGTAAAAAGTTGGTTGAGTCATACAAGAATGCCATACAGGTCATACACTGGCAGATCTTTATCACAAATGAATGATCTTGCTAAGGAAATATACAAGAACATGCTTACAAGTTCTTTGAAGCCATAAGTCACCAGACCTCATCCAGCAGCTTCATTATCCACTTATTATCAAGCTCCACTTGAGCTTTATCCCATAGAGGAGCCTAGGCAGTTCATTCCTCATAGGCTATGGCCTGAAGAAAATGAATTGAGGGAGATGATCAATGAGAGCACTAATTTTGTGAAACTCTATGATAGAATAACACTCACAGCCATAGCAGATAAAGGAAGATAGTAACATTGAAATATGATAAGATATGGGATGTTGTGCTTATCAAGAGAGTATCTATACTTGTCCAATACTTATCATACATATCATAACTGGGATCACTGACTTATAAAGACAGATTAGACCTGATGTAGCTGAGAATGGTCAATCATACAAATAATCCCAGAGGTGCTGATTTCTTTCATATCATGAGATCATATGTGAATAGACAGCACCATGAGATTAAACTAAAGGCGGATAGAGAAGATAAACTTCATATTGCCAAGCTTAGAAGAGAACAAAAAGCAGCTAGCAAAAAGAAACAATCAAGTGAAGAACAAATAGAGCATCTAGACAGTGAACTGCTAGAGAGAGCTGGATATCCAATGTGACCATCAGATTTGAAGTTGATTATGAAGAAGATTGATGGTAATCAGTACAACCACCCAATCACAAGATGGTATTATGATAAAAACCACTTTAAAGTGGTGTTAGAGAGAAAATTGGATGGAAAAGAGGCTACAGACATCAGATTGTTTGATCCTGTTGAGATCAAACTTCTACATCCATCATATGTATCATTTCTGAAAACAATGTCATTCCCTGCAATCAAAGATGTGCTGTA
Organism: Flaveria sonorensis; assembly: GCA_025506505.1. Lineage (NCBI taxonomy): Eukaryota > Viridiplantae > Streptophyta > Magnoliopsida > Asterales > Asteraceae > Flaveria > Flaveria sonorensis. The sequence continues at coordinate 19,371,170 of CM046437.1, read as the reverse complement.
TAAGGGTGACTGCTGTTATTTTATACACATGCTAAGAATCCTAGGCATAGTGTATGTTAATGCTGGCTTAAAGCAAAGATTAGAAACACATCAACAATCACTAACACATATTGAAGGAATCACAAGCCTAAGGATCTCTGAGAACAATAATGTGGAAGTTCTCAAGGGTGATCATGTTATGAATACTTTGGTTAATAACATTGAAATTCAAAGTCTAGATTAAACCACCCTAGAGCGGATCGTGCAACTTCCAATCACCTTCAAGTAGATGATCCGAAGAGTGTAGTTCATTACTTCACTGAACACATAGTGAACTGCCTCAATGCATTGCAGATTACTTCTTTTCGTGATCAATTGAAGGATGTTGAGAAAGACCAGATCATAGAGAAAGATGTTGAAGAATCTCTCAAAACCACCTTTGAAGTACAGAAGAGTGTAGATGAAGCTGGCCCCTCTCACGCTTAAAGGTTCACTAACAAACAAACAAGCAAAGCAACAATCATACATATCTAACCACTCAAACAATCAAAACATCAATTCATACATAACAGACATAACAAAGAAATCATGTCATCAATCATTCATATCATACATAACAACAAACATAACAACAATCATAAGCAGTAAATGATACAATCATGCAATCATACATGTAATCAACCAATCAATCATTATCAGTGAAATCATGCAATTATTCAAATCAAACATAAACACACACATTATCTGTAGAAGCCTCTTGAAGATTAACATTTACTCTTTATTAGTCTTTGTATAGTTTTGTCATAGTTTAGGGACTTATTTGTAAATATATGTTCCTTATTTTGTTTTCTTTGATAGTATAAATAGCATAGTTTGTTTAAAGTAGGTAGAACTAAAAAGACCTTGAAAAAAGAACCTGAGAATCAGTTAGAATCACTTGTAACTGTTTTCTTACAATTGTACTTTTTATGTTTACTATCAATGAAAAACTATGAATTTTTCTGTTTTGTTTGCATTGAATTGATTACTTGTGTTTGTTTTGATTGAATTGTACCACAATATCATCACAGATCGATCCATTTTGATCCTATCAAATGGTATCAGAGCTGTTGGTTCAGTGATTTGAGTTTGTCAGACTGTCAAACTTTTGAATCACTTGAATCTGTGATTGATAAGGAATTCAATCTAACAATTGTTGATTTCAGTTGTGTTTCATCATCAGAAACATGATTTGAATCACAATTGCATGTTCAATTCGTTAGAAAATTGAGAAATTGATCAAAACATTAGTTGAACTGTTCTTCAATGTTTCAAATTGATTTTTCAATCTAAAGATCGAGTTATGTTGTTGTTTGATGAAATTGAAGATGAAGGAATGTTAATCGATCAAATTACAGTCTAATTGGAAGTTTTCATAGCAATTCAACAAGTTTTGAAGTTTTTCAGCAGATCTGAGTTCGTTTGAATCTGTTGAATTTGGCATATTAGGTCAAAACACTACTGAAAATTGCCTTAGTGTTTGGGCGCTTGACAACTGTTCAGGCGTTTCACAACTGTTAAGGTGTTTTTGGTCTAGGCGTTTTACCACTGTTGGGGTGCATTACAACTGTGTGGACACTTTGAAACTTCCCAGAAACCAAGTAGTTTCAGGCATATTACCACTGTTGAGGCGCATCTGAACTGTTTGGGCGTTTTTGACACCCAGGCGTCTGAAAAATGTTTGGGCGTTTCACAACTGTTCAGACGCATTATAAGTTGGGCGTTTGATATTTCCTCTAAGGCAATCCCTTAGACGTTTCAGTCAAAGTCAAAGGAGTTTCACCACTGTTTGGGGACTTCATCACTGTTTAGGCGCATCAACTCAACACTTAGAAATTTAATAAAAAAAATTCCAATTCATTTCTTTTAATTCAAAAATTAAAAACAACAAAAACAAATTCTTTTCTTAAAAACAAAAATTAAAAATGGTAAAATCAGAAGATTCTGAGAATAGAGTTCCCAAGTTGAAGAACAAAGCAGACTTTAAGAACTGGTACCTTAGATTGAAACATCATCTTAATTCTAATGACACTGACTTGTGAAAGTCAATAGAAAAAAGACCTCATATTCCAATTACTTCAGATGGTCCTGATGGAGGAATTGTGTATACAAAAAAACTCTCCAGAACCATATCCTGAAGATGGGTTACAAGGTGATGATCTAAGAAGTAAAGAATGACATTAAAGCTTATTCTTTGATGTGTAAAGGATTACCACTTGAAGTCTTAACTAGACTTGATGGATATCAAACTGGATATACCATGTATAAAGCTTTGAAGATAATTTGTGAAGGTGGTAAGGAGATTCAAGATCTCAAGAAGCAGAAACTGAAGTGGTAGTTAGAGTTGTTTGAGCATTTATCTGGTCAAACCATAAATCAAATGATGAATAGATTTGTGCAGCTTACAACTGAGATGTCAAATATGGGTATTAAAAATGACTTAAAAGATCTAAATTTCAGACTTCTCAATGCACTTCCATCTTCATGGAAACAAACAGTGACATTGTTGAAGCACACGGAAAAATTTCGTATGGATCTTGATTTGTTGATAGCAAAAATTGAGTCAGTAGAGATTGATGAAAGCTCAAGGAACAATGATAGAGCAGAATCAATGTCCCAATACAAGTATGTTGCATCACCGGCTAGCACTATGGAAAATGCATTTATGGCAAAGAATGAAAGTGCACCAGAAGAAGAGGGTGATCTGTTTATTGGAGCAAGGTTCTTCACAGATTCTTCATATACAAGTGCTCCTGCTTATGCAACACAGCATCAACCTCAGTCTCCTCTTAAAGCTCAAACTTCTAACACTCATACTGAGACTCCATCTTCTAACTCTGCTAAACCTAGCAAAGTAAAAGATGTTATTAACATCCTTTTACAGGTGATGAGTCCAAAGCAGCTTTTACTGCTTTCATGGCTAGTTTTCAAGCATATCAAGGTAGTCATCTAACTCAATTAGATCTTGTTTTGCAGGACTTATTCTAGATGGACCCAGATGACGCGGAAGAAATGGATTTGAACTGGCAAATGGTGATGATTGCTTATAGAACTCAGAAACACTCCTACATCAACAAGAACTACAAGCCTAGTGCTAACAAGACTGTGGGATTTGACAAATCTAAGTCAAGGTGTTTCAATTGCAATACCTATGGTCACTTCTAGTCATATCAAAGCTAGTTCAAGCAATCAAAGAGTTCCACAAAGTATAAGAAGACATTTCAAAAGTCATATCAAAGCTTACCAATGCCTAAACTTAAAGATGACTCAAAAGGTTCTGAAAAACCCAAGAAAGCTTTAGCAGTGAGCATCAAGGATGGATACAACTGGAGTGCATATGCAGAGCAATTTACAGCTGGCTTAACCGCTTATTTATCTCTTATTGCAGAAGTTCAAGGAGAAGATTGGTCAGAAGATAGTGATCCAAAGGCTAAATATGATTCTGAGAATGAAGAAGAAGAATACGATTGGAGAGATAAATCTGATCCTAAAGTGGATTCAGAAGAAGTTGCATTGATGGCAAAGTCAGATCAACCAAAGGTTGAAAATTCATCTTCCAACTCTAAGACTTCTTCACCTAAATTTTTAGAAATACCGGCTGAAGTAAGGGAAAAACTATGCACCAAATCTTGCTTTGAACATGTAGAGTATTATCGAACTTACTCGTACAAAATTTGTGACAAGCGAAAGCAAGAAGAATTAATGCATAATAAACTCAAAAATGACCATAAAATATCTGATGAAAAGATCATTTCTTTGCAAACATCATGGAACAAAACTTTAAAAGAACTAGAAATTGTGTCCAAAACTTGAAGCTAAGAATTTGGAACAGGAGAAAATAGCACATGCTGCTACACAAGTTGATCTAGTAAAAGTCAAAAGTTCCAAAACAATTATGGAACAACTGGTAAGTGAACGAAAGGAAAGTCAAAAAGCAGGCTTAGGTTTTACACACGAACCAATGCCTGAATCTATAACAAATACTTTACCAGAAAACTTCAACACGCATGATCATTCTCCTGAAAATAAAGCTAAACTTAAAGCTTTACAAAACAAAAACAACAAGATTTCTGACAGTGAAGAAGAGAAAATCAATGTTGAAATCTTTGAAGAAAAAGATATAGTAAAGATAAAAAACGGTTACCCAATAAAAGTTAAATCATATGAACCAAGACCGAAAATTAAGAAAATTTTTGTTCCAAACGAATCTGTTTTGGAGGAAGTGATAATTAAGAACAAAGATAAAGTAAAACAAAAGGAAGAAACATCAGAAGATTCAAACTCATATGATCTAAATACTCCAGAGTTTAAATGTCAAAAAGATCAAAAACAGAAAGAAACTAAAAAAGAATCTTCAACTGAAGATGTTAAATCTAAAACGAAACCAAGTTCTTCAAAATCAAGGAATCAAAGAAGAAGAAGAAAAGTGACTAAAGCTAAAACTGATCAAAATAAGAGTCAAGATAATGAAACAAAAACAACAAATCAAACAAATAAATTTAAACCAATTAAATTTGTGTCTGCTGGTATGTTGAACATGAACTCAATGCAAGATGTTAAACAAACTCCTAGGAACCAATCAAACTCTGATCTGAAAACGGGTTCAGATTTGAAGACTTCCACTCTAATTAAACGATTTGTTTCTAAGGATTCTAAGAATGCAGTTCATTTACAAAAGTCAAAACCAAATATACAAAAGAACAAATTGTCAAATCAAAAACAAAAGATTAACTTTTTGACACCTAAATCTAAACAAGGATCAAATGTTGCATCAACATCAAAAGTTAATAAACAGTTGTTCAAAATTCCATAGAGGTACTGTGAAATCTATGACATGTATAATCATAAAACTGCTAAATGCTTTTTCAACAAGTACTCTCATATATGTGATATGAAAAATCACTCAACAGCAGATTGTTATTTTAATAAGTACTGTACCTTCTGTGATGAAAGGACTCACAACATAGAAAATTGTTACTTTAGAAAGACTTCTCCAAGGAAAGTATTTGCTAATGCACAATTTAGCAAAGGTTATGTTAATCCTCAGTTTAAAAGAAATCAAACTGTTGATTTTCAAAGATTAACTAACCAACCTTCATTAGGATTGAAATCTTTCAAAAGAAATGATTCTGTGAGACCAAAACAATTCATTCATGATCAATTCATTCCAAGGTCGGTGAGAATGAACAATAAGAGTTTTGGAAATAAAAATTTTTCAAGAATTGGTCAATTCAATGGTATGAATTTTCTTAAAAATGACAAAAAAAATTATGAATCATAGAATTGGCAATTTCATTAAAAACAAGCCGGATGTGAACAAACTTCATTTTAAACAATTTACTATTGTTGACAAGTTTGGCATGCCCAAGACCATCTCGGCTTGGGTTGATAATTCAACTTAATTGTTCTTGAAATGCAGGTGCACCCAAGAAGACCAATCAATACATGGTATGTTGATAGCGGGTGCAGCCGGCATATGACGGGCAACCATGCCTTACTTCAGGATTTTAAGTTAAAAGATGGTACACACGTTGCCTTCGGTGGTGATGCAGGTGGAAAAATCACAGAAGAGGGAACAGTATCCAATGGGATAATAAGCTTTGATAAAGTCAACTTCTTCTCATAGTTGAACTTTAATCTGTTAAGCGTTTCCTAAATTTGTGATAAATCATATTCTGTACTTTTTGATGATTCTTTTTATTACATTTTGAAGCCAAGTTTTCAGATTAGCAAAGACTGGGTAGTTGTTAAAGCTATTAGGGATCGAGATGTGTATAAGCTGGATATGTCCCAAGTTGATCCATCTACAGAAACAACTTGCCTTATTGCTCAAGCATCAAATGACGAAAGTCAGCTTTGGCATAGACGTCTCAGATATTCAAATTTCAAGAATATGAACAAGCTTGTAGCGGGAAATCATGTCATTTGCCTTCCATCAAAGAAGTTTGCCACTACTGATCACTGCTCAACATGTTTAAAAGGGAAACAGCATAGAGCGTCTTATAAGCCCAAGCAAATAAATTCAAACTCTAAACCTCTTTAAATGTTGCATATGGACCTTTTTGGACCAACAAATGTGAAGAGTATTGGAAGAAAATCTTACTCTTTAGTAATCATTGATGACTTCACAAGATTTTCATGAGTTTATTTTTTGTATGCAAAATCTGAAACGACTGAATTATTAAAAGAATTTATCACAAAAGTTGAAAATCAATTAGATCAAAAAGTAAAAATAATAAGAAGTGATAATGGTACGGAATTAAAAAATGCTAATATTAACATGTCCTGTGCCGAAAAAGGAATTGCTCATCAGTTTAGTGCTCCCAGAACTCCATAACAAAATGGAGTTGCTTAAACGAAGAACAAAACTTTGATTGAGGCTGCACGATCCATGTTAGCAGATGTGAAAATTCCTATCACTTTCTGGGATGAAGCCATATGTACTGCATGTTTCATATAGAACGTACTTTAATTGTGAAAGAGAAACTGAAAGCTCCTTATAAGTTGATGTTTGGCAGGAAACCAAACATAGATTTTCTTAAATCTTTTGGTTGTCCAGTTTTGATTTTAAATTCAAGTGATCATCTAGGAAAATTTGATTCAAAATCTAATGAAGGATTTTTCGTTGGATATTCATCTGTTTCAAAAGCCTATCGAGTATATAACTCTAGGACAAATGTTATACTTGAAACATTTAACGTTAAATTCCTTGAAAATTCTTTTCCATCAGTTTCAAATGGTCCAGCTTGGCTATTTGATTTAGATTCATTATCAAACTCTTTTCAATCTAACTTGTTTGATCAATCTAACTTGCTTGATTCTACAGGTAGGAAGAAACCTCAAGGAGATCCCGGTTCTTTCAGTGATGATTCAGATTCTGATGATATGGATGACTTAAGCCCAGATTATCCATTTTTCTCTTTTGTCAAAGATTCTATAATTCGATTTGAAAATAATGATGATCTCTCTCAACAAGATGAAGATCATTCCATTTCAGAAAATCAATTTGTTTCACAACCTATTCCTAATGATGGTATAGAAATTGTACAACCTGAGTCTGGAACTTCATCCATTTCTGGTGATGTAGTTGACATCGGTAATCTTGATTAATTCATCAACTCACCGACTCAAGTTCCCAATTTCAATCCACATTCTTGAAACTTATTGTAACAACTTTCCGACTTGAACCCGACTAATCTAAACGTTCATGTTCAAGGGAATGTGATTCCAACATCTCGTATTCACAAGAACCATCCAACATCTCAGATTATCGGTCCATTGAATGAGAGAACTACGAGGAGTAAATCTGAACAAGCAAATGTTTATACTCATGTTTTCTTTCTAAAATTGTTCCTAAAAACGTTACCGAAGCGTTAAAGGACAATAGTTGGATTGAAGCTATGCAAGAAAAATTACTTCAATTCTGCAAACAAGAAGTGTGAAATCTTGTGGATTTACCTGAAGGAGAAAATGCCATAGGCACAAGATGGTTGTTCAGAAACAAAACTGATGATAGAGGAATTGTTATTCGAAATAAAGCAAGACTTGTTGCACAAGGATACACTCAAGAAGAAGGTATAGATTATGATGAAGTATTTGCTCCAGTTGCAAGACTTGAATCAATTCGTGTCTTCCAGGCTTATGCATCATTCATGATATTTAAAGTGTATCAAATGGACGTAAAAGGTGCATTCTTGTATGGTCCAGTCACCAATGATGTGTTCATAAAGCAACCTCCGGGTTTTGAAGATTCGGAATTTCCTCATCGTGTGTGCAAGCTTATCAATGCTTTGTATGGACTCCATCAAGCTCCTAGAATCTGGTATGAAACATTATCATAGCACTTAATCCAACATGGATACACGCGAGGGAAAATCAGTCCAACCCTATTTATCAAGAAGGATGCTAATGATCTTTTATGTGTACAAGTGTATGTTGATGATATCATATTTGGTTCTACTAGTCCAAAATTATGCAATGAATTCGAAGAAATAATGAAATCTCGATTTCAAATGAGTTCTATGGAAGAAATAAATTTCTTTCTTGGACTTCAAGTCAAGCAATCTGCAGATGGAATATTCATAAATCAAGAGAAGTTTGTTGACAAACTCTTGAAGAAATTTAAACTGCAAGATTGTCAGTCCATAAGAACTCCAGCTGACATAAACACCAAGATTGAACCTGATCCGAAAGGAAAATTTGTAGACCAAACCTTATACAGATCTATGATTGGTTCATTGATAATGTATGATGTTTGTGTCTATACCAGGTATCAATCAGACCTGAAGGTATCTCACTTAATTGCTATCAAATGCATATTCAGATATCTCAAAGGAAAATTGGCCTTAGGGTTATGATATCTTTATGAAGGAAACTCCATGTTATATGGGTATACTGATAGTGATTATAGAGGATGTTGTCAAGATAGAAAATCAACTAAAGGTGGATGTCAGTTTTTAGGACCCAGATTAGTCTCATGGTGTCACACCCTCAAAATCCGCGTGCGGGGTTTTACCGCGAGGCGCATGACATACCAGGATCTCAGTCATTAGTTACCTAGAACGACTCTATATGAGTAATAAACAAAACCAGAGTTAACGTTTAAAATATTGCGGAAGCATTTTTAAAACCAGAAAACCCAAAACAAGTAGTATGTAAAGAGAATGCGCAAAACATACGCGCCCCAAACACAATTGTTTAATATGAAAATAATCCCAAATTTGTAAACAAGGCAAATGTAGACAACTCAACAATGCTGACGTGCGTGCTCCTTGGCAACTGGCAACCTTAACCTGAGAATAGCATACTAAACAAGTCAACACATGGTTGGTGAGTTCAAGAGTTTGCGTTAATAGGTAAACCGATAAACAGTTTTCAAGTCATAAGTAGTGTATTGCAATAGATAGCTAGTCTATTAACATAAAAATATTAATCATAGTGATTTCGCGATTGAAGCTGACTGTGATAGTTTGTGCCTCCCGTCACGACTTACCAGGTCGTGATGAATATATGTTAGGACAAAATTGCACCCGTATGACCTCGAGTCACACAGGTGGGGCTCGTCAGACCCAGTAGTACTACCCAAAATTTCCCCGCTAGTCAATATTAACAATCCGAAAGTGTGAGGACTTTCCATGGTAAACAGCACTATATCAATATTATACACACTCATATATAAAAGCGTTTATGATCAATAGTTTGCTATCTCCCCCAAAAGAGATTATGTAAAATGAGTGGGGCAAGAACTCACCTGATAGTTTGCTATCCCGTTTGACCCGTTGATGACATTATAGGTGAAATTTCATTCAAATAAGCATAACAGTACATCACACATGATTAACATACAAACTGATTACATATAACACTTCATTAATCACATGTACCAACTAGATCATCATACAGCCAGATATCATACAAGTCATGCGAATCTCAAACAATTATCATGCTCAACATAGTTACAACACAACCAATGCATTATACATAGAATCAAATCATGCACAGCATGCCATGTGAAGCCACTCACGACTTCACACCCTAAACCCTGCTAATCCTACTAAGTAGGGGCCTCAGATTCGCACGCGTGTATGATGATCATCAACATACCATTTAACAGAAATCATATCATCCAAAATGTTCAACCACAAACCAACAATAGTCCTAACATACCCATATGACCCATTACCATAAATTCCCACAAACTGGCCAAATCAGATAACTAACCAACTAAATATTCATACAACCCAAACAATACATTCTACTACCTTAGAAATCATCCATGAACATACTAACATGGTCCTAATATCCCAAACATTCTCAAATCATCCAATTCAAGGATTTGCACAAATAAAGTTTCCCTTTTGGGAAAGTACATCCCAATTTCATCAAACACACAAGACATTCATGGATTCATCATTTACATACCAATTCAAGTCCATGACAACATCTAAACATGATCAACAACACCTAATCATCATGTTTCATCAACATTCAACACCAAAAGTTACTATTTTTAGCAATGTATGAACTATAAGACATCTTCTTGATTTTAAATTGTTCATATCATCAACCTAGCATCTAATCATCATCACAAACACATCCATAACATTCATACATCATCAAATCATCAATTCATGCAAAATAAAGTTACTATTCTTAGTAATCTATGAACAATGAATCAAAATCCCATCTTTCTTACAAAATCGACGTTAACTAATATGCCTACAACCTAACTAGCATCATTACAACATCAAAAAACCAACATTCCACATCTAATTTGATCAAAATTGCATCAAACTTTCGGCTAAAGATAATCATATGAACAAACAACCAAAATCCAAACTTTATTGCTTACTTGATGTGAATTAGCATGCATTCTATCTAACAAACACATCAACATCAACAAACAAGCATCAATTGACCACCAATTCATCCAAATCGCAAACAAACTCTCGGCTAGAACAAAACACATGAAGAAACATGAAATTACCTTCTAAATCGCGAAAATGAACAAGATTGGATGCTTCTAGTACGATGTATGCCTTGCAATCGGTCCAAAATCGCAGATTTGTGCTTGTTCTCAATTGTTTTCGCAAGGGAGAGGGGGAAGAGAGTTGTTTGCGGCCGATGGGGGGGGGGTTTTAGGGTTGGGAATTACATTTTGTAACTTGATTTCTTTCATAATTACACTTTACACCTTTTAATTTGAATTTTTAATCAAATTAATCTTTTATATACTTTTTAAGAGAGTTTTTAACTTAATAATGTAAACATTATTAGTCAACCATACTAATTTTATAAATTATCTCACAAATCACAAGATTCACGAAATGATACACACGTTCCCACTTTACGCGATAAAGTTACAGTTAACATTTAAATCACATAAGCATAACTTAATAATCACATTATTAACTTAATTATCATCAATTTAACATTATTGATTATTATTAAGTCACCAACATTCAATGACAACTAGTGTGTGTGCACGACACGTGTATGCAAGACTTAACGGAACTAACGGAGTTTTGTAACAGAAAATTACCGGATGTCACACATGGCAATGTAAAAAACAAACAAATGTCTCTGTTTCAACCGCAGAAACTGTGTACATAGCTGCTTCAGTAGGATGTTCTCAAATCCTTTGGTTACAAAACCAACTGCTGGATTACGAGTTCAAATTTCTTAAAACTCCAATTTACATTGATAACACTGCTGTAATATTCATTACAGCTAATCCTGTTCTACATTAAAAAACAAAACATATCAAGATTCGATATCATTTTCTCAGAGATAACTCTAAAAATGGTTAATCATTCTGATTCAAATTGCAACTGAAAAACAGTTGGCTGACCTTTTTACTAAAGCCTTCTTACCAGGATGGTTTGAGTGTTTGGTAGAGTCAATTGGTCTTATTAACCACATTTAAAAAACTAGTTTTTAGTATTTCAGTTAATTGAGTCTAAATATGATCAGAACCCTCCCTTACCTAAATAGGACACAGCAAGAGAAACTGTCAAAGTTAATTGCCTGATTGTATTTTGTGTGTGCATGTTTCTTAGAAAAATCAAAACCAAATACAAAAATAGAAAATTAAAAAACCAAAAGATAATAATATAAAACAAAAACTAAAAAAATAGAGTTTTTCTTTGTTAATTCATTATTTAGGATGAGTCTGTTATTGCAATATGTGAGAAATGATAGATACATTAGTATGATCAGTTGCATACTTCACTCGATAACAAAGTCTGACGTGATCAGATATGATGTGCAAGTATGTTCTTGCAATTAGACTAAAAAAGTAATTTCTTGTGATTAAACTAAATCACTCATGCATTCATGCCTGTCTATCTTAGCACTAATGAGTAGTGTTAATTTCTCAAATTGATTGCTTGTTAAGACATAATCTCACACCTAATGGTGATATGAATAACCATTGAGATCTAAATTATTTAAAGCATCTAACACTTCTATGTTATAAGTCATCATAGACCTGAAGTGATGAGATATCATTTGTTGTAAGTGATTATAGACCTGGATATTCTCACTGATGCAACAAGATGCGAATGTGCACAAATACCAAATGAGATCTGGTTATAGTATATGTCAGGTTAACAAGTTGAGAATGGTGACTTCTTACATATCTTTATGAGAATTAACCTCTCTAAGTCTAAGTGTGACTGCATAATGTCATATCTAATTGTACCTTAATCAATCTAAGAATTGAAAAAGTAAGTGTGTTGAATATCTTGCTAAATGCACTCATTTTCTGTCCTTAGATCTCGTGTCTCCTTTGCTGCAGAAATGTTAACCTGGAACACACTTGATCAGGATTTATTCACTGTCTATGACTATTCATCAATTTATTTTATTTTAATGTGCTAATCTTAACTTATATGATCTCACTGCAGACATTGATTCAGTTGTCAATATTAGATTTTTATTTTGCTTTAATTTTTATTTTTGCATGTTTTCTGTGTGCAGGCATATTAACAATGATTAGTGTGATCTTCATGTGACAAATTCAAGAAACTTCTAAGTTTTGTTAAACTTAAAAGTTTAGGGGGAGCAAAAAGAGTAAAAAGTCTAAGAGAAAATAATTCAAATTTTAAGATATGAAAAATCAAAATTTAGTGTTTTGAATTAAAAGGATGAAGCTAAAAAGTTCAAGCATGTGTGTGTTTGACATAATGTAAAAATGAACCTGAAAAACTTTTTAAAATAGAAAAGCTTCTTGCAAAAGTTTAATATGAGACTATTTGTTAAAATTAGAGACTAAAATGATGGGAAATTATTTTTGAAAAAATAAAAAAAACAATATCAAAAGTTTGAAAATTAGAGACTATTTGTTTTTGAAATAAAAAATAAAAGTCTGAAATATCACAAGTTCAAAATTGAGGGTAAATTATGTAAATTTTGGGTGAAAGTCAAAATTTGACAAATTGTTTAAAAAGTTTAGTATGTGAACAATACTATGTGTTTAAACAGTGTTCAGGTGGAAGACTTAAACGGTGTTCAAAAGTCCAAAATTACGAGCATTATGATATTTCAGAATTTGCACAAGTGTTGGGCGTTTCAGACAACCTCATACGACTAAACAGTTGTCATGTGTCTAAACAGTTGTCATAGGTCTGAAAATTTTGGTTAAGTGTTGGGCGTTTCACAAATCCTCATGCGCCTAGACAATACCAAGCTTTCAATTGGGCGTTTGAAGTAAAAAAATTTCGAAGTATTAGGCGTTTCAGGTATTCTCATGCACCTGAACAGTGCAAAAGCACCTAAACAGTGCTTATGCGTCTGAACAGTGCTTATGCGCCTAACCTCATGCGCACAAACAGTGCTCATGCACCTAAATACTTAGTGTAAAAATCTTTAACTAACATATAATCATGATTAACATTCATAACATACACTAATTAAGTTTAAATTTCTTTTACAGGTTTTGTAGATAAGGAAATTTTACAAGTGTTGGCAGCAGATGAAGACCTGCCTACAGCAGATGATAAATGTTAGCGGCGGATGAAGTCAGAAGAAGTCCAAGTACTCACAATGGATGAACATCTTCATCACTAATGATCAAGTACTCAGAGCGAATGACCAAGTCCACAACTGATGAACAATCCAAAGCGGATGCACATCCACAGCGGACAACAACAAGACAAAACATACAACAAGTGTTCACATCAGGCGACTATCATACACAACGGACAACTCATTTATCATCTACAGTGGATGTTTACACATCTACATCGGACATGTTATCATCCACAACAGACAACACTTAGACTTAGGATTATATGTTATTTGTTTTTACATAAGGGTATTTTTGTAACTGTACATAGATCTTTGTATAGGTTATAAATAGCAGCATACCCTAATCCTTTGTAAGCTTTTGAATAATCAATCAAACAAGTAGTTTATTATTATCATTCAAGCATTAGAGCATACAAACATACAATCACACACACACACACACACACACATAGATATCATATCATTAATCATGGGTTTCCGCATTACGATTAATGAGCATTGATTCTATAACAACTTGTTGTTATATTTGAGAGGTTGAAATCAATCCTTGAGGGAATTCATTGTATTGTTCTTATGTTCAAAGTTCAACTAATTTCATCATAATACATCAAGGTAATATTTAATAAGTCTAAATTTTACGTGATCAAGGTTAATAATAATAATTATTATTTTTCTTGTAATAATATGTTCACTTATAATGCATTAAATTATAACAATCAAGACATGTTGACCAGATTTAATTAACCAAATTGTCATTAACGCCTCGTTAAAAGTTATTTTTTATCGCAACGCGACCCGGAAATTCTAAAAAATTACCAATCATAAAATATTTGCATAAAAGGGCTTTGCTAGACCTTAGACTACCTTAATAATCAGAAAATTGACTTCTATAACACATTCAATTAATTTAGCACATTTTATTAACATACAGATATTAACTTGGAAACATGGGATGTCACAATATGTGAAGTACAAGGAAGTTACTTTGGAAGATTTAATATAACTCAGTGAATTATAGTAAGTATCAAATCTTCTAAAGCCAAAAGACCAGATCTTTCAAAGCCAAGATGAAGTCTTCTGAAGGTTCAAAGACAAAGTCTTCCGAAGCCAAAGACTAATTTCTTCCAAACACTGAAAAGACATGCTTTTTCTTAATCACCTTTTGATAAAAGTTGAACTAGTTTCCACTGCCACCTCTGAAGACTCACTAACTTATATGAGTTGGTGAAAAGTCCATACTTTTGTCAAACTATAGATTAAGGTCTTAAGTCTGTAACTTTGGACTCTTGTACTTTTATCCTTTTTATAATATATTAGGATGTGAGCAATGGCATTTCATGGTCACCAGCCAAAATACATTGATCTTGTTGTCTAGATTAGTGTTTCTAGCTGGCTTTCAAAGTGTGGCCGGCTGTAGGATGCAGTATAAAGTCTCTTAAGTACTTGTCATTTCATTTTAAGCTTTGTAACACTTTGTAAGAACTTGAGGGCAATATACATTATTCTTGAAAACCATACTAAGTGTGTCTTTGTTCTTGTTATGTTCTTTACTTATGTTTTTTGTTTCATTATAAGCCGTTCCTAATTTGACCTGTTAAGTGTTCTAACAATCTCCTAATACTATGAAACTGTTGCATTGGCCCCTTCACCAGTCCTACAATTAGTATCAGAGCTTTTCAGGCTCATGATTGTAATATCTCACCATCTTAGATCTCTTTACTTTCACAAGACATTTACTAGCTCAAATGGCAGCTTCACTAGTCCTACAATTGGACCATTCACTAGTCCCCCAATGATCACTTCTGATGACTTTGATAATTTGTGCCAACATATGGAAGGGTTCATCAAGGGCTAAAAATGATTATAAACTTAAAATACAAGATTTAGAGAAAACAATTTCAACCCTTAAGCCTGATGACACAAATTACATGACTCAAATCAAAGATCACATTACCAAGTTAACTAAAAGCCATGCAGAGCTTGTGATCAGCAAAGCCAAGCCAGAAAAATGTGTTCTTGAAGAGGCAACCTTCAAGAACATCATATCTTCATCCATGCATGCAAATTTTTTTTATCAGAATAGGCAGGGATTGGGCTCAAGTGAGATAGCTCCTCCACACATAATACTATCCGTAAGACCTCCAAGGTGTGGAACTTGTCAAGATGAGCTGCCTCTCATAGACGCCATCCAAAAAGAGGATGAAGATGAAAAGGAGATAGTGAAGGATGGATCTGAAGTGAGTGAAGAAGATCATCCTAAGAATGGTCACTATTCTCCGGGAGAGAAGAAAAACCAAAGATGACAAAGTCTGCTAGGAAGAACTTGATTAGGGCAGCCAAAAGAAAATCAAGGAAAGCCCAAGAGATCAAGACAACCTTCAACTCCACTCAAAAGAAAGTTTTTATCTCTACAGGATTTGAAGTGGTGAAGACTGAAGACTCAACCATGGACTCTAGTACTAAGAGTCCTAGTTCATGTCCAAATCATCCTGGTCAAGAGAAGAAGGCTGATGAAATATGCACCACTGCTTCACAACTTGAACCATCTTGTTCCAAGAGCAAGCCTCACCTTAAGAAGGCTGCTGCATCATCTGTGAATATGAAGAAGGAAGTGGAAAAAGATCAAGATCAACCTTCTACTTAGAAGAAAACTCTTAGAGGTATGCTAATTATATGCTTTATGTATGGTAGTACATCTCACTTTGCTATGGATTTCATCTACAACCCCAAAAGTACTATCCACATGACCAAGAAGAAAACTTCTGAGAAGAAGAAGAAGAAGATAGCTTGGGAAGGAAAATCTCTTCCTTTCGGAAGCTCCTATGCAAAGAAGAAGATAGTGAAAACTTACCTTCGGAAGAAAATTTGGTCTCGAAAGAAAGGAATGCTTCCGAAGTACTGAAGTCTGCTGCAGTGGATGCAAAAGCTTTCGAAGGTCCAGTCTCCAAAACTTCCAAAGTCAACAAAACTTTTGAAGTATTGCAGGCCAAGTCTAGTCTTTCAAAGATGGTATGGAAGATAAAGGAAGGCCATGTGACTAAAAGTTCTTCATCAACAACAACAAATGATCTCTAGAGTTTGCATATAGGATCAATTACTATTGAATTATCTTCAGTTCACTTTGACAAGCCCAAGACCAACAAGGCTTGGGTTTCTAAATATAACTAATCATCTTTTTCTGTGAAGGAATAGATGAAGACCAAAGGAAATGTATGGATCATTAATAGTGGTTGTTCCAGGCACATGACAGGGAGTGGCTCTTTGCTTCAAAAGTTTAAGAAAATTGATGGAGGCTCTGTTGCTTTTGGAGGAGAATCAGGTGGTTATATCACTGGAAGGGATAGGGTCACAAATGGTAAGCATAGTATTGAAAAGAAAAACTATGTCTAGGAGCTTTGGTACAATCTCTTGAGTGTATCCTAATTTTATGATGAGAGACATGACATCCTGTTTACTGAGCATGAGTGCATTGTTCTCAAGCCTGGGGTGGTCATTCCTCAAAAGCATATCCTTTTTAGAGCCTCCAGGAAGGGGAACATGTACAAGATGGATTTGTAGGAAACATCCCCATTAGGAGAAGTTTCTTGCTTTCTTCCTAAAGCTAATAGTGATGAGTCTTTTCTCTAGCATAAAAGAATATGCCATGTAAACTTTAAGAATATGATTAAATTAATTAAGAATCATTTAGTAACTGGAATGCCAAACAAAGAGTTTACAAGTGATGAACATTGTCTTGCATGTCTGTAAGGGAAGCAACACAAAGTGTCTCGCAAGACAAAGGAAATGAACTCCATCATTACTCCCCTACACTTATTACATATGGATCTCTTTGGCCCCACCAGTGTAATGAGTCTAGGAAGGACCTCATATTGTTTGGTGATCACAGATGACTTCACAAGATACACTTAGGTCTTCTTTCTAAGAAGTGAGGATGAGACCCTTGAATTCTTGAGATCTTTCATTTTGAAAACTAAGAATCAATGTGATCACAAGGTCAAAATCATAAGATGTGATCAAGGAACTGAATTCAAGAACCAAATCCTTTATTCACTTTATGATGATAAAGGTATTACAAGACAATATAGTGCTCCCAAAACTCGTCAGCAAAATGGTGTTGCTGAGAGGAGAAACGGGACACTTATTGAAGCTGCAAGAACCATGCTATCTGACTCTAAACTGCCCATCATCTTCTAGGCAGAAGCAGTTAACACTGCCTGCTATGTGCAGGATAGAGTTATAGTAGTCAAGATTCATGGTAAGACTCCTTATGAGCTGTGGCATAAAAGGAGACTTTTCATTGGTTTGCTCAAATCATTTGGATGTCCTTGCACCATCTTGAATACCAAAGATTAGATAGCCAAATTTGCTAAGAAATCAGATGATGGATACTTTATTGGATACTCTTCCCAAACTATAGCTTATAGAGTATACAATCTTAAAACTAGAGTAGTTGAGCAGTCAACCAATGTGACCTACAATGAACACACACCCAGTGTGAAAGGTTATGGTCCTGATTGGCTGTTTGATCTTAATTCAGTTACCAACTATTTTAACAAATCTTATGAAGATGTTTTAGGATCTACATGTAGCTTATCAACAGGAGATTCTAATCCAAGATTTGACCTGAGAAGACCAAGTCAGAAAACTACTTTAGCTCAAGTGGTAACAAACCCTGTAGTTAGAAATCCTATCAGCACAACAATGACAAACTATTCAGCTGAAACATCTGAGGTTCCTACATATTCCATCACATATTCATAGAACTCAAATGAAGGAGTTTCTAATGTAAGAGGAGATGGAGGTGGTGAAAGTGATTGGGAATTTCTTGATGCTGATAACCACTCCGTAAAAGACAACATCAATGATGCCATACACTTATTGGATTAAGTTTCTCTTGATAAATATGTTGATGTGGTGGGTGATACTCAATCACCAGATCTAAATTTTACTAATTCAGATCTCTCCAACCCAATTGCTATGATTTCTAAACTGAGAATCCACAAGTCACATCCCACCACAAACATCATTGGAAATGTTGAGACAGGGGTGAGAACAAGAGGACAAACCCATGACTAAAATGTTTGTCTGTACTCTTGTTTCTTGTCCTAGATTGAGCCTAAGAAGATTGATGAGGCTCTAAAATATGGATGTTGGGTTAAAGCAGGAGGAGTTGCTTCAATTCAAAAGGCAAAAGGTTTGAAACCTATGTCCTCTTCCTCATGGGAAGGCCACAATACGTACCAAATGGGTTTTCAAGAATAAGAAAGATGAAAGCGGACTTGTCATCAAGAATAAAGCAAGACTAGTTGTTCAAGGGTACACACAAGAAGAGGGGATTGACTAAACAGATGTTTTTGCTCCCATAGCAAGACTTGAAGATGTTAGGATATTCTTTGCTTTTGCTGCATCCAAGGATTTCAAGGTCTACCAACTTCATGTCAAGTGTGCCTTCTTATATGGGGTGATTGATGCGGAAGTGAATGTTAAACAACCACCTAGCTTTACAGACCCAGATCATCCTCATTATGTCTACATGCTTGATAAAGCTCTTTATGGGCTGCATCAGGCTCTAAAGAAATGGTATGTGAAACTATCACGGTACCTTTGCTAGCATGGTTACAAGAGGCTTACTATTGATGGAACACTCTTCATTAAAGAAACAGGAAATGTGTTGATGGTGGTTCAAGTTTATGTAGATGACATCATCCCTTTAGGTCAACTAATCTGAAGCTCTACAAAGACTTTGAGAAGATGATGAAGAATAGATTTAAAATGAGTGCCATGGGGGAACTTAATTTCTTTCTAGGATTTCAAGTGAAGTAGGTAGACAATGGCATCATCATAAACTAGTCAAAGTATGTGCAAGACATACTTACTAGATTTCATCTAAGTGAGTGTAAGGTTGCTAAGACACCCATAGCTTGAAACCACTCCCGAGGGCCTGATCTTGAGGGCGAGTGTGTTGATGAACATCTTTATAGGGCTATGATTGGGTCTTTTGTGTAACTCACAGCTACCAGGCTTGATATAATGTTTGCTACATGTGATCGGGTCTGAATATGAATCTGAGTTGATATGAATCAACTAGGATCAAATCTGATGATTGAGGCAATGATTGTGTAGCGGAAATACAGAATCAATGATCCTAAATGCTGAAAATACTAATAAATGCTTTGTATATTGATACTGATTAACAAAATACAAAGTGTGCTAGGGTTTGTAGCAAAAAGCTTGTAACACCCGGAAATTTGCTAAACAAGAAAAGAAAAGAAAAGTATAAAGAAAGAATGGTGAAATAACCCAAGTTGAGGGGCTAAAAGTGTGCAAGAGGCAAATTTCATTATTATTATGTTTAAAAGAAGAATGGCCGCCCACTATAACCCTTCTACCCACTCTCTCGGCTGGAAAAAGGAAACGAAGAAGACAAAAGTTTTTCCATCGGTTTCTAGTAAGAGAAACCTTCGAAAGGTGAGTTTTTCGTGTGTTTTTGCTCGGTTGTAACTGGATTTCAGATTCTGGACCGGGTTTTATGTGTTTCTATGTGTTTAGCTACTTCTTTACGTGTGTATAGGTGTTTGAACTCCTTGTGCTCTCGAGTTTGGTGGAGTTTTGCTCGAAGGCTGTAATAGGTGAGTTCTAAATCCCCTCTTTTACTTGTTTTATATATGTTTGGGGCTGATGTGAACATTACAAGTGTTTTTAATAAAGAAAACCATTATTTTGTTTCATAAAGAAACCGACAGTTCATAAAACAAAAATGTTGCTTCAGGTGTATTATATGTTTATATGTGATATTTCTTATATTTTGTAGATGTAACTTGTTAGATCTAAGCTAACTAGATGATTAACAAGGCTTATAGGAACTAGAAATCATGTAAGTTAAGCTCTAAGTAAATAAGTTGTCCGCTGTGGATGTTGGTCATCCACTATGGACACTTTGGCATGAATAGGATGTCCGCTGTGGATATTGGTCATCCGCTGTGGACACTATAGTATGACTGTGTGTCCACTGTGGATGTTGGTCATCCGCTGTGGACACTGTCCGCTGTGAACACTTAGAAAGATTTGCCATCCACTGTAGACTTGTACGTCTGCTATGGACCTTGGCTGTCCGCTGTAGACTTAGGCTATCTGCTATGGATACTTAGTACTTTATGCCATCTGCTGTATATGCTACCCATGCACTGTGAACACTTAGAATTATTCTGAAATTTTGGGAATAGAATCTAAGTGTTAAGTATTGATGAATAAGGAAAGATTGTGCTTGTTTAATGTTTTTAATGTTTGATTCTTTTCATATGGCATGCTGATATGGATAATATTTATTATGCTTCATGTTATATGATTATAAGGTAGTGAATATTTTAAAAGTATTATTCCTAACCAAGTGGACATAAAGAAATAAAAGAAGACAATAGAACTTAATGGATGTTACCCCAGGGCCCTTATAAACAATGGAAAGCCTTGCCAGCACAATGGAATGAGGTGCACGACCTTGCTGTTGTTAGCTCAACTAATGTGTGACTGATTCAGGATGCATATCCGGGGTCTAATCCTGGGGATTGGCCAAACTAATGGGATACGTATTCATGAGTAGGCTTCATGCCTAGCAGTGTGGGTCAACTGTCGAATGGGTTAGCTACCAAAGATCGTTTGCCGACAGGGGTTTGGCATTTGTTGCCAACCAACCATATGTGCAAACCTAGACAATGAAAGTGAAAGATAATGAAAGAAATATAGATAAAGAATCTCTTAATGGTTGATTATGTATGATGATGAATGATCACCAAGTGAAGTTTTCAAAAGTATATTTTCTATATTATTAAACTAGAACTCACTTAGCAACACTGACTTTTTATATGCATTTTCAGTTGGCAGGTAATGTGGTTGCTAAGGGTGGCACGGAGTTGAAGCTACTTGGCAAACAAAGACTGGCACCCATCTCATGCAAGGAGAATGTTGTTATTTTGTAATACAACTAAGTACTCATTTGTGATTTTAATCAACGATGTATTACTTGGCAAAAGTAACTATCAATGCATGAAATGGTTTTGATAATTCTTCAGCTGTAATATTTTCTTATGTTTATACATTTTAAATGAGTTTTAATGATGAATGATGCTATGAATGACCAACTGTAAGCATCCCGAGAATGGGGCCTTACAAGTTGGTATTAGAGCCAAAGTTTAAGAGAATTGGGTAAATTATTTTCAAAACTTAAACTTAAACTGAGAATGGGTTCGAATGGAGGGATGCCAGCCCAAGTAGCTACGTGCCATCAGGTAATTTTCCATAAAGTTAACTGGTATTACTTGCATGTGCTATTTGATTTATGTGCTTAGTAGATTTGGATACTGATATAGTCTGGATATGGAATGATTGGGGGATGAAAAGTAAAGTAAGTGGCTAATCACAACTGGCCACTGTAACTAGGGGCTTACTATACTTGACATAATCTGAGCTATTACCTTGAATGACTGCATTGGTGTTTGTATCTTATAGTGTTTAGAGGATGGCTGGTGGTCGATCTTTGAGGGCTTCTAGAGGTGGAGGTCGTGGTGGACGTGGTGTTGGACCACATGTCACGAGGGACGGGGCTAGGGATGCTGAAGCAGCTCCTAAAGAGCCCAAGTTTCATCACCATGGAGGTAGGGATAAGAGCATTAACCTGATGACCATAATGAAGGAGGCTGTATCTGAGGGAGTTCACCAAGTCATGAATATGATTTTGCCATCTGTGGTGACTGGGGTCATTAGGGCTGTAAGGGAAGATGAGAGGAGGGGGGAGAATTGGTGTAGAAAACATGCTGGTAGTGGCGGTTTCCCTCCTAAGGGTAAAAGGGCAAAGGTAGGGGGACGCAAGGTGGCTGCAACTGAGATTGGAGTGAAGGTGTGTGAGAAGTGCGGGAAGGGGCATGCAGGAGAGTGTAGGTAGGGATCGAATGCCAGCTTTTAGTGTGGGAAGGAAGGCCACATGGCAAGGAGTTTTCGAGTGGTGAAATGTTACAACTGTGGATAGAAGGGGCATATGGGTAAGGACTGGAAGAAGCCGAGGGCTAAGAGCTCTGGGATGAAGAAGGGGACGGAGAAGGCGAGAGGAGGTCAAAGGCCAGAGCATTCGCTATAACCTGGGTGGAGGCTAGAGTGGACCCCGACGTGATGTCATGTACATTTCTAGTAAACAACCTTGTATCTCTGTGCTTTTTGATTCTGGTGCTAGTAAGAGTTTTATTTCTATTGCCTTTTGTTCTAAGTTTCATGTTAGGAATAGAAGTATTGATGAGCTCTTTGATGTAAAAACTGTCATTGGTAAGTCAATCAGGATTTCTATTATTGTAGAAGACTACGGCATAGAGTTGGAAGGCCATAGGTTCTCTACTAAATTATTCGTGTTGCCCCTAGGCGGATTTGATGTGGTTTTAGGGGTGGATTGGCTAGCAGCTTATGAGGCAAATATTGTGTGTCGTAAGAAGATGATTTGATTGACCGCACCTGATGGGAGTTCGGTGATGATTTACGGCAATAGGGTCTGTACGGTTTCGAAGGAAATTTCAATGGTGGTTGCGGAGAAGTGCATGAGATGTGGAGGTAGTGCCTACCTAGCTTATGTGAAAGATGTGGATGCATCAGTACCACGATTGTCTGATGTACCGGTCGTGTGCGACATTCCAAACGTATTCCCGGAGGATCTACCAGATGTGCCGCCAGACGGTAAGATTGAGTTCCAGATCGATTTGATACCTGGTGCCCAGCCTGATGTCGAGGCACTGTATCAACTAGCTCCCTCCAAGTTGAACGAACTAATGGTTCAGTTGTGAAAGTTGCTGGATAATGGGTTCATCTAACCGAGTATCTCTCCCTGGGGTGCTCCGGTCTTGTTTGCAAAGAAGAAGGATGGTAGGATGAGGGTGTGCATCGACTACTGTGAGATGGATAAGCTGACTGTAAAGAATCGGTACCCATTAAGGAGGGTTGATGACCTGTTGGATCAGCTTCAAGGTGCCAGTTGGTTCTCGAGGATAGATCTCTGATTTGGTTACCGCCAACTGAAGGTGAGGGAGCAGGATATCCCAAAACAACATTTTGTATGTGTTATAGTCACTACGAGTTTCTCGTTATGTCTTTTTGTTTAACCAACAAGCCAACAACTTTTATGGGACTATTGAATCGGGCGTGTCGACCTATGATAGATAAATTAGTGGTTGTGTTTATCGATGACATCCTGATTTATTAAAGGGCGGAGAAGAGCATGCCGGACATATTCGGGAGGTGCTGGAGAAGCTTAGAAGGGTGAAGCTTTGCGCCAAGTTCTCCAAGTGTACGTTCTGGTTATGCGAAGTTCAGTTTTTGGGTCATGTGGTTAATCTTGAAGGGATCGTGGAGGACCCGGTGAAGGTCGAGACGGTGATGCGATGGAAGTCTGCAAAGATGCCATCTAAGATTCGTGGTTTCTTGGGTTTGGTGGACTACTACGGGAGATTCATCCAAGACTTCTCCAAGATAGCTTCACCATTGACTAAGTCGACCCGTAAGGATGAGAAGGTTATAAGGGTGATAGTTGACCGCCTGACAAAGAGTGCTCACTTTCTATCGATCCGCGAGACGTATTAATCTGAGAGATTGGCGGATCTGTTCATCGAAGATATTGTGACTCGTTATGGTGTACCAGAGTCTATAGTGTCTAACCATGACACTCAATTTACATCTAAGTTTTAGAACAGATTCCATGAATACGAGGGGGACGAAAGCTACATATCAGTACGGCTTACCATCCTTAGACACACGGTCAGTCGGTGAGGATGATTGAGATGCTGGAGAATATGCTACGAGCATGGGTCATTGTTTTCGGAGGAAGTTGGGATGAACACTTACCGTGAGCCGAGTTCTCATATAACAACAGAGATCCTGTCAACATCGGTATACCTCCTTACGAGATGCAATACGATAGGAAGTGTAGAACACCCGTATGTTAGGGTGACTTCAGGCAGAAGGAGCCAAAGAGCATTGTGGTGATCGAGGCTACGACCGAAAAGTTGGAGAAGATCAACGCCTTTATGGAAGCAGCAAACGGCAGACAAAAATTGTATGTCGGCAAGAGACATGGACCGATCGAATTCAAGCTGGGCAATAGAGTTATGTGGAAGGTTACGCCTTCGAAAGGGATCATCCGGTTTAAGAAGCGAGGAAAGCTAAGCCCGAAGTATATAGGGCCTGTCTAAATCATTGCTAGAGTTGGAGAGATGGCTTACAAGTTAGAGCTACATGATGAGTAAAGTGGAATTTATCCGACATTCCATGTATCTCAATTGAGAAAGTGCTTAGCCGACGAGGATATGATTGTGCCACTAGACGACATCAAATGGTAGGAACGGCTCAATCATGTGGAGTAGCCAGTGGCCGTCATCGACAAAAAATAGAAGAGGCTGCGAAATAAAGTGGTTCCACTCGTGCGAATACAGGGGAGGCACAGGAAAGCATCCAGGTCTACGTGGGAAACTGAGGAAGAGATGAGATAGCATCACCCACAGTTGATCGAGGAGTGACAGGTTTCAGGGACAAAACCTTTATAAGGGGGGTGGACTTGTAACACCCGAAAATTTACAAAACGAGAAAAGAAAAGAAAAGTATAAAGAAAGAATGGTGAAATAACCCAAGTTGAGGGGCTAAAAGTGTGCAAGAGGCAAATTTCATTATTATTATGTTTAAAAGAAGCATGGCCACCCACTATCACCTTTCTACCCACTCTCACGGCTGCAAAAAGGAAAAGAAGAAGACAGAAGTTTTTCCATCGGTTTCTAGTGAGAGAAACTTTCGAAAGGTGAGTTTTTCGTGTGTTTTTGCTCGGTTTCAGTTGGATTTTCAGCTTCTGGACCGGGTTTTATGTGTTTCTATGTGTTTAGCTGCTTCTTTATGTGTGTATAGGTGTTTGAACTCCTTGTGCTCTCGAGTTTGGTGGAGTTTTGCTCGAAAGCTGCAATAGATGAGTTCTAGATCCCCTCTTTTACTTGTTTTATATAAGTTTAGGGCTGATGTGCATATTACAAGTGTTTTTAATAAACAAAACCAATATTTTGTTTCATAAAGAAACCGACAGTTCATAAAACAAATGCTGCTTTAGGTGTATTATATGTTTATGTGTGATGTTTCTTATGTTTTGAAGATGTAACTTGTTATATCTAAGCTAAGTAGATGATTAACAAGGGCAATTGGGAATTAGAAATCATGTAAGTTAAGCTCTAAGTAAATAAGTTATTCGCTGTGGATGTTGGTCATCCACTGTGGACACTTTGGCATGAATAGGTTGTCTGTTGTGGATGTTGGTCATCCGCTGTGGACACTATACTATGACTATGTGTCCGCTATGAACACTTATAAAGATTTGCCGTCCATTACGGACTTGTACGTCCGTTATGGACTTTATTCATCCGCTGTACATTTTTTAGTTATCCGCTGTGGATGTTATTCATCCGCATTGGACTATGGCCATCTGCATTGGACTATGTTCATCCGCTATGAACACACTGTGTTTTACTCATCCGCTGTGGACCTTGGTTGTCTGCTGTAGACTTGGGCTGTCAGCTGTGGATACTTAGTACTTTAAGCCATCCGCTGTATATGCTACTTATATGTTATGAGCACTTAGAATTATTCTGAAATTTTTGGAATAGAATCTAAGTGTTAAGTATTGATGAATAAGGAAAGATTATGCTTGTGTAATGTTTTTAATGTTTGCTTCTTTTCTTATGGCATGCTGTTATGGATAATATTTATTATGTTTCATGTTATATAATTATAAGGCAGTAAATATTTTAAAATTATTATTGCTAACCAAGTGGAAACAAAGAATTAAAAGAAGATAGTGGAACTTAATCAATGTTACCCCCGGGCCCTTATAAACAATGGAAAGCCTTGCAAGCATAATGGAATGAGGTGCACGACCTTGCTGTCATTAGATCAACTGATGTGTGACTGACTCAAGATGCACATCTGGGGTCTAATCCTGGGGATTGACCAAACTAATGGGACCCGTATTCATGAGCAGGCTTCGTGCCTAGCAGTGTCGGTCAACTATCGAATGGGTTAGCTACCAAAAATCGTTTGCCGACAGGGGTTCGGCATTTGTTGCCAACCAACCATATAGGCTCTTGCGTTGTGCAAACCTAGACAATGAAAGTGAAAGATAATGAAAGATATAAAGATAAAGAATCTGTTAATGGTTGATTATGTATGATGATGAATGAACACCAAATGAAGTTTACAAAAGTATATTTTCTATATTATTAAACTAGAACTCACTCAACAACTCTAACTTTTTATATGCATTTTCAATTGGCAGGTAATGTAGTTGCTGTGGGTGGCACGAATTGAAGCTACTTGGCAAACAAAGACTAGCACCCATCTCATGCCAGGAGAATGTTGTTATTTTGTAATACAACTAAGTACTCTTTTGTGATTTTAATCAAAGATGTATTACTTGACAAAAGTAACTATAAATGCATGAAATGGTTTTAATAATTCTTCAGCTGAATATTTTCTTATGTTTATACATTTTAAATGAGTTTTAATGATAAATGATGCTATGAATGACCAACTGTAAGCGTCCCGGGAACGAGGCCTTACAAAGCTTGTAGCATGAAATTTTTTTTACAAATATAGTGTATACTATTCTATTTATAGGCAGATACAATGCCTGTACAAAATGACTAAACTACCCTGACAACAATACATCAGAATACTAGTCTAAGTACAAAATAATAATCTGTATTAGTATTTTACATCCATATTAGTTAATGCGGATGTATTGGTCTTCGTCTACATTTCTTTTGTTGAGCATCCGCATTAGGTATGTCATCCGCATTTACTAATGCGGATGAAGAAATACTTACCCGTATTTGATTTTGCTTATCAGTATTAGTAAATACGGATGAACAAATACTCAGCCATATTTTCATTCGCATTGACTAATGCGGATAGCCGATACTTGGCCCTTTTCTTCTGTTTTCTTCACCTGCATTAGTTCTTTGACAGTGCAATTTCTTCTAACCAGAACAACCTACAACTACCTCTTGAATTTGCATGTATCATCTTTTCAGGGTCCAACAATACTCCCCCTAATGATTATACAGCCTATGTACTTCAAGGGTTTAATGGTGGTGGAGGTTGTGAAGATTCTCCTGATGAAATCAACAGATGAAGGCTGAATATGAACTTTTTGAACAATAAGAACATACACAGATTGATTTCCCTAAAGATCTTTTCTAATCTCTCAAATAAGATGTAACAATAGATTGTTATATTTTGTATTCAACAAACATCAATCATGGTGCGGAAACCCATGATAGATGCTATGATAACAGTGTGTGTATGTTTGTGTGTGATTGTATGATTGCTAGTGCTTGGATGATAATAACTTCTTGATTGTATTGAATGTTCAAAAGCTTACAAAGGATTAGGATAGTATGCTATTTATAGCCTATACACAAAGCTATATACAAGTACTAAACTACCCTTATGTAAACGAAAATTACATAAAAATCCTAAGTCTATAAGCTATCCAATGTGGATTATTCGTTGTCCACTATGGATGTTAAGATGTCCGCTGTGGAATGCAGATCACTTGTCGCTATGCATTGGATGTTGTCCGCTGTGAAGTGTTTGCATTGTTTGTTGTGCGTCATACATTGTGGATGACATCCACTGTGGAGTGTTCATCCGCTGTGGATGAACATCCGCGGTGGATTGACATCCACTATATGTTACTCATCCACTATGGGATGTTTTCATCCACTACTAGCACTTGGACTTGAACTTCATACGCTGCATCCTCTTGTACATCCACTGTGGGCAGTTCTTCATCCGCTGCCAACACTTGGTCAAAATTTCTTTTATCTACAATCCTAAAAAAGAAACTTAAAACACTGATTAGTGAATGTTATGATTGTTAATCATGCTAATGTGTTCGTTAATGATTGTTTGAATATTAGAACATATTATGTTTGTTTTGGCAAGGATTATCCTTTTAAGCATTATTCCATTAAAGCACTTGTTGAGTCCAACAATACTCCCCCTAAGGATGATGTTCCCATCTTTTTAATGTTTGCTTGTTAATGTTTTGCTTGTTAGAAACAATATGTGTGCATTGGTGTTTGTTAATGATGTTGCCATCTCTTCTGTTGATGATTGCATGTTTGAATGTTATGCATGACTGATTGTTTTACTTGTATGATTGTATGATTGTATGATTGAATGTTTGTCTGTTTGTTTGTTTTTACGTGATTGAATGATTGATTGTTTGTCCGATTAAATGTATGATTGATTGTAGGTTTACATGCATGTTTTACTGCTTACTCATGTATATTGTATGATAGATTGATTTCATGTCTGATTGAATGGTTACTTGTTTGTTTGATTAAATGAATGTTTGCTTGTATGATTCATTGATTACACTTATGTAATCTGATTGATTTGAATGTTTGATTTGTTTGTTTCCTGGTGTGATTTGTTATTTGTCTGATTGTATGTTATGTGTGATTATTATATATATGATTTAAATGTATGATTGATGTTTTGATGTGTTTGTTGTCTGTTATTGATGTTTGAATGTTATGTTTGTTTGAAAGGTTAGACATGTTTGTTTGTTTGTTTTGTCTATTTGTATGTTAGGAACCTTTAAGAATGAGAAGTAAGAAAGAATGAATGCATGCATTAATGAACGAACAGAAGTAAGAAAAGTCTTGCAAGCACTGTAAGGAGGTTCACACCCAATGAAGGGTGTTAGCTCAACGGTATGTGGGTTAGCTACCCCAGAAGGATGCACACTGGGGTCTAGTCTTTGTGACTGACCAAACGTGTGGGACCATTGTCGCTTATCCAGGTGCTGGTGCCCGCCTAGTGCATGATGTTTGAAGTCTATTTATAGTCTTCGGCCCAGTACCCGCCTTGTGCATGATGTTTGGGGTATAGCACATGGCATTGGTCCAAATGATGATACCCCGGTGCTGGTGCCCGCCTAGTGCATGATGTTTGAAGTCTATTTAAAGTCTTCGGCCCAGTACCCGCCTTGTGCATGATGTTTGGGGTATAGTTTGAGGCATTAGCCTGGAGCATAGAGAAGTGAAAGTAATAATGATCGAATGAAATGTACGATAAGAAAGAGAATGAATGAATGTAAGTTGATGATGATGAAAGATAATAATGAGATTATCTATTTGTACGTATGATGTATGATCGCTTACGAAAGTAAAGTACGGTTTTAAACAAAAGAAAAGTATTTTATTTATAATACTAGAACTCACTCAGCAACGCTGACTTTTATGTAATTTCCAGTTGGCAGGTAACGTTGCTGAGGATGGCATGGGGCAGCTACTTGGCATTTTTGGGAAGACATCCATTTCATGACAAATGACTTTATGTAATGTAATGCAAACAATGAGATTTTTGTAATGAATAACAATGATTATATTGTCTTGCAAAAGTGGTCATTAATATAAGAAATGGTTTGTTCAGTAGTCCGCTGCGATGTTTTAGCAAATGTAAATATATTTTCTATGTTTTATGTGTGATGATTGACCAGCTATAAGCATTCTGGTAACGGGGCCTTACAATTCCATTAAAGCACTTGTTGAGTCCAACATTGTGGTTCTTCTTTCACCTGTTCTGGGAAGAATGGATCAACATAAGGTTTGGGGGCTTTCGTAGAAGATGTTATAGGATCCGGATCTGAGGTTAATTGAGTAATGGTTGGATCCAGAATTGCTTTGATCATGATGGCAAATTCCTGTGCCTCCTTCATCCAATCGGCATCCAGTACATGTACGGTCATTTCCCTCATCCGGTGTATAGTTTGAAGAGGTATCCTTCTTAGCATTTGAGGTTCATACATAGAAATGGATGACATTCCATCTCTATGCATAACCAGCTCACCTTTGGAGTTGACTTTAAGCTTCACAATGTTCTCGAATTATAGTGGAACCCTCTTTCTTTTCTTCTGTTCTTTCTTTCTGTTGATTCTGTCAAAGGCTATTTTGAGTATCATGATGTATTTCAAAAAGAAATACATATCAGCTTCTCCCAACTTCTTATCTATTTCCCTGAAGTGTCTTGTTAACAAGTAGTGGATATAGGATTCATCTAACAATTTCACCTCATATCCACTAAATAGCCTTATTTCAGGTCCTTCTTTTCCTCCCCAAGTTCTTTCTATTACCAACTCATAGGTTTTCTCATCATAAAATACATTTGAGATTGGTTTGGTCTTGTGGGTTCCAGCAACCATCTTCCTTTTTAATGACTCAGTTGGTTTTACATTCAGTTCAGGAAATACCAACTCTTTAGTCTCTTTCATTTTCTTCTTCTCTGCTAGAGGATTATTGAATAATTTGTCTTTTCTGATGCATATTGCATTCAGAGCTTTGAAGTTGTTAGTTTTCTTAAACATCTTCAAAATTTCTTCAAACTCATTTCCTCTGTACATTACATTATGATTAATAAATTCCAGCTCTGCTAATTCTTTCAAATCAGGTATCTGCAGGGAGTTCACTAATGTAGTGTACTCAGTGAAGAACTAAACTAGCCCTGAGATATGTTTCACCATAAACATGTTCCAATCATTGTCATACTTCTAGGCAATGATCTTTGTATCTACTTTGCCTTCTGGAGCAAACACACCCCTAAACATCTCTGAAGTGGTCAACCCTTCATGTAACTCCACTTGAGAGGGTTCAATAAACCACTCGGGTTTTTTATGCAACATGGGTGCCAAGACATCATCGTCTTTGGTAGTGAATTGGATGTCTTTAGCTAAAATTCTGGTTTTGGGCTCCCTCCCTACAACCTCCTCATCTGTTGATTTCAATCTTTCTTTCTTTTCTTTGATTATTTTAAGGATTGAAGCCTTGAACAGAGAGATAATCCTTCATTTCCCTATCTGTCATGCTGTAGGGATCCAGATACTGGAATTGAGGCACTGGAGTCTGTTGAGTCTTTCTTGGAGTAACTCAGATTGGGGATCTGACTTTCAAATCAAGCTTTTTTAGGACTATCCCTGAACAAAGGGTTATCAAATAGGCTTTCATCATGTCTTCCCTTAATTTCTCCTTCTTCCAAGTCAATTAGTTCAATTTTCTTCTTCAACTATTCCTCAGCCTTCTCATGCTTATCTAGGAATTGAGCAAGAGCAACTAGGCTTATTGGATTATCTTTTTGTTTCTTGGGAGCCTGTTCCTATTCTACCATTGGCATTTTGCCATTGGCCTTCTTAGACAAGTACTTTCTCTTCCTGGAATATGTATGCAAATGGGGACCAGAAGAAGACTGTACTGAGGCTTTGGCTTTTTTTCTTTTCTTTCTTTCTCAAGTCTTTCAAATTCTTGCTTTTTCTTTTCAGCAGCTTCTTTTTCTCTAAGCTCTTCACATAGCTTCATGACAAGTTCCTTTTGCTCATCAGTCAAAGTGACTGCAGGAGCAAGATGTGGGCCTAGTTCTTCTTCCAATGACACAAGGTTAGGGGGAATAACCGCAATTGGTTCAATTGGAGCTTTGCGTTCTCTGATAAATTCCCAAATGTCATCATCAATAATAAAATCTCTAGAATTATAAACATCTAAGTCTTCAATCAAATCTTTCATTTCATACTCCTCATGAAGCCTGCCTTTAGATGTTTGTTCAGAATAAACAACCATAGCAAGACTTTCTTATTCCTCCCTAAGCTTACTATGTTAGGATTGCAGGCATGTTTCTTTTATTCTTTGTCTCTTTGAGGTGGAGAGTCATCATCATCACCACTGCACCCATCGGAGACATCTTCATCTCTTTTATCTTTCTTTTCTTTTGATTCTTTTTCTTTTCAGGCTCTTCATCCTTGTCTTCATCATGCTCACCATCAGCCTTCTCATCTTTTTCTGTAGCCATATCTTCTTTAACTTTAAGCAACCTCTCATGTTGAGAAACTCTCTTTGTTAGAGCTTCTATCTATCTATGGAGATCGAAGATTATGTCAGTTTGGAAGTCAAGAAGATTCTCTTGTTCTTCCATGGAAAGGGTTTGGATGTTTGCAGTATCCAAATGCCCACTGACTTCTTCTCTTGCATGTTCGAGAGCTGCTTTAAGTTTTTCAATCTCTTTATCTTTTACTTCTTTTTTAGATTGATACTTGGCCTTTAATTCTTTTTACTCCTTCTCCTTCTAATATAATTCATCAAGTCTGTCTCTTATGATGCTAGATCTTCTATCCAATAGTTTCTCCATTCTAGCTATCTTTACTAAGAGCTCAAAAATCATTTCATCCTTGGCATCAGGTCGGTTAACTTCAGATTCTGCAAAACTTTCTGAAGAACCGGCCTCATATCTTACTGGTCTCACGGGCATTTTAAAGCCAGCATGAGGATCCTCATCATCCAAAGATGAATCAAAACTACCTGAAGAACTGGTAGATTCACCAGATTCAACAGATACGGCTACGGCCTCAGGAGAAAAATGAATAGGTGATACATGAGGAGAATGAATAGGAAATACTCTAAAAGGTGATGGGATGCCAACATTTTGAACTAAAGGCACAGTGTGAAGATCACCACCTACATCAAATTGTGGTGACACTTGCCTTAGGCCTTCTTCTGCTGCTTCAACATGCTCTTTAATAGTTTGTTGATCAAAAGCAGCTATTTGTTCTTCTATTCTCTCATGCACATCAACAGGAACATCATCATGAACATGTTCCTCAACATCAGGAATAGCTTCATCAGCTTCTTCTACCTGAACATCTTCTGGATTGATCTTCTGTAGCATCCATGGAAGTAAAGGAACAAATGTTCCATTGTAGAAGTTTCTCGGGTCTCTCTTCTTGATATACTTGTAGGATTGGGCATTGTCGTGAGGAATGTCCATCACATGGCCTTCTACTATAATATCAGGGAATGCTTCATTGATGAAGCATTGAATGAATTGAGGATACATCAGAAACATGTGTCTTCCGCCTTCCTGAATGTTAGACAATTGGCCATTGAACACATAAGCAGACATATTGAATTGTCTATTACTCCACAAGGCACAAATCGCCGAAGAGGTATTGGTAGGGATGTCATTCCAACCAGTCTTCCTCTTTGACAGGCAGTGTTGGCATAGATGAATCAGAAATCTCCAATGTAAATACACTAATCCCTTGACAATATGTTTTCCCTCGAAATCCTCTTCATAGCTAATATCAACAACGAAGGTCAGAATGTCATCTTCTTCCATTTCTTGGGAAAACTTTGCATCATCCCCAAACTGTAGACACTGTCTCATAGTTTGTTCAGAGATAACTAAGGTATGATCATCAGTGATCCTTCAAGATATGGTCGTCACACCATCCACTTGATTCACTTCAGTAGTTACCCAAAATGATCTGATGAAGTTCTCATAGATAATGGGTCTAACAGTGATGGCATGTGCTATTCTTGCTGTGGAAATTAATCTGATCATGTCTCTTAAAGCCTCAGCTTCTGTCACATGCGGATTAAGATATCCACTAACATTGTGGATTTTGCTCCAGGTAAGATTTGCCATAGATCTATAATAGAGACACATGTGTTAGTAATGTACTAACAAATATCAAATTGTTCAACCAAGAACAGGTTTGACTTTCTCAGTTTGACTTTCTTAGGTCAAAATTAAGAGTTCAAAGTCACTGTTGTATAACAATTTGACCTATCATAGATTTTACGGTTTTTAACCATTTGTGTTATGTTTGTTTATGATGATTTTCAATCATATTAATTGTTTTAAACATCTTATTACACTAAAGCATTGGATTTGAGTTCAACATTTTAAGTCTTAGTTCCCCCTATTCTGCGTGGTTAACCTAGGGTCTCTGAATCGATTGTTCCTTGTTGTTAACATCAAAATCCGTTTCATTGAACTCGAAAATATTATTGAAATCCATTGCTCATGGTTAGTTTTGATCGTTCTATACCTAGGGTTCTATGTTCATCATTGGTTTGGTATTCGATTTACGAAAATCCAATTGGAATCACCTTGTTTCAATACTACTTGAGCTAAGAATCAAATTATAGATGAAATGAAGTTGAATGAACAATCAACACGCATGGTTTGTGATGATTTGAATGGTTGATGAAGATCAGTCGAAAAACGCTCGTCGCACTTTGGTTCTCTCAAAGTTGAAAAGTATTAAATGCATACGATTAATGCATTTAAATAGTCAATTGAATGAATTTTGCACACTTTGCAAGTGAATGAGCAAATGCAAAAGTTTTAAGTTTTACATTGTAGCAAATGCGGAAGAGATTTAACTTGTTCGCATTTGTGTACTGAGTCAAATGCGGATACATAATTTTGTCCGCATTGACTCTGTAACAAATGAGGAAGAAAATTAGGAAATATCCGTATTAGTTTCACTTGGTTTTTCTTGCCCAAAACTATTACCCGCATTGGTTAAATGTCTGGGTTACCTTCACCCGCATTAACCAACACTGTTACCTATATTAAAATTTGAACTTTGTCAAAAATTAATGTTTTTGCTGTGGATAGTTTTGACTATTTTTACACTATTGCTTTGACTTTTATGAAGTTCAGACTGTGCATGGATTGTCAATTCTTACTTAAATTGAATTGAACACCCGATGTGATAAAAATTTCCCAGTTTTGACTGTTTTTGGACTTTTGTGCTTTCAAAGGTCTGCATATACTGAGATACTATAGTATAACTTCCACATTAACACAACCATTTTTCTAATTTTATATTTTCAAGAAAAGAACAACTGTACAACATAATTAAATCATTTTTGAGATTTTGCTAATTTTTCATGTTTTTGTAAATATTTTCATAAAATTTTAATTACTCCCCCTAAAGTTTATGTCCATATTGGATAAAAAATTTAAAGATTTTAAAATTTTGAATACTGAAAGGAAAATGTTTTTGTAATTTTTGATTTTCTTATCTGTACATGAAGTAGAAGTATAACTTACTTGGGATCATATCAATCTTACCTTTCACAAATGCAAGCAATTGTTAGTAAAATAGACATAATCATGAACATATTGATTGTAAGTATGTTTGTCCTCTTAAACTCATGCTTGGTTAGTATTTTAATGCTTCTGATCTTTATCATGATTTGAGTGGATTAAATATTCAACATGTATCTCACACTCAAAAGCATGGCAATCTCAACCACCCGCATGAAATTCATGGAAGAACTTTTTCACAACTTAAATTATGAAATCTCATTTTGTTTCAGGTAAGGGGGATCCTTATTGGGATTCTTTTGCTTTGATTATTATATTTATTTAATCCTTATTGGGATTCTTTTTGCACTTCACTTTGGAAGGTGATCCTCTTTGGGATTCTTTTTATTCTTTC
Organism: Flaveria sonorensis; assembly: GCA_025506505.1. Lineage (NCBI taxonomy): Eukaryota > Viridiplantae > Streptophyta > Magnoliopsida > Asterales > Asteraceae > Flaveria > Flaveria sonorensis. The sequence continues at coordinate 19,335,271 of CM046437.1, read as the reverse complement.
ACAAGGAATGTAGTCAAGAATATACTTTATTAATTCATCCATTTTGGATGTATTCCATATTAGGAATCTTTTAGGATCATGACATTAGCACTTTGTGCCTATTTCTCCATGTCTTTGCTCAGCAAAATAGAGGAGAAACTGATGTGGGTGAATGAGATTCATAAGGCATCATTACTTGGTGTGTTTAGGTTACTACACCCACACCCACTTGGATAAGGTAATACTTACTCACAACCTAAGATGATGGCTTCACAGTTTAATATGAGCTTTATTCATCACAACATGTATCTTCTTTTCCAAGCTGAGCCTACCCGCATATCAAATAAGTCATGTCAGTCTTTCAAGATTTTGAAATAAGCAATGTGAATGATATAATGACTGTAATTACATCATTTCTCCTTGGTGTACATTTCATATTCTTCAACAAAAATAACTTCTATTTGTATTTTTATAATATTTGAATGTTTTTGCAAATTTTGTATTTTACTCAAGGTTAATCATGCTAATTGATTGAACTAAGAATTCAAACCGACTAGGGTCAAATTCCTTAGTGAATCAGCTAATTGATTATCCGTGTGGACCTGTATCAACTTGATTAACCCTTTTTCAGCATAGTCTATTAGAAAGTGATATCTAATTTCAATATGTTTAGTTATTGAGTGCTGAACTGGATTGTTTCTTATGAACATGGCGGATGTGTTGTCAATGTGAATTGGTGTGTGCAAGAAGTTATAACCATAATCAAGCATCTAGTTTTGAATCCAAAAAACATGAGAGCAACAAGTGGATACAACTATGTACTCAGCTTCTGCTATGGAAACAGACACATTTGTCTGCTTCTTGCACTGCCAGTGTAGGACCAAGAAATTAACAATCCCCGGAAGTGGACTTCCGATCGAAGTTGCATCCCCCGTAGTCACTGTCTGTGTAGGCATAGAGGTTGAAGTCTCCCTTATTTGGATACCATAATCCAAGTGTAGGCTTGCCCTTGAGATATCTGAATATCCTCTTTATAGTATTTACATGTGTTTCCATGGGATCTGCTCGATATCTGGCACAAACGCATACACTAAACATTATGTCAGGTTTGCGAGTTGTTAGATACATGAGAGACCCTATCATTGATTAATAGTGAGTCTGATCCATTGATTTGCCATCTGAGTCTGGACCTATCTTCATTTATGTATCAACAGGAGTTTTGATAGACTGAAAATCCGCAAAATGAAATTTCTTCAACATGGTTTCCATGTATTATGATTGATTGATGAAGATTCCATCTGCTGTTTGCTGTACTTGCAACCCTAAGAAGAATGTAAGCTCCCCCATTGCACTCATCTGGAACTTAGAATGCATAAAGTCTTGTACCCGAAAATGATTTCATCTACGTAGATCTGGACTAGCACTCATCTGAACAAAGACCGATCAATCTGTCCTCTCTCATACCCGTATAGAAGAAGGAATGACGATAGAGTCTTGTACCATTTTTGTAGGGCTTGATGTAGACCATACAAAGCTTTATCAAGGTTGTACACCCTGTGAGGGAAATCCGAGTCCTCAAAGCCTGGTGGTTGACTCACATAGACTTCTTCAAAGATTTTACCATAAAGAAATGCACACTTTACATCCATTTGATACAATATGAAATTCATGGATGTAGAGTAAGCAAGAAAAAGTCCGATGGCTTCTAATCTGGCAATAGCTGCAAACACCTCATCATAATCTATGCCTTCTTCTTGTGTGTATCCTTGTGCAACCAATCTTGCTTTGTTTCTGATAACAATGCCCCTATCATGGGTTTTATTTTTGTATAACCATCTGGTATCGATAGGGTATCGTCCTTCTGGAAGTTCTACCAGCTGCCATACTTCTTGTTTCTTGAATTGGAGCAATTCTTCCTGCATTGCCTCGATGCAACGGTTTTTTCTTGAAGAGCCTCTTTTATATTCTTGGGTATAGTTTGACACAAAAAGAAAGAAATCAAACAGATGTTTGTAATACTTGACTTGCTTCTTGTCACCCACTCATCTAATTCACCAATGATGCTTGAGACTGGATGATCCTTATGTATCATGGTGGTTGGAATTGACTCACCAGCAATTGATACATCAAGGTTGGAGACATTCAGATAAACTTGGAGAGAGGCACCTTCAGGTTGGGAAAGTATAGGTGAATTGTGAAAGTAATCAAAGGCTTCATCAGCTTCAGCTTTAGCATCAGTAGCACTTTGAAGACTTTCATCATTTGTATTCTCTTCAGTTTCAACTGGCACAGTAGCTGGTTCTGGATTTCTAACTTTAGTAGATGGTTCTGCTGAAGGAGCGGGCAGTGTACTAAGACCAGCCTCAGTTGAGACACTCTAATTTTGTACTTCTTGTATAACAAGATCAGCTTGTAATGGAACTTCTTCATCAGATTTGACCAGGTCCGAGATGGGAATCTCAGTTGATGTGACTCAACAAGGATTGAATGATGATTGAGTCAATGATTAAGTAGCGGATATACTAAATCAATGAACATTAAATGCTTAAAATACTAACAAATTCTTTGTATATTGATATTGGTAAACAAGATACAAAGAGTGCTAGGGTTTGTAGCACTAAATAGTACCTCTATGTAACTTTTGTGAATACTTTTGTGAAACTTGCAAAAGTAGAGTATACTATTCTATTTATAGGCTGATACAATGCCAATACAAAATGACTAACCTACCCTATCAACTATACATCAGAATGCTAGTCTAAGTACAAAAGATGATCAACATTTGTAAATGTTCATCCACATTAACTAATCCGGATGTGTTGTCTTCATCAGCATTTCTTCTATTAAGTCTTCAGCATTGACTGAATCATCCGCATTAGTTAATGCGGATGAATAAATACTTAGCCATATTTGTTTTGCTTGTCCGCATTTGTAAATGCGGATGAACAAATACTTGACTGTATTTGTTCTTTGGTCATCCGCATTTACAAATGCAGACTCCCAACACTTGTCTTTTTCTTCTTAATTCTTCACCTACATTTCTTCTTGGACTTGAGGGATTTTCATCCGAAACAACCTTCAACCACCTCTTGAATTGGCATGTATGATCCTTTCAGGGTCCAACAATACTCCCCCTAAGGATTATACAACCTATCTACTTCAAGGGTTTGAAGGTGGTGGAGGTTGTGAAGATTCTGGTGGTTATTCAAGACCAGGTGCTTGTCTTTCTTGGACTGTTGATGGAGCTGCTGCTAGTTTTGTTTCTACAGAAGGTTGAGGTTCAGCCAGTGAGGGATCCAAAATAGCCTTGATCATGTTAGAGAAGTCTCTGGCCTTATTCATCTTGTCCCGACTCAGAACAAGAATCTTCATTTGGCTCATATTATAAATAGCATTAATAGGCATCTGTCTTAGAGATATGGGTTTCCACACAGAGACAGTGGAAAGCCCATCTTTGTGAATCAACAGAGTGCCATCAGCATCTACCTCAAGCTTTACTATATTTCCTAGTTGGAGAGGAACTTTCATTCTTTTTCTTTGTTCTTTCTTTTTGTTTATTCTGTCATAGCCTATCTTCAGAGTTTTGATGCATTTCAAAAAGAAATACATATCAGCTTCTTCAATATTGTTATCTATTTCTCTGAAGTGTCTTGTAAAAATGTAATGGATATAGGATTCATCTAGCAACCTCACCTCATATCCAATGAACAACCTAATTTCAGCTCCTTCTTACCCTCCCCATTTTCTTTCAATCACCAACTCATAAGTCTTTTCATTATAAAACACATTTAAGATTGGCTTTGACTTATGAGTTCCAACAACCATCTTCCTTTTCAGTGATTCAGTTAGTTTTACATTCAGTTCTGGAAATACCAACTCTTCAGTTTCTTTCTTTTTCTTCTTTTCAAGGGGATTTCTGAAAGATTTGTCTTTCCTTGTGCAGATTGCTTTTAGAGATTTGAAGTTGTTTGTTTTCTTGAACATCTTTAGAATATCTTCAAATTCATATCCTCTGTACATAGCATGATGATTGATCAAATCTAATTCAGCTAGTTCTTCCCGATCATGGATTTGCAGGGAGTTCACCAGAGTAGTGTACTCTATGAAGAATTGAACTAGACCTAAGATATTTTTCACCATGAACATGTTCCAATCACTGTCATACTTCCAGGAAATAATCTTAACATCTACTTTGCCTTCTGGAGCAGACACACCCTTTATCATCTCTGATGTGGTTAACCCTTCCTGCAGCTTCAATTAAGAGGGTTCAATAAACCATTCAAGATTTCTATGTAGCATGGGTGCCAAGACATCATGGTCTTTGGTAGTGAGTTCGACATCCTGAGCTGAAGTTCTTGATATGGGTTTCCACCCTACTACTTCTTCTTCAATAGCCATTAATCTTTCTATCTTGTCTTTGACTATTTTTAGACTTGCAGCTCTGAGTGAATTTGTCTTCATATTTCCCAGCTTTCTTTTGGTGAATCCTTGAGTAGATAGATAATCCTTTATTTCCCTATCTGTCATGCTATAGGGACCAGGATAATAGGATTGATGCTCTTTCTACTGTTGAGTCTGAGTAGCAGTGAAAGTGATTGGGGACCTGGCTGTCTTCTTTTCATAGTAAGTTACATATGTAGGGTCAAGAAGCTTATTCATCTTGTTCACTTCTTCAACCATACCCTCATATGTCATTCCAAATACTACATCAAAATCATAACCGTGATTAATCAAGAACATGGCTTTAACCATCAGATCATCAGATTGTGCCTTCTTAACCATCTCCTTAACTAATGATTCCATATTGGTAGGGATGTCTTTGACCAATGTTCATCAAGGATGCTTTCATTATATCCTCCGTCTATCTCTCCTTCTTCTAAAATAATCACCTCAAGCTTTTTCTTCATTTGTTCACCAGCCTTCTCATGCTCCTCTAAAAACACAACAATAGCAGCAAGGATTCTTGGATCATCCTTTTGTTTCTTAACAGCTGGTTCTTCTTCTACCATTAGCAGTTTGCCTTTGGCCTTCTCAGATAAATATTTCCTCTTTCTGGAATACATATGTAATCGAGGACCAGATGAAGATGGAATAGAGGCTACAACTTCCTATTTCTTCTTATCTTTTTCGAGCTTTTCAGCTTCTTCTTTCTATTTTTTGGTAGTCTCCTTTTCTTTAAGCTCTTCACACAGCTTCCTGACATGTTCCTTTTATTCATCAGTCAAGGTGACTGTAGGAACAAGCTGTAGGCTTAATTTTTCTTCTAGTGGAACAGGGTTGAGAGGAATCATAACTAAGGGTTCCATTGGGGCTCTGAGTTCCCTGATAAAGTCCCAAAAGTCATCATCAATAATAAATTCTCTAGATGAATACATATCTAAGTCTTCAATCAGTTCTTTCATCTTAGATTCTTCATCAACTCTTTCTTTAGAGGATGGATTAGAATAGACAACCATAGCTAAATTTTCTTCTCCAACCCTAACCTTATCGTGATGAGATTACTGAGAGGTTTCAGTTAGCCTATGTCTCTTTGATAGTTGAGAGTTATCATCATCATTAGTGCTCTCATCAGAGATATCTTCATCTTCTTCTGATTCCTTTTCTTTTTCAGCCTCCATATCTTTATCTTTATCATCCTTTTCTTTTGCTAATTCTTCTATGATCTTAATCAACATCTCTAATTCAGGAATTCTTTTGGTTAGAGCTTCTATTTCTCTATGAAGATCAACTATAATATCTATTTGGGCATCAAGAAGAGTCTCTTGTTCTTCCATGGCAATAGTTTGGATTGATGCAGTGTCCAATAGACCACTGTTTTCTTGTTTTGTCTGCTCTAGTGCAGCTTTAAGGCTATCAATCTCTTTTTCCTTTTCTGCTTTTTTAGATTGATGTTTGGCTTTCAGTTCTTTTAATTCTTTCTCCTTCTCATCTAGTTCAAGAAGTCTATCCCTTATTATGCCAGACCTTCTATCCAATAATTTCTCCATTCTTGTTACTTTCTGTAATAGCTCAGAAATCATTTCGTCTTTGGCATCAGGACGATTAACTTCAGATCCTGCATAGCTTTCTAAAGGACCGCCTGATCGGTTCAAAAGGATCGAATCTGTGATGATATCGTAACGCAATGATCAATTCAAACACAAATTAATCAAACACATGCAATTACATCAAAAAATTCATAGATTTCATTGATAGCAAATGCATAGGATACAATGTGTAAAGGTTACAGATCGTTCACTGAATCTCACTGTTTCTTAGATGTCTATAGTTTAAGATCTGAGATGTATCTAGTCTAAGATCTGAGATGTCTCTACCCTAAACAATACATAAAATATCCTATTTATACTATCAAGAAATAAAGGAACATATATTTACAAAATAAGTCCTTATACTATGACAAAAAACACATAAAGACAAAATGTTAATCTTCCAAGAGCTTCAACAATACTCCCCTTAAGATTTACATTGTGTTTAGTCTTCAAAAAAATCTTCAGGTTCTTCTTTTATTTTGAACATCGGCTTGTCTTTGTACAGCTCTTGTTCCTTCAATGCTTTTTAGATTGCTGACTTGAATTTGCCTGCAAGAATTGCTTGTTCAGGCTTTGACTCGTTGATCTTTATATCCATCCTGTTCATGATCTCCAAAGTTTCTTTTGATAATCCTGTATTGTCAATATTAGTATAAAACTCAATTGGTTTGGGATAATCTCTTGAATGAATCTCCAATACTCCTTCGCTCGATATTCTTATGAAATCGATTGATTTTATATCCTTCTTAACAATCTTCACATAAGCTAATGCTTTCCTTAAAGAAATTCTTTCCGTTGCAGCATCCATAACCTTGATAATCAACATAAAATACTTCCGATCATTTTCTGCCACTTCTGGTGTAACATGATCAAATTTTTGAATTGACAAAAGTGAGATATAGCTTGGATGCAGAAGTTTTAGCTCAAATACTCCAAACAATGAAATCATATCCTGATCCCAATCATCAAGGTTCCAAACTAATTTCAATTCAAAAGTATCAGCATTGTAAAACCATCTCAAAATCGGTTTTGTCTTTCGAGTACCATCAATTACCTTCAATCCTGGGTTAGTAACCTTTCAAAGAATTGGTCACTATATGCATCCAAGAATTTTTCTTCTTCAGATTTATCACCATCTTTCCTTTTTCTTTTTAATGACTTGATGTATTCCTTGTCTTCTTGGTCACATCTTGTTTTAAGAAAAGACTGCATTCATGAAATACCTCTATTCAAGAGTTTAACAAAATTTTATCTTCGATTTGCCTTTGTTGGATTGATCAACTTTAACTTGTTAAGTCCTTTTAAGTCTTGCACAGGAAGAGCTATGATGCTTGTGTAAAAGTGATATACATCACAGATTGCATTTACACATTTTATCAAAAATGCAACAAACACCTCATCATACTTCCACGTTACTATCTTCACATTCTTTGTATTGTCAGGCACAACCAGGGCATTTAATATTGAGGTGAATAGAGTCAAGTATTAATATTAAGGTGAATGGAATCCATTACATGAAAGTATATGATGGTTAATGGGCCAAAGCCAGGGCATTTACTCTGTCCCGGGAGGAGGCTAGGATGGACTTGTGCCTCTGTTTTGATTCTGGTGCTTGTATGAGTTTTAATTCTGCTATCTATTATGATAAGTTTCTCGTTAGGAGTAGAAGGATTGATGAGTCCTTCGATGTAGAAACTGATATCGGTAAGTCCACTAGGATACATGATGTCCTAAAGGATTCTGTGATAGAATTAGAAGGCCATAAGTTCCCTGCTAAATTATTCATGGTACCCCTAGGCGGATTTGATGTAGTCCTAGGGATAGATTTGCTAGCTGCCAATGTGGCAAGCATCGTGTGTCGTAAGAAGATGATTCAATTGACTGCGCCCGATGGGAGTATAATTGAGTATTTTTGGATGGACTCAAGTATTAATATTGATGAACTCGTATTAATATCGACTATTAAAAAGTATAATCTAGTATTAATTCTTTCAAACACCTCATCATGCATCAAACACCTCAATATTGATACTTTCATGTAATGGATTCCATTCACCATGCTCAACAATGATTTCATGATGATTGATCAAATCATATCCTCTGTACATAGCATGATGATTGATCAAATCTAATTCAGCTAGTTCTTCCCGATCATGGATTTGCAGGGAGTTCACCAGAGTAGTGTACTCTATGAAGAATTGAACTAGACCTAAGATATTTTTCACCATGAACATGTTCCAATCACTGTCATACTTCCAGGAAATAATCTTAACATCTACTTTGCCTTCTGGAGCAGACACACCCTTTATCATCTCTGATGTGGTTAACCCTTCCTGCAGCTTCAATTAAGAGGGTTCAATAAACCATTCAAGATTTCTATGTAGCATGGGTGCCAAGACATCATGGTCTTTGGTAGTGAGTTCGACATCCTGAGCTGAAGTTCTTGATATGGGTTTCCACCCTACTACTTCTTCTTCAATAGCCATTAATCTTTCTATCTTGTCTTTGACTATTTTTAGACTTGCAGCTCTGAGTGAATTTGTCTTCATATTTCCCAGCTTTCTTTTGGTGAATCCTTGAGTAGATAGATAATCCTTTATTTCCCTATCTGTCATGCTATAGGGACCAGGATAATAGGATTGATGCTCTTTCTACTGTTGAGTCTGAGTAGCAGTGAAAGTGATTGGGGACCTGGCTGTCTTCTTTTCATAGTAAGTTACATATGTAGGGTCAAGAAGCTTATTCATCTTGTTCACTTCTTCAACCATACCCTCATATGTCATTCCAAATACTACATCAAAATCATAACCGTGATTAATCAAGAACATGGCTTTAACCATCAGATCATCAGATTGTGCCTTCTTAACCATCTCCTTAACTAATGATTCCATATTGGTAGGGATGTCTTTGACCAATGTTCATCAAGGATGCTTTCATTATATCCTCCGTCTATCTCTCCTTCTTCTAAAATAATCACCTCAAGCTTTTTCTTCATTTGTTCACCAGCCTTCTCATGCTCCTCTAAAAACACAACAATAGCAGCAAGGATTCTTGGATCATCCTTTTGTTTCTTAACAGCTGGTTCTTCTTCTACCATTAGCAGTTTGCCTTTGGCCTTCTCAGATAAATATTTCCTCTTTCTGGAATACATATGTAATCGAGGACCAGATGAAGATGGAATAGAGGCTACAACTTCCTATTTCTTCTTATCTTTTTCGAGCTTTTCAGCTTCTTCTTTCTATTTTTGGTAGTCTCCTTTTCTTTAAGCTCTTCACACAGCTTCCTGACATGTTCCTTTTATTCATCAGTCAAGGTGACTGTAGGAACAAGCTGTAGGCTTAATTTTTCTTCTAGTGGAACAGGGTTGAGAGGAATCATAACTAAGGGTTCCATTGGGGCTCTGAGTTCCCTGATAAAGTCCCAAAAGTCATCATCAATAATAAATTCTCTAGATGAATACATATCTAAGTCTTCAATCAGTTCTTTCATCTTAGATTCTTCATCAACTCTTTCTTTAGAGGATGGATTAGAATAGACAACCATAGCTAAATTTTCTTCTCCAACCCTAACCTTATCGTGATGAGATTACTGAGAGGTTTCAGTTAGCCTATGTCTCTTGATAGTTGAGAGTTATCATCATCATTAGTGCTCTCATCAGAGATATCTTCATCTTCTTCTGATTCCTTTTCTTTTTCAGCCTCCATATCTTTATCTTTATCATCCTTTTCTTTTGCTAATTCTTCTATGATCTTAATCAACATCTCTAATTCAGGAATTCTTTTGGTTAGAGCTTCTATTTCTCTATGAAGATCAACTATAATATCTATTTGGGCATCAAGAAGAGTCTCTTGTTCTTCCATGGCAATAGTTTGGATTGATGCAGTGTCCAATAGACCACTGTTTCTTGTTTTGTCTGCTCTAGTGCAGCTTTAAGGCTATCAATCTCTTTTTCCTTTTCTGCTTTTTTAGATTGATGTTTGGCTTTCAGTTCTTTTAATTCTTTCTCCTTCTCATCTAGTTCAAGAAGTCTATCCCTTATTATGCCAGACCTTCTATCCAATAATTTCTCCATTCTTGTTACTTTCTGTAATAGCTCAGAAATCATTTCGTCTTTGGCATCAGGACGATTAACTTCAGATCCTGCATAGCTTTCTAAAGGACCGCCTGATCGGTTCAAAAGGATCGAATCTGTGATGATATCGTAACGCAATGATCAATTCAAACACAAATTAATCAAACACATGCAATTACATCAAAAAATTCATAGATTTCATTGATAGCAAATGCATAGGATACAATGTGTAAAGGTTACAGATCGTTCACTGAATCTCACTGTTTCTTAGATGTCTATAGTTTAAGATCTGAGATGTATCTAGTCTAAGATCTGAGATGTCTCTACCCTAAACAATACATAAAATATCCTATTTATACTATCAAGAAATAAAGGAACATATATTTACAAAATAAGTCCTTATACTATGACAAAAAACACATAAAGACAAAATGTTAATCTTCCAAGAGCTTCAACAATACTCCCCTTAAGATTTACATTGTGTTTAGTCTTCAAAAAAATCTTCAGGTTCTTCTTTTATTTTGAACATCGGCTTGTCTTTGTACAGCTCTTGTTCCTTCAATGCTTTTTAGATTGCTGACTTGAATTTGCCTGCAAGAATTGCTTGTTCAGGCTTTGACTCGTTGATCTTTATATCCATCCTGTTCATGATCTCCAAAGTTTCTTTTGATAATCCTGTATTGTCAATATTAGTATAAAACTCAATTGGTTTGGGATAATCTCTTGAATGAATCTCCAATACTCCTTCGCTCGATATTCTCATGAAATCGATTGATTTTATATTCTTCTTAACAATCTTCACATAAGCTAATGCTTTCCTTAAAGAAATTCTTTCCGTTGCAGCATCCATAACCTTGATAATCAACATAAAATACTTCCGATCATTTTCTGCCACTTCTGGTGTAACATGATCAAATTTTTGAATTGACAAAAGTGAGATATAGCTTGGATGCAGAAGTTTTAGCTCAAATACTCCAAACAATGAAATCATATCCTGATCCCAATCATCAAGGTTCCAAACTAATTTCAATTCAAAAGTATCAGCATTGTAAAACCATCTCAAAATCGGTTTTGTCTTTCGAGTACCATCAATTACCTTCAATCCTGGGTTAGTAACCTTTCAAAGAATTGGTCACTATATGCATCCAAGAATTTTTCTTCTTCAGATTTATCACCATCTTTCCTTTTTCTTTTTAATGACTTGATGTATTCCTTGTCTTCTTGGTCACATCTTGTTTTAAGAAAAGACTGCATTCATGAAATACCTCTATTCAAGAGTTTAACAAAATTTTATCTTCGATTTGCCTTTGTTGGATTGATCAACTTTAACTTGTTAAGTCCTTTTAAGTCTTGCACAGGAAGAGCTATGATGCTTGTGTAAAAGTGATATACATCACAGATTGCATTTACACATTTTATCAAAAATGCAGCAAACACCTCATCATACTTCCACGTTACTATCTTCACATTCTTTGTATTGTCAGGCACAACCAGGGCATTTAATATTGAGGTGAATAGAGTCAAGTATTAATATTAAGGTGAATGGAATCCATTACATGAAAGTATATGATGGTTAATGGGCCAAAGCCAGGGCATTTACTCTGTCCCGGGAGGAGGCTAGGATGGACTTGTGCCTCTGTTTTTGATTCTGGTGCTTGTATGAGTTTTAATTCTGCTATCTATTATGATAAGTTTCTCGTTAGGAGTAGAAGGATTGATGAGTCCTTCGATGTAGAAACTGATATCGGTAAGTCCACTAGGATACATGATGTCCTAAAGGATTCTGTGATAGAATTAGAAGGCCATAAGTTCCCTGCTAAATTATTCATGGTACCCCTAGGCGGATTTGATGTAGTCCTAGGGATAGATTTGCTAGCTGCCAATGTGGCAAGCATCGTGTGTCGTAAGAAGATGATTCAATTGACTGCGCCCGATGGGAGTATAATTGAGTATTTTTGGATGGACTCAAGTATTAATATTGATGAACTCGTATTAATATCGACTATTAAAAAGTATAATCTAGTATTAATTCTTTCAAACACCTCATCATGCATCAAACACCTCAATATTGATACTTTCATGTAATGGATTCCATTCACCATGCTCAACAATGATTTCATCTGGATCCACAGGAGCTATGGATTCAGCTGTCACACATTTCTCATATTCTTCGTTTATTTGAGAAACTGTGAGTCCATCCAAAAATACTCGATTATACTTTTTATTTATCAAATAATTATACCTTTCATCAACATCAATAGGTATATCTTTAACTACAGCCTCAATTGGAGAATAACTTGCTTCAACAATATCTTCGTCTTCTAAAACATCGTCATACCATGCATCACAAAAATCTGGTTCTAAATCATCTAAGGCACTTCAGTTTCTTCGCTATCATGACTTAAAGTTTCAGATGCAATCTTCTGAATTTTAGATGACGGTTTAGCTAAAACTGATACATCAATATCATCTATCTTTCTTTTCCCTTTATCCACCTCAGAGATCTTCTCAACATCAATAGGATTAACTTCACATACAATAACAATTTCAGGAGATTGTGACATTGCACTATCTTTCATGCTTTCAAATTCTTCCTTTAATTTCTCATGATTTTCTTTAATTTATTGAATTTTTCATCCATTAAGTCATAATCTTTAAGCATGACTTCAAAATTCTTTACATTTGCTTCTTTATCTTCTTCAAGATCAGCAATTTTCTCATCTTTCTTTATTAATTCAGCCTTTAAACTTTCATTTTCCTCTTTTAGCTCTTCAATTGTCTTAAGCTGGAGTAAATTCTCTTCTTTCAAAGACTCTATTAAGCTTTGATCTTCTTTAGCTTGTTTATCTTCAACATGAAAATCAGATTCAACAACATCAATGTTTTGGAAATCAAATTCCACGTGTTGATGAATAGTTTCTTCATTTACAACAACTTTCTCATCAATATTTTGAATCTCTTCATTTTGATCTTCTACATGCTCAGCTTCTTCAAGAACTTCTTCATTTACTTCTTCAATAACTTCATCAACTTCATTTCCACCATCATTATCATCATCATCACTAGATGTGGAACTACTTCCATCTTCAGACTCATCATCATCATTATTTTCATCACCATCATCATTATCTTTATCATCATCATCAGATAGATCTTGAGGATCTTCTTCAATTAGGTCATTTGGATCAACTGGTTCATCCTCAATCAAATGAAAGTGATCTTTATTTATATCTACCTCATCTCTAGCCACAGCCCTCATATAATCAAACATAGGTACATTTTGAGCACCAGTAATCGTTGCAAGTCTTTTGTATGAGGTTTCTGTCATATGCTCTAGAATTAATCTTTCACCACTCACTCCATAAACATGGAAATCTGGATTTTCTTCATTGATTATCATTTGTAAGAATCTAGGATACATCAGATATTTATTCCTGATTCCTTTCTCTATGTTAAACACAAATCCATTCAGAATCCATCTAGGCATATTAAATCTTCTGTTTATTGCAATGGCTATGATTGGAGAAGCAATATCAACTGGAAATAAATTCCATCCCGCACTTCTTTTAGACATTCCGTGCTAGAAGATATAACATAGAAGTTTCCAGTGATTGTAAACTCTAGCTCGGAAAAATTGTTTCCTTGGAAAGTTATCTAGATGACCCATGGCTATAAAAGTTTCTCTACACTCATTAAACGTGAATTCAGCCGAGTCTTGTGGGTCATTATTTCCAAGCCATAGAGCTTCTCTTATAGATTGCTCAGATACTTCAATCATTCTATCATTAGTATCGAATCCTCTAACAACCTTTCTTCCTTCTTCATCTCTTTCAACAGAAGTAGTGTTCCAAAATTTCTTGATCAATCTAGCATAAATGTCTGGTTGAGAACACATGGCATATACATACTTAGTCCTTAGAATAAATCTGATTCTCTTCATAACCTACAACATCTTGTACATCGTCATTTAGGAATGCTGCTACCTTATGTTTAGGCTCAAATTTAAGCTCAGCCATCTGCATGAATAAAACAAAGAAATTTGTACACATTGAATTTGCAACACTTATCAATTTATGAGTTATCAAGTTTGAACTAGACCACTTACAAATTTTCTAAGTGTTTAAACAACTCATCACATGAAAATTTGTATATTGGTCATAAACTTAATTCAACTCAATTCAGTTAAAATTTGCTCAAAATCAAATTAAAGAACAAATTTTGTGATTAATTTTGACATTTTTATTAAAAATTTCATGAATTTGACTGTTCATATTCAAAACCCGACTGATGAACTCATAATCATCAAGAACACGTTGTGATGAAATATGGATTTAACCATTTCAATCTGTTCAAAAACAAGTTTCTATCATTAATCAATGTTCAATTTCAGTTGTTAATGCATATTATTGTCACAATTTTAAAATTTTCCTTCGAACTAGGGTTAATACGCCTAAACAGACAAAAAACGCCCGATCAAATTCGAAGTATAAACTTGAAATCAGATAAATTTCATCTCGGAATGATGTTTAGATTTAGTGTATATACCTATAAATCATAAGTATTAACACCAAACAATCAAAAATGATGAACTGAATGATTTGAGTGAATGAATGAATGAATCACAAGTGTGGTATATATATACAAGTGAAAATTTTAGGCGCATGAGCACTGTTTATGCGCATGAGGTTATACGCATGAGCACTATACAGTCGCATGAGACTAAATTTTAGTTTTTTTTAGGCGCATGACCACTGTTTGTACGCATGAGGTTTAGACGCATGAGCACTGTTCAATCGCATAAGCACTGTTTAGGCGCTTGAGCACTGTTTAGGCGCATGAGACTAAATGAAACGCCTAACACTTGGTGTTTTCATCACTTCAAACGTCTACACTTGGAAAGTCTTGGAACTGTTTAGGCGCATGAGCATAAGATGATACGCCCAACACTTAACCAAGTTTTTTCAGACACATGACAACTATTTAGGCACATGAGCTTGAATGAAACGCCTAACACTTGTACAAATTTCTGAAAATTCACCATACTCCTTATCTGAACTTATGAGAACTATTCAGGCACATGGGATCCTTTCCATGAGTCTTGACACTTGAACTTTTCTCATCATCCACCCTGAACCCTATTTAACACCATTAGCACTACTCACACTCAATTTTTTAACACTTAGTCAAAATTATTTGACTATCACTAAAATTTTCATTAATTTTCCTCAATTTTAACATTTTCGAAATTCAAACTTTTAATTTTAATTTTTTTTTGTTTTTGACCATTTACAGTCGGTCAATCATCGCATAAAACATATAAATTCATCATTTTTGTAGTGGAACTTTAAACTTTTCATTAATAGTTAAAAACATGTCAATACGTAATTCTTTAATTTACCTCATCAAAAATTGTATTGATACAATATCATCTCAAAATGTGGATGCCAGGCTCAAAGCATTCCTAGAAGCTTATGCATCCATGCCTACACCTCCTCAGCATCAGCAATACCTGCCAACTATTATGCATACAAAAAGTCAGCGACGTTGAGTGAGTTCTAGTTTTCATAATCAAAATACTTTGCACTACATTACATCATATCCTTTACTTTTGTTCGTGATCACACATCATACGTACATCTAGATAATAATGATTTATTATCTCCATCATCGTTCATTTTCGTACATTCATTCGTTAACATATTTACTTTCTTTTTGAATCCTGCCATATGCTAAACCCCAACATTATGCACGAAGCTGGTACTTTATCGGGGCCTATAAACAACCCTTAATCATTGTGCACGAAGCAAATACATTGTGCACAAAGCAGATACATTATGCACGAAGCAGATACATTGTGCACGAAGCAGATACATTCCATACATTGTGCACGAAGCAAAATACAGTACCAGGGTAAGCGACAAGGATTCCATCATTCAAAACTTCCATTTTCCAGCACCTAAAACAAACGAAAACAAGCAACAAACATATAGAACTCGGTCCAGAAGCTCAAACCCAGCTGAAAATCAAGAAGAACACCTTGAAATATTACCTTTTGAAGATTTTCTTCCACTTTCTCTCACTAAAACCGGTTGAGAGCTTCTCTCTCTCGAACCGAAGGTTTCAGGAGAGAAAAGAGGTTATGGGCGGCCATACCTCTTTTAAACCCCACTATGTGCAAGTTTGGCCCTTGAACGCTTCTAACCCCTTGCTTTTGAAATAGCTTCAATTTGTTCCTTTACTTTTCTTTTTCTAAAATTTCCTGGTGTTACAAGTCCTCCCCCTTATATAGGTTTCGTCCCCGAAACCTGTCACTCTTAAGGAGATCTGGGTAGCGCCATCTCATTTCTCCCTCTGATTCTCCAAGTGGCCTCCATTACTTCAATGCAACGACCATAGCCACCACTTTAGAGAACCATTGGATAAATCTCCCGTAGCAACCCACCAAACTCAAGAAACTACGAATCTCAGATGACATCGTTGGAGACTTCCATTGCTCACTGCCTCAACCTTTGTTTGATCTACCATAATCCCTTCAGGATTAACCACATGATCCAAAAGCTGAATTTCACATAACTAGAGTGCACACTTGGAGAACTTGACGTATATCTTCTCCTTTGAAGCGTATCCAGCACTTCCCAGATGTGATCGACATGTTCCCTTTCGCTCTACGAATAAATTAGAACATCATCAATGAACACAGTCACTAACTTATTTAACATAGGTCGGCACACCCGATTTATCAGATCCATAAAGCAGCTGGCGCGTTGGTTAAACCCAAGGACATCACGAGGAACTCGTAGTGTCCATAACACTTATGAAAAGCTATTTTAGGAATATCTTGCTCCTCCAAATAAATTGATGGAGTTGATCAAACAAGTCATCAATCCTCGGTAATGAATTCCGGTTCTTCACCGTCAACTTGTTCCACTCACGGTAGTCGATGCACATCCTCATGCTACCGTCCTTCTTATTCACAAACAAGACCGGAGCACCCCATGGAGAGATACTTGGTTAAATGAACCCCTTATCTAGTAACTCTGGAAGCTGAGTCATCAATTTCTTTATCTCAAAGGGAGCTAATCGATACGGTGCCATGGCAACAGGTTGGGAACCAGGTATCAAGTCGACCTGGAACTCGATCTCGCGATCAGGTGGCACACCTAATATACCCTTCGGGAATACGTCTAGGAAGTCGCACATGACCGGTACATCCGTCAGTCATGATACTGACGCATCCACATCCATCACGTAGGTAAGATAGGGACCACTTCCACGTCTCGTACACTCCTTTTCCACAACCATCGAAATTGCTTTCGGGACCGCACTGACTCTATCGCCGTAGATTGCCACCAACTCCCATCGGGCGCAGTCAATTGAATCATCTTCTTATGCCACACGATGCTTGCCACATCGACAGCTAGCCAATCTATCCCTAGGAGTACATCAAATCTGCCTAGGGGTACCACGAATAATTTAGCAGGGAACTTATGGCCTTCCGATTCTATCACAGAATCCTCTAGGGCATCATGTATCCTAGTGGAGTTACCGATATCAGTTTCTACATCGGAGGGCTCATCAATCCTTCTACTCCTAATGGGAAACTTATCATAATAGACAGCAGAATTAAAACTCCTACTAGCACCAGAATCAAAAATAGAGGCACAAGTCTAGTTTACTAGGAATGTACCTGGCACGACATTGGGGTCCATACTAGGCTCCTCCCGGGTCATAGTAAATGCCCTGGCTTTGGCCCTCTGCCCTTCTTTCTCCTTCTCAATCCCCTTCCTTGCACTGGAGTTCTCAGCCCTCAGCTTCTTGCTGTCTCTGCTCAAATGCCCTGCTCCACCGCATTTATAACATTTCACCCCTCTACAGTTCCTCTCCTTATGGCCCTTCTTTCCACAATCAGAGATTCGATCCCCACCTACAATTCTCTGCATGCTCCTTCCACACTTTCTGCAAGCCTTCTCTCCCCCTATTATCGTATTCCGATCATCCACTCTCATCTTCTTACCTCCAGCCACAAATCCCCCATCATTATATCGCTTCCCATTCCTATTCCTACCATTGTCCCCCTTCTTCTCCACATCCACCAACGCCACCGCCTCCACTTGTCATACAGTCTCCCCGCAAGATCAACCACCAACCTAAACGTACCTGGCCGAGCATCGATCAGATGTCGGCGGATATCCGTTGGCAAACCCTAGATATATCTCTTTATTTTTCTGGGATGCGGGTGTCACCTGCTCTGGCACCAGCCTCACCATTTCATTAAACTTTGTTGTATACTGTTGGTTTGTCATGGTTCCCACCTCTAACTGTAGGAACTCCCTCTTGACCTTATCAAGCTCCCTATGAAGACAAAAATCTTCAATCACCATCCTCTTCAGTTCACCCGATCTCATCCTCCCGATCGCCCTACTACCCTCGGCCTGGACAACGTTGTCCTACCAACATAACGCTGAATCCACAAATGAGTGGGTAGCAAACTTCACATTCTGATCCTCTCGGCACTCACTGATATCAAGTACCGCCTCTATCTCTCTCACCCATCGTTGAGCAATAATAAAACTCCCATTCCCATTAAATGTGGGGGCTTGCATCTCTAGAATGCCCCATAGTTGCACCCCTTCGTAGTTTCCTGCACTGCTTCCTCCTCCTCATCATCATTGGAGACAACCATCTTAGTATCCGGTTGCTCCATCTCCCCTGTACCACCTCCTTTGCCCCTCGCCTATCGGTCTTCCACCTTTCCTTCTTCCCTTTCTCTCATCCTCCCTCATAGCTCTAATTACCTCGATCACCACAGATGGTACAATCGTCTGCATGACCTGATGAACATCCTCTGCTACTGCCTCCTTCATTGAGGCCCTCAGATTTGCACTCTCATTTTCACCATCATGGTGATGAAGCTCGGGCTCTTCAGGAGCCATTTCGGCAGTCTTAGCCCTATTCCTTGTGACATGCGGTCCAACACCAAGTCCACCATGACCTCCACCTTGAGAAGACTCCAAAGATCTACCACCAGCCATCACTAAGCTCTACATGATTCAAACACCAACACGGTCATTCAATGTAATAGCTCAGATTATGTCAAGTATAGTAAGTCCCTAATTACAGTGGCCAGTTGTGATTAGCCACTTACTTTACTCTTCATCTCTAAGCATTTCCCATCCTAACTACATCAGTATCCAAATCTACAAAGAACACATAATCCATATAGCACACGCACATAATTCCCTTTTTATTAACTTACATAAAACGTTTACATAAAACCTTTACCTGCAGGCATGTAGCTACTAGGACTGGCATCCCTTTCCCTTTCGTCCCATTCTCAGTTTAAGTTTAGGTTCTTTGAAAATATTTTACCCAATTCTCTTAAACTTTGGATCTAATACCAACTTGTATGGCCCCGTTCACTGGACGCTTACAATTGGTCAATCATCGCATAAAACATATAAAATTCATCATTTTGCAGCGGAACTATAAACTTTTCATTAACAATTAAAAACATGTCAATAAATCATATCATCTCAACATGTGGATGCCAGGCTCAAAGCATTCCCAGTAGCTTATGCATCCATGCCTACACCTCCTCAGCATCAGCAATACCTGCCAACTATTATGCATACAAAAAGTCAGTGACGCTGAGTTAGTTCTAGTTTTCATAATCAAAATACTTTGCATTACATTACATCATATCCTTTACTTTCATTCGTGATCACACATCATACATACATCTAGATAATAATAATTTTTATCTCCATCATCGTTTGTTTTCGTACATTCATTCGTTAACATCTTTACTTTCTTTATGAATCCTGCCATATGCTAAACCCAACATTGTGCACGAAGCTGGTACTTTATCGGCGCCTGTAAACAACCTTAATCATTGTGCATGAAGCAGATACATTGTGCACGAAGCAGATATATCATGCATGAAGTAGATACATTGTGCATGAAGCAGATACATTCCATACATTATGCACGAAGCAAAATACAGTACCACGGTAAGCGACAAGGATTCCATCATTCATAACTTCCATTTTCACAATTCGTTATCTTTCACTTTCCTTACATAATACTTACGTACATAAATATAACACACCACGTAAAGTCACATCATATACATAATATAGAACAATCACCATCATACAATGCATACATATCATAAACAAGCATAAGCCATCACAAGACATCATTTCTTACACTTAAACTCTACTTCCCAAACTTTCAGAAAATCCCAGGTCCCAAAAGGAATGCGGACGAACAAAGAAATGCGGATGAACAAAGAAATGTGGATGAATAGACAAATGCGGATGAACACTATAGAAAATATTCTAAGTGCTCCAAAGAAATGTGCATGAACACTGTAGCAAATACGCAAGCCCAAAGCATATGAAAGTTTTCAGAAAATATTCCAAGTGTCAAAGGAAGTGCGCTTGAACCAAATACGGATGACTAAAACAAATGCGCCTGAACACTGTAGCAAATGCGCATGAACGAAAGAAATGCACATGAATGAAAGAAATGCACATGATCACTGTAGCAAATGCGCCTGAACAAAACACTTATGCGAGTATTCAACACTAAATGCTGATGATCACCCAACCAATGCGGATGATCGTTACCCACCTGCAATGCAACTTATGCCATAACCAGTTCCCAATCATCATTCTAACACATCCTTAGCATAGATCTAGCATGCTAAACACTTAGAACATAATAAACATTAAACAAATCTTAGAAAAACATCGAAAAAACATACACCTAGTCGCACACCATGTCAAAATTCATGGTTTAGTTTAGAAAACCTTCTGCCCGGTATGCATAAAACCCTAAACACTTAGAAAACTAGTAGAAGAAGGGATCTAGAACTCACCTTGAACATATTTCGAGTAGAACACCTTAAACTCGAGAACCAACTTGAAGTTCCAGCACCTAAAACACACAAAAAAAGCACTAAACATATGGAACACGGTCCAGAAGCTCAAACCCAGCTGAAAATCAAGAAGAACACCTTGAAATCTTACCTTTTGAAGATTTTCACATTCTCTCACTAAAACTGGTTGAGAGCTTCTCTCTCTCTCTAGAACCGAAGGTTGCAGGAGATAAAAGAGGTTATGGGTGGCCATACCTATTTTAAACTCCACTATGTGCAAGTTTGGTCCTTGCACGCTTTTAACCACTTGCTTTTGAAATAGCTTCCCTTTGCTCCTTTACTTTTCGTTTTCTGAAATTTTCGGGTGTTACATCTAAGCTTGTACACATGATGAGGATATTCTAAATCTTCAAAACCTGGAGGTTGCTTGACATACACATCATCGGTGATTGGTCCATATAAGAAAGCCCCTTTAACGTCCATCTGATACACCTTGAATTTCATAAATGATGCATAAGCCAGGAAGACATGAATTCATTCAAGTCTTACAACTGGAGCAAATACTTCATCATAATCTATTCCTTCTTCTTTGGTGTAACCTTGTGCAACGAGTCTTGCTTTGTTGCGAACAACAATTCCCCGATCGTCTGTTTTGTTTCTAAACAACCATTTTGTGCATGGCATTTTCTCCTTCAGGTAAATCCATAAGCTTCCACACTTCTTGTTTACGAAATTGCAATAACTCTTCTTGCATTGCCTCAATCCAACTATTGTCCTTTAACGCTTCAGTGATGTTTTTAGGAACAATTTGAGATAGAAAACAAGAGTATAAGCATAGGTTTGCTTGTTCTGAATGACTTCTTGTTGTTCTCTCATTCAATGGACCGATAATTTGAGATTTAGGATGGTTCTTGTGAATAAAGACTTTGGAATCTCAGTCCCTTGAACATGAACATCCAGATTAGATTGGTTCAAGTCGGAAAGTTGACGCAATAAGTTGAAGAATGTGGATTGAAATTAGGAACTTGAGTCGGTGAGTTGATAAAATAATCAAGATTATTAGTAACAACTACATCATCAGAAATCGATGATGTTTCGGACTCAGGTTGTACAATTTCAGGACCATCATTAGGAATAGGTTGTGAAACATTAGTATTTTCAGACATGGAATGTTCTTGTGCTTGTAGAGGTTGATCATAAGTTTCAGACTAAAATATAGGATCTTTCATAAAAGAGAAAAATGGATGATCTGGGCTTGAGTCATCCATATCATCAGAATCAGAATCATCACTGAATGATCCGAGATCTCCTTCTTGTTTCTTCTTCAGACCAGTAGATTCAAACAAGTTAGAACTGAAAGAGTTTGACAAAGAATCTAAATCAAATAACAAGCTGGACCATTTGCAACTGATGGAAAAGAGTTTTCAAGAAATTTAACATTAAAAGTTTCAAGGATAACATTTGTCCTAGAGTTATAAACTCTAAAAGCTTTTGAAACCGACGAACATCCAATGAAAAATCCATCATCAGATTTTGCATCAAATTTTCCTAGCTGGTCACTTGAGTTTAAAATCAAAACTAGACAACCAAAAGATTTAAGAAAATCTATATTAGGTTTCCGGCCAAACATCAACTCATAAGGATTTTTCTGTTTATCTTTCACAAGCAATGTTTGATTTTGTACAAAACATGTAGTGGATATGGCTTCATCCCAGAAAGTGATTGGAATCTTTGCATCTGCTAACATAGACCGTGCTGCTTCAATCAATGTTCTGTTTTTCCTTTCAACAACTCCATTTTGTTGTGGAGTTCTAGGAGCACTGAACTGATGAGCAATTCCTTTTTCTGCACAAAACCTGTGAATATTAGCATTTTAAAATTCCGTTCCATTATCACTTCTAACTATTTTCACCTTTTGTTCTAATTTATTTTCTACTTTAATGATGAATTCTTTTAATAAGTCAGCTATTTTAGATTTAGCATGCAAAAAGAAAACCCATGAAAATCTTGTAAAGTCATCAATATAACTAAACAGTAAGATTTCTTTCCAATACTCTGCACATTTGTTGGTCCAAATAAGTCCATGTGCAACATCTGGAGAGGCTTGGAATTTGAGTTTATTAGCTTGGACTTATAAGACGCTCTGTGTTGCTTTCCTTTTAAATATACCGAGCAGTGATTTGTTATAGCAAACTTCTTTGTTGAAAGACCTACATGATTTCCTGCTACAAGCTTGTTCATGTTCTTGAAATTGGAATGCCCGAGACATCTATGCCATCACTGGCTTTCAACATTTGATGCTTGAGCAATTAGGCATGTTGTTTTTGTAGAAGGATCAACTTGAGACATATCTAACTTGTATACATCTCGATCACGAACAACATTAACAACTACCCATTCTTTGCTTATCTGAAAACCTGGCTTCAAAATATAACAAAATGAATCATCAAAAAGAACTGAGTAAGATTTGTCACAAATTTGGGAAACACTAAAAGATTAAAGTTCAACTGTGAGCAATAGTTGACTATATCACCTCCAAATGCAACATGAGAACCATCTTTTAACTTAAATTCTAGAAGCAAGGCATGGTTGCCTGTCATTTGCCGGCTACACCCACTATCAACATGCCATGTGTTAATAGATCTTCTCGGGCGTACTTGCATGTCAAAAAGAATTAAGTTGAGATATCAACCCAAGCCGAAATGGTATTGGGCTTGCCAAATTTATCAATAATGGTAAACTATTTAAAGTGAAGCTTTTTCAAATCAGGTTTATTGTTAACAAATTTACAATTCTGTTTCTTACAAATTTTTGATTATCTTTGATTTGTTTTGTCCTTAAAGCATTGTAACATTTTTCAAGATCATCATCAAGATATTTCAAACCATCAGACAAAAAATTTTGTTTACCAAACTTCCCACCATTCATTCTCACCACATCGTGGAATGAATTTCCTGATTATACTGCCTTGGTACAATATAAATGGTACAAATATTTATTGAAATAACAATCAGCTGTTGAATGGTATTTCATATCACAAGAATTTTCCTTGAAGTAGCAATCCTCAGTTTTGTGAGTTCTTTCATCATAAATGGTACAATATTTATTGAAATAACAATCAGCTGTTGAATGGTTTTTCATATCCCAAATATGACAGTACCTGTTAAAGAAACATTCTTCAGTCTTATGATTGTACATATCATATATTTCACAGTACTTTTTTTGAAATTTAGACAACTATTGATTTACTTTAGATGTGGAAGCTACATTTGATCTTTGTTTTGATTTAGGAGTTGAAAAGTTAATCTATTGTTTTTGATTTAAAAGTTTATTCTTTTGAAATTTAGGTTTTGACTTTTGCTCATCGACACCATTTCATGACTCTTTAGATACAAATCTTTTGTTGACAACGGAAGACTTAGGAACTAAACATGTTTTCAGATCAGATTTAGATTCGTTCTTTGAGTTAGATTTGATTTCTGGAATTTTGTTCATGTCAAAAATACCCGCAGAAACAAACTTTACTGGTTAAACTGATTAGCTTGATTTGTTCTTAGATTTTGATTGTTTTGATTTTTGTTCTGAGAGGAGTTAGATTTAGCATTTTTCTTTCTTCTTCTATGATTTCTTGATCTTGATGATTTTTGTTTGGTTTGGGATTGAACATCTTCAGTAGAAGACTCTTTTGCATTTTCTTTATCTTTTTGTTCTTTTTGCCATTTAATGAAATCTGGATTGTTGAATCCGTAAGAAAATGAATCTTCAGATGTTACTTCATCAAGTTTTACTTTCTCTTTATTCTTTGAGTTTTGTTTGTCATTCTTAACAATGATTTCTTCAACAACATGCTCTTTCGGAACAAACATTTTCTTATTCTTTGGTCGTGGTTTGTAAGATTTAACTTTCATTGGATGACCATTTTTAATCTTTTCAAAATCTTGTTCCTCAAATATTTCAACATTTGTTTTCTCTTCATCACTATCAAAATTCTTTTTCTTGTCTTGAAAGGCTTTTAGCTTAGCTTTGTTTTCAGGTGAATGATCATGTGTGTTAAAGTTTTCTGGTAGAGTGTTTGTGATAGATTCAGGCATTGGTTCATGTGCAAATCCTAGACCTGTTTTGTTTTATCTTTCCTCTCACTTACCAGCTATTCCACAATAGTTTTGGAACTTTTAACTTTAGCTAGATCAACCTGAGTTGCAGCATGAGCTATTTTTTCTTCTTCTAAATTTTTAGTCATCTCCTCAAGTTGTTTCTTCACAATTTCAAGTTCTTCTAGAGTTTTATTCCATGAGGTTTGTAAAGATAATATCTTTTCATCAGAGACTTTGTGATCATTTTTCAATTTGTTATGCATTACTTCTTCTTGTTTAAGTTTGTCATAGATCTTATATGAATATGTTATGTAATGCTCAAATTGATCAAAACATGCTTTTGTGCACATTTTCTCTCTGACTTCAATAGGAATTTCAGGATAACTTGAAGATAAAGTCTCAGAGTTAGATGATGGATTCTCAACCTTTGGTTGGTCAGACTGAGCCATAAGTGCAATCTCTTCTGAATCCTTTTTTAGGTCAGATTTGTCACTCCAGTTATAGTCTTCATCATCATTTTCTGAATCACTATCAGCCTTTGGATCATTATCTTCAGACCAGTCTTCATTTTGAATATCTGCAACAAGAGATAAACTAGATGTTAGATCAGCTGTAAATTGTTTAGCATAAGCACTACAGTCATATCCATCTTTGATGCTAACAATAAGAACTTTCTTTGGCTCTTCAGATGCTTTTGATTCATCTTTAAGTTCTAGGATAGGAAGACTCTGATAAGGCTTTTGGAAGTTTTCTGAGACTGCTGATGATATCTCACTGCTAGAACCTGCTTGACCGTTACCTCCTTGGTTTTTGGGAGCTTTACATTCCCTTAAGAAATGACCATAGCTGCTGCAGTTGAAACACCTTGACTTTGATTTGTCAAAGCCAACAGTCTTATTTGCACTTGGCTTGTAATTCCTGTTAACATAAGAGTGTTTCTGTGTTCTGTAAGCAATCATCACCATCTGCCAATTCAAGTCCATCTCTTCACATCATCAGGATCCATTTCGAACAAATCCTGCAAAACAAGATCTAATTGTACTAGATGACTACCTTGATAAGCTTGAAAACTTTCCATGAAAGCAGTAAAAGTAGATTTAGACTCATCATCCTGTAAAAGGATATTAATAACATCTTTAACTTTGCTAGTTTTAGCAGAGTTAGAAGATGGAGTCTCAGTTTGAGGTTTAGGAGTTTGAGTATTAGGAGGAGACTGAGATTGAGGTTGAGTTGTGTAAACAGGAGCACTTTTGTAAGAAGAATCTGTAAAGAAACCAGTTCCAACAAACAAATCACCCTCGTCTTCTGGTGAGTAATCATCTTTTGCCAGAAAAGCATTCTCCACTATGTTAGCTGGAGATGAAATATACTTATACTGAGACATTGAAGTAGCTCTCTCGTTGTTTCTCGAGCTCTCATCAATCTCAACTGATTCAATCTTGGCAATCAAAAGATCTAGATCTATAGGAAGCTTTTTAGTATGCTTTAACAGAGTAACTGACTGTTTCCATGAAGATGGAAGAGCATTCAGAAGTCTATAATTTAGATCTTTGAGATCATTTTTGATATCAGTAGTTGACATCTCAGTAGTCAGTTGCACAAATCTATTCATCATTTGATTGATTATTTCACCAGAAAGATGCTCAAATAACTCCAATTGCCTCTTGAGTTTCTACTTTTTGAGATCTTGTATCTCTTTACCACCTTCACAAATGATCTTCAAAGCCTTGTACATAGTGTAACCAGTTTGATAACCATCAAGTCTAGTCAAGACTTCTAATGGTAATCCCTTACACATTAGTGAATAAGCTTTGATATCATTCTTTACTTTCCTTAAGTCATCACCTTGCAGACCATCCTCAGGATAATGTTCTTGAGAGTCTTTTGTGTAAACAAATTCTCTATCAGGACCATCAGATGTAATCGAGATATGAGGTCCTTTCTCTATTGACTTCCACAAGTCAGTGTCAATAGAATTTAGATGATGCTTCAGTCTTAAAGACTAGATCTTGACATCAGCTTTGTTCTTTAGCTCTGGAACCCTGTTCTTAGAATCTTCAGACTTAACCATTTTGTATTTTTTTGAATTTAAGAAAATGACTTGTTTTAAGTTTTGAATTAAAAATATTTTAGGATTTTAGTTTCTAAAAAAAATTTCTATGTGTAAACTGATAAGTCTGAAAGCTGATTCGCCTGAATAGTTGACAAGCGCCTACACAGTAGTGAAACGCCTACACAGTTCTCAACCACCTAACTTTGAAGTAAAAAAGCCAAAGGGAATGACTTCGTAGAATTCTAAGCCCAAACAGTTGTTAAACTCCAGGGGTCCAAACAATTCAAATGCGCCTAACAGTTTAAATGCGCCTAGAATGACTTTGTTTCTGCAAAGTCACCAAGTGTCCAAACAGTCTCAAAACATCTCAACAGTGGTCAAACGCCTGATCTAAAATGCCTGAACAGTACCAAAACGCCCAAAAAGAGGTGATGCGCCTAGATACTAAGACAATTTTTAGCAGTTTTCAACCATAATGCGCCTAATTCATCAGCTTCAACAAACTCATATCTTTTGAAAATCTTCAAAACTTGATTAATTGATCTAAAAACTTCCAAATTGGTAGTAATTAGGTTGATTAACAATCCTTAATCCTCATTTGATCAAACAACAACAACAACTCAGTATTCTGATTGAATTTCAGTCCGAATATGAGGAAAAGTTCGAACACTAATTTGATCATTTCTTAGATTTTAATGAATTGAACATAAAATTATGATTCAAATCATGTTTCTATGGATGAAACACAACTGGAAAACAGCAATTAATTGATCAAATTGCAATCAATCACAGATTTCAAGTGATTCAAAGAGCTCAACAATGTCGATAAGCTATGATCACTGAACCGAAGGCTCTGATACCAATTGATAGGTTCAAAAGGATCGAATCTGTAATGATATGGTAACGCAATGATCAATTCAAACACAAATTAATCAAAAACATGCAATTACATCAAAAAATTCATACATTTCATTAATAGCAAATGCACAGGATACAATGTGTAAGGGTTATAGATCGTTCACTAACTCTCACTGTTTCTTAGATGTCTCTAGTCTAATATTTGAGATGTCTCTAGTCTAAGATCTGAGATGTCTCTACCCTACACAATACATAAAATATCCTATTTATACTATCAAGAAACAAAGGAACATATATTTTCAAAATACGTCCATATACTATGACAAAAAACACATAAAGACAAAATGTTAATCTTCGAAGAGCTTCAACACCACCCTCTGAGAGTACTTTTATCTCTGCCCTTTGAAGATTAGTATCATGATCCTCCTCATCGAAAGATGATTTAGACTCATCTGATGAACTGGTAGATTCACCAGAATTAACAGATGCAGCAGCAGCTTCAGGTGAAGAATGAATAGGGGATACATGATGAGCTTAAATAGGAGAAAATGGAAGATAGTGAGCAGGTGATGCTCTAAAGGGTGATGGAATTTCTGTTTCTTGAACTGAAGGCAGAGTGTGAAGATCACCACCTATATCAACCTGTGGTGACACTAGCCATAGTCATTCTTCAGCTGATTCAGCATGCTCTTTAATAGTTTGTTGATCATTAGCAGCTATATGTTCTTCTTCAATATCATGAACATCAGTAGGAACATCATCATGTGCTTGTTTCGCAACATTAGGCACAACATCCTCAGCTTCTTCTTCTTATGCTTCTTCTGGATTTATTTGTTGTAACATCCATGGAAGTAATGGAAAGAAGTTTCCACTATAAAAGTTCCTTGGATCTCTCTTCTTGATGTACATGTATGATTTTCCATTATAGTGAGGAATGTCCATCACAGGGCCCTCTAGAACAAGATCAGGAAAATCTTCATTGATGAAGCATTGAATGAACCTTGGATACATCAGGAACATATGCCTTCTCCCTTCTTGAATGTTTGAGACCAAGCCATTGAACACATAAGCAGACATGTTGAATTGTATGTTAGTGCATAAGGCACGGATAGCTGATAAAGTAGAAATAGGGATATCATTCTAGCCAGTCTTCCTCTTTGATAGGCAGTGTTAGAATAAGTGTATCAGGAATCTCCACTGTAGGTCAACTAACCCTTTGACAATCTGTTTTCCTT
Source organism: Flaveria sonorensis (assembly GCA_025506505.1). Classification (NCBI taxonomy): domain Eukaryota; kingdom Viridiplantae; phylum Streptophyta; class Magnoliopsida; order Asterales; family Asteraceae; genus Flaveria; species Flaveria sonorensis. Next base: position 19,306,069 of record CM046437.1, on the reverse strand, counting down.
TAAAGCCTCCTTTATAACCAATGTTGGCAAAGAAGGTCATGATGTCATCTTCTTTTAGTTCTTGTAGAGAGTTGGCATCATCCCTAAACTGTAGACACTGTCTCACAGTCTGTTCAGAGATTACCAATGTGTGATCATTAGTAATTCTTCCTGAAATAGTCCTCACACCATCGTCTTCAACTACTTCAGCTGTTCCCCAGAATGATCTAATGAAGTTCTTATAGATGATGGGTCTAACAGTGATAGCATGTGCCACTCTTGTTGTAAAGATGAAGCTGATCATATCTCTTAACCCTTCAGATTCAGGCCCATCAGGATCAAGATATCCACTGACATTGTGGAGCATGCTCCAAGTGAGGTTTTCCATAGACTTTGCAATAAAGACACATGAGTTAGTAATGTACTAATAATTATCAGATCATACAACAAGAATCACGTTTAACTTTTCTTAGTTTGACTTTCTCAGGTCAAAATTAAGAGTTCAATGGTTACTGTTGTATAGGACTTGACCTATCTTTGATTTTGTGATGAATAACCATTTGTTTTATGTTTTATGTTTATTTTTGATCATCTTTACTTTTTCAAACACCTTTTTACACTAAAGCATTTGTTTTGATTTCAACATATTTAAGGTTCGGTTCCCCTGTTCGTCGTGGTTAATTTTAGAGTTTGAAAATCGGTTGTTCTTTGTTATTTACATTATCATCTATTTCATTGAACTTGAGAATGCCATTAAAATCCATTGTTCCTGGTTAATTTTATGAATTTTCTTAAACCTAGGTTTGTATGTCCATTAGTGGTTCGACATTAGAAGTTTACAAATCCATCGAGAATCACCTTGTTTCGATACTACTTTGGCTAATAATCGAAATAGAGATGGAATGGAGTTGGATGAACAAAAGAAACGCAAGATTTGAGATGGTTTGTATGATGATGAAGAACAGTGAGAAAACGCTCATCGCACTATAAGTTCACTCAAATTTGAAAAGTATTAAATGACCTTGATGGAAGTGTTTAAATAGTCGATTTAATAACTTACTCAAACTTTGCAAGTGTGTGAACAAATACGGAAGTTTTTAATTTTGTACTGTAGCAAAAGAGGAAGTTTTAATTCGTCTGCATTTATTTACTGTGTCAAATGCAGAAGCACAAAACTTGCCAACATTTGAGACTATAGCAAATGCGAAAGAACATTTTGACTTGTCCGCATTTTTCTGTGATAAATGCGGATGAACAATTTGACTTGTCCACATTAGTTAATGTTGAGGATTTGAGTTTGTATTATCCATCCGTATTAACTGAGGTTCAAACACTTGTCATGACAGGAGTAAACTTAATATTTTTGTTTTTGTTACAAATGCACAACAATGTGGTCTCCATTGATCATGTCAATTGCTTTTAAGAAATGCGGATGATTTGATACTACAGAGAACTTATTGTAAGCATTTGTTTGGAAACAAATGTGGATGACTTAACATGTCCGCATTAGTTTCACTTTGATTTTTCATGCACCAAAACTATTACCCGCATTGGTTGAATGCATGGGTTACCTTCACCCGCATTAACCAATACTCTTACCCGCATTAAAATTTGAACTTGTCAAAAATTAATATTTTTGCAGAGGATAGTTTTGACAGTCTTCGCACTGATGCTTTGAATTTATGAAGATGAGTCTATTGTTCTGAATTTTATGAAGTTTTGACTGTTGCTTGGATTGTTAATTCTTGCTTGGATTGAATTGTACACTCGGTGTGATACAATTTCCAAGTTTTGACTGATCTTGGACTTTTGTGCTTCCAAAAATCTACATACACTGAGATACTATGGTATAACTTCCACACCAACATAGTCATTTTTTTTTATTTTTATATTTTTAAGAAAACAACAAAAATACAATAATTAAATATTTTGAGATTTTGCAAATATTTTGTTTTTATGAATATTTTCTTGTAAATTTTAATTACTCCCCCTAAAGTTTAAATCCATAAATGATAAAAACTCTAAAGATTTTAAAATTTGAAAGGAAAATATTTTTGTAATTTTTGATTTCTTATCTGTACATGAAGAGGAAGTATACCTACTTGTGATTATATCAATCTTACCTTTAACAAGTGCAAGCAATTATTAGTAAGTAGACATAATCATAAACATATTGATTGTAGGTATGTTTGTCCTCTTAAACTCAGGCTTGGTTAATATTTAATGCATGTGATCATTATCATGTTTTGAGTGAATTAAATTTTACATGTACCTCACACTCAAAAGCATGGCAAGATCAGCCACCCGCATGAAATGTATGGTTGAACTTTTTCACAACTTACATAAGAAGGTCATTTATATTATGAAATCTCATTTGGTTTTGGGTAAGGAGGATCCTCATTCAGATTCTTTTACTTTGATCCTTATATTTAATTGATCCACATTGGGATTCTTTTTGCACTTCACTTTGGAAGGTGATCCGCTTTAGGATTCTTTTTGTTCATTCACAAGGAATGTATTCTTTATTAATTCATCCACGTTGGATGTGTTCTATATTGGAATCTTTTTGGATCATGACATCAACACTACGTAACTATTTCTCTAGATCTTTGCTCAGCAAAATAGAGGAGAAACTGATGTGGGTGAATGAGATTCATAAGGTACATTACTTGGTGTGTTTAGATTACTAAACACCCACACACACTTGGATAAGCTAAATACTTACCACACACCCTGAGATGATGGTCTCACAGTTGAATATGATCTTTAGTTATTCACAGCATGTATCTTCTTTTCTAAGATGAGCCTACCCGCATATCAGATAAGTCATGTCAGTCTTTCAAGATTTTGAAATATGCACAGTGAATGATAACGACTGAAATTATATCATTCTCTTGGAGTACATTTCATTTACTTCAACAAAAATAACTCTGTGTTTGTATATATATATATATATATATATATATATATATATATATATATATATATTAAATGTTTTTGCAAATTTGATTTTTACTCAAGGTTTAATCATGCCAATTGATTGGACTAAGAATTCAAACTGACTAGGGTCAAATGCCTTAGTGAACAAATCAGTAACTTATTGTCTGTGTGAACCTGAAGCAACTTGATTAACCATTTTTCAGCACAGTCTCTCAAAAAGTGATATCTAATTTCAATGTGTTTGGTTTTTGAGTGCTGAACTAGATGTTTGTTATGAACATGGCTGCTATGTTGTCAATGTGAATTGGAGTGTATAAGAAGTTATAACCATAATCAAGCATCTGGTTTTGAATCCAGAGAACTTAAGAGCAACAGGCTGACGCTGCTATGTACTTAGCTTCTGCTCTTGAAACAAATACATTTGTCTGTTTTTTGCACTGCCAGGTGACCAGTCTGGGACCATGAAATTGAAAACCTCCAGAAGTGGACTTTCGATTGAAGTTGTATCATCCGCAGTCACTATCTGTGTATGCATAGTGATTGAAATCCCCTTCCTTTGGATACCATAATCCAAATGCAGGCTGGCCCTTGAGATATCTGAATATCCTCTTCATAACATTCACATGAGATACCTTGGGATCTGCTGATATCTAGCACAAACACATACACCAAACATAATGTCAGGTCTACTAGTTGTAAGATACATAAATGACCCTATCATTGATAGATAGAGAGTCTGATCCACTACTTTGCCATTTGAGTCTGGACCAATCTTCACTTTAGTGTCCATAGGAGTTCTGATAGATTGACAGACTACAAAATGAAACTTCTTCAACATTGATTCCACATATTTTGATTGATTGATGAAGATTCCATCAGCTTTCTATTATACTTGCAAACCTAAGAAGAAAGTGAGTTCTCCCATAGCACTCATCTGAAACTTAGAGTGCATGAGGTTTTCAAAATCTTTACAGAGTGCTTGTTTGTTGAGCCAAAAATGATATCATCCACATAGATCTAGACAGTCAACAGTTCATGTCCTTTCTTCTTTCTAAATAAAGTCTAATCAATCTTTCCTCTTTCATATCCGTGATTAAGAAGGAAAGATGATAGAGTATCGTACCCTATCGAGGGGCTTGATGTAAGCCATTCAACCTTTGTCAAGCTTGTACACCTTATGAGGGAAATCTGGGTCCTCAAAACCTGATGGTTGGCTCACATAGACTTCTTCTGAGATTGCCATACAATAATGCATATTTTACATCCATTTGATACACAGTGAAATTTATAGATGCAGAGTAAGCAAGAAAGAGTCTTATGGCTTCTAATCTATTAACAGGAGCAAACATCTCATCATAGTCCATTTCTTCTTCTTGAGTGTAGCCCTATGCAATTAATCTTGCCTTTATTTAACTCCCTTTCAAATTGGTCTACATGCTCTTTATTGAAATATCAAAATCGACCCTTTTTTGTTCTTAGATGATGATTGTGAAATAGTTTTTACATTTGCTTTTGAATCAAGGAGGATTTCCCTTGGAAGATGAAGAATCCGTAGCTTTATCTTTGAATTTCAGTGAAACCTTTCTGATTTGCTTGAAATTTTCGAAGTTTATCTCACTATCAGATCTACTTTCAGCAAAAGATTTTATAGAACATTCAGCTTTCTTTTCCACCTTGAGATTCTCGGGAGTGAATCTCATAAATGGCACAATTCTTTGATGGGCATTTTGGTTTCTTGACAACTACAGGTTTGTATGAGAACTCTTTGATTTTTATTGGGGGGGCCCAATTTGATTTTATCCTCAATGGTTTCAATGTAAACATTTGATTTGTTTTGAGGATTAGTTATTAGTGAAACATTGTTTTAGTTTCAATAACTTTAGCTTCAGTTGAATCAGATTTAGTGAGTGACTCAGGCATAATAGTATAGTTGTCATATATAGTGGAGGACAAGAATTGTATCCTTCCCAGTCATGTCGTTTGGCTCTTTTTGTGAGTGAAGTAACTCTTACAGCTTGGCAGAAGAGAATTGAAACTTTTCATGTTTCACTTCAGTAGCTAATTGCATAGCCTTGGTTTTGGTAATAATTCAGGTAACCTCTCATTCTCAGCTGTGAGAGTGTACTTTTCACCATGAAGTCTTTCAATATCTGAAAGAAGTGATTTGATTTTGATTTCAAAACTTTTCATTTCGTGTTTTAACATTTCAGTTTTGACCTTCTCTTCTTTTATTTTAATAGCCAACTTGTGATTATGTTCTTGTATCCCTGTATTTCTTGAATACATTTATCAGAACATAGATTGGATTTTACCTCAGTGGCATTAGATATCTGGACATCATATAACAATTAACTGTTTTGAAATTAATTAATTATTTATATATATAATATATATATATAATGTTTGCAAATTTTGATTTTTACCATTTCATGCTTGATGGACTAGTTCAAACTGACTAGGGTCAATGCTTAGTGACAAATCAGCTAACTTATTGTCTGTGTGACCTGAAGCAACTTGTTACTTTTCAGCACATTCCAAAAGTGAATCTAATTTAATTGTTTGGTTTGTCTATAATTTTTGTTATGACATGGCTGCTTTTTCAATAATTGGAGTGTAAAGAAGTTATAACCATTCAACATCTGGTTTTGAATCCAGAATTAAGAGCAAGTGAGCTGCTAGATAGCCTCTCTTGAACAAATAATTTGTCTGTTTTTTATCCAGGCATCTGGGACCATGTGCTGAAGTGGAGATGAAGTGATGGTTTGTTTAGTGTGAAACCCTTTTAATAATCTGCAGGCTCTTGAGATAGAATATCTCTTCATAACATTCACATAATACCTTGGAGGATATCTAGCCAAACACATACACCAAACATAATGTCAGGTCCACTAGTTGTAAGATTTGCCCTATCATTTGATCGACCAAGAGTCTTCACTACTTTGCCATTTGAGTCTGGACCAGATCTGACACTTTAGTGTCAAGGAGTGTTCTTGACAACATGAAACATTCTTCAACATTGATTCCACATTTTGATTGATTGATGAAGATCCATCTTTCTATTTCTTTATACTTGCAAACCCCATAAGAAGAAAGTGAGTCTCCCATAGCACTTTTCAAAATCTGAAACTTAGAGTGCATTGAGGTTTTCAAAATCTTTACAGAAAAATGTTTGTTGAGCCAAAAATGATATCATCCACATAGATTCTAGACAGTCAACAGTTCATGTCTTTCTTCTTTCTAAATAAAGTCCTAATTTCAATCTTTCCTCTTTCATATCCGTGATAGAATCGAAGGACTATCGAGATAGATATCGTACCACTATCAAAGGGGCTTTGATGTAAGCCATTCAAACTGTCAAGCTTGTACACCTGAGGGAAATCTGGGTCCTCAAAACCTGATGGTTGGCTCACATAGACTTCTTCTGAGATTTTGCCATACAATAATGCATATTTTACATCCATTTGATACACAGTGAATTTTATAGATGCAGAGTAAGCAAGAAAGAGTCTTATGGCTTCTAATCTGTTAACAGGAGCAAACATCTCATCATAGTCCATTTCTTCTTCTTGAGTGTAGCCCTATGCAATTAATCTTGCCTTTATTTAACTCCCTTTCAAATTGGTCTACATGCTCTTTATTGAAAATATCAAAATCGACCCCTTATTTGTTCTTAGATGATGATTGTGAAATAGTTTTTACATTTGCTTTTTGAATCAAGGAGGATTTCCCTTTGGAAGATGAAGAATCCGTAGCTTTATCTTTGAATTTCAGTGAAACCTTTTCTGATTTGCTTGAAATTTTCGAAGTTTTATCTCACTATCAGATCTACTTTCAGCAAAAGATTTTATAGAACATTCAGCTTTCTTTTCCACCTTGAGATTCTCGGGAGTGAATCTCATAAATGGCACAATTTCTTTGACTGGGCATTTTGGTTTCTTGACAACTACAGGTTTGTATGAGAACTCTTTGATTTTTATTGGGTGGCCCAATTTGATTTTATCCTCAATGGTTTCAATGTAAACATTTGATTTGTTTTGAGGATTAGTTATTAGTGAAACAATTGTTTTAGTTTCAATAACTTTAGCTTCAGTTGAATCAGATTTAGTGAGTGACTCAGGCATAATAGTATAGTTGTCATTATATAGTGGAGGACAAGAATTGTATCCTATCCCAGTCATGTCGTTTGGCTCTTTTTGTGAGTGAAGTAACTCTTACAGCTTGGCAGAAGAGAATTGAAACTTTTCATGTTTCACTTCAGTAGCTAATTGCATAGCCTTGGTTTTTGTTAATAATTCAGTTAACCTCTCATTCTCAGCTGTGAGAGTGTACTTTTCACCATGAAGTCTTTCAATATCTGAAAGAAGTGATTTGATTTTGATTTCAAAACTTTTCATTTCGTGTTTTAACATTTCAGTTTTGACCTTCTCTTCTTTTATTTTAATAGCCAACTTGTGATTATGTTCTTTGTATCCCTGTATTTCTTGAATACATTTATCAGAACATAGATTGGATTTTACCTCAGTTGGCATTAGAGCTGGACCATCATTGATATGAGCCATGAGAGGATGGTTTTGAAATTAAGGTTAGACTTCCTTTGCATATAGGCTCTAATCACAGACTCTATCTTGTCTGATGACAAGTGCATTAGAGGTTGGTTGGCCATTTCCTTATGCTTGATGGGTCAGTTGAGGCTGACTTTGATGTGTTTGTTATTATTGACTTTGATGCTAGTACAGATGTTGATTACTTGACTGATAGCTTGAATTGGGTGGTGATGATGGCTGACCATGTGAAGTTCTTTGATAGTTGTTGTTACTTCTTCTGGGAGCATTACATTCCCTAGAGAAGTGGCCAATCATATCATAGTTAAAACACTTTACTTTGGATTTGTCATATCCAAGTTTTGTGTTTTCATTCAGACTCAACTTCTTCCCTTTTTGGAATAATTTCTTGGCTCTCAAAGCAATCATGGCCATCTGCCATTGCAAGTCCATTTCTTCAACATCATCTGGATCCATTTCTTCTAAATCTTTTTGAATTAGATGAGCTGAAGTGAGTCTTCCTCCCAGATATGCCTCAAAACTAGCAACAAAGGTGTTGTAAGTTGCCTTTTGCTCTTTAGATTTTTTATCACTAGGCATGCTGGTGGGTGTTGCTGTAAATGGAGATGAAGATGATGGTTTGTTTTGTTGTGAAACAACACTGAATTTAATAGTTCTTGCTTGATCTCTTGAGGATAGAAAATCATCTTCTTCAGTAACAAAGGCATTTTCAACATAATGAGTTTTGGAGGGAAACTTCTATGCCTCAATGACTTGAGGTCCACTAAGATTTTTGCTTCTTTTATCCAACTCAAGAGCTTCAACCTTAGCAATCCTGATGTCTAAGATGGTGCTTTCCAAGTCAAGAGTGTTCGTCAACATAGTAACATTCTATTTCCAGCTTTCTGGCAGACTGTGCAGCATCTTCTTGTTCATTTCTTTCTCTTTGTATGTAACCCCTATGATCTCAAGATCATTCAGCAGTTGTACAAAATGATGTAACTGCTTGGAGATTGATTCTCCTTTGTTATGATGGAAGGATTCATATTGGTTAACCAGTTTGTCTTTATTTATCTCCCTCACCTCACTGCTTCCTTCAGACATGGTTTGCAGTGCTTCCCAAACACCTTTGGCTGTTCCATACTTTTCTAGTCTTTTGAGGACATCCATTTTCAAATCTTGAGTCTGAATGGAGTAGGCTTTGAGATCTATCTTGATATTTTTGTATTCATCATCATCAAGATTTAGATTAGGATCCTCAATGGGAATTCTAGCAGTTTTGTACTGAGTAGCTTGATCAGCATTAAGAGACACTGGAATGTAGGGTCCTTTGCAAATGGAAATCCAGTAGTCGGGATCCACACCTGTAATGTAATTTCTAAACCTTATCTTCCACTGCTTAAACTCAGACTCGTGTTTAAGCATTGGAGGTTTAGACACATGACCAAGTTCAGAAAAATTAGCAGAATCCATTATGATAAACTGATTTTAGATGGTTTGAATATTGATTAAGTAGATTTTATGTCCAGAATGTTCAAACAGTCCAATGTCCTAGTAATCTTGTATGGTTTTGGTGAACAGTAGTGTCAGAATGGTTGATATTATGAACAGTTCATAGTTGAGTCGATTTTAAGTTGATTTTAGGGTTAATATCTTGATTTTGAGTGGTTTTTGTCTGATTTTGTTTGAGAATCAACAATCAAACAATCTTCTTATGTTTGTCGGACAGAAGCATAGCGATGGTTGATGAAGCTTCAAGTATTTTCAGTATGAATGCTTATTTGACGTGTAACGCTTTCTAATAAACAACTCAATCACAAGTTCAATCAATTTTCGTTCCTGATCTGCACTTATTTTAAGACGAATTCAAGAGCCAAGGCTCCGATAACAATTGACCGGGTCCGAGATTGGAATTTCAATTGATGTGACTCAACAAGTATTAAATATGATGATTGAGTCAATGATTAAGTAGCAGAAATACTAAATCAATGAACATGAAATGCTGAAAATACTAATAAATGCTTTGTATATTGATATTGGTAAACAAGATACAAAGAGTGCTAGGGTTTGCAGCACTAAACAGTACTTCTATGTACCTTGTGTGAATACTTTTATGAAACTTGCAAAAGTAGAGCATACAATTCTATTTATTGGTTGATACAATGCCAATACAAAATGACTAAACTACCCTGACAACTATATATTAGAATGCTGGTCTAAGTACAAAAGATGACCATCATTTGTAAATGTTCATCCGCATTAACTAATGTGGATGTGTTGTCTTCATCAGCAACTATTCTATTAAGTCTTCAGCATTGACTGAGTCATCTGCATTAGTTAATACGGATGAACAAATACTTAGCCGTATTTGTTTTGCTAGTCCGCATTTGTAAATGCAGATGAACAAATACTTGACCGTATTTGTTCTTTGGTCTTCTGCATTTACAAATGCGGACGCCCAACACTTGTCTTTTTCTTCTTAATTCTTCACCCACATTTCTTCTTGGACTTGAGGGATTTCCATCCAAAACAACCTTCAACCACCTCTTGAATTGGCATGTATGATCCTTTCAGGGTCCAACAAAATTGATTAGTAGAAGATGGAGGAATCATTTGGAAGTCATCCCATCTCTCTACTATTTCAGAAGATCCAGCTGATTATAGGTTTCCTGGATTAGCCAAGTGAAACTGATCGAAAGATCTTGTAAAGAGTCAATATCAAACAAACAATCGGGACCATTCATTGACTTAGGAAAAGAGTGCTCACTGAATTGAAAATTTGTTGATTCATCAATAATATTTAATCTAGAATTAAACACTCTAAAAGCCTTTGAGACTGAGGAATAACCTACAAAGAATCCCTCATCAAACTTAGGAGCAAATTTCCTAAATGGTCTCGGGTGTTTAATATTGAGACAGGACAACCAAATGACTTGAAAAATCCAATAAATGGTTTTCTATGAAAAAGCAATTCATAAGGTGTTCTATTGCTTTCTTTTACTATTAAAGTTCGATTTTGCACATAACACGATGTGGTGACTGCTTCGGCCCAAAAGGTAATTGGTAGCTTAGCATCGGCTAGCATTGTTCTTGCTGCTTCAATCAGTGCTTTGTTTCTCCTTTTAGCTACCCCATTTTGTTAAGGAGTCCTAGCTGCACTGAATTGATGAACAATGCCTTTGTGTGTGCAAAATAAAATTAGAATTTCATTTTCAAACTCTGTCTCGTTATCACTTCTAATTGATTTTAACTTTTGATCAAGTTGATTTTGAATTTTAGTGATAAAATCTTTTGTTATTCGGGACGCTTCATTTTTATGAAGTAGAAAGAAGACCCACGTGAATCGTGAAAAGTCACCAATGATCACCAACAATATTGTTTCTTACCAATACTCATGACATGACTTGGTCTAAAGAAATCCATATGAAGTAACTTTAATGGAGTATTATTTGTGTTCATAAGCTTTGGTTTGTGGGAACATTTATGTCGTTTCCCTTTAGAAACGTAGAACAGTAGTCAATAAAATGAAATTCCTTTTAAGGTAAACCAATTACATGATTTCCTTTTACCAATCTGTTCGTGTTTTTGAAATTTTTATTCCAAACGTTTATGCCAAAGCTGTGACTCATAAAATGATACTTTAGACAAAAGACATGTTTCTTCTTTTGGTTGTGTAGAATTAAGGTTCAACACATACATTATATTCTTTCTCGGAGTCTTCAAGAAAACCCATTCTCCAGGAATTTGAAATCTTGGTTTCAGAATGTAGTATGTCTATGAAGTGAGTGGAATATTTCTTGTCAGAGATTTGAGATACGCTGAGGAGGTTGAAATTCAACTGCTAGTAGTAGTTCACTTTGTCAAAGCTCAGCAGTCCGTTTGTTACAGACCCTTCTCCAGTAATTTTGCCGCTTTGTGAGTTTCCACCGAATGCTACAGTAGTTCCTTGTATATGCTTGAAGTCATGAAGGAAGAAACTGTCTCCAGTCATGTGTCAGGAGCATCCATTGTCGATATACCAAAAGTTGTTGGACCTGTATGGACGACCCTACAAGCATAAAAGAACTAGTTAGAATATGGAACCCAAGCCATGATGGTCTTGGGTTGTCGTTTCTATCAATTACTGTAACCTTTTGATACTTGCCACTAAGTTGTGATTTAGAGGTTGATGCTTGGTATTCGCCAAACCTTGGTTTAGCAAATCTTGTTCGAATCTTTTCAGCAAGAGATTTTTCTTTTTATGTTTGAAGAATTTCTATGGAGCCCTTTTCATTTTATTTGATCAATTTCAACTGAGCTATCCGAAAAGTAGTCAAACCTTTCATCCCTATTTTTATGTAGAAATTGCGCACGCTTTTGAATTTCAGAAATCACTTTTGTTTTAAGTCTTGGCTGAGAACTAAGTGACTTTTTCATAATATTGTTAAGATTCCTTTTGATACTCTTAGACTGCCATGAATCATAGAAGTCATCATCAGAATTTGAAACCCTTGTTTGTTTAATTTGTGATTGACATCTATGTTTGGCCTTGTCCATTGATATTGGTGAGATAGGCTTTTTTTGTGGAACTCTCAAGCCAGATTAATACTTGTCATATGACAGACAGATTAATACTTGTACATATAGCAATTTTTAGTTGAAACATTGTTCATGTCATAGATGGAGACATATTGATTAAAATAACACTTATCTGTGTTGTGATTAGACATGTCACAAATGTCACAGTATATTTTTTTGTCTTTTCATTTTGATGTGGAGGCTTCATGCGATTTAACATAATTTAGATTAGCCTCAGATTTTGTTTTTAATGAAGAAGCAAATTCAACCTTCTTAGTTTCTGTAGATTGTTTCACAATTCTCCTTGGCTTCGTCTTTGGAGACTGCTTTTGCTACTTTTTACCCTTACTTGACTCCTTTTTAAGTTGATCTACATCTTTTTTGTTAAAAATGTCAAAACCGACCCAATGTTTTAATTTTGTTAATGATTTTGGTCAGCTTTTACTTTTGATTTTTGAGCCATGGGTGATTTCCCTTTGGATGATGGAGAAGCTATTGCTTTACCTTTGGATTTCAGTGAAACCTTTTTTGATTTGCTTGAATTTTTAGGAGATTTAATCTCACTATCATATATGCTTTCAGCAGAGGATTTCACTGGTACTTCAGCATTCTCCCCCACCTTGAGATTTTCATGAATGAATTTCATAAATGGTACAATGGCTTTGACTGGGCTATTTTGTTTCTTGACAACTACAGGTTTGTTTGAGCACTCTTGGATTTTGATTGGGTGACCCAACTTGATTTTATCCTTATTGGTTTTAATATAAACACTTGGTTTGTTTTGAGGATTAGTTATTTGTTAAACAATTGTTTGAGTTTTAATAACTTTAGGTTCAGTTGGATCAGAATAAGTGAGTGCCTCAGGCATAACCATAGAGTTATCATTGTATGGAGGTGGGCAAGAATTGTATATAATCCCAGTCATATCCTTTGGCTCTTCCTGTGAGTCAAGTAACTCTTGCAGTTTAACAAAAGAGAATTAAAACTTTTGATATTTCACTTCCGTAGCCAGTTGCTCAGCTTTGGTTTTTGTTAACAATTCAGTTAACTTCTAAGTCTCAGTTGTGAGAGTATACTTTTCACCATGTAGTTTTTGAATATCTAAAAGAAGTGATTTGAATTTAATTTCAAAAATTTTCATCTCTTGTTTAACATTTTAGATTTGACATTTTCTTCTTTGATTTTAAGAGCTAATTTGTGATTATGTTCTATGTATCCTTGTACTTTTTGAATGCATTTATCACTACAGAGATTGGATTTTACATTAGTTGGCATTGGAATCGAACCATCATTAATGTGAACCATGAGAACATGATTCTAAAATGGAGGCTTGACTTCCTCTGCATACAGGCTCTAGTAACAAACTCTATCTTGTTTGAGGACAAATGCATTAGAGGTTGGTTGATTGCTTCCCTGAGCTTGATGAGTCAGTTGGGGCTGACGTTGATGCCTTTGTTGGTACCGATTTTGATGTTGATACTGATGTTGATTGCTTGATTGAAAGCTTGAATTGGATTGAGATGATGGCTGACCATACGTGTAAGGTTATATTAGAAGGCTGATGCAACCAAAGAAACCAAAACAACCAAGGAGCTTCCTGCATGCATGCACTGATACACATCGTAGAAGTTACTTCGAAAGTTTTACACTAATCACAGAAATTATTCTATGTGTGAAATCTTCCAAAGCCAAAGACCAAATCTTTTGAAGCCAAAGATGAAGTCTTCCAAAGCTTCAAAGACAAAGTCTTCCGAAGCCAATGAAGTGAAGACTAATTTCTTTCGAAGACAGAGAGGACATGCTTTCTTTGATCTACTTTACATAAAGCTGGCTTACTTTCCACTGCGACTCTGAAGACTCGCCAACTTATACAAGTTAGTGAAAAGGTCCATGCTTTAGTAAACTGTAGATTATGGACTTGAGTGTGTTACTTCCTACTTTGTACCTTTTATCCTTTTTGTAATATATTAGGATGTGAGCTATCGCATGTCATATTCACTAGTCAATAGGCAATCTGCCTTTGACTTTACATTCATCTGGTTGTCTAGATTAGTGTTTCGAGCTGGCCTTCTATAATGTAATATTAGAATATTATAAGGTTGATGCAACCAAAGAAGCCAAAACAACCAAAGGTCTTCCTGCATGCATGCACTGGACGTACAAAGATAGAAGTGCTTCGGAAGTTTTACACACTACATCAGAAAATACTCTAAGTTTAAAATCTTCTGAAGCCAAAGTCCAAATCTTCCGAAGGCAAAGATGAAGTCTTCCGAAGCTTAAGAGACAAAGTCTTCCAAAGCCATTTTGCTGTGAAGACTGATTTCTTCCAAAGACAGAGAAAGACATGTTTTCTCTGATCTACTTTACATAAAGCTGACACACTTTCCGCTGACTCTGAAGACTCACCAACTTGTATGAGTTGGTGAAAAGTCCATGCTTTTGTAAGCTGTAGATTAAGGTCTTTGTCTATAACTTCCTACTTTTGTACCTGTAAACCTTTTTGTAATAGAAAAGGATGTGAGCTATGGCATGTCATAGTCACTAGTCAAAAGGCAATCTGCCTTTTGACTTTGGATTGATCTTGTTGTCTAGATTAGTCAATTCCAACTGTCCTTCTAAGTATTAATGGTTGTAGGATGTAGTATAAAGAGTCTTAGGTTCTTGTAATTTAGATATGTTTCGCAACACTTGTAATAGAACTTGTAAAACAATATACAACACTCCTTGAAAACCATATTTCTGTGTTATTGTTGCTTGTCCTGTCTCATTACATACTTGTGTTTGTAATATCCTCATAATCAAACCCGGTTCCCTATTTGAATTGTTAAGTGTTCCAAGTCTCTCCTCATTGTGAAACTGATTGTGTTAGGCACCCTTACCCGGTCCTGCAATTGGTATCAGAGCATTTCAGGCTCTTTATTGTAAGATCTCACCATCTTTAATCCTCTCAGTTTCACTGTTCACTTAACATCTCAAATGGAAGCTATCACAAAGGCTGATATGGAAACGATACAATGACAAAGTCTCCACTGATCACTCCTGAAGACTTTGATACTTGGTGTCAAAGAATGGAAGGGTTTATCAAGTCTCAAGACTCCAGGATGTGGGGGTCTGTTGTCGATGGACCTCATGTACCATCCACCTCTTTAGCTGCTGCTGGTGGTGGTATGATACCAAAGGAAGTGGCTGACTATTCTAATGAAGACTGGAAGAAGACTGATATTGATCAAAAAGCCATGACCACCCTCCAAACTACTCTTCTAAACTCTACAACAGAGGCTTCAAGAAGTGCAAGACTGCCAACAACTTTGGGATGCTTTGAAGCTGATGTATGAGGGGTCTGATGATGCAAAAGAAAAGAAGAAAGACCTCTTGAAGTAGCAGTTTGAGAACTTCACCTTCAAGACAGGTGAAATCATGACTCAACAGTACTTTAGGTATGTTGAGATTGTTGATACTCTGGCAGTTGTTGGAGTAACTCTTGAGAACAGGGACATTGTGAGGAAGTTCATTGCAGGATAGGGTAAGGGTGCTTAAGTTTGCAATTAGCTTCACAGGAGGAGAGAACCTTAGATCACTTAACAATTCAAATAGGGAACTTGTAACTATTTAGAAGATACTAAGGCAACACAAGTAATGTAAGTGAAACATGAACAAAATCACAAGAACACAAGATAAAGTTTTCAAGGAAGTTGTATATTGATTATCTAGTTATATTACAAGTGTGTTTTAGTATATCCTAGTTACAAGAACTTAAGACTCTTATATACTACAACCTAGAACCGTCAATATAAAAAAAAGACAGTTGGGATTTGACTAATCTAGACAACAAGATCAATCTATAGTCAAAAGGCAGATTGACTTTTGACTAGTGACTATGACATGCCATAGCTCACTGACTTTATCTAATAAGGCAAGTCTACAGGAACAATTATAGGAAGTTACAGGCAAAGATCTTTTTCTACAGTTTGATAAAGTATGGAAGTTTCACCAACTAATGAAAAGTAGTTGAGTCTTCAGAGCAGCAGCAGAAGGTACAGCAGCTTTATCAAAAAGTAACTCAGAGAAAGCATATTTTCTCTATCTTCAAAAGAAATCAGTCTTCTCATCAAAATGGCTTCGGAAGACTTTGTCTTGTGAAGCTTCAGAAGACTTCATCTTTGGCTTCAGAAGAAAAGGGTCTTTGGCTTCGAAAGATTTCACACTTGTAATATTTTCTGATGACTGTGAAACTTCTGAAGAAACTTCTTCTGAACTGTTGGCTTCAAAAGATCTTACACTTAGACTTATTTGTGAGTGTAAGACTTCCGAAGCTAGTTCATCCTTGTTCCTTAGTGCAAGCTGGAAGACTTGGTTGTTCTGGTATCCTTTGGTTGCATCAGCCTTTAATCTTCAGATGTTCCTTACAAACTCCCCCTAGGCTGATGCTACCAAAATAGAGAAGTTCTTAAGATTTTGATAGTCCACATCAGGATCTTCAGCATTCCTTTCTTCATCATAAGATTTGGATCCTTCAGACTGACGTAGAACCTTCTCATGTCAAAGAGATCATACAAAGGAAGTTCAAGCATGTTATTTGTAAAGTATACATGTTGTTCTCCCTGATCTCTTGTGACATACCATCTGTCTGGATCTTCAGCAAAAGTCCATGACAGAATTTTCTTCTAGTAGCAAGAGGCTCTACTATGATTGGAGTTTGTTGAAAGACCTATTCATGCACTCCCTCAGGATTCTCTGACTCATCTTGAGGTTGGGAGGTGGATGCCTTTCTTCTCTTCTTCTTTAAAGTGGATCTTCTTCTGGCCATCCTTTTTCTCCTCCCAGATTTCTTCAACTGAGAGGACTGGTCTTGAGTACCAGTTGGTTCTATTGTGTCTCTCTCAGTTGGGTTATACTCTCTCACAGGTTCAGAAGGAGAGAGAAGAGGACCCTGCTGTGGGTCAGAAGATGAAGTTGGCTCAGATGCAGCTCCAGGTTCAGGTTGTGTTGTCTCAGTAGGTTCAACCTTCACCTCAACTTTAGGTTGAGCCAGACTTGGTGGAGAATGCAAGTCCACCAGCTCTCCCCTTTTTATCTTCTGCTTGATCACCCTAATATGCTCATCCATTGTGGATAGAGACATAGGACCAAGCCACCTTCTGAATAACCCATACAGCTTCAAGAAGTTCATCATCCTTTGTCTGTCAACAGACTTATTTTTTCTTTTATGGATGATGGCCCTTGACTTTGTAGCTTCTTCCTTTAATCTCTTCCTTGCAGCTTGCCTTTCCTTTTTGGCTTGTTCTTCCAGCTGCTTGTTGTATTCAAACATTATGTACTCATATGATAAGGGAAGAAGTACAGCTGCCTGATAGAGACCTATGGCACTCAGGTAGTTGATCATCTTTAGTCTTTCTTCTTTATTAACTACCTGAGGTCGTTCAGTGGCCACAGTCTCTGGCTCAGGACTTTCTTGAATTGGAGAGAGGACAGGAGCATCTTTGCAGAGTCTTTTAAGTCTCCTTTCTTCTTTGATTTTGAGGAGCAATTCTGCATCCTCTGCTTCCTTCCTCTCTTTTGCAATTCAATGTCAACCAGTTCATTCAGCTTCTCTAAGGGGAGAGAGATGAGTTCATCAACATTGTAGTTTCTGGTTCCCAGGTAATTCAGCCTGGCTGCCCTTAACTCATCTTCCTGAGTGTTTAGTCTGGGGGCAGCCCTAATTGCAGCTTCCATGAATCCTGGGGAACCACTTGAACTATCTTCCCTCAGCTTCCTCTTCCTCTCTCTCTTCTCCTCCTCAATCTCCTCAGGAGTCATTTTCCTTTTGCCTTTATCAACCACAGGCCTTAGTGACTCAGGCTGGAGAGAGCTTTGGCTTTCATTGCATGGTTTAGCTATCAAGCTCTGGCCAGAGAGAGGTTGTGAAGCACCATCACCAGCTGGTGTTTCATTGAGATTAATGGTTGTAGAGGGAGATCCTGTCTCAAGGTTCACAGGTTCAACCTCTGGGCCTTCAGTCAAGGATTTCCCTTTGAAGCTAATCTCCGGGTCAACATCAATATCCAGTTGACCAAAGATCTCACCTGCTAGCCTCTGTCTACATAGTTTTGATCTTAGTTTGAATTCCTCTAGCATCCTGTCTTGGATACTTTCTGCCAATCTTGCAGCTTGTCTGTTGTTGCTTGGGTTGACAAGTGGCAGATCCACCAAATTTATACTCACATAGTAGCTCAATCTTGAAATGTTGAAAACTTCTAGTTGACCCTGAGCTCTAGAGATCACAAGAGCTCTCCTGTTACTTTCATACCCCCAACCCCTGATTGGGTTCTCAGAAGGGGCAGCCATTGCTTTTGGTATTCCCTCCTCAAACAGTTGTTGGATGAGCAAGTCTAGATCACTGTCATGAGGAGGTTGCTGAGTATGGACAAGTTCAAGAGAGTTTGGTGAATCCTTAATGTCCATACCCTGGGAAGACCTCCCAGGTTATGTGGCTGTCAAGACTTTCTCTCCCTTTTTGGTAGCATCACCCTCTTGACTAGGTGAGCTGGGGAATCGGTGCAAGACATCCACAGGTTCTTGTGGACCTGGTTGAGTTGTCGTCCTTGGTCTCTCATCTAACTGGCCCTTAAGATCGGTGATCTAAAGTTACTGGTCATTGACCCTCTTCTGTAAGATAGTCACCAAAGATTCCAGGTGAGCTATCTTTAAAACTAAGTACGTGCATGTTTTTTCAGTTTATTCACCTTTTGTTTCAGACTCCCCTCATTTTCAGTTGAAGAATCACTGGGGATGAGAGAATTTGACCTAAGTCTTCTTCCTCATCACTAGCATGGTGTTCTTGGATGCTGGATTTCTCCTGCCTAATGACAGCTTCCAAAGAAGTGTCAAGAGGCTGGGTTGCCATGGTTGAGGTCCTATTGATGTTATCACTTGCAAAAGTGAGAGCCTCTTCCATATGGATCTCCTGAACAAGTTCAGGAAGATCCACCTCAGTGGAGGGTAGATGATGTGCGCTAGACCTGGGTGAGTCAAAAATACTCATCTCTTTGTGCAGGGGTGGAGAAGAGAGACTCGTGGTATTCACTGACATCCAAGTCCTCATCATCATAAAAGTCTAAGCTATGTATTGGTTGGTTGAGATCTAGAGGTTGGGGATGGTAGCTGTCCCCTGAATGTTGATCACTGGAGTTTAGAGACTCAGAGTGAAGGCTAGAGGTTGTTTGGGTAATGAGCTCATCAGCCTAAGCATGAGGAACCTCAGAACTAATTATTGGAATGATGGGAGTGGTCTGCTCCTCAAGGGAAGTGGGAGCCCGAGATTCCACTTCCTCCTGTATGGGCTATGATATAGGAGCCTGAACATGCTCAGTAGCAAGTGCAGGGGTTCGTTTGGATTTTCTTTTGTAGGTGATGGTGATGGTAGGCTGTGTTTGAGGTGGTTAACAAGTGGAGGGTGTGGGATCAACACTAGCTGGTGCTGCTAGGTTGTCACCCTGAGCAATGAGCTCAAACATTTGTGGGACAAGGGCTGTTTCTACCCCTGAGAAGCCAACAGTTGGCTTCTTCAAGATTTTGAAAATGCCGGGCCTCATTTGTCCCAATTTAAGAATATCTCCCATTCCCCTCAACTGTGGTCCCAATTCATAGTTGAGAATGTGTTGAACATACCTGGGGAACATGTAATATTTTATGGAGTCCAAGTTAGCAAGTAAATTTGTGTAAACAAACTGAGAGTACCTAAACTTGACCCCTTGTACCATCCCATAGACTATGAAGGAGAGGTCTTCTGGAACTTGATCCCATCCTCCATGTTTGTTAGATAAGCTGTGTATGATGACATGGAGAAGGTACTTCCACTGGGATGAGACCTTCCCCTTCCTGAAGGTTTTGACTGAGAAGTCACCTTTATAGCCCATCTGCTGGAAGGAATAGTTGACAATAGATTTTGGAAAGGCCAGTTCACCTGCTTCATCATCCTGCTGCAAATGGGTGTTTATGATGGCCGGAGTGATGAAAATTGTCCTCCCCTGAACCGTAGCAGACAGTGCCTTCTCCTCATCCATGTTGACCTCTTGACAGGTCCGCCATAACTCAAGCAACTGATCCTCAAAGAGAGGAGGATCGATTGTAAGGGAGGCCAAGTAGTAAGACGAAGAAAGGTACCTACGAACATCTAAGAAGCTTGGATCCTTCTCAGAGTTCAACAGGGCAACTTGATTGTGTTGCCTGTGTAGGTACATGATGAAATCAGGGTCGTTTTTGCGATCGATGTTGGCCATTTGGTGAAGCTTATCAGTGAAGAAAGGAAGAAGAAAGTGAGTTTGGGGTGAAGTTAGGTTAAAGATTGTGAGAGTAGAGAGAAGAAATGGAACCGTTGAGAAGATATATGCAGTGGATTTGAGACAAAGTTAGAACAAAAAGATAAACTTTGAAATTCGCAAGTGGGTCCCACTTCTGAAAAAGCGCCCAAAAAGTTAGTTTTCTTGGAAGTTGAAAATCTTCCGAAGGTATTTTTGCTTCAGAAGTTTTTTTTTTAAGAAAAGCTTCCGAAGACAACTTTGCTTCGGAAGATATTTCAAAGAGTTGCGAAAATTTGGCTTCGGAAGGAATATACTTAAAGAAATTTCTTCCGTCATAAATTTTGCTTCGGAAGAACTAAGTCTGAGAAAATTATTATCCATAGATAATAAATCTTTCGAGACGAAATTGCTTTCGGAAGATATGTGTTCTTTTAATGCATTTAAGTGCTTATAAGAACATTTAAGCTTCGGAAGATATTCTAAGAATTTCTTCCAAAGGTAATCTCTTATGAGTAGTTAAATGATTTAAAGACATAAATTTCTTCCGAAGGTAATTTGAGTTTTTCCGAGACAAAATAATAAATTTTCACAAATCTAAGGAATATCTTAAAAAAATTGATGTGCTTCCAAAGAGAACTGGCTTATGAAGGTGATAATATAGACAACTTAGGACACACAAATTTTAGAAATAATGTTGATTAAGTGTTTAAAGAAAAAATCTATTCAAAGTTAATCACCCTATTAGCTGATATAAGATATTTAAACCTCTATTCATCCAAATCTTTAGTGAACAGATTAGCATATTGTTCATTTGTGTTATCCTTGATTAGTTTGATTAATCCTTTCTCAAAATTATCTATAATCAAATGATACCTGTTGTTGATGTGTTTGGTCCTAGAGTGATGCACAGTATTCTCTGTAATAGAGATAGGACTGTTGTTGTCTATGTGGATAGGAGTCTCCTTGAAATTGAATACATAGTCCAGCATCTGATTCTGAATCCAAAGCACTTAAGCACAGCAGCTTGCAGCAGCAATGTATTCAGCTTCAGCAGTTGATGCAGACACACAGGATTGCTTC
The DNA here is from genome assembly GCA_025506505.1 of Flaveria sonorensis. Taxonomy (NCBI): domain Eukaryota; kingdom Viridiplantae; phylum Streptophyta; class Magnoliopsida; order Asterales; family Asteraceae; genus Flaveria; species Flaveria sonorensis. Next base: position 19,284,690 of record CM046437.1, on the reverse strand, counting down.
TTGCATTGCCAAGAGACTATCCTTTCACCAAGGAATTGACATCTCCCAGATGTAGACTTTGCAGTCATATTGCAGCCACCATAGTCACTATCTGTATAAGCAAACAGATTAATGTCTGAATTCTTTGGATACCAAAGGCCTAGTTTAGGAGCACCTTTGAGGTATCTGAGAATTCTTTTCACAGTAACTAGGTCTGACATCTTGGGGTTGGTTTGATATCTTGCACATATGCATGTGGCAAACATAATATAAGGCCTGCTAGCAGTGAGGTACATAAGAGACCCAATCATAGCCCTGTAGAGATGTTCATCAACACACTCCCCCTCAGGATCAGGACCAAGGAAGATACTAAGCCAACACAAGTAATGTAAGTGAAACAAGAACAAAATCACAAGAACACAAGATAAAGTTTTCAAAGAAGTTGTATATTGATTCTCTAGTTATATTACAAGTGTGTTTTAGTATATCTTAGTTACAAGAACTTGAGACTCTTATACACTACAACCTACGACCGTCAATATACAAAAAGACAATTGGGATTTGACTAATCTAGACAACAAGAGCAATCTACAGTCAAAAGGCAGATTGCCTTTTGACTAGTAACTATGACATGACATAGCTTACTGACTTTAACTAATAAGACAAGTCTATAGGAACAATTATGGGAAGTTACAGGCAAAGACCTTTTTCTACAGTTCGATAAAGTATGGAAGTTTCACCAACTAATGAAAAGCAAGTGAGTCTTCAGAGCAACAGCGAAAGGTACAACAACTTTATCAAAATGTAACTCATAGAAAGCATATTTTCACTGTCTTCGAAAGAAATCAGTCTTCTCATCGAAATGGCTTCAGAAGACTTTGACTTGTGAAGCTTCGAAAGACTTCATCTTTGGATTTAGAAGAAAAAGGTCTTTGGCTTTGGAAGATTTCACACTTGTAATATTTTCTGATGAGTGTGAAACTTCCGAAGTAACTTCTTCTGAACTGTTGGCTTCAGAAGATCTTACACTTAGACTTATTTGTGAGTGTAAGACTTTCGAAGCTAGTTCATCCTTGTTCCTTAGTGCATGCTGGAAGACTTGGTTGTTCTGGTATCCTTTGGTTGCATCAGCCTTTAATCTTCAGATGTTTCTTACATTCATGTCCTTTCTTCCCAGACAATGGACACTATTGTGTGGTCATCAAGAGGACTGAGAACCTCATGTCCTTTACTCTCATAGAGTTTTATGGTATCCTCAGTGGCTACCAGTTGGAGATGAAAATGCAAATTCCATCTGGTAACTCCAACAACCAATAGAGTTTAGCCCTTCATGTGGTTGAAAGGGATTGCAAATAACCACAACACCATCTCATCTGCTACTCGAACAAATCACAAAAGGGTCCTTTCATCGCCTTTTTGGAGACAGCAAGGGAAGGCTGCATCTCTGGAAGCCCATTCCAGGAGGCAAGTTCTCACAAGTTTTTGTGTCTTTTGATGAAAGTTCATGCAACTTTCTTTTCACCCTTGAAGATCTGGACTGTATCCATCTAGATTATCTAGAGTATATGGAAATAGTCTAACAGATGGCTCTTCTCACTCATAGAGCCAACAAGTTCTACAAGAGGACTGGAAGGAAGTTTCCTAGCAATGCAACCAGTGGAAAGTTTGGGTTTGATAAAAGAAAAGTGAAGTGTTACAACTCTAACTAAGTGGGACTCTTTGCCAGAGAGTGCAAGGCACCAAGGTCAAATGGCGGGAAAGCACAAACAAGCCTAAACTACACTGAAGGAGCTCACCAGAATGAGAAGCCAAGACAGCAAGCCGTAGTTGCTGTTGAAGAAGGAGGCTTTTACTGGAGCTTTAAGGTGTAAGTTGCATCTCCAAACCAAGCATTGATGGTAGATCATGATGAAGCCAAGGTATGGGAACATCTTTGTACACCTAAATGTATTGCTAAAGTTAATAGATATAGGTCCTATAACTTAGAGATGAGATCTGATCTTGAGTCCTTAAATATCTTAAAAGCTTATTTGAAAAGAGCTGAAAATGATTATAAACTTAAGATAGAAGATCTAGAGAAAACCATTTCAACTCTTAAGCATGAGCACACTAACTACAGGACTGAAATTAATGATCTCATCTCAAAGTTAACTGAATGCCAGGCTGAGCTTGTGATCAGCAAAGCCAGGGCAGAAAAATATGTTCTTGAAGAAGAGACCTTCAAGAACATAATATCATCATCCCTACATGCAAAAGTTTGTTATCAGAATAAGCAGGGACTGAGATCTACTGAGATAGCTCCTCCACACACTTTATTGTCTATAAGATCTCCAAGCTATGGAACTTGTGAAGATAAGCTTCCCCTCATAGACCCTATTATTGAAGAGGTTGAAGAGGAGATGATGAAGGATGACTCTGAGAAGAGTGAGGAAGATCATCCTAATAAGGGTCATTATTCTCCTGAGGAGAGCAAAGAGTCTGGAATGACCAAGTCAAAGAGAAAGAACTTGATCAGAAGAGCTAAGAGAAGATCAAAGAAGGCACAAGAAATCACAGCCACTTTTGACTCCAAGCAGAAACAAGTGTTCATTTCTGCAGGGTTTGAAGTGGTAAAGGCTGAAGACTCAACTATGAACTCTAGTACCAGGAGTTCTAGTTTAGTTGCAAACCATTCTAGCAAGAAGAAGAAGACTGAACAGCTGTGTACCACTACCACTGCCTGAACCATCCAGCTCCAAAAGCAATCCTCTCCCTAAGAAGCTTGTTACATCATCTATGAAGATGAAGATGGAGAAAGAAAGTGATCAAACTCGGTCTTGCTCTCATAAGAAGATTCCCAGAAGAAAGCAAATAGACTGCATCATGTGTGGTAGTACTATCCATATGGTCAAAGAAAAGGTTTCTGGGAAGAAGAAGGAAAAGCAAACTTAAGAAGAAAAATCTGTTTCCTTCGGAGGCTCCAAAGTGAAGAAGAAGACAATTGAGAACTTGCCTCGGAAGAAATTTTGGTCTCGGGAGATAGGAATGCTTTCGAAGTACTAAAGCATGCTGCAATGAAAGCAAGATCTTCCGAAGGTCCAGTATCCAAACTTTAGAAGTTATTAAAACTTTCGAGGTGTTGAAAGTCAAGTCCAGTCTTCCAAAGATGGTGTGGAAGATGAAGAAAGACCTGGTGATTGAGAGTTCTTCATCAACAGCAACTAATGATCCTCAAAGCTTGAAAATAGTATCTGTTACTGTTATATTGTCTTCAGATCACTTTGAAAAGCCCATGACCAGTGAGGCTTGGGTTTCTAAGTGTAACCAACCACTCCTTTGTGCAGATGGGCGTTGAGGGTGACTTCTTAGTCAAAACCTTCAAGAAGGGGAATGTCTCATCCCAATGGATGTACCTCCTTCATATTGTCATACACAGCTTGTCAAACAAGCATAGAGGATGGGATCAGATTCCAGAAGATCTCTCTTTCGTAGTCCATGGAATGGTTCTGGGGATCAAGTTCAGGTATTCTAAATTTGTATATACCAATTTGCTTGCTAAATTGGACTCCCTAGAGTATTACATGTTCCCTAGATATGTCCAGCACATTCTCAACTGTGAACTGGGCACACAGTTGAGGGAAACAGGTAATATTCTTAAATTGGGACAAATGAAGCCAGACATCTTCAAAATAATGAGGAAGCCAACTGTTGGCTTCTCTGGGGTAAAAACAGCCCTTGCCCCAAAAATGTTTGAGCTCATTGCACAAGGTGGCAACCTAGCAGCACCAGCTAGTATTGAACCCACACCTTCTACCTCTCAACCACACATACAGCCCACAATAACCATCACCTACCAGAGAAAAATCAAACGAACCCCTGCACATGCTATTTAACTTGTGCAAGCCCCCATATCATCAATCTTACAGGAGGAAGTGGACACTCGAGCTACCACTTCCCCTAAGAAGCAAACCACTCCCATCTGTCACATGATCAGTGCTGAGGTTCCTCATGCTCAGCCTGATGAGCTCACACTCAGAGTCTCAACACTCTAGTGAACAACCGTTTCGGGAAAGTTACCAACCCCAGCTGCTGGTTCTAAACCAACCAATTCCCAGCCTTGACTTCTATGATGATGAAGACATGGCATTCAGCGAATACCATGAGTCTCTCTTCTCCACACCTACTCAAGGAGAGATGAGTACTCTTGTCTCACCCAGGTCTATCCTACATCATTCACCTATCACTAAGGTGGATCTCCCTGAACCTATTCAGGAGATCCATATGGAAGAGGCTCTCACTTTAGCAAGTGATTACATCTTTAAGACCTCAACCATGGCAACCAGGCCTTTTGAAACTTCTCTTGAAGCTATCATAAGGTAGGGGAAATACAACAGCCAAGAACAATATGTTGGTGATGAGGAGGAGGATCTTGGTCCAATTCTCTCATCCCCATGTGATTCTTCTGACGAAGATAAAGGGAGTCTGAAACTAAACGTGCAAAAACTAACTCAAATATGCACCTATTTAGTCTCAAAGATAAGTCACCTAGAATCTCAGGTGACTGTCTTAGAAAGAAGGGTCAATGAGCAACTCACTTATGCAAGAAGGTGATGCTACCAAAAAGGGGGAGAATGTCCAAACAGTCACAGAACCTGGGAGTTCCTCTTAGAGTATGGACATAGAGGATTCGCCACCCTCTCTTGCAATAGTACATACTCAGCAACCTCCGCAAGTCTACATGGATGTAGACTCTCTCATTCAAAGTCTATATGAGGATGGTATACCCAGAGCCATGTCTATCCCATCTCCCCACTCTGAGAACACAATCATAGGATGGAGGTATGACACAAAAAGAAGAGCTCACATCATCTCTAGAACTCAAGGTTAACAAGAAACTTTCAACTTTTCAAACATGAGTTTCTATGAGTGCATAAATCTAGTTGATCTTCCACTTGTCAATCCAAGCCAAAACAGACAAGCTGGAAGACTAGCAGGCAGGATACAAAAAAGGGTGCTAGAAGAGTTCAGGATGAGATCAAGATTATATAGACAGAGGATAGCAGGTGAGATCTTTGGTCAACTGGATGTTGAGGTGGACCCAAAGATTAGCTTCAAAGGGAAAACCTTGACTGAAGGCCCAGAGGTTGAGCTTGTGAACCTTGAGATAGGATCTCCTGCTATACCCAGTACCCTTAGTGAAGTACCAGCTGGTGATGGTGCTCCACAACCTCTCTCTGGCTAGAGCTTGACTGAAGAACCAAGCAATAAAGGCTAAAGCTCTCTCCACCCTGAGTCACCAAGGCCTGTGCGTGACAAAGAGAAGAGGAAAACGACCTCCGAGGAGTTAGAGGAGGAGGAGAGATAAGAAGAGTAAGCTAAGGGGAAAGAGTTCATAAGGGTCCTCAGGCTTCGTGCAAGCTGCTATCCGAGCTGTCCCCAGGCCAAACACTCAAGATGATGAGTTGAGGGCAGCTATGTAACACCCAAAAAAATTATTAAGGAAAATAATAGAGACAAAAAGGGGAAGTTGCATAAGTGGAGGGGTTAAAGTGTACAAAGGACAAAACATTATTATTTTATGTTTAAAAGAAGCATGGCCGCCCACTATCACCTTTCTACCCACTCTCTCGAGGCTGCAAAAGGGAAAGAAGAAAAGAGAAGTGTTTGACCGAAGAACAAGAAGAAGACCTGCTTGAAGGTGAGTTTTTCGTGTGTTTTTGTTCGGTTTCAGCTGAGTTTTCAGCTTCGGGACCGATTCTTATGTGTTCTTTTGTGTTCGGTTTTGTGTTTTGGTATGTTTAGGCGTTTGAACTCTTTGTGCCCTTGAGTTTGGTGGAGTTTTGCTTGAAGGCTGCAATAGGTGAGTTCTAGATCCCCGGTTTTTTTATGTTTTATACTTGTTTTCGGACTGAAAATGCAAGTAACTAACTTATTATTCTTTTCAGCATGTTTAACCATATGTTTATACTTTGTTTATATGAGTTAATGTATGTTTGTGTATGATTTGTTGTGTTTCGTATTTATATGCTTGTTTTAGGTGCTTGGTATGTTAGATTTGGGTTAAGAACATGTTAAAACGATGATTGGGTCAGAAAAATAGTGTATCGCTGCCCATGCACCTGGAATTTTGTCCATGCGCCTAAGTACCTGGTTATGCACCTAATATAGTGCCCATGCGCCTGGAAAGTTGTTCATGCGCCTAGAAATTTTGCCCATAAGCCTAAGTGTTGTCTCTACGCCCAAACAGTACCTCATGCGCCCACTGCTCATATGCCTAAGTGAGGTTCATGCGCCCAAACACTACCTCTTGCGCCCACTGCTCATGCGCCTAAGTAAGGCTCATGTGCCCAAGAAGTGTTCATGCGCCTAAGTTTCCTCATACACCTAAGTCTTTCCCATGGGCCCAAGTGTCGTGCGCCTGCATAGTGCTCATGCGCCCAACATAGTGCTCATGCGCCTAATGCCTTAGAAAATTTTCTGAAATTTTGGGAAATAGAAATTTTAAGGACTAGCCCTAGGATGTTTTGGTGGTTATGTTTGTTGGTGTTTCGTATGTTTGTGGGGTGTTTTTATGTTCCATATTACGTATTATTACGTAACTTTATGTGGTGTGTTTATGCTTGTTTATGTAAAGTATTATCATAAAAGAAGCGAAAGATTAATGATAATGGAAAGTGAAACATAATGAATGAATGAAAGTCTTGCAAGCAAATGAAAGGATGTTCACAGCCATTGGGTTGTCAGCTCAACTCTGTGCGGTTTAGCTAACCCGAAGGATGCACACAGGGTCAATCCTAGAGATTGATGGGACCCTTGTTGCTTGCCCCAGGTACTGGAGTCAGCTTCGTTAATAATGTTCGGGGTCTATTTATAGGCCCTAGGCCTAGTACCAGTTCGTGCAAAATGTTTGGGGTATTGCACATTGGTTCGAAAGAAAGTGAAAGATAATGATGAAAGTATGAACTGAATGAGAAGAATTATGAAAGATAATAATGAATACTATCTTGTTGTATGTATGATGCGTGAACGCGTACGAAAGTAGTGGAATTCATGAAAAGGAAGTATTTTAAGAAAAATGATATATATATATATATATATGTATATATATATATATATATATATATATATATATATATATATATATATATATATATGTATATAAGGGACTTTAATTTTAAAACTAGAACTCACTCAGCAACGCTGACTTTTATGCATTTTCAGTTGGCAGGTAACTTGTTGCTAGGGATGGCACGCGGGTGAGGCTACTTGGTGGGCAAAGACTGGCATCCATTCATTCTTAATGATATTGTTGTTTTGTAATACAACTGAATGATTCTTCTTTTGTAACATTTAAAATACAATGATGTATTATTTAGCAACATCAAATATTAATGCATGAATGATTTTTGATAACTTAATCCGATGCGATGTTTTTATGAAATGTATTTATTTTATATGAAAAATGTTGTGATTGTCCAACTGTGAGGTCTCCGGGAACGGGGTCTTACAAGCTAGGCTAAACTACCTGGGGACCAGGAACTATAATGTTGATGAACTCATATCTCTCCCATTAGAAGAGTTGATTGAGCTTGCTGACACTAAGCTATCAAAGGAGAGGAGGGAGGCAAAGGATGTAGCATTGCTCCTAAAGATTAAGGAAGAAAGACGATTGAAAAGACTCTACAAACATGCTACTGTCCTCTCCCCAGTTCAAGAAAGTCCTGAGACAGAGACTGTGGCACATGTACAACCTCAGGTAGATAGGAAAGCTGAAAGAATAAATATGATCAACTACCTAAGTGCCACAGGACTTTATCCGAAAACTACACTTCTTCCCTTATCCTTTGAGTATATAGAGTTTGAATATCTCAAGCAGCTGGAGGAACAAGCCACAAAAGAAAGAAAAGCTGCAAAGAGAAAGTTATGGGAAGAAGCTGCAAGATCAAGGGCCATCATCCACCAAAGTCAAAAGAAGTCTGGAGAAAGACAAAGGATGATGAGCTTCTTGAAGCTGTACGGATTCTCTAAAGGGAGGCTTGGTCCTATGTCTCTATCCACCATGGATGAGCATATAAGAGTGATCAAGCAGAAGATTAAAAGGGGAGAGCTTGTAGATTTGCATTCTCCACCAAGTCCAGCTCAACCTGAAGTTGAGGTGATGGTTGAACCCCCTGAGATAACACAACCTGATCCTAGTGCTGCATCTCAGCCAACTTCATCTTTTGATCCGCAGTAGGGTTCTCCTCTCTCTCTATCTGAACCTGTGAGAGAAGAGATCCCAACTGAGAGGGACACAACAGAACAATCTAGTGCTGAACACCAGTCATCTCAGTTGAAAACTTCAAAAAGGAGGAAAAGGATGGCTAGAAAAAGTGTTACAAAGAAGAAGAAAACCAAGGCATCCACCTCTACACCTCAGGATGAGTCAGAGCATCCTAAGGAAGTGCATGAAGAGGCTACTCAACCAACTCCTATTCAAGTAGAGCCTTTTTCCATTGGAAGACCTGTCTTGTCCTGGAGTTTTGCTACCAATCTGGACAGATGGTATGTCATCAGAGATCAAGGAGGTCAAGATGTCTACTTCTGGCAAGACATGCTTGATCTTCCACTACATGATCTCTATGACATGAGAAGATACTATGAAAGTCTGAAGTATCCTGACCAGATGATGAAGAGAGGCTTGGTCTTGATCCTAATGAGGACTATCAACATTTGAAGTACTTCTCTATTTTGGTAGCATCAGCCTAGAGGGAGTTTGTAAGGTAATATTAGAAGGTTATAAGGCTGATGCAACTAAAGAAGCCAAAACAACCAAAGGTCTTCCTGCATGCATGCACTGGACGTACAAAGGTAGAAGGGCTTCGGAAGTTTTACACACTACATCAGAAAATACTCTAAGTGTAAAATCTTTCAAAGCCAAAGTCCAAATCTTCCGAAGCCAAAGATGAAGTCTTCCGAAGCTTCAGAGAAAAAGTCTTCCGAAGCCATTTGCTATGAAGATTGATTTCTTCGAAGACAGAGAAAGACATGCTTTCTCTGGTCTACTTTACATAAAGCTGACACACTTTCCGCTGCAACTCTGAAGACTCACCAACTTGTATGAGTTGGTGAAAAGTCCATGCTTTGTAAACTGTAGATTAAGGTCTTTGTCTGTAACTTCCTACTTTTGTACCTGTAAACCTTTTTGACAGGATCAGTGATCTAAGTTTGATCAATTAGAGTTGAATTGCAGCGGAATTAGAACAAGAATTAGACAAATATAGCAAGAACACAATAGATATTCAATGGAACAGTACACGGTTATAGAGAAAGAAGGTTTTCTGCAAAAGGATAATATCATTCATGCACAAATGCTTCGGTATATCAGCCGCTAAGCTTCACACCTTACAATCAGGTCAACATTCCTTATATAAAGGAATGTGACGTCTGCTGATGTCACTTGATAGTGACATTTAACAGAATTATTACAAACAACTGAAAGTAAGCAAACTAATTAGTTTGCTTACTTTCAGTTGTTTGTAATAATTCTGTTAAATGTCACTATCAAGTGACATCAGCAGACGTCACATTCCTTTATATAAGGAATGTGACCTGATTGTAAGGTGTGAAGCTTAGCGGCTGATATACCGAAGCATTTGTGCATGAATGATATTATCCCTTTTGCAGAAAACCCTCTTTCTCTATAACCGTGTACTGTTCCATTGAATATCTATTGTGTTCTTGCTATATTTGTCTAATTCTTGTTCTAATTCCGCTGCAATTCAACTCTAATTGATCAAACTTAGATCACTGATCCTGTCAAATGGTATCAGAGCAGGTTAATCATTGATCGGTTTAACAATTGATCATTGAAACTGCTATTTCAATATCTAAAGTTTGATCGAATTAGCATATTTGCAAGAATTGGTTATAGAGATTGATCTTCTGCTGCTTCTGGTTATTCAATTTGAGTTTCTTCTTGGTTCATACTGAGTTTGTTGTGTTTTTGTGCTAAATCTGTTGAAACTTGATTGAATTGGTTTGAATCTGAGAATGACTACTCCATCTAATGACCCTCACAATACTGGCTCCTCAACCAAGCCTCCGATACTGGTTAGGAGTGAGTATAACATATGGCAACGAAGAATGCTCCATCACCTGTCTGTTAACAGTTCAGGTTGTTGGACATCTGTGGTTCACGGTCCACACAAGCCTATGGTGAACAATCCGGAGACCAACCAAATGGTTCCGAAGAAGAAGGAGTAATACTCAGATGAGGATCGTAAACTGTTTGAGATTGATGCTAAAGCCCATGGAATTCTGGACATGGCACTGCCTAATGAAATCTATTCTGGGCTTATGCATCATAAAACTGCTCATGACCTCTGGAATGCTTTGAAGGAACAATTCGGAGGAACTGATGAGGTCTTAGCAAACAACAGAGAAATCCTCGCCCAACAATATGAGACATTCTCTCATAGGAAGGGTGACACACTGACTCAACAGTTTGAGCGCTTCTCCTGCTTGATCTCTGAGCTGAAAATGGTCAAGCATGACTATACTAACAGCCAGATGAACAACAATTCCTCAGATCACTGCCTGAGAGATGGGGACACATACACCATTGTCCTATGCTCCAGTGCAAATCTGGATAGCCTATCTCTCACCCAACTCCATGGGAAACTGCTTACATTTGAAAGAGAGATAGAGCAGAAAAGGAATCTGGCATCATCAGGAAAGCTCACTAATGACTTTGTACCAGGGAACACTGCCTTGGTCGGTCATGAGTCAGAATATGCTGGATCAGAAAGCCATTATGATGAGCATATAGATTTCTCTTCAAACAGTTCTGATCATGCATTTGTTGGTGTTGACAGTCATTCTGGGTGTAACAGTGATAATTTATGCTTTATCATGGATGATTTGAAGGGTATTGCTGATGATGATTTAGAAGAGATGGATATTTTGAGCCAAATGGCCTTGATCAATATCAGATCTCAAAAGTTCTACAAGAGAACTGGTAGGAAATTTCCAGGACTCTCTGGCAAAACCAAAGTTGGTTTTGATAAGAGTAAGTTGAGGTGTCACAAATGCCACAGGCTTGGGCACTTTGCAAGAGAGTGTAGATCAACTGGATCTAACTCCTCTGCACCCTTTGTGACCTTTCCAAGCAATAGTTCACAAAACAAAGGGCAACATCCTGCTAGTTCTGGTCATCACTCACAACCTCAATCTCCTGCATATTTTGTCCCTCAGGGTCCAATGCCATATCCATATCCCTGCTATTACATGCCACAGCCAAATCCAGTTCAAGTTCCTATAGCACAACAACCTCAAGCCCTACCTGAGCCTCAACCATCTCCATCACAATCTCAACCTCATCACAGCTTCTTCACACCAGGAGTTGTTGACTGGAGCAGCTTACCAGATGATCTTTCTGGTTTCAATGAGCAATTATTTGCTGGTGCTGGTCAACATGGTGGTGAACATCCTTTTGGGAATCTTGCTCTCATGGCCCTGGAGTCTACTGAGGGTTCCTGCTCCAATGCATCATCTTCACAGGTAACCCAGGTATCTTCTGAGGCTAAAGCCAAGTTATGTTCTGAATCATGCATAGCTGCCTTTGTCTCTATTAGAGAGGCAAATGAAGCTTTAATCAATCAAAATCTTGAGCTTGAGAAAACTATTTCCAAAAGAAAAGCTGAGTATGAGTCTGCTCTTAATGACAAAGATGATGAGATTTACAAGCTTAAATGCCAACTTAATGATGAAAAGGCTAAGGTAGAGGTCATACTTGAGAACCACAGAAGTCTCAAAGAGACACTTGTAGCTACCCAAGTTGAGTGTGACCGCTGGGTAACATCCTGCAAGGGATTTGAAATGCTTCTCAGCAAGCAAACAGCTTCAAATGTGAAGTTCGGAATAGGTTACAATCATACTGCACCACCTACTGATTTTACTTCAAAATCAATAGTAAAATCTGAAGGTGAAAGTAATTTCCAAACCACATCATCATGTGATTCATCCTCAAATGATAATACAAAATTAGAGGATGAAGTCAGTGTTAAGATCTTAGCAAATCAATTGCCTGATGGTTTAAATGCTGATAAACACATGAAGCCGAGCAATTCAGATGTTGTCCCTCAAAGTACTCCAAGTACTGAAGGGCAAGTCACAACATCTGAAAAGCATTTCAAATCTGCTGAAATAAAAGGATTAACAACTGCTGAGGAATCTATCATACGGTCTTTCAGACGGATAGAGAACAGCTGAAGAACAAGTCTTCAGTTGTTACCGATCCTTCAGTACTTAACACAAGTACTGAAAGGAGGAAAGTACTGAAGATCACACCTTCAGTAGTTTCCACTTCAGCAGTTGATCAATCCAAGATGAAGAATAAGCCATGTGAAATATGTGGTAAATTCAATCATCTATCTGATGAATGCTGGTACAAAAAGGGTTCCAAACTCAACAGAGATAAGCTCATTAACAAAGAGATTAATAAAATGAAAAATGAGTTTGAGACCAAGTTTGTACCACAGTCATCTCAAACTGATAAACCCAAGACCTCACCAAAATCCAAAAAGAAGGATGGGGTTTATCAGAAAACAGTTGATAGTGTTCCTCATGATAAACATCAGACTAAGTCTGTGAATTTCAAGAAGGAGGAAATGGTGGGTCACAGGAACTCATCAAAAACAAGTACTGATGTGTCAAATGAGCTGAAGGCTTTAGCAACAAATCAGACACAACTTGTTATGATGGTTCAGCATTTGTTGGGGAGAGTTAACCATCTAGATGCACCTGTGATCAAACCACTGAAAAGGAAATCCAAGCCCAAATCTAAGAAATCTATTTCAGCACCATCTCCACCTTCATCAGCTGTTAATCGTGAGAAACAAGTTATGGTTAAATCTGTTGATGAAAACAGACCCAAAACCAAAAAGGTTTGGGTCTCTAAAGCTAACTAGTTTCTTATGATAAATGCAGGGTTCTTCAGCATGCCAAAGAAGCATCTGGTATGTAGACAGTGGAGGATCTATGCATATGACTGGGAGCAGTTCTCTTCTTAATGACTACTCTCAAGGAAAGAAGGGATTTGTCTCATTTGGAAATGATGCTAAGGGTTACATCATCGGGAAAGGATTTGTGTCAAATGGAGAAATCAGATTTGATGATGTTAACCATGATGAGAATCTCAAGTATAATCTACTGAGTGTCAGTCAAATGTGTGATAAAGGGCATGTTGCACTTTTCACAAGCCAGAACTGCCGGATTCTGTCTTCCAAAGTTCTGAGGCTGATTGACAAGGTATTGGATGAACATACTCTCCTGAAGGCCAACAGGATAGGAAGAGTATATGCCTTGGATTTGTCAAAGAAGATTGATTTAAAAGGTCATCCTTGCTTGTTCTCCAAGGCCTCTCCTCAGGAATCTAAACTGTGGCATAGAAGGCTTGGTCATGTTAATCTCAAAAACATGAATCAGCTGATCCACAATAGTTTAGTGAGAGGTCTACTAATAAAGGAGTTCCACTGTGATGAAACCTGCACTGCTTGTTTAAAAGGAAAACAACACAAAGTTTCATTCCCTCCTATAGAAGAACCAAAGTCCACTGCCTACTTGCAATTACTGCACATGGATCTCTTTGGTCCTGTGAGAGTAATGAGCATGGCAAAGAAGAAATACTGTCTGGTAATTGTGGATGATTACTCCAGATTTGTATGGACCTTCTTCTTGCATTCAAAGGATGAGGCTGCTCAGACAATTATTAACTTTGTGTTGTATGTTGAGAAGCAGTATTCCCTATCAGTCAAGTGTATAAGAAGTGATAATGGAACTGAATTTAGAAACCATACACTTGATGATTTCTACCTTTCAAAAGGAATCAAGAGGCAGTATAGCATCCCAAGGACTCCAGAACAAAATAAAGTAGTGGAGAGAAAGAACAGGACCCTAATTGAAGCTGCAAGGTCCATGTTGGCTGACTCTGGTTTGCCACTGACCTTTTGGGCTGAAGCTGTCAACACAACATGCTATGTGCAAAATAGAGCTTTAGTGAATCAGAGGTTGATGAAGACTCCTTATGAAGTTCTACATCATTTGGCTCCTCTAATTTCATTCTTCAGAGCATTTGGGTGTCCTTGTTACATTCTCAACACAAAGGATCAACTCCAAAAGTTTGATTCTAAGGTGGATGCAGGGTATTTTGTTGGGTATTCATCCACTTGCAAGGCTTACAGAGTGTTCAACTGCAGAACAAAGATGGTTGAAGAAACCTTGCATGTGAAGTTCAATGAATCTCCTAAGGACAAAATCCCACAAAACCCTGTGGAGTTGTTTGATCTGGACATACTGCAATATGTTCCTTATCAGCCTCCAGCTGTTGCAGATCATGTGAATTCATCACCTTCTGCAGCTAGTCATCCATCTGGTGGTACTGATGTTGATGATGATCCCAGTACTCACCTATTCAAGTTTAGTGATCAACTGCCTGAGTCTACTAAACTTGATGTTCCTGTAGCTTCAGTAGCACCATCCACAACAAATGCTGATGAGATTTCTGAATCCTCTACTTCATTTGACTTGCCATCTAATACTTGGTTTCAAGAATCTGGATCAACATCTGTTGCTGCTGAGCGTGCTACAAACACTTGCACAGATCTCATAGTGTACCAAGAGCTGAAGAATCACCCAATGTCTCAAATCATTGGTGATATCAATGCTGGTGTCTCAACTAGAAGTCAATTGTCCAACTTCTGCTTCTATGCTCTCTTCATCAGTCAGCAAGAGCCAAAGAACTATCATATTGCATTAAGAGACAATGGATGGGTTGATGCCATGCAGCTTGAGCTTCTTCAGTTCAAAAAGCAGCAAGTGTGGGAACTGGTTCCTCTACCCCCAGATTTCAGGCTGCTCCTAAAGAGTCTCATTTGATTGCAGTCAAGAGGATCTTTAGATATCTGCAAGGTACTCAATCTCTAGGTCTTTGGTATTCCACTGGGCACTCTTGCAAATTAGTTGCTTTTTCTGATAGTGACTATGCAGGGTGTAAATTAACTAGAAAATCAACTTCTGGTGGATGTCAATTCTAGGCAACTGTTTGGTTTCTTGGCAGAGTAAGAAACAAACATCTGTTGCTACATTGACTACTGAAGCCGAGTACATTGCTGCTGCAAGTTGTACATCTCAGGTACTCTGGCTTCAGAATCAATTATTGGATTATGGCATTACAGAGACTAAGACTCCATTACTAATGGATAGTGCTTCAGCTCTTTGTATTGTCAAGAATCCAGTCCAGCACTCTAGGACCAAACATATTGAGATCAGACACCATTTTATTAGGGATTGTTTTGAAAAAGGTCTGATTGATCCAAAGTTTGTTCCTAGTGCTGATGAGCTTGCAGACATATTTACTAAGCCTTTGGACAGTTCAACTTTCCAAAACCTAGTGTTAAGGCTTGGTATGCTGCAGCTAGAATAAGTGACAACTACTGATGATCTCAGTCAATAAGTACTGATGAGCATTCGTATACTATTGTCACAAATAAGTACTGATAAGTTCTTTTATCCTCAGTAGTTTTCATAACTAGTGAAGACTAAATTACTTAAAAGTACTGAAGTACTCTATCTGTTGAAAAGAACTGATGTGGTTACAACTACTGATGTAGTTACAACTACTGATGTCAGTATAACAGATAAGTACTGATGACCAATGAAACGTCTGAAAATCAGACAAAAAGTCTGATAAGTGTTGAGGTCAGAATGAAACAGCTGATGAGCTAAGAATTGACGACAACAGCTGATGAGAAACTTTTCTCTTCAGTTGTTCTACAACTGTTGTTTCACTTCATACAACTGAAGCCAAAACCATGTCTTCAGTAGTTTCACAACTACTGATGACTAATACCAAGTCTTCAGTTGTTACAACTTCTGAAAGTTAATACCAGGTCTTCAGTTGTTTTCAAACAACTGATGACAGCACCAACACTTTCAGTCATTTTATATCAGCCTTTCTTACCCTATAAATACTAAACCTACTTTCAAACGTTTTAGCCGTTTATTCCTTCACTCTCTCAACAATGGCGCCATCTCAAACCCAGTGTCACTTTTTGAACAAATGAAACCAGGTGGTACCGAAATCACTCCATATACCATCAAGAACAGAAACCCTAAATCTACATGATGCCACCTGTGTCACAGAATACCCGAAAGGCACAACTGATATGTCTTTCATCAATAACGGGTATGAAGGAGACTTAAGTGCTACCACCATTCTGAAGAAGCACTTCCATGATGCTGAACGTTTTATATTCCACATGGTGAATGTCTGCCTTGCATCAAAAACCTCCTCATGGGATCAGATGTCCTCCCGATGGCAACAGGTATTATACTCTATCTTTGAACGACAAAATCTAAATTTTTCTGAGATAGTTTTCATGGAACTAAAGGATCTGGCTTTGAAACCTGTGGCAAACAGATGGATATTATATCCCTGGTTTCTCATGGCCATAATTTTAAATCAGCTAAAATCAGACGGCCTTGTTGGCCTTGGAGTCCCTGCTCCGGCTGTATTGCCTGAAGTATACTCCAGGCACAACTCTGACCCTACATTGAAAGGGGCTGCTCGGCTGCTAAAACCCAAGCAGCGGGAACCCACAGCCTCCACTTCCAGATCCAAAGTCCCCACCAAACCCAACACCAAAAAGCCCAAAAAGGCTACTCAAGGAGATGAGTCCCCTGAGGATGCCCCTGTACCACCTATACAGGAAACACTTACTGGTTCTAACCCCCCAGTAGTGTCAAAGACTCCACCAGCCCTAGCCGCATAGGCATCCTCTCAACAGGATCCTGATGCAACCATAATTGGGGATACCATAATGCTGGAACCTATCTCAATTGAGAAGGTTACCATTGAAGAGCACCAGTCACCCCGGGTGTAATCAGCTTCAAACCTATCTCCAAATGCAACCGCCCCTCAAAGCCCAACCATTATAGTTGCACAAGTGCTGAGTCAGCTGCATTCCTCTCCTCCTCCCCAGAAACCAATTACAATGGGGAGAACCTCAACAGCTGAGGAAGAGGACCAAAATGCTGCTGATAACCCACAGCACAGGGGTTATAATGTTCAATCTCCCCGTGTAGAGGAGGAGGTTAGAACATCTGGTGAGGCTGCCACTTCTACTGATTCAGCAAATGAACAGGATACAGTTGGTAACATCTCTAAGACCTCACCAGAGGCAACTGCCGATAAAGGACTCAGCCCTGAGGCAGGAAGTCCCCAGAACCAAGAACAAGGGGCACATGCTACAACTGATCTACACTCAGGGCATGTACATCCTGATTCAATCAGGAGGTCAGGTGATTCAGCAAAGACTGATGATGACCTGGGCTTTTTCTTCGATGTCTTAGCCCAAAACACAATCCTTGAGGCTGAGGTGAGCAGACTCAAAGAACTGCTTGCCAAAATGTCTCAGGATCAAAGTCCATCTGCCCCAATAAACCCACAGATGGCACCTTCATCTGAAGGTTCACCAAACACTCAGCCACTACACTCAACTGAGCCACCAGCCACTGCTTTTGGCACCACCTCTCAGGGACAGAACCCCTCTGAGCAGATGGTTGCTACCTTTCAACATTCCTTACCTCTCATCACTCCCATCATCAATGAGATTGTGCATAAAGCCATTGATGAGAGGATCTCCTCAAATCTACAAACACTTGTTGATGATGCTGTGCAAAAGAAGCTTTCTGCCATTCAAACCCCTGAACCCAATGCACCCAAAAAGGGGAGTCTAAGGCAGTGAAAGAAAAAAAGAGAAAGAGACTGGAAGATGAGAAACAACAAGAGAAAGAAAAGGAGTTAGAAAAGGAAAAACAGCTGATCACATACAAGAGAAAGAAAAGTGCTGAAACTCAAAAGCCTGATAAAGAGAAATCATTGGAAGATCTGGTTAAAGAAGCTGATGAAGCTCACAGCAGATCAATGGACAAAATAATAGACCAACTTTTCAGACAGGGCTTTGATATAGCTACATTAGACACTAAGATCAGAAGGCTAGAGATTAAAGAGATACAAGAGAGATGGGCCAGTTACAGTGTGATGGAAAGGGAGAGGTTGGAGATAATGATCAGGTTTATTGCAAAATACTTGGGAAGATCATTAATTGAGATTAAATCATGGACCAGAGACAGTATTCTGGAAATAACCACCAGAATCTGTGCTTCTGAAGCATTCAATAAGGGGTTGATTATCGAAGCCTTAGATGAAGCAGGTGCTGCGAAGAGAACTGATATGGCCAAGCTTTCCAAAGCCAAACTTACCACAAAAATGCTAGATCAGCCTTCCCAAACTCCCACTCAAAAACAACCAACCCCACAACTCTACAAACCAATCCCTAAACCTAAACTTAAACCAACTCAACCCTCAAAACCAACTCCCTTACCCCAAAAACCACCTCAAACCACATCCAATGATGCACCCAGAAGGAGGAGAAGGGTGTTGAGGATGGAAGAAGAAGAAGAAGAAGATGATGAAGAAGACAGTCTGCCAATATCTGCTGTTCTAAAAATACCTAAGCCCAGAAGTCAACAAATGATCACACCAGACTTTCAGAGGCAAATGGTGAAAGTTAAGATTGAAGAAGAAGAACAGCAGAAACAGCACGATGAGCAACTTTTGAAGATGGTTGACAAAAAGTTTCCTCAGTCATCATCTATACAAGCCATGAAGAAACACGCTCAAAGGCTATATGCTCTCAGGCATACCTTTCAATATCAAAAGGAGAGAGTAAGGATTAGGCCAGACCCCAGGGTTAGTTCTAGAATTCATAAGAAATCCATACCAAATAGATACAATGGCCAAGTGAGAAAGACCATAGATGCTATTATTATGTTGGCCATTGTAGTCTCACCCTGGGAGATACTTGAAGACTTCAAGAGAGCCTACAAGTCAAAGATGACCCCTCAAACTCTAATGGAGAACAAAATGGTCAAGAAGGGGTTGTTATACAAGAGGCTTGAAGAGATCAAGAAAAATGAACTCCAGTTGTTATTAGAAGGGACTCACCCAGATGAATTTGCTTACAGAGAGATAACAACTATTGAGTTGAAAAATGGAAAGACAGTAAAGTACCTATCAGAGTACTATGGCCCAGAGTTCTTCTTCGAAGGAGAAGCAGAAGAACTCACTAAGGAGGAACAAGTTGTTCTCCTTGAGGCCTACGTCAGAGAGTCTTATAGACTCATCAATGGGAAGTAGGTTTCATGGTTGGGATAACAGCTCTGTGTCCAGTTCCCCAAGACAGAGTTCCCTTCCATCCTTTGACATTCACATCTACTGAAACCTGTTCCCTGGCCTGTGCTTATCTGATATCTCTGAACCTGATCAAGAGAGTATTTCTGCCAAGAATAAGTGGGACCTCAATAAGCTTAAAGGTTTTGGCTTCATTGGTTCAGGGGGAGTTTGTTGGACCAAAAGAACCAATGAGCCTGATCAGAAAAACCTGTAAGTCCCACAGACATTACAACAACTGAAGTAGTCTGCAACAGCTGAAGACATCAACTGATAACAAGGTCTGAAGACAAAGTCTGAAGTTATAGAACTGAAGACAAAGTCTGAAGACAAAAGCTGAAGACAAAGACTGAAGACCAAGTTTCAGATGTTGTCACAACAGCTGAAGAAGACCTCTTCAGTAGTTGTGATGGTTTCCTTTCAGTAGTTATATTTTCCTTTCAGTTCTTTTGTAATCAGTAGTTTTATGTTTCTTGTAATCAGTACTTGTAGTTTTAGTAGTTTTAGTTTCATCTTGTACTTAGCATACTCTGAGATGTTCTCAGTTGTTGTGAACATTCTCAGTAGTTTGCTTACTTTCAGTTGTTTGTAATAATTCTGTTAAATGTCACTATCAAGTGACATCAGCAGACGTCACATTCCTTTATATAAGGAATGTTGATCTAATTGTAAGGTGTGAAGCTTAGCGGCTGATATACCGAAGCATTTGTGCATGAATGATATTATCCCTTTTGCAGAAAACCCTCTTCTCTATAACCGTGTACTGTTCCATTGAATATCTATTGTGTTCTTGCTATATTTGTCTAATTCTTGTTCTAATTCCGCTGCAATTCAACTCTAATTGATCAAACTTAGATCACTGATCCTGTCACTTTTTGTAATAGAAAAGGATGTGAGCTATGGCATGTCATAGTCACTAGTCAAAAGGCAGTCTGCCTTTTGACTTTAGATTGATCTTGTTGTCTAGATTAGTCAATTCCAACTGTTCTTCTAAGTATTGATGGTTGTTGGGTGTAGTATAAGGAGTCTTAGGTTCTTGTAATTTAGATATGCTTCGCAACACTTGTAATAGAACTTCAGAGCAATATACAACACTCCTTGAAAACCATATTTCTATGTTATTGTTACTTGTTCTGTCTCATTACTTACTTGTGTTCGTAGTATCCTCATAATCAAACCCGGTTCCCTATTTGAATTGTTAAGTGTTCCAAGTCTCTCCTCATTGTGAAACTGATTGTGTTAAGCTCCCTTACCCAGTCCTACACCTTCAAAGTATGGCCGGCTATAGGATGTGATATAAAGTATATCAGGTCCTTGTATTTCTAAATATGCTTTGTAACACTTTATAAAGAACTTGAGAGCAATATACAGCATTCTTGAAAACCATATTAACCTGTTCTTGTTCTTTACTCTGTCTTATTGTTTTACTTATTTCTTAGTATCTTTCACATTAACCCAGTTCCCCATTTGATATGTTTAGTGCTCTAACACCCTCCTCATTGTGAGACTGATTGTATTGACCATCCCTTAACCGGTCCTGCAATTGGTATCAGAGCTTTTTAGGCTCTTGATTGTAAGATCTCACCATCATAATCCCTTCAGTTTCACAAAGTACTTAACCACTCAAATGGTAGCTATCAGAAAGGCTGATATGGAAGCCGAAACTATGACAAAGTCTCCACTGATCACTCCTGATAATTTTGACACTTGGTGCAAAAGAATGGAAGGCTTCATCAAGTCTCAAGACTCCAGGATGTGGAGATCTGTTGTCTCTGGACCTCATGTACCATCCACCTCCTCAGCTGCTGCTAATGGTGGTATGATACCAAAGGAAGTGGCTGACTATTCTAAAGAAGATTGGAAAAAGATAGACATTGATTAGAAAGCCATGACCGCCCTCCAAACGGCTCTTCCAAACTCCATCTATAGAGGCTTCAAGAAGTGCAAGACTGCTAAGCAACTATGGGATGCACTAAAGCTTATGTATGAGGGGTCAAATGAAGAAAAAGAGAATAAGAAGGATCTTTTAAAGCAATAGTTTGAAAACTTCACCTTTAAGGTAGGTGAAACCATGACTCAATAATACTTCAGATATGTTGAGATTGTGTATACTTTAATGGATGTTGGAGTGACTTTTGAGAATAGGGACATTGTGAGGAAGTTCATGTCCTCTCTTCCCAAACAATGGACACACTATTATGTGGTCATTAAGAGAACTGAGAACCTCAAGACCCTTACTCTCACTGAGTTGTATGGTATCCTCAGTGGCTACCAGATGGAGATGAACATGCAAAATCCATCTGATAACTCTAACAATCAGCAGAGTTCAACCCTTCATGTGATTGAAAGGGATTACAGAGAACCATAACATCATCTCATTTGCTACCCTAACAACTCACAAAAGGGCTCCTTATCACCTTCCCAGAGACACCAAGAGAGAGCTACACTCAAGAAAGTCCATTCCAAAAGATAGGCTCTTCATAAGCCTTTGTGTCTACTGAGGAAAGCACAGGCAACTTTCTCTTCACCCTTGAAGACTTGGATTGTATCCATTCGTATGATCTGGAATACATAGAAATAGTCCAGCAGATGGCTCTTCTCACTCACAAAGCCAAGAAGTTTTACAAGAGGACAGGGATGAAGTTTCCTAGAACTGCAACTAGTGGAAAGTTTGGGTTGGACAAAAGCAAAGTAAAGTGTTTCAAGTGTAACCAAATGGGACACTTTGCTAGAGAGTTCAAGGCACCAAGAACAAGTGGTGGCCAACCACAAACTATAGCAAACTACACTTATGGAGCTCCCTAGAATGAAAAGCCCAAGCAATAAGCTGCAGTTGCTGTTGAAGAAGGAGGCTTTGACTAGAGCTTTCAGGTTGAGGATGCATCTACAAACCAAGCACTAATGGCAGATCATGAAGAAGCCAAGGTATTGGAACATCTTTGTACCCCTGAATGTATTGCTAAAGTTAACAGATATAGGTCCTATAACTTAGAAATGAGATCTGATCTTGAGTCCTTAAACATTTTAAAAGCTGATTTCAAAAGAGCTGAAAATGATTCAAACTTAAAATGGAAGATTTAGAGAAAACCATTTCAACTCTTAAGCATGAACATACCAACTACAGGACTCAGATAAAAGATCTCATCACTAAGTTAACTGAATGCCAGGTTGAGCTTGTGATCAGCAAAGCCAGGGCAGAAAAATGTGCTCTTGAAAAAGAGATCTACAAGAACATGATATCCTCATCCTTGCATGCAAAAGTTTGTTATCAGAATAAGAAGGGACTGGGATCAACTGAGATGGCTCCACCATACAACCTATTATCTATAAGATCTCCAATGTATGGAACTTGTGAAGATGAACTTCCCCTCATAGACCGCATTGATAAAGAGGATGAAAAGGAGATAGTGAAGGATGATTTTGAGAAGAGTGAAGACGATCATCCTAAGAAGGGTCATTGTTCTCCTAAGGAGAGAAAAGAATCTTGGATGACCAAGTCCAAGGTGAAGAACTTGATTAGAAAAGCCAAGAGGTAATCAAAGAAAGCTCAAGAGATCAAGGCCACTTTCAAGTCTAAGCAGAAACAAGTGTTCATCTCTGCAGGATTTGAAGTGGTGAAGGCTGAAGACACAACTATGAACTTCAGTACTAGAAGTTCTAGTTCATGTCCAACTCATTCCAGTAAAGAGAAGAAGGCTGATTAGTTGTGTACCACTGCTACACAACCTGAACCATCTAGTTCCAAAAGCAAGCCTCACCCTAAGAAGCTTGTTGCATCATCTGAGAAGATGAAGATGGAGATGGAAAATGATCAAGTTCGGTCTTTCTCTAAAAGGAAGACTCTCAAAAGGAAGCAAATGGATTGCATCATGTGTGGTAGTATTTCCCATCTTGCTAAGGATTGCATCTACAATCCTAAAAGTACTGTCCACATAATCAAAAAAAACTATTGAGAAGAAGAAAGAAAAGCCAGCATTGGAAGGAAAATCTTTTCCTTTCGAAAGCTCCATGGTGAAGAAGAAGACAAGTGAAAACTTACCTTTGAAAGAAAAGTTAGTCTCAGAAGAAAGGAATTCTTTCGAAGTACTTAAGCCTGCTGTAGTGAAAGCAAGATCTTTCGAAGGTCCAGTCTCTAAAACTTCTGAAGTAGTCAAAACTTCCAAATTATTAAGGTCAAGACTAATCTTCCAATGATTGGAAGATAAAGGAAGACCAAGTGACTGAGAGTTCTTCATCAGCAACAGCTAATGATCCTCAAAGCTTGAACATAGGATCACTTACTGTTACATTGTCTTCAAATCACTTTGATAAGCCCAAGACCAATGAGGCTTGGGTTTCTAAATGTAACTAAACATTTCCTTTTATGCAGGAACAGCTAAAGACCAATAGGAATGTATGGATCATTGATAGTGGCTGTTCCAGGCACATGACAAGCAATGGCTCATTGCTTCGAAATTTTGAGAAAATTGATAGAGGGTCAGTTGCTTTTGGAACAGATGCTGGAGGTTACATTACTGGAAGGGATAGAGTCATAAATAGTAAGCTCAGCATTAAAAAGGTAAACTTTGTCAAAGAGCTTGGGTACAATTTACTGAGTGTATCCTAATTTTGTGATCAGAGACACAACATGCTTTTCACTGAGCATGAGTGCATTGTTCTCAAGCTCGGGGTGGTCATTCCTCAATAGCATATCCTCCTCAGAGCCCCTTGGAAAAGGAACATGTACAAGATGGACCTGGAGGAAACGTCTCCCTCAGGAGATTTTTCTTGCTTTCTATCTAAAGCAAATAGTGGTGATTCTTTCCTCTGACATAAAAGAATGTGCCATGTAAACTTTAAAAACATGAATAAATTAGTAAAAAAGGATTTGGTAATCGAAATGCCAAAGAAAGAGTTTACATGTGATGACCACTGTGTAGCATGCTTGAAAGGGAAGCAACACAAAGTGTCTCACAATCCAAAAGAAAGAAACTATATTACTACTCCCCTACACTTATTACATATGGATCTCTTTGGCCCCACCAGTGTAATTAGTTTAAGAAGGACCTCATATTGTTTAGTGATCACAGATGACTTCACAAGATTCACTTGGGTCTTCTTTCTTAGAACTAAGGATGAGACCCCTAAGATCTTGAAGAACTTCATTCTAAAAGTTAAGAATCAATGTGATCACAAGGTCAAAACCATAAGATGTGATCAAGGAATAGAATTTAAGAACCAAATCCTTGACACATTTTATGATGAAAAAGGTATTACAAGACAATATATTCCTCCCAGGACTCCTCAACAAAATGGTGTTACTGAGAGGAGAAACAAGACACTTATTGAGGCTGCAAGAACCATGTTGTCTGACTCTAAAATACCCATCACCTTCTGGGTAGAGGCAGTCAACACAGCCTGCTATATGTAAAACAGAGTTTTAGTGGTTAATACTCATGGTAAGACTCCCTATGAGTTGGGGCATAAAAGGAGAACATTTATTGGTTTTCTCAGGTCATTTGGATGTCCTTGCACCATCTTGAATACCAAAGATCAAGTAGCCAAATTTGCTGAGAAATCAGATGATGGACACTTTATTGGATACTCTTCCTAAGCTAAAGCTTATAGGGTATACAATCTCAGAACTAGAGTAGTTGAGGAGTCAGCCAATGTGACCTTTAATGAAAACACTCCTAGTGTGAAAGGTTCTAGTCCTGATTGGTTGTTTGATCTTCATTTAGTTACCGACTATTTTAACAAATCTTATGAGAATGTTTCAGGATCTACAGGTAACTTGTCAACAAGAGATCCTAACCTAATATTTGAGCAGATAAAACCAAGCAAGCATACTACATCAGCCCTAGTGGTAACTAATCCTACAAGTGAAGATCCTATCAGCACAAACATGACAAATTCAGCTGATACATCTGAGGAGCCTACAAATTCCAGCTCAGAAGCTCAAAGCTCTGGTGAAGGAGCTTCATATGTAGGAGAAAATGGAGATGGTGACAGTAATAAATAATTTCTTGATGCTGATAACCAGTAAATAGAAGACAACATAAATGATGTCACATACTCATTGGATCAAGCCTCTCTTGATAAGTGTGCTGATGTGGTGGGTGATACTTCATTGCCAGATCTAAATTTCTCAAATTTATATCTTTCCAACCAACTTGCTGTGATCCTTCAACTCAGGATTCACAAGTCACACCCCACCACAAACATCATTAAAAATGTTGATACAGGGGTGAGAACAAGAGGACAAACCCATGACAAAAATGTTTGTCTTCACACTTATTTCTTGTCACAGATAGAGCCAAAGAAAGTTGACGAGGCTTTGAAATATGGAAGTTGGGTTGAAGCAATGCAAGAGAAGCTGCTTCAATTCAAAATACAAAAGGTTTGGAACCTATGTCCTCTTCCTCAAAGGAAGACTACCATAGGAACCAAGTGGGTTTTAGAAACAAGAAGGATGATAGAGGACTTGTCATTAAAAACAAGGCCAGACTAGTTGTTCAAGGATACATTCAAGAAGGGGGAATTGACTACACAGATGTTTTTGCTCCTGTGGCAAGACTTGAAGCTGTAAGAATATTCCTGGCTTTTGCTGCATTCAAGGATTTCAAGGTCTACCAACTTGATGTCAAGTGTGCTTTCCTATATGGGGTGATTGATGAAGAGGTGTATGTCAAACAACCACCAGGCTTTGCAAACCCAGATCATCCTGATTATATCTACATGCTTTATAAAGCTCTTTATGGGCTGCACCAAGCTCCAAGAAAGTGGTATGAGATACTATCTCAGTGTCTCTGTCAACATGGCTACAAGAGGGGTACTATAGATGGAAATCTCTTCATCAAAGGAACAGGGAATGACTTGATGATGGTTCAAGTATATATAGATGACATTATCTTCGGGTCAACTAATCCAAAGCTCTACAAAGACTTTGAGTGGCTGATGAAGAATAGATTTGAAATGAGTGCCATAGGGGAACTTAATTTCTTTCTAGGAATTCAAATGAAGCAAGTTAACAATGGCATCTTCATAAGTCAGTCAAAGTATGTACACGACATTCTTACAAGATTCAATATGACTTATTTTAAGGTTGCAAAGACACCCATAGCTAGAAACAACTCCCTTGGACCTGATCTTGAGGGGGAGTATGTGGATGAACATCTCTACAGGGCTATGATTGGGTCTCTTATGTATCTCATAGCTAATAGTCCTGATATCATGTTTGCCACATGCATCTGTACAAGATATCAAGCCAACCCTAAGATGTCACACCTAGTTGCTATCAAGAGGATTCTTAGATATCTCAAAGGTGCTCCCAAGCTTGGGCTTTAGTATCCAAAGAATTCTGACTTCACTCTGTATGCCTACACAGATAGTGACTATGGTGGTTGTAACATGACTGCAAAGTCTACATCTGGGGAGCTATCAATTCCTTGGTGGAAGGATAGTCTCTTGGTAATGCAAGAAACAATCCTGTGTGTCTGCATCAACTGCTGAAGCTGAATACATTGCTGCTACAAGCTGTTGTCCTCAAGTTCTTTGGATTCAGAATCCGATGCTGGACTATGGATAAAACTTCAAAGAGACTCCCATCATATAGACAACAATAATGCTTTCTCAATTATAGAGAATCCTATGCAACACTCAAGGACAAAACACATCAACATCAGGTATCATTTGATTAGAGATAATTTTGAAAAAGGTTTAATCAAACTAGTCAAAATTAACACAAAATGAACAATATGCTGATCTGTTTACTAAAGCTTTTGATGAACAGAGGTTCAAATATCTTTTATCAACTATTGGGATGATTAACTTTGAGTAAATTTTCTCTTAAACTTAAATAAATTTTATTTCTAAAATCTGTGTGTCCTAAGTTGTCTATTTTATCACCTTTATAAGCCTAGTTTCTATTGGAAGAAAATTTCTCAAATGATATTCCTTAGTTTCTCAAACATATTTTCTTTCGAAAGATATCAAGTTGTCTTCGGAAGAACATTATGTATTCAAATTAAATAACTACTTATAAGACATTTACCTTCAGAAGAAATTCTGATATATCTTCCGAAGCCTAAATATGCTTCTAAGTACTTACATGTATTTGAAGGACGATTTTCTTTTTAAAGCAATTAAGTCTTGGAAGATTTATTCTCTTTAGAATAAAACTCTCAAGTCTTAATCTCTTCCGAAACCAAATATGTCTTATAAGTGAAAATTCTCTAAGTATTTTCCTTCCGAAGCAAAATTATCACAAACCTTAGTAACATCTTCCAAAGCCAAAATTGGCTTCGGAAGCTTTTTCTTAAAACTTGAAAAGACAAAATACCTGTGGAATATTTTCAACTTCCAAGAAAACTACCTATTTGATTGATCTTCCACTTGTCAACCCAAGTCAAAATAGGGAAGCTGCAAGATTAGCAGATATGATTCAAGAAAGGGTGCTTGAAGAGTGTTAGAGCCCGTAGAAGATTAACATTTTTCTTTTACTTTTTTGTCATAGTATAGGGACTTGTTTTGTAAATATATGTTCCTTGTTTCTTTTGATAGTATAAATAGGATACTTAATATATTGTGTAAGAGGGGGAGAAGTGAACTACTATAATTCACCCATACACTTTGTATCCACAGCTTTCGCTATCAATAAGATCTATGAATTTTTGAAGTAATTGCTTGTGT
Source organism: Flaveria sonorensis (assembly GCA_025506505.1). Taxonomy (NCBI): domain Eukaryota; kingdom Viridiplantae; phylum Streptophyta; class Magnoliopsida; order Asterales; family Asteraceae; genus Flaveria; species Flaveria sonorensis. The sequence goes on along the minus strand of CM046437.1, from coordinate 19,256,789 downwards.
TTTGATTTCTTAGTGTTTGAATTCATCATTGCAATACAATATCATCAAAAATCGATCCATTTGAACCTGTCAAATGGCATCAGAGCTTTCGGTTCAGTGATAAGAGCTTATTATCTGCATAATTGAGTTCTTTGAATCACTTGAAATCTGTGTTGATTGCAATTTGATCGATTAATTGTTGTTTTTAGTTGTGTTTCATCCATAGAAACATGAATTGAATCACAATTTGGTGTTTAATCCATTTAAATCTGAGTATTGATTAGATTTGTGTGTGAAAAGGTGTTCTTCATTTTCGGACCTTAAATCAATCAGAAAACATATTTGTTGTGGTTGTTTGACCAAAATGATGATTGATGATTGTTAATCGATCTATTTACTACCTAATTGAAGGTTTTTAGATAAATTGAACAAGTTTTGATGAATTTGATAAGTTCTGGTTCTGTTAAAGATGATGAATTAGACGCTTGTTGTGTGAAAAAGTTCTGAAATTTTGCTAAGTGTTTAGACACTTTACAACTATTTAGGCGTTTTATTACTGATAGGCATTTTTAGAATAGGCATTTTTCAACTGTTTGGACGCATTGTGACTGTGGATTTTGCTGAAACTTTAAGCAATTCTAGGTGTTTGGAGACTATTTAGGCGTTTTAGGTTAAAATCAGAAATTTAACCAAGTACCCCAGGCGTTTCTTCATTGTTTGGGTGTTTGAAAACTCTTTAGACGCATCATCAGGCAGGTGTTTCAGAATTCAACTAAGTCAATCCCTTAGTCATTTCTTGTTCAAAGTTAGGCGTTTCAGAAGCATCAGGCATATCAGTATTCAGACTGTTCATTAAACACTTTGAAATTTTCAAAAACTAAAATCCAAAAATATTTTCATATCATAGTTTCATTTTAAATTTTAAAAACAACAAAAATAAGTCATATTCATTAATTCAAAATACAACATGGTTAAGTCTGAAGATTCAGAGAACAGGGTTCCCATGCTCAAAAATAGAGTTGATTTCCAAAATTGGTCTCTAAGACTAAAGCATCATCTAAACTCCATTGACACTGACTTATGGAAGTCAACAGAGAAAGGACCACATATCCCAATTACATCTGATGGTCCTGACAGAGGATTTGTTTATACAAAAGACTCTCAAGAACCTTATCCAGAGGATGGTCAGCAAGGTGATGACTTAATGAAGGTTAAGAATGACATCAAAGCTTACTCACTGATGTGCAAGGGGTTACCATTGGAAGTCTTGACTAGACTTAAAGGTTATCAAACTGGTTACACCATGTACAGAGCTTTGAAGATTATTTGTAAAGGTCGTAAAGAGATACAAGATCTCAAAAAGCAGAAACTCAAGTGGCAATTGGAGTTATTTGATCATATTTTTGTGGAAACAATCAATCAAATGATAAACAGATTCGTGCAATTAACTGCAGAAATATCAACTGTTGTTATCAAAAATGATCTCAAAGATCTAAATGACAGACTTCTTAATGCTCTTCCATCTTCATGGAAACAAGCAGTCACTCTGTTGAAGCATACTGAAAAGTTTCCGATGGATCTGGATCTTTAGATTGCCAAAATTGAATCAGTTTTAATTGATGAGAGCTCCAGAAACAATGATAGAGCTGCATCAATGTCTCACTATAAGTATGTTGCTTCTCCAGCTAACACAGTGGAGAATGCTTTTCTGGCAAAAGATGATAATTCTCCAGAAGATAAGGGTGATTTGTTCATTGGAGATGGTTTCTTCACAGATTCTTCTTACTCAGGTGCTCCTATTTATACAACTCAACCTTAGTCTCCTCCTAAAACTCAAACTCCTAAACCTCAAACTGAGACTTCATCTTCTAACTCTGTTAAAACCAGTAAAGTTAAAGATTTTATTAATATCCTTTTACAGGATGATGAATCAAAATCTGCTTTTACTGCTTTCATGGCAAGTTTTCATGCTTATCATGGTAGTCATCTAACCCAGGTTGATCTTATTTTGCATGATTTGTTTGAGATGGATCCTGATGATGTGAAAGAAATGGACTTGAATTAGCAGATGGTAATGATTGCTTACAGAACACAGAAACACTCATATGTTAACAGGAATTACAAGCCCAGTGCAAACAAAATTGTTGGCTTTGACAAATCAAATCCAAGGTGTTTTAATTGCAACAGTTATGGCCATTTCTTAAGGGAATGTAAAGCTCCTAGAAATCAAGGTGGAAATGGTCAAGATGGTTCTAGCAGTCAAAGATACCAACAATAATCTCAAAAAACCTTTCAAAAGCCTTATCAAAGTCTTCCCATACTAGAACTTAAAGATGAATCAAAATCAACTGAAGAGCCAAGGAAAGCTCTTGTTGTAAGTATCAAAGATGGCTATGACTGGAGTGCATATGCTGAACAATTCACAGCTGATCTAATATCAAGTTTAGCTCTTGTTACTGAAGTTCAAAATGAAGACTGGTCTGAAGAAAATGATCCTAAGGCAGATGGTGATTTAGAAAATGATGATGAAGATTATGATTGGAGTGACAAATCTGACCCAAAAGAGGATTCAAAAGAAATTGCACTCATGGCTCAGTCTAAACAACTAAAGGTTAAGGATCCATCATCTGATTCTGAGACTTCTTCTTCAAGTTATACTGAAATTCCTGTTGAAGTCAGAGAAAAAATGTGCACAAAAGCATGTTTTGATCAATTTGAGCATTACATAACATATTCATTTAAAATCTTTGACAAACTTAAACAAGAAGAAGAAATGCACAACAAACTGAAAAATGATCACAAAGTCTGATCAAAAGATCTTTTCTCTTCAAACCTCATGGAATAAAACTCTTAAACAACTTGAACTTGTTAAAAAACAACTTGAGGAGATGACTAAAAATTTAGAAGAAGAAAAAATAGCTCATGCTGCAACACAGGTGGATCTAGCTAAAGTTAAGAGAGCTAAAACCATTATACAATAGTTGGTAAGTGAGAGGAAAGATAAAAACAAAACAGGTCTAGGTTTCACACATGAGCTCATGCCTGAATCTATCTCAAACACTTTACCAGAAAACTTTAACACACATGATTACTCACTTGAAAACAAAGCTAATCTAAAAGCCTTTCAAAAAAAGAAAAAGAACTCTGAAAATGATGAAGAGAAGACTAGTGTTTTGAAAAGATTTAAAATGGTCATCCAGTGAAAGTTAAATCTTATGAATCACGACCAAAGAATAAAAAGATGTTTGTTCCCAAAGGATCTCATGTGATGAAAGTAAAGGAACAAGATCATGAGTATGTTGTTGAAGAAGTCATTGTAAAGAATGACAAACAAAACACAAAGAATAAAGGGAAAGCAAAACAAGATGAAGCAACATCTGAGGATTCATTTCCTTATGGATTCAACAATCCAGACTACATCAAATGGCAGAAAGAACAAAAAGATAAAAAACTGCAAAACAGTCTTTTCCTGAAGATATTCAATCCTAAAGCAAGTAGAGATCATCAAGATCAAGAAACCAGAGAAGGAGAAGGAAAAATGCTAAAGCTAAATCCTCTCAGAATCAAAGTCAAAACAATCAAACTCAAAGAACAAATCAATCTAATCACTTTAATCTAGTGAAGTTTGTGTCTGTAGGTACTTTTGATATGAACACAATTCCAGAAATCAAATCAAGCTCAAAGAACAAATGTAACTCTGATTTGAAAATAGGTTTAGGTCCAAAGTCTTTCGTTGTCAACATAAGATTTGTATCTAAGGAGTCTAGGAATAGTGTTAATTAACAAAAGTCAAAACACAAATTTCAAAAGAAAAAACTCTCAAATCAAAAAAAATAGATTAACTTTGCAACTCCTAAATCAAAACAAGGATCAAATGTTGCTTCCACATGTAAGGTTAATCAAATGTTGTTTAAATTTCAACAAGGTTATTGTAAAATATGTGATATGTATAATCATAAGACTGCTAGATGTTTCTTTTAATAGGTATTGTTACATTTGTGATATGAAAAACCATTCAACAGCTGATTGTTATTTCAACATGTATTGTACCATTTGTGATGAAAGAATCACAAAACTAAGAATTTCTACTTCCGAAGGACATCGCCAAGGAATGGATATGTCAACCCAAGATTTCAAAGAAATCAAAATGTTGGTTTTCAAAGGTTGAAAAAACAACCATCCTTAGGCTTGAGATCTTTTCGAAGGATTGATTCTGATTGTGATGATTCTTATGCTGTGCAAACAAAGCATTACAAACAAGGAAAGTTCATTCCATGATCTTTGAGAATGAACAATGGAAAGTTTGGTAATCAAAATTTTTCTGAAAATGTTCCTATTGATGGTTTAAATTATGTTGACGATGATCTAGAAAAACATTACCATGCTTTAAGGATTAAGCAGATCAAATATAATCAAAAATTTGTCAGAAAAGGAATTGATAAACTTAAACAGTAAAAGAAGCCTCATTTGAATAAGCTTCATTTTAAATAGTTTACCATTGTTGATAAATTTGGCAAGCCCAATACCATATCAACTTGGGTTGATAACTCAATTGAAATCTCTTTGAAATGAAGGTACGTCCAAGAAGACCTATTAACACGTGGTTTGTTGATAGTGGGTGTAGCCGGCATATGACAGGCAACCATGCCTTGCTGCAAGATTTTAAGTTAAAAGATGGTACTCATGTTGCATTTGAGGGTGATGCAGGTGGTAAGATAACAGGTGAAGGAACAGTGTCCAATGGGATTATTAGGTTTGATAAAGTCAACTATTGTTCACATTTGAACTTAATTTTTTAAGTGTTTCCTAAATTTTTGACAAATCTTACTCTGTTTTATTTGATGATTCTTTTTGTTATATTTTGAAGTCAGGTTTTCAGATAAGCAAAGAATGGATAGTTGTTAAAGTTGTCGTGATCAAGATGTATACAAGTTAGATATGTCCCAAGTAGATCCATCTACAAAAACAACATGCCTAATTGCTTAGGCATCAAATGTCGAAAGTCAGTTATGGCATAGACGTCTCGTGCATTCCAATTTCAAGAACATGAACCAGCTTGTAGCAGGAAACCATGTAGTAGGAATTCTAACAAAGAAGTTTGCTACAACAGATAACTGCATAGCATGTTTAAAAGGAAAGCAACACAGAGCGTCTTATAATCCAAGCTGATAAACTCAAATTCCAAGCCTCTCCAGATGTTGCACATGGATCTATTAGGACCAACAAATGTGCAAAGTATTGGAATGAAATATTATTGTTTGGTTATCATTGATGACTTTACAAGATTTTTATGGGTTTTCTTTTTGCATGCTAAATTTGAAACTGCTGAATTGTTAAAAAAATTCATCATTAAAGTATAAAATCAATTAGAACAAAAGGAGAAAATTATTAGAAGTGATAAGAACTGAATTTAAAAATGATAATGTTAACATGTTTTGTTCAAAAAAAGGAATTGCTCGTCAGTTCAGTGCTCCTAGAACTCCACAACAAAATGGGTTGCTAAAAGGAAAAACAAAACTTTGATTGAGACCGCACGTTCCATGTTAGTAGATGCAAAGATTCCAATCATTTTCTGGGATGAAGCCATATCCACTGCATGCTTTGTGCAAAATCATACATTGCTTGTGAAAGATAAACAGAAAACTCCTTATGAGTTGATGTTTGGCACGAAACCTAATATAGATTTTCCTAAGCCTTTTGGTTGTCCAGCTTTGATTTTAAATTCAAGTGACCGGCTAGGAAAATTTGTTGCAAAATCTGATGATGGACTTTTCATTGGATATTCATTGGTTTCAAAAGCCTTTATAGTTTATAACTCTTGGACGAATGTTATCCTTGAAAATTATAATGTTAAATTTCTTGAAAACTCTTTTCCATTAGTCGCTAATGGTCCAACTTGGTTGTTTGATTTAGATTCTTTGTCAAACTCTTCCAGTTCTAACTTGTTTGAATCTTCAGGTGACAAAAAGAAACAAGGAGGAGATCTCAGATCTTTCAGCGATGATTCTGATTCTGATGATATGGATGATTCTAGCCCAGATTACCCATTCTTTTTGTTTATTAAAGATCTTGTATTTCATTCTGAATCTCATGATCAATCTTAATCTCAACAAGCACAAGAACATCCCGTTTCTAAATATTCCAAGTGTAGGTGTTTTCGTCTAGCCATGTGCTTGAATAGTGCCCAAGCACCTGAAAAGTGCTCATGCATCTGAAGATTTACTGTGAAATGTAGCTAAGTGTGCAATGCGTCTAAGCCTCATGTGTCTTCATAGTTGCCATGCGCCTAAGACTTTTTACACTTATATATATTCAACACTTGGTAGTTTTCATCATTTTTCACAAACTCAAACTCTCTGTTATACTCATTCTCTCACCCGATACATTCATAAATTCATCGTTTGATTGTTACCTGTTAATCTGTGTGATATATAGGTATAGTCAATGAATCTAAACATCAGTTTGATCTTATAAGGTCATATTTCATTACCTAATTCAGTCTTTGATTGGGCGTTTGAACTCTATTGAGGCGTTTGAACCCTAGGTGTTTAGAAACTTGTAATCTATGATTTAATTGTGTTATTATAATCAAAATTGAACATCAAGTGGTTGTTATAACATGTTTTTGAACATATTGTGAGAATCAAAACTTAATTTCATCATCATGTGTTCTTGATGATTCTGTGTTCATCAGTCGGTTCATAAGAACTAGAAATGAATAGTCATTTCATAATTTTTCATCAAAGTTGTTATGTTAATCATCATAATTCATCTATTCAACTAATATTGAGAAGATTTTACTTCAGTTAGTACACTTTAAATCATTTGATCTTAAATATGAATGTGCTTTGCTCATGGTAGAGTGTATTCAACACTTAGAAATTTTAAGTGTAAATTGTTAGGTTTTAATACATAAAATGTGCTAACTCAATTGAAACTCAATAAATGTTCATGTTTCATGGTGTATTACTTGGTTTAATCATAAATGTGTTGATTCCAATTTGAAACAAGTGCATACTCTGTTCATGTAATAGGTTATACAAAACACTTAAAAAATTTTTTAAGTGTTATTGGTTCAAAATTGATAACACAAAATATGATTGAAATCATTGTAGTTCAGAGGTGATTAATATTTTGTTCAATGTAAACATATGGAAGATCTTAAGTCCGAGCCTATGTATAACGTAGCAGCCTTTCTAAATAAGGATGTTCGTGAAGCAGTTGGTTACGATGAAATGATCAGATTTCTGTTGAGAACGAAGTATATGTACGCCATGTGTGCTCAACCGGTTATATATGCTCGTCTTATCAAAAGATTTTAGAGAACTGCTGAAACTGTTTGAGATGATGCTTGAAGGAAAGTTTTTAGAGGTTTAATCACCAATTATCGTATGATTGAGGTTTCTGAGCACTCAATTAGAGAAGCTCTAAGACTGGCTGAACTTACATTTGATGAGTGTATAGACTTATTTTTGGCCATGGACATCCAGATCACTTTCCTAAGAAATAGTTTTTTAGAGCTAGAGTATATAATCACTGGAAACCCCTATGTTATATCTTTCAACATGGTATGTCCAAGAGGAGTGTAGGATGGAACCCATTTCTGTTGACATTGCTTCTACAATTGTAGTTGTAGCCACTAATAAAAGGATTAATATGGCGAAGTGGATCATGAATGGCTTTATTTTTAATCTGGAAAAAGGAATCATGAATAAATACTTAATGTATCCTAGATTTCTGCAACTGATTATAAATGAAGAATATCCTGATCTTCATGCATATGGGGTAAGTGGAGAAAGATTGATATTGGAGCACATGACTGAAAACATGTACTGTAACACCCGGAAAATTTTAAAAGATGTGAAACAGGAATAAAAGCAGATAAAAAGGAAGAAACACAATTTAACCCAAGTTGAGGGGCTAAATGTGTCAAAAAGGACAAAAAGAATAAAAGTGGGTGTAAAAGGTGATGGCCGCCCACTCTTCTCTGCATATCTTCTTTTCACCAGATTTAAGAGAGAGAAAGCAGAGCTGAATTTTTCAGATTTTGAAGAAAGAAGAAGGAGAATTCGAATTCAAGGTATGAATTCTTCGTTTTAAGTTGTTCTTGGCTGGCCTATGCCTCGGTTGCATGCTTATGTGTGTTTTGTTGTGTTCGGGTGTGTGTTTTTGGTGGGTTTCTAGGTGGTTGAACTCATAGTGTAGACGGGTTTAAAGGAAGTCACACTCGAAGGCTGCAAAGGTGAGTTCTAGATCCTTGGTTTTTATGTTTTAAACCTGTTTTGGGGCTGGACATACATGTAACTAACTTTTAATATGTCCAGTATGTTGTACCGTAAATTGGCCCTGTTCTTTTATTGGGTGTGTTAGGGCCTGCATGTTTTGCTCGGTTTACGTGGTTGTATGCTTGTTCTGAGAGATTAGCATGCTAGATCGATGCGATGAATGTATAAGAATGAGGATTGGGAACTGATTGTAGTATAAGGTGCGGTTTCAGGTTATTGATCATCCGCATTAAGTTTGAATATTTGCATAAGTGTTGTTCATCCGCATTAATTAAGTCTTCATCCGCATTTGATGAACACATCGACTACTTTGTTCATCTGCATTTGTTGTGTGTTCATCCGCATTTGTTTGTCCATGCGCATTTGCTTTAGTCATCCGCATTTGGTTCATGCGCATTTCTTGGGACACTTAGAATATTTTCTGAGGTGTTCATCCGCATTGGTTTACTCATCCGCATTTGTTTTGTCCATGCGCATTTGTTTGTTCATCCGCATTTCTTTAAGGAGACAGAATTTTCTATGATTTTGGGATGTAGAGCTTAAGTGTTAAGAAAGGAGGTTTTATGGGGAACTGTTCTTGTTTACGTTTTGCATGCTTTGTATGCTGTTGTGATGATGTTGTTCCATGTTATGTTTATGTCATGACCTTACGTGGTGTGACGTATATATATGCTTATGTTAAGTATTACTTAACGAAAGTATAATGGGAAGTAAGAATGAATGCATGCATTAATGAACGATCGGAAGTAAGAAAAGTCTTGCAAGCACTGTAAGGAGGTTCACACCCAGTGAAGGGTGTTAGCTCAACGGTGTGCGGGTTAGCTACCCTAGAAGGATGCACACTGGCGTCTAGTCCTTGTGACTGACCATACGTATGGACCATTGTCGCTTACCCCTGTGCTGGGCCCGCCTCGGACATGATGTTTGAAGTCTATTTATAGTCTTTGGTCCAGTACCCGCCTTCGGCATGATGTTTGGGGTATAGCACATGGCATGGTCCAAATGAGGATACCCCGGTGCTGGGCCCGCCTCGGGCGTGATGTTTGAAGTATATTTATTGTCTTCGGTCCAGTACCCGCCTTGTGCATGATGTTTGGGGTTAGCTCGAGGCATTAGCCTGGAGCATAGAGAAGTCAAAGTAATAATGATTGAATGAATTTACTATAAGTGAATGAATGAATTTAAGTTGCAGATGATGAAAGATAATAATGAGCTTATCTATTTGTACGTATGATGTATGATCGCTTACGAAGTAATGTATGGTTTTAATCGAAAGAAAAGTATTTTATTTATAAAACTAGAACTCACTCAGCAACGCTGACTTTTATGTGTTTCCAGTTGGCAGGTAATTGTTGCTGAGGATGGCACGGGGCAGCTACTTGGCACTTTTTAGATGGCATCCGTTGTTTAGAATTATAATGTTTTTGTGATGTAATGCAAATTATGATATTTTGTAACAGTTAACTACAATGTATTATTTTGCAAAAGCAATTATAATGAAATGGTTTGTTAAAAAGAATTCCGCTGCAACGTTAAATGAAACGGTAAATTATATGTTTTATGTGCGCTGATTGTCCAGCTATAAGCGTCCCGGGAACGGGGCCTTACAAGTTGGTATCAGAGCCAATGTTTAAGTGAAACGGGTAAATATTTTCAAAAGAAACCTAAACATAAACTGTGAATGGGACAAAGGGAAGGATGCCAGTCCAAGTAGCTGCGTGCCATCAGGTATTTTCTTAATGTTAACCGGTATTACGTGCGCATGTTATGTGATTTATGTGCTTCTTAGTAGATTTAGATACTAATGAAGTCAGGATAGGAAATGCTTGGGGTATGAAGAGTAAAGTAAGTGGCTAATCACAACTGGCACTGTAATTAGGGACTTACTATACTTGACATAAATTGAGTTGTTACCTTGAATGACCGTGTTGGTGTTTGAATCTTATAGCGTGTTAGAGGATGGCCGGTGGAAGATCTTTGAAGGATTCTCGAGGTGGAGGTCGTGGTGGACATGGTGCCGGACCACGGGTCATGAGAGGAAGGCCTAAGGCTGAAGAGGTGGCTCAAGAAGAGCCCGAGACCCCTCATCCAGAGGGTGGTGATGAGAGTGCCAATTTAAGGGCCTCAGTGAAGGAGGCAGTGGTGGAAGAGGTTCACCAGGTCATGCAGACGATCCTACCGTCTGTGGTGACCGAAGTGATTAAGGCTGTACGAGAAGGAGAGAGGAAGGAAAGGAGGAGACCTGTGGAGGAAAGGGAGCAACCAAAGTCTGACACGGTTGTCTCCAGTGAAGAAGAAGGAGAAGAGCCTATGCAGGAGATGGCACGAGGCTGTAACTATGGGGCATTTCAAAGATGCAATCCCCCGACTTTTGACGGAAACGGCATTACAGCTGCTGCTCACAGGTGGGTGAGAGAGATGGAAGCTGTTCTAGATATCAGTGAGTGCCGGGAAGATCAGAAGGTGAAGTTTGTCACCCACTCATTTGTGGACTCGGCCCTATATTGGTGGGAAAATATTGTCCAGGCCGAGGGTAGTAGAGCAATTGGCAGGATGAGGTGGATTGAGTTGAAGAAACTGGTGATCGAGGAGTTTTGTTCTCATCGAGAGCTCGACAAGGTTGAGACGGAGTTCCTACAGCTGGAGGCGGGAACCATGACACATCAGCAATATACCACCAAATTCAATGAGATGGCACGGCTGGTGCCGGATCTGGTGACACCCTTGTCACGAAAGATTAAGAGATACATTCAGGGCTTGCCAGCGGACATCTGCAGGCACATGATCGCCGCCCGACCGAGCACGTTTAGGTCAGTGGTTGATCTGGCAGGGAGGCTGTATGATGAACGGAAGTGGTGGTGGCTGAGGTGAGTAAGAAAGGTGGTGGTGATCGGAACAGGAACGGGAAGAGGTGTGGCAAATGTGGAAAGGAGCATTTCGGAGAATGTAGGCGGGGATTGAACGTATGCTTCCTGTGTGGAAGGACAGGGCATATAGCAAAGGATTGTCGTGCGGCCAGATGTTTTAACTGTGGTGGAGAGGGTCACATGAGCAGGGAATGCAAGAAGCCAAGGGCTGAGAGTTCCGGAGTGAAGAAGACGACCGGAACCGAAGGGCAGAAAGCAAGCGCCAGAGCATTCACGATGACCCAGGAGGAGGCTAGGAAGGACCCCGATGTTGTGTCAGGTACGTTCCTAGTAAACCAAACTCTTGCCTCCGTGTTATTTGATTCCGGTGCTAGTAAGAGCTTCATTTCTGCTGCCTTTTGTGCTAAGTTGCCTTTAAGGAGTAAGAGTATTGACGAGCCCTTCAATGTAGAAACTGCCATAGGTAAGTCTACCAGGATTTCTGAGATGATGGAAGGCTGTGTCATAGAAGTAGAAGGTCATAAATTTCCGGTTAGACCATTCGTGATGACCTTAGGCGGTTTCGATGTAGTCCTGGGAATGGACTGGTTAGCGGCCTACGAGGCAAATATCATATGTCGCAAGAAGATGATTGGACTGACAGCGCCTGACGGGAGTTCGGTGACGATTTACGGTGATCGTGTTAGGACCATTTCGAAGGTGATTTCAATGGCGGTGGCGGGAAAGTGTATGAGGCGTGGATGTAGTGCCTACTTGGCCTACATAAAAGATGTTGATACGCCAACACCACAACTGTTTGATGTACCGGTTGTGTGTGAGTTCCCAGATGTGTTTCCTGAAGATTTACCAGGTGTACCGCCGGACCGTGAGATCGAGTTTCAGATTGACCTGATACCCGGTGCCCACCCTGTTGCTAAGGCACCGTATCGGTTAGCCCCCTCTGAGCTAAAGGAATTGATGGAGCAATTACAAGAGTTGCTTGATAAGGGGTTCATTAGACCGAGAATCTCTCCATGGGGTGCCCCAGTTTTGTTTGTAACGAAGAAGGACGGTAGTATGAGGATGTGTATTGACTACCGTGAGCTGAACAAGTTGACGGTGAAGAATCGGTATCCATTGCCAAGGATTGATGACCTGTTTGATCAGCTCCAAGGTGCCAGTTGGTTTTCGAGAATCGATCTCCGATCTGGTTACCATCAGTTGGAGGTGAAAGAGCAGGATATTCCTAAAACAGCTTTTCGTACGCGTTATGGACACTACGAGTTTCTTGTTATGTCTTTTGGTTTAACCAACGCACCAGCTGCTTTTATGGATCTGATGAATCGAGTGTGTCGGCCGATGTTGGATAAATCAGTGATTGTGTTCATCAATGATATCTTGATTTATTCGAAGAGCGAAGTGGAACATGCCGGTCACATTCGAGAGGTGTTAGAGAAGTTGAGAAGGGAGAAGTTGTATGCTAAGTTCTCCAAGTGCACGTTCTGTTTGCGCGAGATTCAGTTTTTGGATCACGTGATGAATCCTGAGGGGATTATGGTGGACCCGGCAAAATTGGAAGGTGTGATGCAATGGAAGTCTCCAAGGATGCCATCCGAGATCCGTAGTTTCTTGGGGTTGGTGGGCTATTATAGGAGATTCATCCAAGACTTCTCTAAGATAGCTTCTCCACTGACCAAGTTGACCCGTAAGGATGTAAAGTTTGTTTGGGGTCAAGAGCAAGAGAAGGCTTTCGAAGAGTTGAAGACGAGGTTGACTCAAGCTCTTGTCTTATCACTACCCGAAGGGAGCGAGGATTTGGTGGTTTATTCAGATGCTTCTTACTCGGGTTTGGGTTGCGTACTGATGCAGCGAGGAAAGGTTATAGCTTACGCATCCCGACAATTGAAGGTTCATGAGGTTAATTACCCTACTCATGATTTGGAGCTAGCAGCTGTGGTCTTTGCGTTAAAAATTTGGAGGCACTACCTGTACGGGACGAGGGGCACCATCTTTACTGACCACAAGAGCTTGAAGTACTTCTTCGAGTAGAAGGATTTGAACATGAGGCAAAGGAGATGGTTGGAACTAATAAAGGATTATGATTGTGAAATCCATTACCATCCGGGCAAAGCCAACGTAGTGGCGGATGCACTTAGCCGAAAGGAGAGGCCTGAACCAATCCGGGTGAAGGCTTACCAATTGATTTTGACCCCCGATGTGATGAAGAAGGTTAAGGAGTTTCAAGATGAGGCGTTGAAGAAAGATCATCTTAACCCTGAAAGGATGAGAGGTCTAGTCGCAGAATTGGGTGAAAACACTCTCGGTGTTAGAACCCGATTTGGACGGATGTGGATCCCTCGTTACAAGGATTTACGTGGGAGGATTATGGATGAAGCTCATAAGACTCGATACTCAATTCATCCTGGTGCTACAAAGATGTATCAAGACATGAAGAAAGATTATTGGTTGCCGGGTATGAAGCGCGATGTAGCGGAGTATGTGAGTAAGTGTCTTACTTGCTTGCAAGTGAAGGCCGAGCATCAGAAGCCGTACGGGAAGATCCAACCTTTGGATATACTCGAGTGGAAGTGGGAGCGTATCACCATGGACTTTATCATGAAGCTACCGCTTACCGTGAAGGGGTACGATGCCATATGGGTGATAGTCGACCGTCTGACGAAGAGTGCTCACTTCCTACCGATCTGAGAGACGTATTCATCTGAGAAGTTAGCAGATCTATTCATCTGGGAGATTGTAACTCATCACGGGGTGCCGATGTCTATTGTTTCTGATCGTGACACTCGGTTTACATCTAAGTTCTAGAAAAGATTTCATGATGCAATGGGGACGAGGTTACACATCAGCACGGCTTATCATCCACAGACGGATGGTCAGTCGGAGAGAACCATTCAGACGCTTGAGGATATGCTTCGGGCATGCGCCATTGATTTTGGAGGTAGTTGGGATGACCACTTACCGTTAGCTGAGTTCTCATATAATAACAGCTATCATGCTAGTACTGGTATGCCCCCTTATGAGATGCTATATGGTAGGAGATGTAGAACACCCGTTTGTTGGGGTGATATTAGTCAGAAGGAGTTAGGAAGTATTGAGGTGATTGAGGCTATAACTGAGAAGCTCGAAAAGATCAAAGCCTTTATGAAGGCTGCCAAAGATAGGAAGAAGTCGTATGCCGATAAGAGACGTAGACCGATTGAATTCCAGGTGGGCGATAGAGTTATGTTGAAAGTCTCGCCTTGGAAAGGTGTCATTCGGTTAGAAAGCGGGGCAAGTTGAGCCCGAGATACAGTTATGTGGAGCAACCAGTGGCAATCATTGACCGCTAGGAGAAACAGTTAAGGAATAAAGTGGTTCCTCTTGTGCGCGTACAGTGGAAGCACAGGAAGGGATCCGAACCTAAGTGGGAGACTGAAGAAGAGATGAGGCAGCATTACCCACATCTGTTCGAGGAATAACAGGTTTCAGGGACGAAACTTATATAAGGGGGGTGGACTTGTAACACCCGGAAAATTTTAAAAGACGAGAAAGAGGAATAAAAGCAGATAAAAAGGAAGAAACATAATTTAACCTAAGTTGAGGGGCTAAATGTGTCAAAAAGAACAAAAAGAATAAAAGTGGGTGTAAAAGGTGATGGCCGCCCACTCTTCTCTACATATCTTCTTTTCACCAGATTTTAGAGAGAGAAAGCAGAGCTGAATTTTTAGGATTTTGAAGAAAGAAGAAGGAGAATTCGAATTCAAGGTAAGAATTCTTCGTTTTAAGTTGTTCTTGGCTGGCCTATGCCTCGGTTGCATGCTTATGTGTGTTTTGTTGTGTTCGGGTGTGTGTTTTTGGTGGGTTTCTAGGTGGTTGAACTCAAAGTGCAGACGGGTTTGAAGGAAGTCACACTCGAAAGCGGCAAAGGTGAGTTCTAGATCCTCGGTTTCTGTGTTTTAAACCAGTTTTGGGGCTGGAAATACATGTAACTAACTTTTCCATAAATTGGCCCTGATCTTTTATTGGGTGTGTTAGGGCCTGCATGTTTTGCTCGGTTTAAGTGGTTGTATGCTTGTTCTGAGAGATTAGCATGCTAGATCGGTGCGATGAATGTATAAGAATGAGGATTGGGAACTGATTGTAGTATAAGGTGTTGTTTCAGGTTATTGATCATCCGCATTAAGTTTGAATATTTTCATAAGTGTTGTTCATCCGCATTAGTTAAGTCTTCATCCGCATTTGATGAACACATCGACTACTTTGTTCATCCGCATTTGTTATGTGTACATCCGCATTTGTTTGTCCATGCGCATTTGCATCAGTCATCAGCATTTGGTTCATGCGCATTTCTTGGGACACTTAGAATATTTTTTGAGGTGTTCATCCGCATTGGTTTGCTCATCCGCATTTGTTTTGTCCATGCGCATTTTTTTGTTCATCCGCATTTCTTTAAGGAGACAGAATTTTCTGAGATTTTGGGATGTAGAGCGTAAGTGTTAACAAAGGAGGTTTTATGGGGAACTGTGCTTGTTTACGTTTTGCATGCTTTGTATGCTGCTGTGATGATGTTGTTCCTGTTATGTTTATGTCGTAACCTTACGTGGTGTGACGTATATATATGCTTATGTTAAGTATTACTTAACAAAAGTGGAAGATAACTAATGGGAAGTAAGAATGAATGCATGCATTAATGAACGATCGAAAGTAAGAAAAGTCGTGCAAGCACTGTAAGGAGGTTCACACCCAGTGAAGGGTGTTACCTCAACAGTGTGCGGGTTAGCTACCCCAGAAGGATGCACACTGGGGTCTAGTCCTTGTGACTGACCATACGTACGGGACCATTGTCGCTTACCCCGGTGCTAGGCCCGCCTCGGGCATGATGTTTGAAGTCTATTTATAGTCTTCGGTCTAGTACCCGCCTTGTGCATGATGTTTGGGGTATAGCACATGGCATGGTCCAAATGATGATACCCCGGTGCTGGGCCCGCCTCGGGCATGATGTTTGATGTCTATTTATAGTCTTCGGTCCAGTACACGCCTTGTGCATGATGTTTTGGGGTATAGCTCGAGGCATTAGCCTGGAGCATAGAGAAGTGAAAGTAATAATGATCGAACGAATTTATGATAAGTGAATGAATGAATGTAAGTTGCAGATGATGAAAGATAATAATGAGATTATCTATTTGTACGTATTATGTATGATCGCTTATGAAGTAATGTATGGTTTTAATCGAAAGAAAAGTATTTTATTTATAAAACTAGAACTCACATAGCAACGCTGACTTTTATGTGTTTCCAGTTGGCTGGTAATTGTTGCTGAGGATGGCACAGGGCAGCTACTTGGCACTTTTTGGATGGCATACGTTGTTTAGAATTATAATGTTTTTGTGATGTAATGCAAATTATGATATTTTGTAACAGTTAACTACAATGTATTATTTTGCAAAAGCAATTATAATGAAATGGTTTGTTAAAAAGAATTCCGCTGCAACGTTAAGTGAAACGGTAAATTATATGTTTTATGTACGATGATTGTCTAGCTGTAAGCATCCCGGGAACGGGGCCTTACATGTACAAAAGACTTGCTATTGTGACTGGTGCTCAGAATGTTTAGATGTTTGATTATATGAGAGCAGTAGCAAGAGATGAGGTGAATATAGATGAAAATCACTTTCCTTTGTTTGATGATGCACCAATTGATCCAAATGATTTAATTGAAGAATCAAGGACTTTCTGACTCTAAATCTGAGGTTGATGATGAAAATAATAAGGATGATGATGAGTCAGAGAATGAAGAAAGTTCTTCTTCAAGTGATGATAGTGATGATGATAATGATGTTGGATGTAATGAAGTTGAAGTTGTTAAAGAAATTGATAAGGAGATTGATAGTGACGAAATAGAATCTGGTAATCAGAATGAAGATGTTAATGATGTGGATGATTTAAATGATGTGAATGAAGATATTGATAAAGTAAATGAACTACAACAAATGGAATTTAATTTTCATAATGTTGATGTAATTGAACCTGTAGTACAAGGTAGATTACCTATTGTACAATCACAAAATTCAACAGCACAAGAGAATATGATTGCCAAGGAGTCTTCTCTTGATGTCATCAAAGATATTGCTGGTTTACTTACTCATGTGTTAGATGAAGGTGGAAGATCAACACAATATACTACAATACTTTCTGAGAACTTGAACGCTAAGCAGATCATATAATCTTTGAAAGAAGAGAATATCCATCAGCTTAAGATGATTGGGAAGCTGGAAGATAAAAATGATCAATTGAAAGCAGAAACATTAAAGAAATACTTGAGGATTATAGAGTTAAAAGAAATTCAAGAGATGAAGTTAAAGAACTTTGATGTATTGCTTAGAGATTATGACTTGATGGATGAAAAATACAAAAAGTTGAAAGAAGAGTATGATAAGCTAAAAGAAGAGCGTGAGATTAGGAAAGATAACTTAAAATCTCAATCTACTCAACCACAAGACCAAGTACCTTTACCATCAGAGAAAGTGGTTGTTCCTGAAGTTTCACTTATTGAAACTAAATCAAGAGAAATGTCTCGAGTGTATACTAGAGCAATGAGCCATGTTTCACAAGAAATCATTATTGCACCTGAATTTCAATCTACTGAAACTGAGAAATTATCTGAGGATGCCAAAGGCAAAAGAAAGATAGATGAGTCTGACTTTCAATCATTAGCAGAATCATCCTCCAGCACTCCATCAAAAATGCAGAAAATTGTTTCTGAAACTCGTAAACAGTTTAAATGATATTTTTGATTTTTGGTGTTGTTTAATTTCTTATATACTTGAATCTAATTTGTTTTTCTTATGCAGTGAATGTACATAATCCTTCTATACAGGAATGTGCAGAAGCAAATGTACAAGAGCAAATTGAAGTATTGGATGATTTAGATCCAGAGTTCTCAAAAGCTTGGTATGATGAGTTATTGGCAGAAGAAGACATCGCTGAAGCTGCAGATTCTCCAATTGAAGTTGTTTCTGAAGACATCTTTATAGTCATTGAGGACAAATATAACTATCTGGTCCAGAAGAAGTACAATTGTGTATTCTTGGATGGTCTCATAGTTTCTCAAATCAATGAGGAGTATGAAAAGTGTATGATAACAGAGACAACAACCCTAGTTGATCCGAATGAAATAGTTATTGAACATGGAGAATGGGTTCTGATGCAAGAAAGTATCAATATTGAAGATCTTCCAGCACTAGCTTCATCATCCAGATCCTGAAAGTATGACTACTTGATAGGTTCAAATGGATCGATGTGTGATGATATCGTAATGCAATAATCAATTCAAACACTAAGTAAACAAACACAAGCAATTACTTCAAATATTCATAGATTTCATTGATAGCAAATGCATAGGATACAAAGTGTAAGTGTGAGTTATAGTAGTTCTGTCTGTTCTAACCGTTTCGTTGTCTCCCTACACAATACATAAACTATCCTATTTATACTATCAAAGAAAACAAGGAACATATATTTATAAAATAAGTCCCTATACTATGACAAAATACAAAAGACAAATGTTAATCTTCTAAGATCTCTAACAATACTCCCCCTAAGATTGACGTTATCTTCAGTCTACATTGAACTCTTCTGGTTCATCTTTAATCTTGAGCACCGGCTTTTCTTTGTAAAGATCCAATTCTCGCAATTCTTTCTGGATAGATGACTTGAACTTCTTGGCAAGTATGGCTTGCTCAGGCTTTGACTCGTTTGTTTTAATCTCAATCTTGTCCATTGCATCCAGAGTTTCTATTGTCAAACATGTAATATCTATGTTAGCATAGAACTCATAAGGTTTAGGATGATCATGAGAGTGAACTTCCAACACTCCTATACTTGAAATTCTCATAAAATCAATAGACTTTTTGTCCTTCTTCATGATGTTAGCAAATGCTAGAGCTTTTCGTAATGAAATTCGCTCCATAGCAGCATCCATTACCTTAATAATTGTCATAAAATATTTTCTATCATTATCAGCAACTTCTAGCGCAACACAATCAAACTTCTTGTTAGACAAGTAAAAAATATAACTTTGATGGAGAAGTTTAAGCTCAAAAACTCCAAATAAGGATATCATGTCTTGATCCTAATCTTCCAAGTTAAAAACTAGCTTCAACTAGAATGAGCCTGCATGATAGAACCAATACAAAATTGGCTTAGATGTTTGAGTAACCTGGGATAGTGACCTTTTCAAAGTACTGATCACTATACGCATCCAAAAATTGTTCTTCTTCTTCTGGATGAGCAGCCACCTTTCTTTTATTCTTTAGAGACTTGAAATATTCTTTATCTTCTTGATCACATCTGGTTTTAAGATAACAATCCATTCTGGTAATGCCTCGATTTAGAAGTTTAACAAAGTTTTCACCTCGAACTGACTTGCTATGATTAATTAGAGGCAACTTATTTAACTCCTTGAGATCTTGCATAGGCAAAGCTAAGATACTTGTGTAAAAATGATAAATATCACAAATTTCATTTACACGTTTAATTAGAAAGCCATCAAAGATCTCATCATATTTCCAGGCAATTATCTTAACATTCTTTGTGTTATCCGGTACAATCATTGCATTAAGCAACTCAGAAATAGATTGCCTTTCTGCAGTGCATTTCTGACTAAATCTCCTGCAGATCTAGCTTTGTTCCATAGTTATTTCTGTTCAATCGAGACTTTGTATGCTTGTTTCTCAGTCTCTGGGAACATATCAATCAATTCTTTTCACTTTTCATGACTACATTTCACTAACTCCATTTCTTTTATTTCATGAGGCTTTAAGATTCGAGTTCTCTTTGTAATCTCCAAATATTATGGATTATCCATGTCTACCACAATCATTTTATTGTTTTGCTTTTCTATCTCTTGAAAACTTCTGACCAAATTTCTTAGAGTCTCGGTTTGCAATCTGTTTAATCTCTTTCTTGGATAATTCCTTGATTGTAGCGACAACCTAAGCTCAACCATTTTCATATTTTCAAGATCTGGATGATGCAATTCTGATGCTGGAAGGTCTTTAATATTGATACTTTCTTGCATCGGATTCCACTCTTTGTGTTCAATAACTATTTCATCTGGATCAACTGGAGCTGTTGACTCTGCTATAATACATTTCTCATACTCTTCATTAATTTGTGAAACTATTAGACCATACAAGAATACACAATTGTATTCTTCTTGACCAGATAATTATATCTGTCATCAATGTCTAAAGTGATGTCTTCAGTAGCAGCTTCAACCGGAGAATATGCAGCTACAACAATGTCTTCTTCCTCCAATACTTCATCATACCAAGCATCTAAAAACTATGGATCTAAATCATCCAATGCTCCGATTTGCTCTTGTATGTCTACTTCTGCACTTTCCTGTAAAGAAGGATGATTTACATTCACTGTATAAAAAAAACATATTAGATTCAAGCGTATAAAAATAAAACAACACCTATAATAAAAAATGTCATTTAAACTATTTACGAGTTTCAAAAACAATTTTATGCATCTTTGACAGAAGGTTGGATGACGATTCTGCCAATACTTGAACATCAGATTCATCTATTGTTAGGACTAGATCTAATGTATATATTTAGATGTTTACTCATCTCTTGTAATGATCATTTGTAAATCTCTTTTCTTATGTAATGCAAGATATATATGTTAAGCCAAATCTTATTTGTGTTGATTTTATGTAATTGCAGGAAAACATCATACTTGGTCAAATTGGAAAATTGACCAAGTACAAGAACTATCTGCGGATGAACAAGTTTGTTCTTCCATAGATTTTCTAAGCAGCATAAATGAACAAGTCAATGTGCATCAGTGGATCTCCTGCGGAAGCACAATCACATCTACAGAAGAACAAGTTCAGAGATCAAGTTGCTACTGCTGCGGAAGAGCTTGCTCCTGAGGATGAAGTTCAAGATTATCAAAGAACCAACTCCTACGGAAGGCTAACTCCTACGGAAGGCCAATTCCTATGTAAGAACAAAATACTTGCATGATCTCCAATCATGCAAGTACAACATATGAAGTCAACAAGTCAAGCTGACTGAAGTGATGTCATCAAGTAAGCTTCTACGAAAGACTTCAATTTAGTCAAAATCAAATATTTAATGTCATGTCATGGTTTTTAACTTTTACCCATGTAAAAGTGAATCCATCTGCCTATAAATAGAAGGCATGGGTGCACACTTTTCGGGTAACCCAACAACCCAGCAACCCAATTAACCAGAACAATTAACCAACAATCATCAAATAGCAATAGCTATAGCAAAACTCCAAGAACACCAAGAACACCTAGCAATTACCAGATTATCCAAATATCAAAATCAATTGTAACCGTTTTATTATTAATGGAAATCAATTGAAGTAAACTTGTTTATCGCAATACTTTATCTTGTTTTCTATTTATATTATTTGTTGCTCATCAATTTGTGTTACGATTACAGTTATCAAACAATTAATTAGTGATAATTCCGCGATCATCATTCATTCAATCAAACTGATAATTCCTGTTATGATCCTTGGATTCACATCTATCTTTTGTTTTCCTTTCACAGCCTCAGATAATTTTTCAGCTTCAGTAGTTTGAACTTCAGGAATAACCTCTTTCTCTAAAGTTAAAGGAACTTTTTCTTGTGGTTGAGAAGATTGAGATTTTAATCTATCTTTCATAATTTCAAGATCTTCTTTCAACTTATCATAATCTTCTTTCAACTTCTTGTATTTTTCTTTCGTCAAATCATAATCTCTGAGCAAAACATCAAAGTTTTTTACATTCATCTCTTGAACTTCTTCAAGCTCAGCAATCTTCAAGTCTTTCTTTAAAGATTCTGCTTTTAATTGATCATTTTCATCTTTCAGTTTCTCAATCATCTTAAGCTGATTGATATTCTTTTCTTTCAAAGATTCTATTATCTGCTCAATGTTCAATTTCTTAGTAAGGACTGTATCATATTGATTTGATCTTTCACCCTCATCTGACACATGAGTAGGTGAATTAGCAATGACTTTGATAACCATGAGAGAAGACTCCTCGGCAATAACATTCTCTTATGCTGTTGAAATAGGAGATTGTACAACAGGTGAACTACCTGGTACTACAGGCTCAAATACATCAACATGTTAAAGATCATACTCCATTTGTTTTTGTACATTGACTTCATTATTATCTTCATTCACATCTATTGAATTATTGACATTATGATCATCTTCATTTAGATTATCAACTTCTTCAACTTCTATTAAAACTATAACTTCATTAACTTCTTCAACTTCATTACCTCCAACATCATCATTATCACTATCATCACTTGAAGAAGAACTTCCTTCATCTTTAGATTCATCATCATCCTCAGCTTCAGACTTAGAAATTCCTTTAGGAACTTCTTAATCAAATCATTTGGATCAATTAGTTCATATCAATCAAATGAAAATGATTTTCATCTATGTTCACATCATCTCTTGCTACTGCTCTCATGTAATCAAACATTTGAACATTCTAGGCACCAGTCATGATAGCAAGTCTTTTGTATAAGGTTTCAGTCATGTGCTCTGACATTAATCTTTCTCCACTTACTCCATAAGCATGGAAATTAGGATACTCTTCATTTATAATCAGCTGTAGAAATCTGGGATACATCAAGTATTTGTTCCTGATTCATTTCTCCAAATTAAAAATAAATCCATTCATGATCCATTTTGCCATATTAAACCTTCTGTTTATGGCAATAGCTACAATAGGAGAAGCAATGTCCATAGGAAATGAGTTCCATCCTGCACTCCTCTTGGACATACCATGCTGAAAGATATAAAACATGAGTTTCCAGTGGTTATATACTCTTGCTCTGAAAAACTATTTCTTAGGAAAGTGATATGGATGTCCCATGGCTAAAAATGTGTCTCTACACTCATTAAAAGTAAGTTCAACAAAATCTTGAGGATCATTATCACCCAGTCTTAGAGCTTCTCTAATCGACTGCTCAGAGACTTCAATCATACGATAGTTTGTGATAAAACCTCTTACTACTTTCATTCCTTCATCATCTCTTGCAGTTTTAGCAGTACTCCAAAATATTTTGATGAGACGAGCATATATAACTGGTTGAGCACACATGGCATACACATACTTTGTTCTCAATAGAAATCTTATCATTTCTTCGTAATCAACAGCATCATGAACATCTTCATTAAGAAAGGCTGCTACGTCTGCTTAGGCTCGAACTTAAGATCTGCCATCTGTTTACAAAGAACAAAATATTAATCACATTTGAATAACAATGATTTCAATCATATTGTGTGTTATCAACTTTGAACCAATAAAACTTAAAAAAAATTCTAAGTGTTTTGTACAATCCATTACATGAACAAAGTATACACTAGTTACAATTTTAATGCAACACAATTTATGATTAAATCAATTAATGTACCATGAAACATGAAAATTGATTGAATTTCAATTGAGTTAGCACATTTTAAAATTTAAACCTAACATTTTACACTTAAATTTTCTAAGTGTCGAACACACTCTATCAAGAGCAGAGCATATTCAAGTTTAAGTTCAAATGATATAAAGTACACTAAACCAGTATAAATCTTCTCAATATCAGTTGAATAAATGAATTTTGATGATTAACATAACAATTTAGATGAAAAATTATGAACCGACTGTTCATTTCTTGTTCTTAAAAACCGACTGATGAACAATGAATCGTCAAGAACACATTTTTATGAATTTGAGATTTGATTCTCACAATCTATTCAAAAACATCTTATAACAATCATTTGATGTTCAATTTCAGTTATCATAACATATTTAAATCTCAGATTTCAAATATCTAAACACCTAGGGTTCGAACGCCTCAATAGAGTTCAAACGCCGAATTAAAGTTTGAAATAGGTAATGAAATCAGATGTTTTAAGACCAACATCATGTTTAGATTCATTGAATATACCTATATGTCACAATGATTAATAGGTAACAATCGAATGTTGATTGAATGAATGTATCGGGTGAGAGAATAAGTGAATCAGAGTGTTTGAGTTTGTGAATGAGTGAATGAAAACTACAAATGTTGAATATATATAGGTGTAAAAATTCTTAGGCGCATGCGCATTGTGAAGGCACATGAGGATAAGTTTCACACTAAATCTTCAGACGCATGAGCACTATTCAGAAGCTTGGGCACTGTTCAGGCCCATGAGACTTGTTGAAACGCCTAACACTAAGGGTAAACATCACCTTCAAACGTCTAACCATATTGCTAAGTCTGAAACTGTTCAGGCACATGAGCATAAGTTGATACGCCCAACACTTAACCATTTTCAGCATCATGACAACTGTTTAGGCGCATGTACTTGAACAAAACGCTTAACACTTGTACAAATTCCAGAAATTCATCATACTCCTGATTTAGACTTCTGAGCACTATTCAGGTGCATGAGAAACTTTCCATGAGTCTGACACTTGGAAACTTTCACACTATCCATCTGAACACTGTTTATGCACATTATCACTTTTCATGCACATTGTCTCAACACTTAGTTAAATTTTTGACGATCACTCGAAATGAACATTAATTACCCTCAAATTTGAACAATATCATGCACATTATCACTTTTCATGCACATTGTCTCAACACAGTACCGGGGCGAGCAACAAGGACCGCATCTCATGCCATCCTGTCTCATGCAATACCCTCGACTCATGCTCGAAAGCTAATACTGTGTCGGGGCCTGGAAAACAAACCCCCGACTCGTGTCCGAAGAATAACACAGTATCGAGGTACGCGACAAGGATCTCATCATCCATTACTTCCCTTCTCATCATCCGTTATCTTCCACCTTCATTACATAGTACTTTATGTACATTCATACATCATACTACGTAATGTCATAACATCATACATAACGTATTACATAACATAATACATACGTTTTGAAAACCGTTAAACATGGAAATATAACACAACACACACCTCATAATCATCACATCATGCAAAGCACATCAAGCACAAGCCATCGCATCACAACAGAACCTATCTCTACCAAGTACCTCAGAAAACCCTAAGTCCAAAATGGAGAACAGTTGGTCATCTCAGGCGCATGAGCATAAAATTCTAAGGAAAACAGCCTAGGCGTATTACCAATATGCGGGCGCATGAGTCCTGCTTAGGCGCATGGGCACTGCTGGGCGCATGGCCAACACTTAGGCGCATGGGCCACTCTGAGCGCATGACTACTATTTTGGCGCATGACTTACACTTAGGCGAATGGGCAACAATTCAAGCGCATGGGCCACTGTTCATGCGCATGGCCAACACTTAAGTGCATGGGCAACAATTCATGCGCATGGGCCACTATTCAGGTGCATGCCCTACACTGTTCAGGCGCATGTCCTACATTTAGGCGTATGGGCAACAATTCAGGCGCATGGGGACAAATCTGGGCGCATGAATACTATCAGGGTGCATGACAACAATCTGAAATGTAACAAATTCTACAAACTACCCCAAAACATCGGTCTAGCACATCTTAACATAAATCTACCATACTACAAACACTAAAACATGCTAAACATCAAATCTAACCCAAAACAGCCTCTAAAACATACAACAACAGAGCACCAATGAACAACATGCTAAAAAACTCATGGGTACTTTAAAAATATTTTGCTTGTTATGCATAATAGCCGCAAACACTTAAAAACAAGTAAAAAGTTGGGTCCAAGAACTCACCTTGAACAACCTTCAAGTATGGCACTTCAAACCTGAGACCCACCTGCAGTTCACACCTAAAATCCATGAAAACGAGCGCTAAATACCAAAAATCTAGGTTCAAAACTTGAAAATCCAGCTTAAACAGAACAATTACCCAAGAAAACTCACCTTTTGCAGATTTCAGCTTTTTCTCACTCTAAAACCAGAGCTTTTTTTCCTTCTTCTTCTTCAACCGATGACAAGAAAAGTGGGTACTGGTGGGATGGGCGGCGATGCCTTTATTTTAAACACAATAATATTAAAGTTTGCATCTTGCACAACTTTAGTCCCTCAACTTGGGTTATTTATCATTTCTTTCTTTGTACTTTTATTTTCACTTCATTTTAATAAAATTCGGGGTGTTACAAGTCCACCCCCCTTATATAGGTTTCGTCCCCGAAACCTGCCGCTTCTCAAACAGTTGCGGGTAATGCTATCTCATCTCTTCCTTGATCTTACATGTAGGCTCAGACCCCTTCTGGGCTCTCCTGTACTCGAACAAATGAAACAACCCTTCTCCTCAATCCTTCTCTCCCTTCTATCAGTAATGGCCACCGGTTGTTCCACATAGTTGAGTCGTTCGTCCATCTCGGTATTCTTTAGTGGCACGATCATATCCTCCTTGGCTAAGCACTCTCTTAAATGAGATACATGGAACATCGGATGAATTCCCAACTCATCGGGTAGCTCCAGTCGATAGGCCACTTCTCCCACCTGAGCAACAATTCGGAGTGAACCTATATACCTCGATATTAGCTTCCTTGCTTTCGGAATTAGATGATCCCCTTTCCCAGACGAGGCATTCATTATTACTCCATCGTCATAGGTCGGCATCAAAAGCCGGTATATCCATGTAACTCGAAGTTTCCTTCATAAGGATACCACAACCCTAAAGCCGGTTTTCATTTAAGATACCTGAATATTCGATTAATAGCGATTACATGAGATTCCTTGGGGTTAGATTGGTACTTGGCACAGACACAAACAACATACATTACATCAGGTCTAGATGCAGTAAGATACATCAAATATCCAATCATAGATCTGTATAGAGTTTGGTTAACTGATTTTCCTTTCGGATCAGGTTCAATCTGTTAGGATTTGAACAAGTTTATCAGAGTCATTTTATCCATATAATATAAAAAATGCAGCGGAATAAGGAGATAAAACTTGTTACAGGTAATATATATAAACCATTTTATATATCTGTTACAACCCGTAATGGATCTTTATATGAAAAAACATGCTTGCAAACAACCATAGGGTGTTTAGAAGACTATCTCTCGAATAGGTTAGAGGAAGATAATCAGTGAATGGCAGCTTCCAAAGAAGGAGGCCTCAAGCTTGTCTACCCTCAAGCTTCCAACAAACACCTGGTGGCTAGGATTTTCACACTTGAATGAATTTCTGTTCTTGTTTTTTTTCTTCGACCAATCGAGAGAGAAAACCCAGAAACCAGACATGCACCTTTTGAGTGTGTTGTAAGTTATCAGAGAGGGTGGTTGATTGCAATCATATATTGCATGTCCTATGAAACTGAAATTTCAGACGAGGAGAGAGAGAAAAGTGGGTGGCGCCCAGCCCCTTATCCCATCCGCATTTCTCAAACATTCATCCGCATTGGTAAATACGGATGAATAACCTCCTACCACATCTGTAAACGTTGATAAAGAAATTTCATCCGCATTTCCCAAATATGCATCCGCATTTGTAAATGCGAATGAGTAATTTCATCAGCATTTCCTCAAATGCTTATCCGCAATAGTAAATGCGGATGAACAGTTTCATCAGCATTTCCATAAATGCACATCCGCATTTTCTCAAATGCTTTATCCATATTAGTAAATGCAGATAATCAGTTTCCATCAGCATTTCCATAAATGCACGTCCGCATTAGTAAATGCGGGTGAGGAACATTCATCCGCATTCGTTAATGCGGATAAATAATCTTCATCCGCATTCGTTAATGCGGATGAATAATCTTCATCCGCATTTCTTAAAAAGCACATCCGCATTAGTAAATGCGGATGAGTAATGCAGACAAAAGACTTGTATTATTGTTCCCCATTTGAATAACAATACAAAATACTCTCTCAAAAATAAATTTACATATAATTTATTTACAACACAAGTGTAAATATTTAGAAACCCAATTTCTAAATACTTTAAGTGTTAATATTTATTTACATGATCATATCATAAAATAAATATTTTAGGTTTTTGTCTAGCTTGTTATTGGGTATGACCCGACTTGGATCATAACGTACAAGCCACATCAATTCAATATGTGTCTTGGGCAGACCATTTTCAACAATCTCCCACTTGCACAAGATACATAAAGGATTGATGCAAGTAGCAAATACTGCCTAACAATGGTTTACTACCCCTAATACGCCTGACGAAGTGCCATTCAATAACATCACCTTTAAACGTCTAACCACATTGCTAAGTCTGAAACTATTCAGGCACATGAGCATAAGTTGATACGCCCAACACTTAACCATTTTCAGCATCATGACAACTGTTTAGGCGCATGTACTTGAACAAAACGCTTAACACTTGTACAAATTCCTGAAATTCATCATACTCCTGATTTAGACTTCTGAGCACTATTCAGGTGCATGAGAAACTTTCCATGAGTCTGACACTTGGAAACTTTCACACTATCCATCTGAACACTATTTATGCACATTATCACTTTTCATGCACATTGTCTCAATAGTTAGTTAACTTTTTGACGATCACTCAAAATGAACATTAATTACCCTCAAATTTGAACAATATCAAATTGTTTTTGTTTAAAATCATCAAACATTATTTTTACAACAATTTTTGAAAGTTTTAACCAATTTTTTTCCAACAATTTCCCGTCATTTTACTTGTAAGGCCCCGTTCCCGGGACACTTACAGCTGGACCGTCATCGCATAAAATATTTAAAAACATACATTACTTTTGTAGCGGAATTTAAAACTTTTCATTAATAATTTAAAACATATCATTATGTTACATCATTCATATGAATTTCAAATACACATCATATTAAAAATGTGGATGCCAGCCTCAAATGTCCCTAGTAGCGTAAGCATCCATGCCTGTAACTCCTCAGCATCAACAAAATACCTGCCAGCTATCATGCATACAAAAAGTCAGCAACGCTAAGTGAGTTCTAGTTTATAAATAAAATACTTTACTTTCGTTAAAACATAACCTTCACATTCGTTCGTGATCAAGCATCATACGTACATCTTGGTAATAATTATTATCTTACATCGTCGTTCATCAAACAATACATTACATCGTCGTTCATGCGGATGAACAGTTTCATCAGCATTTCCATAAATGCACATCCGCATTTTCTCAAATGCTTTATCCATATTAGTAAATGCAGATAATCAGTTTCCATCAGCATTTCCATAAATGCACATCCGCATTAGTAATTGCGGATGAGGAACATTCATCCGCATTCGTTAATGCGGATGAATAATCTTCATCCGCATTCGTTAATGCGGATGAATAATCTTCATCTGCATTTCTTGAAAAGCACATCCGCATTAGTAAATGCGGATGAGTAATGCAGACAAAAGAGTTGTATTATTGTTCCCCATTTGAATAACAATACAAAATATTCTCTCAAAAATAAATTTACATATAATTTATTTACAACACAAGTGAAAATATTTAGAAACCCAATTTCTAAATACTTTAAGTGTTAATATTTATTTACATGATCATATCATAAAATAAATATTTTAGGTGTTTGTCTAGCTTGTTATTGGGTATGACCCGACTTGGATCATAACGTACAAGCCACATCAATTCAATATGTGTCTTGGGCAGACCATTTTCAACAATCTCCCACTTGCACAAGATACATAAAGGATTGATGCAAGTAGTAAATACTGCCTAACAATGGTTTACTACCCCTAATACGCCTGATGAAGTGCCATTCAATAACATCATCTTCTTCAAGTCCCTTACTTGAAAATGATTTAGGTGAATCTCTTATTATCCTTTTGTTACAGATGTCATGTTAAATCCAGAGACAAAGAATGATCATTCCCTGTTGATTTAACTTTATCAGGCCTTAGACATCTTACTCTCAACAAATAAGAGGAACAAATCCCATCTTGACTACATACGTTTCTCACAATCACCTTGTATCACACCTGAAACTAGCCTTGTGTACTGTCCATATTTCAGAACAGCGAAGAACCAGGTCAAAGTATAATATTTGGTGAATATCAAAACCCAATATGTATCTAAGGTCAGAGGATACTTTGATATTTGCCTTTACTCAAATTTACTTATGATCAATTATATATAATTCCATGCATTAACATTTGATAGTGGGTCAGTTCAATATTTGTATCCCACAAATATCTATGAACTTTGGTAGCAACCTCTTGCTCTATATTCATACCTTATGAATATCCACCAATCCATGTTCATAATAGTCTTACCTTCATATTTGTCCAACAAATATGACCGACTACGGATATTTAGAATAATAAACATATTTGCAGGACCGGGTTAGGGTGTTAACTACAATTAGTTTCACAAGAAGAGTGATCTTAGATCACTTAACAGTTCAAATAGGGAACAGGAAACTTTGAAGATACAAGGAACACAAGTAACAGTAAGACAGAACTTAGAAAAATAACACAAGTATTAGTTTTCAAGGATGTTGTATATCGATCTCAAGTTCTATTACAAGTGTTCAAAGCATAATCTAAAATACAAGGATATGAGACTCTTTTATACTACAACCTACAACCATCGATACTTGGAAGCACAGTTGGAATTGACTGATCTAGATAACAAGATCAATCAGAAGAACTTGGCCTCTGGCTTCGAAAGTTTTTACACTCGGAATATTTTCTGTTAAGTGTAAAGCTTCCAAAGTAATTTCTTCTAAACTTTTGGCTTTGAAAGACTTTACACTTAGAGTTTTAGAGAGTGTAATGCTTCCGCAGTAAGTTCATCATTGTTCCTTAGTGTATGTTGGAAGATCTTTGGTTGCATGAGCCTCATAATCTTTAAATAGATCCTTACAAACTCCCCCTAGGTTGATGCTACCAAAATAGAGAGATTCATTTGTTGTTGATAGTCCTCATTAGGATCAGCAGCAAACTTCTTTTCATCATATGGTTAGGATCCTTCAGACTCTCATAGAATCTTCTCATGTCATAGAGATCATGCAAAGGAAGGGCAAGCATGTTTTGCTAAAAGTTGACATCTTGACCTCCTTGATCTCTAGTGACATACCATCTGTTTGGATTGTCAGCAAAACTCCAGGACACGATGGGTCTTCCAACTACAAGAGGCTCTACTCTTATGGGAGTTGGTTGAGCAGCCTCTTCATGCACTTCCTCAGGATGTTCTGACTCATCCTGAGGTGTAGAGGTGGACGCCTTAGTTTTCTTTTTCTTTGTAGGGGTTCTTCTGGCCATCTTTTTTCTTCTCTTTGATTATTTCAACTGAGAGGACTGGTCTTCAGCACCAGATTATTTAATAGTGTCCCTCTCAGTTAGGTTCTCTTCTCTCACAGGTTCAGAAGGAGAGAGAAGATGACCCTGCTGTTGGATCAGAAGATGAAGTTGGCTAAGATACTGCTCTAGGTTCAGGTTGTGTTGCCTCATTGGGTTTAACCTTTACCTCAACTTTAGGTTGAGCAGGACTTGGTGGAGAATGTAAGTCCACAAGCTCTCCCCTTTTGATCTTCTGCTTGATCACCCTTACTAGGTTAATACCCGTGTGTAACACGGTTGGTTAAAACAATAACACGTATATAGGTAATTGACAAAACAATTTAATTATCATAAATAACAATAAATATGACTTTTGACAGCTAATAATAGAAATACAATTACATTGAGAGAAATAACATTTAATGTTTTATTTATAACTCTACCATCTTGATTTAAAATTAGTAACTTTACTCCGCATCTGCCTTTAACTCTTGATAGAGTCATGTGTAATTGATCGTGTGTGAAAACGTGTTGTCCAAAAAACAAACTGACTTTCAAGAGTGACTGTCATTGATTTTTATTATTTGTTATTGCAAAACATGTATATAACAGAAACTATACGAAATGATATGGCATGTAATCTAGTAAAAGGAAATCTTTTGTCTAATGGTATCAAATTAATTTTCGAATAAAAGTGCATGTTTCAACATGTGATCCAGATATAGTCTCTTCTTCAATGACTCTATTACAAAATTATATGGCATGTAATCTAGTAACTTTAATTTAGTGGTGTTGTTATACTTTTATGACTGTTAAATCTTTAAAAAATATATATGAAACTTATCATCTAAATGTTTGGATAACGTATTCAAACAACTTACTATCTATCAGCACTTGTAAAACACATATCCTATCACCCTTTAATGTTATATGATTAAATCATATTGGTTTTCTAATATTAGGGTGTCAATTTTATCATATCTCACTTGAATGATATTGCCTTTAGCATCGATTCTTTTTTTCATGGCAGTATGTTTCTACATGCATATGCATGAAATAGCTGGAGAATGTCTATGCAGATATCAAGATGTTGCTCCCCACTAATAATGATGGTATCAAGACTAAAGAGGGTACATGTAACAAGGAATGTGATATCAAACTACATTTACATGCAACAGACATAAACTGAGTTCTCAGCAGTTATCTAAATCTAGAACTTAAAAATCATGAACAATCTTTACATGAATTTTGAGTTTTGCCCCTTTTAAAGTATCAGCTACATGCTTTGTTTCTGTGAGTATTTGGAGATATAGTCCTGCATTGGGACAAAGTGTCATCAAGAACATATCTATGATGAAGATAACAAGTTTAAAGCTACCAATCTATGTAGGCTTGTTGTATAAGCATAACAACACATCAACATGCATATTTTATCAGGTGTAGGCTTATTGTGTGGACTTGAATCATACAAGAAAACATTGCATCTTTTATGTAAAATCCAAAAAAAAGAGAGTACTATAACTTCCTTGTGACAAAGAAAGTATGACATTTTCTACATATTCATGATTAGCATTCAAAAGTTTGTGATAACTATTGGCAATCAATTTGAAAATAGAAAATTAAAAACAAAAACAAATGTTTACATCTTGCAATGAACCATACTCACATACAACTGATGATTTGTGAAAGTTACCAAAGCTTCCTCATGTGAACACATCGAAACGAACACTAAACCTTGGTTCTTGGTTTTGCCACACATTGAAACCTCAATAAGAAGAAACAAACTAAATTAGTCAACAAAATAACACATTAAAGAGTAAACAACATTTAGGTTGTTAAACACAGAGTACACTATGGAGCTTAGACGATTTACTTTAATAAAGTTCTTTCTTATTTGTTAAGACAAATTAAGAAAATAGACAATCATATATTTAAATATCTTAGCCTAAGATTATCATAAATAAATAATTTCAAAATCCTTGAGGTTGATTTTTTTTATAATTCAAGATGCAATCAACATCTGATGACTTAAAATATTTACAAATTGGCTTAGTCAACTTATTGTTATGGAGATCCTTTCCAACAAAGTCAAGTAAACTTAAAACACAAATCTGTGCCATGGAGCAGTATGTGAGCCATTTTATACCCTGCAATACAAGTTATAGAACCAAATCCTAATCGTCGGTCATCAAATTGATCATGAAAAAAATTATCTCGATATTTATTTAAAAACCATAATTGTTTTATAAAGTAAAAGTTTAAAAAATACATTTTTGTTTATTTAATTAAAATAACTATTTATATGTAATTATAATCATATTTTATCTTTAAACAACAACCTAATAGTAAAAGAATTATTCATATTACAAGTGACTGAAGTCAAATAAAAAACATGATTTCTTTCTGCACCTACATAATACTCTTTGATCTGAAGTTCTTTCATCAAATGCTTAATTTATGTCTTCCTTAGAAATGATACTGTTTAAATTCAACCATTCTTTTTTAATCAGTTTGTGATCATAAGAAAAACCATATTTTCATCCAGAAGGTTTTTCAACTTTCAAGCAATTAATAAATAGGTGTTTAGAGATCATGCTCATATTCTACCATTTGTGTATGTTCTTCGTGAACTAAATGAAACATCCTTATTATTTTCATTAAAATGACACCCACCCATCGAATGCACTTTGTAAGATAATCAAATTTCTACTCCTTTTGTTTAGGTGATTTCTACGAATAGAAAGTTGAAGACAAACATCTATGCTAAGTTTCAAGTTTTCCTAAATTATCACATTTGCATACCTGTAGCATGCAACACAACAACAAACATCTATGCAAAGTTTCATGTTTGAGTAGAATGTAAAAGTACAGAGCCATCAATTTTGGCAGGCAAGTAGGCTTTATGCAAATGAACAAAACGTAAACTGAAGCATGGTTATAGCATACTTGTGATTAATTATTTTGTGTTTGTGGAAATCAATTACAAAAAGTGTTCTAGGATTGCACATAATATAAAGTAATACCAAGAGATTTAATGACTCAAACTTAAGATTCACTAAAAAAGAGTATTTATTCAACCCTAAAGCAATACTTAATCATACACTAGAAACTACATCAGAAAGTTATGAATTGTAACGCCCGGAATAAAGTCGAAACGAGCCAGTTAATAATAATGGGCTTAGCCGGGATTATTTAAAGAAAATAAGCGGGAAATGGAGTATGGACCGAGTAGACCTCGTGGGTTATGTGCTCGGCGAATTTAAGGTCCCGGGGATGCCCAGTATACATAAACGGATTAGCAAGAGCCACTCTCATTTGCAACTCAACACCAAACTTTTAGAGAGAGAGTGTAGAGAGAGAAAGTGGAGAGAAAGTGGTGATCCAAGGCACGGTTGATCAAGAGATTAAAGATTGGTGTTTGTGGGCATCCAAACAACAAGAAAAGACCAAGAATCCAGGTAAGAAACATCATTTAATCTGTTCTTTATGGGCAAACCCGGATTCTAGGGTTTGGGGCTTTTGAAAGTGGCAAAGAATCGCCCAAAACTCACGTTTTTATGTAAGAAAATATGTAAGAAGCTTAGATATAGCTTCTGGGGTGATAAACCAAGGTTGTGGGTGTAAAAGATTGAAGTTTGGGTCAAAAATGGGTTGGTTCGTAATTTCAGCCCGTTCTGGGAAATTGGATGTTCATCTTGCAAAATTATGTAGTCGTCTAGCGAAACTATGGATCTTACTACGAAACTATAGTTTCGCAGGTAGTCTCGCACACTTGAATTTCCAATGAAAGTTGGGCGAAACTGGCAGCGAAACTGGCAGCGAAGATGCCAGCGAAACTGCTAGCGAAGGTGGCAGCGAAACTGCTAGCGAAACTAGCAGTGAAACTGCTGATCATACAGTGAAATTAGGCAGAAATTAACCCCTTTGAGTGATAACTTATCTGCAGGCTGTGTAGTGCGACGCTTGCTTAGAAAGCTTGATTGGGAAGCTACTCGCTGAGTCCATGTGAGTTCTAGATCTCCTATTTTAAAGATTTTTCCAGCCAGGGGCGTTGCTCCTTGGACCCCACTAGGGGCTACTACCCCTAGGACCCCGCTGTCAGGGGCTACCACCCCCGAACCCCCGCTGCCCCGCGGAGGGTCGGTTATGTTTTTATATTGAACGTATGTGAATGGTTGATGCATGATGTTTATGATGATATGTGATGGGGTATGTGATGCTATGTACCAATATGTTATGTTGACTTTATGTTCTATTATATATTATTCCATGACTTACGTTTTATGAGTATGAAATGAACGAAAAGTATTATGTAACGTAAAGCAGAAAGTAATGATGAATGAAAAGGGGAATGTAAAGAATGAAAGAATGCATGCATTAATGAACGAACGGAGGTAAGAAAAGTCTTGCAAGCAATGTATGGAGGTTCACACCCAATGAAGGGTGTTAGCTCAACTGTGTGCGGGTTAGCTACCCCGGAAGGATGCACACTAGGGGTCTAGTCTTTGTGACTGACCATACGTATAGGACCATTGTCGCTTGCCCCGGTGCTGGTGCCCGCCTAATGCATGATGTTTGAAGTCTATTTATAGTCTTCGGCCCAGTACCCGCCTTGTGCATGATGTTTGGGGTATAGCACACGGCATTGGTCCAAATGATGATACCCCAGAGCTGCTGCCCGCCTAGTGCATGATGTTTGAAGTCTATTTATAGTCTTCGGCCCAGTACCCGACTTGTGCATGATGTTTGGGGTATAGCTCGAGGCATTAGCCTAGAGCATAGAGAAGTGAAAGTAATAATGGACAAATGAAAAGTACGATAAGAAAGAGAATGAATGAATGTAAGTCAACGAATGACGATGGAAGATAATAATAATATTATCTATGTGTAAGTATGATGTATGATCGCAAATGAACGTAAAGAACGGTTTTAAATGAAAGAAAAGTATTTTATTTATAAAACAACAACTCACTCAGCAACGCTGACTTTTATGTATTTTCCAGTTGGCAGGTAATGTTGCTGAGGATGGCACGGGGCAGCTACTTGGTTTTTTTGGGATGGCATCCATTGTTTAAATTATGACATTTTTGCATTGTAATGCGAACAAACAATATTTTGTAACGATTATGAATGTTGTATTATTTTGCAAAAGCAATGAATGAAATGATTTTAAATTATTCCACTGCATTGTTTTAGTACGCCTAAATATATGTTTTAAGTTTTATGTGCAATGATTGACCAGCTGTAAGCGTCCCAAGAACGGGGCCTTACATGAATCGAAGTAAATAATGTAAAGTTAAGTTAGAATACCTTCACTGAGCAATAAGTAGGCGTCGGAAGAAAGGAGGAGGAGCCAAGGATAACGAACAACAATGTCAATCAAGTTAGAGATTTGGGGTTTGTACATACCCAGAGTTGATGGCTGCGATTATTGGAAACATGAAGATACCTGCTCAGAAGATCGATCTGTAACAATGAAGATGGAGAGGTGTGCTAGATCTAGGGTTTTCTGATTGAGAGAAGGAAAGGAGATGAGAGAACTGGGTAAGTTTGTGGGTTAAAATGTCCGCATGAAGGATTTATGTGGGTCAAGTATTAAGCGGGAATCGAAAACAAAGGTGGTGTGAGAGCGTTCCACGTGTCAAATTGATGGTTTAAGAGAATGACACGTGGCTTAAAAAACCTTGTTTTATTAGAGTTTATAGATATGCTCATCCATTATGGATAGAGACATAGGACCAAGCCTCCTTCCAAAGAATCCATACAGCTTCAAGAAGCTCATCATCCTTTGTCTATCTTCAGACTTCTTTTGGTTTTTGTGGATGATGGCCCTTGACCTTGCAGCTTTTTCCCTTAGCTTTCTCTTAGCAGCTTTTCTTTCTTTCGTGGCTTTTTCCTCCAGTTGCTTGAGATATTCAAACTCTATGTACTAAAAGGATAAAGGAAGAAGTGCAGCTGCCTGATAGAGTCCTGTGGCACTCAGGTAGTTGATCATATTCATTCTTTCAGCTTCCCTATCTACCTGAGGTTGTACCTGTGCCACAGTCTCTGTCTCAAGAGTCTCTTGAACTGGGGAGAGGACAGGAGCATGTTTTTAGAGCCTTTTCAGTCTCCTTTCTTCCTTAATCTTGAGGAGCAATGCTGCATCCTCTGCCTTCCTCCTCTCCTTTGACAACTCAATGTCAGCTAGCTCATTCAACTCTTCTAAGGGGAGAGAGATGAGTTCATCTATGTTGTAGTTCCTGGTCCCCAGGTAGTTTAGCCTGGCTGCCCTTAACTTATCTTCTTGAGTATTTGGCCTATGGGCAGCCCGGATTGCAGCTTCCATGAAGCCTGGGGACCTACTTGAACTCTCTCCCCTCAGCTTCCTCTTTCTCTTTCTCTTCTCCTCCTCCAACTCCTTATGAGTTAATTTCCTTTTCCCTTTGTCAACCACAGGCCTTGGTGACTCAGGGTGGAGAGAACTTTGGCCTTCATTGCTTGGTTTAGTAGTCAAGCTCTAGCCAGAGAGAGGTTGTGAGACACCTTCACCAGCTGGTGCCTCACTGAAGGTACTGGGTATAGAGGGAGATACTATCTCAAGGTTCACAGGCTCCACCTCTGGGCCTTCAATCAAGGTTTCCCCTTTGAAGCTAATCTTAGGGTCCACCTCAACATCTAGTTGACCAAAGATCTCACCTGCTAGCCTCTGTCTATATAATTTTGATCTGAATTTGAATTCCTTTAGCACCCTATATTGAATCCGGTCTGCTAATCTCTCAGCTTGTCTGTTATGGCTTGGGTTGACAAGTGGAAGATTCACCAGATTGATACACTTATAGAAACTTAGGTGTGAGAAGTTGAAGATTTCTAGTTGACCCTAAGCTCTAGAGATCACAAGAGCACTTCTGTTTGTGTCATACCCCCATCCTATAATTGGATTCTCAAAGGGAGCAGACATTGCTCTTGGAATTCCCTCCTCAAACAAGTGTTGAATGAGTAATTCTATGTTCATTACTTGTGGAGGTTGCTAAGTCTGGACAATTGCAAGAAAGGTTGGTGACTCCTCTATGTCCATACTCTGGGAGGAACTCCTAGATTCTATGGTTGTGAGGACTTTCTCCCCCTTTTTGGTAGCATCACCTTCTTGCATAGGTGAGCTGGGGGTGTCATCCATCACTTCCACAAGTTCTTATGGACCTGGTTGAGTCCTCCTTAAGGGTCTCTCAGCTAACTGGCCCTTGAGATCGGTAATCTCAAGTTGCTGGTCATTGACCCTTTGCTGCAAGATAGTCACCTAAAATTCCAGGTGAACTATCTTTAAAACTAGATAGGTGCATGTGTTTATCAGTTTATGCACCCTATGTTTCGGACTCCCCTCATCTTCAGTTGAAGAATCACTGGGGGATGAGAGAATTGGACTAAAGTCTTCTTCCTCATCACCAGCATAGTGTTCTTGGCTGCTGGTTTTCCCCTGCATCATGATAACTTCTAGAGAAGTGTCAGGAGGCTGGGTTGCCATGGTTGATGTCTTACTGATGTAATCACTTTCTAAAGTGAGAGCCTCTTCCATATGGATCTCTTAAACATGTTCAGGAAGACCCACCTCAGTTATGTGTAGATAATGTGGGCTAGACCTGCTTGAGTCAGGAGTACTCATTTCTCTTTGAGTGTGGGAAGAAAGGAGAGACTCATTGTACTCATTGAAACCTAAGTCCTCATCATTATAGAAATTAAGGCTGGGAATTTGGTGGTTTAAGTCCAGCGGCTGAGGGTGGTAACTATCCCCTAAAGGTTGATCACTTGAGTGTTGAGACTCAGAGTGATGGCTTAAGGCTGTTAGGGATGTGAATCATCAGGCTGAGCATGAGGAACCTCAGCACTGATCATTTGAGATATGGGAGTGGTCTGCTCCTCAGGGGAAGTGGGAGCTCAAGATTCCACTTCCTCCTGTATGGGTCATGATATGGGGACCTGCACATGCTCAGTAGCAGGTGAAGGGGTTCGTTTGGTTTTTCTTTTGTAGGTGATGGTAATTTGAGACTTTGTGGGTGGAATTGAGGTAGAGGGTGTGGGTTCAACACTAGCTGGTGCTGCTAGGTTGCCACCCTGAGGAATGAGCTTAAACATTTTTGGAACCAGGGCTGTTTCTACCCAGGAGAAGCCAATAGTAGGCTTTCTCAGTATTTTAAAGATGTTGGGCTTCATCTGTCCCAATTTAAGAATATTACCTATTCCCCTCAACTGTGAGCCTAGTTCACAGTTGAGAATGTACTGGACATATTGCGGGAACATGTAGTATTCTAAGGAGTCTAAATTAGCAAGTAAATTTGTATAGACAAATTGAGAGTTCCTGTATTTGACCGTCTGAACCATTCCATGGACTATGAAGGAGAGGTCCTCTGGAACTTAATCCCATCCTCCATGCTTGTTGGAGAGACTGTGTATGATGACATGGAGGAGGTATTTCCATTTGGATGAGACCTTCCCCTTCCTAAAGGTTTTGACTGAGAAGTCACCCTCATAGCCCATCTGCTGAAAAGAATGCTTGATAGCAGCTTTTGGAAAGGACAACTCACTTTCTACATCATCCAGCTAAAGGTGTGAGCTTATGATGGCCGGAGTGATAAAGATTATCCTCCCCTGCACTATAGCAGATAGTGCCTTCTCCCCATCCATGGTGACCTCTTGGCAGGTCCTCCAGAATGCAAGTAACTGATCCTCATA
The DNA here is from genome assembly GCA_025506505.1 of Flaveria sonorensis. Taxonomy (NCBI): domain Eukaryota; kingdom Viridiplantae; phylum Streptophyta; class Magnoliopsida; order Asterales; family Asteraceae; genus Flaveria; species Flaveria sonorensis. The sequence goes on along the minus strand of CM046437.1, from coordinate 19,216,715 downwards.
AAGAGGAGGATCAATGGTAAGGGTGGTGATGTAGTGAGACGCAGAAAGGTATCGACAGACCTCTGAGAAATGAGGATCCTTATCAGAGTCTAACAAAGCAACCTGATTGTGTTGTCTGTGAAGGTGCATGGTAAAACCCGGTTGGTTTTGTCGATCAATTTTTGCCATGAAGGAAGTTTGTTGGTGAAGAAGAAGTTTAATTTTGGGAGAATTTTAGGTCAAGAATTTGTGAAAGAAGGGGAACTGTTGAGAATATATATAGAATGGATTTAAGACAATGTTAATGCAAAAGAATAAACTTTGAAATCCAAAAGTAGGTCCCACTTCTGAAAAAAACGCCCAAAAACGAAGTTTTCTTGGAAGTTGAAATTCTTCCGAAGTTAATTTTTTCTTCGGAAGTTTTGAGAAAAAGCTTCTGAAGCCAATTTGGCTTCGGAAGATATTCTTAAGAAATGTGAAAATTTGGCTTCGGAAGAAAAATACTTAGAGAGTTTTTCTTCCGACACATATTTGATTTCGGAAGATATTAAGTCTTGGGAGTTTTATTCCTTAGAGAATAAATCTTTCGAGACTTAATTGCTTTCGAAAGATTTTTGTCCATCAAATACATGCAAGTACTTAGAAGCATATTTAAGCTTCAGAAGATATTCTCAGAATTTCTTCCAAAGGTAAATATCTTATAAGTAGTTCTTGATTTGAAGACATAAATTTCTTTCAAAGGCAACTTGAAATATTTCGAAGGAAAATGTGTTTTGAAAAATTTTCAAAAAACTAAGGAATATCATTAAAAAAAAATTCCAAAATAAACTGGGCTTATGAGGGTGATAAAATAGACAACTTAGGACACATGTTTTAGAAAGAAAGATGATTTAAGTTTTTAAGAAAAAATTACTAAAAGTTAATCATCCCAATAGCTGATACAAGATATTTGAATCTTTGTTCATCAAAAGCTTTAGTGAATAGATTAGCATATTGTTTATTTGTGTTAGTTTTGACTAATTTGATTAATCCCTTCTTAAAATTATCTCTAATCAAATGATACCTGATGTTGATGTGTTTGGTCCTTGAGTGCTGCATAGGATTCTTTGTAATGGAGATAACACTATTGTTGTCTTTGTGGATGGGAGTCTCTTTGAAGTTGAATCCATAGTCCAGGATCTGATTCTGAATCCAAAGTACTTGAGCACAGCAACATGCAGCAGTAATGTATTCAGCCTCAACAGTTGATGCAGAGACATAGGATTGTTTCTTGCATTACCATGAGACAATCCTTCCACCAAGGAATTGACATCCCCCAGATGTATACTTTGCAGTCATAATGCAACCACCATAGTCACTATCTGTATAAGCATACAGATTGTAGTCAGAACTCTTTGGATACCAAAAGCCAAGCTTGGGAGCACTTTTGAGATATCTAAGAATCCTCTTGACAGCAACCAGGTGTGACATCTTAGGGTTGTCTTGATATCTTGCACAAATGCATGTGGCAAACATGATATCATGCCTGCTGGCTGTTAGGTACATAAGAGACCTAATCATAGCCTTGTAAAGATATTCAACCACACACTCCCCCTCAAGATCAGGTCCTAAGGAGTGGTTTCTGGCTATGGGTGTCTTAGCAACCTTAAATTCAGTCATGTTGAATCTTTTAAGTATGTCTTTCACATACTTTGACTGACTTATGAAGCTTCCATTGTCAACTTGCTTCACTTGAATTCCTAAAAAGAAATTTAGTTCCCCCATGGCACTCATTTCAAATCTGTTCTTCATCAGCCTCTCAAAGTCTTTGTAGAGCTTTGGATTACTTGACCCGAAGATAATGTCATGCACATATACTTGAACCAGCATTAAGTCATTCCCTGTCCCTTTGATGAAGAGAGTTCCATCTATAGTACCCCTCTCATAACCATGTTGGCAGAGAAACTGAGATAGTGTTTCATACCACTTCCTTAGAGCTTGGTGCAGCCCATAAAGAGCTTTATCAAGTTTACAGACATAATCAGGATGATCTGGGTCTGCAAAGCCAGATGGTTGTTTAACATACACCTCTTCATCAATCACCCCATACAAAAAAGCACAATTAACATCAAGTTGGTAGACCTTTAAATCCTTGGATGCAACAAAATCCAGGAATACTCTTACAGCTTCAAGTCTTGCCACAGGAGCAAAAACATTTGTGTAATCAATTCCTCTTCTTGTGTGTACCCTTGAACAACTACTCTTGCCTTGTTCTTGATGACAAGTCCTCTATCATCCTTCTTGTTCCTAAAAACCCATTTGGTTCCTATGACAGTCTTCCCTTGAGGAAGAGGACATATGTTCCAACCTTCTATCTTCTAATTTGAAGTAGCTCTTCTTGCATAGCTTCAACCCAGCTTCCATCCTTCAGATCCTTATCAACTTTCTTTGGCTCAATCTGGGACGAGAAACAAGAGTGCAGACAAACATTTTGGTCATGGGTTTGTCCTCTTGTTCTTACCCCATTCTCAACATTTCCAATGATGTTTGTGATAGGGTGTGACTTGTGGATCCTTAGTTGAGGGATCACAGCAAGTTGATTGGATAGATCCAAATTAGAGAAATTTAGATCTGGCAATGGAGTGTGACCCACCATATCAGCACACTTATCAAGTGAGACTTTATCCAATGAATGTGTGACATCATTTATGTTGTCCTCAATGGAGTGGTTATCAGCATCAAGAAATTATTGATCACTATCACCACCTCCATTTCCTCCTATATTTTAAGCTCCTTCACCTGAGTTTTGAACCTCTGAGTTGGAATTTGAAGGCACCTCAGATGTTTTAGCTGAATTTGTCATGTTTGTACTGATAGGTTCTTCATTTGCAGGGTTAGTCACCAAAGGAGCTGAAGTAGTAATCTTGCTTGGTCTTCTCAACTCAAATCTTCGGTCAGGATCTCCTGTTGATATATTATTTGTAGATCCTGAAACATTCTCACATGACTTTTTAAAACAGTTGGTAACTAAGTCAAGATCAAATAGCCAATCCGAACCAGTACCTTTCACACTAGGAGTGTGCTCATTGAAGGTCAAATTGGCTAACTCCTCAACTACTCTAGTTCTGACATTATATACTCTATAAGCCTTAGCTTGGGAAGAATATCCAATAAAGATTCCATCACCTAACATCTCATCAAATTTGGCTACTTGATCTTTGGTATTCAAGGTGGTGCAAGGACATCCAAATGACCTGAGGAAACCAATAAATGGTCTCCTTTTGTGCCACAGCTCATAAGGAGTCTTACCTTGAGTCTTAACCACTAGAACTCTGTTCTACACATAGCAGGCTATGTTAACTGCCTCTGCCCAGAAGGTGATGGGCAGTTTAGAGTCAGACAACATGGTTCTTGCAACTTCAATAAGTGTCCTGTTTCTCCTCTCAGCAACACCATTTTGCTGAGGAGTCCTGGGAGCACTATATTGTCTTGTAATACCCTTTTCATCATGAAATGTATCAAGTATTTGGTTCTTAAATTTTGTTCCTTGATCATATCTTATGGTCTTGACCTTGTGATCAGATTGATTCTCAATTTTTAGAATGAAATTCTTTAAGATCTCAGGGTCTCATCCTTAGTTCTAAGGAAAAAGGCCCAAGTGAATCTTGTGAAATCATCTGTGATCACTAAGCAGTAAGAGGTCCTTCCTAAACTCATTACACTGGTTGGGCCAAACAAATCCATATGTAATAGGTGTAGGGGAGTAGTGATGGAGTTCATTTCCTTTGGTTTGTGAGACATTTTGTGTTGCTTCCCTTTCAGGCATGCAATACACTGCTCATAACTTGTAAACTCTTTCTTTGGCATTCTAGTTACCAAATCATTCTTAATCAATTTATTCATGTTCTTAAAGTTTACATGGCACATTCTTTTATGCCAAAGAAAAGACTCATCACTATTTGCTTTAGACAGAAAGCAAGAAACTTCTCCTGAGGGAGATGTTTCATGTAAATCCATCTTGTACATGTTCCCTCTCCTGGGGGCTCTGAACAGGATATGCTCTTGAGGAATGGCTACCCCGAGCTTGAGAACAATGCACTCATGCTTAGTGAAGAGCATATGGTGTTTCTGATCACAAAATTGGGATACACTTAGAAGATTGTATCCAAGCTCCTTGACAAAGTTTACCTTCTCAATGCTGAGCTTACCAATTAGACTCTGCCCCTTTCAGAAATGTAACCACCATAATCTTCTCCAAAAGCAACTGGTCCTCCATCAATTTTCTTAAAATTTTGAAGCAGAGAACCATTGCCAGTCAAGTGCCTGGAACAACCACTATTAATAATCCAAACATTCTTCTTGGTCTTTAACTGTTCCTGCACAAAAAAAAGGTGATTAGTTACACTTAGAAACCCAATCCTCATTGGTCTTGGACTTATTAAAATGAGTTGAAGACAATGTAACAGTAAGTGATCCTATATTCAAGCTTTGGGGATCATTTGCTGTTGTTGATGAAGAACTTTTAGTCACATGGTCTTCTTTCATCTTTCACACCACCTTTGGAAGATTGGGCCTGACCTTCAAAGCTTCATAAGTTTTGACAACTTCGGAAGTTTTGGAGACTGGACCTTCGGAAGATCTTGCTTTCATTGCAGCAAGCTTCAGTACTTTGGAAGCAGTCCTTTCTTTCGAGACCAACTTTTCTTCCGACGGCAATTTTTCATTTGTCATCTTCTTCATTTTGGAGCTTCCGAAGGAAACAGATTTTCCTTCCAGAGCTGTTTGTTCCATCTTCTTCTCAGAAGTGTTCTTCTTGGTCATGTGGATGGTACTTTTAGGATTGTACTTGCAATCCTTAGCCATATGAGAAGTACTACCACACATGACACAAATGAGTTCCTTCCTTCTGAGAGTCTTCTTTTGAGAGCAAGACTTAGTTTGATCACTTTCCTTCTCCATCTTCATCTTTACAGATGATGCAACAAGCTTCTTAGGGAGAGGCTTGCTTTTGGAGCTGGATGGTTCAAGCTGTGTAGCAGTGGTACACAGCTGGTCAGTCTTTTTCTTCTTGCTGTAATGATTTGGAACTAAACTAGAACTGCTGGTACTAGAGTTCATAGTTGAGCCTTCAGTCTTTACAACTTCAAAGCCTGCAAAAATAAACACTTGTTTTTGCTTTGAGTCAAAAGTGGCCTTGATTTCTTGAGCCTTCTTTCATCTTCTCTTAGCTCTTCTAATCAAGTTCTTTCTCTTTGACTTGGTCATTCCAAATTCTTTCCTCTCCTCAGGAGAATTGTGACCCTTCTTAGGATGATCTTTTCACTCTTCTCAGAGTCATCCTTCACTATCTCCTCTTCATCCTCTTTATCAATGGGGTCTATGAGGGGAAGCTCATCTTCATAAGTTCCATACCTTGGAGATCTTACAGACAATAGAGTGTGTGGAGGAGCTATCTCAGTAGATCCTAGTCCCTGCTTATTCTGATAACAAACTTTTGCATGTAGGGATGAGAATATTATGTTCTTGAATGTCTCTTCTTCAAGAACACATTTTTCTGCCTTGGCTTTGCTGATCACAAGCTCAGCTTGGCATTCAGTTAACTTTGAGATGAGGTCTTTGATTTGAGTCCTGTAGTTAGTGTGCTCATGCTTAAGAGTTGAAATAGTTTTCTCTAGATCTTCTATCTTAAGTTTATAATCATTTTCAGCTTTTTTAAAGTCAGCTTTTAAGATATTTAAGGACTCAAGATTAGATCTCATCTCTAAGTTATAGGACCTATATCTATTAACTTTAGCAATGCATTTAGGAGTACAAAGATGTTCCAATACCTTGGCTTCATCATGGTCTGCCATTAGTGCTAGGTTTGGAGAAGCATCCTCAACCTAAAAGCTCCAGTGAAAGCGTCCTTCTTCAATAGCAACTGCAGCTTGCTGTCTTGGCTTCTCATTATGGTGAGCTCCCTCAGTGTAGTTTGGCCTGGATTATGCTTGGCCACCATTTGACTTTGGTGCCTTGTACTCCCTGGCAAAGTGTCCCATTTGGTTATAGTTGTAACACTTCACCTTGCTTTTGTCCAGCCCAAACTTTCCACTGGCTGCATTGCTGGGAAACCTTCTCCCAGTCCTCTTGTAGAACTTCTGGGCTCTATGAGTGAGTAGAGCCATCTGCTGGACTATTTCCATATATTCCAGATCATCTGGATGGATACAGTCTAGGTCTTCAAATGTGAAGAGAAAGTTTCCTGAACTTTCATTAGAAGACACAAAAGCTTGTGAAGAGCTTGTCTCCTGGAATAGGCTTCCAGGGATGTAGCCTTCCCTTGGTTTCTCTGGAATGGTGATGAAAGGACCCCCTTTTGTGATTTGTCCGGGTAGCAGATGAGATGGTGCTGTGGTTCTCTACAATCCCTTTCAACCACATGAAGGGCTGAACTCTGATGAGTGTTGGAGTTGCCAGATGAGCTTTGTATGTTCATCTCCATCTGGTATCCACTTGGTATTCCATATAATTCAATGAGAGTAAGAGTCTTGAGGTTTTCAGTCCTCTTAGTGACCACACAGTAGTGTGTCCATTGTCTGGGAAGAGAGGACATGAACTTCCTAACAATATCTCTATTCTCAATGGTTAATCCAACATCAGCTAGAGTATCCACAATCTCAACATACCTGAAGTATTGTTGAGTCATGGTTTCACCTGTATTGAAGGTGAAATTTTCAAACTGCTGCTTCAAGATGTCCTTCTTGTTCTCTTTGGCTTCATTGTACGCCTCATACATCAGCTTCAATGCATCCCATAATTGTTTGGCGATCTTGCACTTCTTGAAACCTCTGTAGATGGAGTTTGGAAGAGCAGTTTGAAGGGTTGTCATAGCTTTCTGATCAACATCCATTTTCTTTCAATCTTCATCAGAAAAATCATGCATTTCCTTTGGTATCATACCACCACCACCAGCAGCTGAAGTGGTGTATGGTACATAAGGTCCATTGACAACAGACTCCCACATCCTAGAATCTTGAGACTTGATGAAGCCTTCTATTCTTTGGCATAAAGTATCAAAATCCTCAGGAGTGATCAGTGGGGACTTTGTCATAGTTTTAGTTTCCATATCAACCTTTGAGATAGCTGCCATTTGAAAAGTTAAGTGAAGTGCGAAACTAAGAGGATTTAAGTTGGTGAGATCTTACAATCAAGAGCCTGGAATGCTCTGATACCAATTGTAGGACCAGGTTAGGGTCTTAACTACAATTAGTTTCACAAGAGGAGTGATCTTAGATCACTTAACAGTTCAAATAGGGAATAGGAAACTTTGAAGATACAAGGAACACAAGTAACAATAAGACATAACTTAGAACAATAACACAAGTATTAGTTTTCAAGGATGTTATATATTGATCTCAAGTTCTATTACTAGTGTTCAAAGCATAATCTAAAATACAAGGACCTGGGACTCTTTTATACTACAACCTACAACCGTCAATACTTGGAAGGAAAGTTGGAATTGACTGATCTAGACAACAAGATCAATCTAGAGTCAAAACGCAAATTGCCTTTTGACTAGTGACTATGACATGCCATAGCTCACTGAATTTTCCTAGTACAAAAAAGTCTAAAGGAACAAAAGAAGAAAATTACAAACAAAGACTTTATCTACTATTCACTAAAGCATGGAAGTTTCACCAACTCATACAAGTTGGTGAGTTATCAGAGTTGTAGCAGAAAGTTGGTTAGCTTTATCAAAAGTAGATCAGAGAAAGCATCTTTTCTCTGTCTTTCGAAGAAATCAGTCTTCACAGCAAAATGGCTTCAGAAGACTTTGTCTTTGAAGCTTCGGAAGACTTCATCTTTGGTTTCGAAAGAACTTGGCCTCTGGCTTCGGAAGTTTTTACACTTGGAATATTTTTTCTTAAGTGTAAAGCTTCGGAAGTAATTTCTTTTGAACTTTTGGCTTTGGAAGACTTTACACTTAGAGTTTTAGAGAGTGTAAAGCTTCCGTAGCAAGTTCATCCTTGTTCCTCAATGCCTGTTGGAAGATCTTTGATTGCATCAGCCTCATAATCTTCAGATAGATCCTTACAATATTCATGGATCTAAACATGCTAAAATGGAAAATAACTCATAGTATCATAATTATATATATGAGTCAAAATAACAATCGTTCCGTTGTTTAAATACTAAATAGATCAAATCCAATGACTAGAATATCGAAGTCCTAAGGCACAAGTATGACTCTCATGCTTTGGCCTTTCAAGGAGCTTCGTGAGTGGATCCGTAATATTTTGATCGGTGTGAACTTTTCGAATACATATCTTTCCCATTTCAACTTCATCCCTTATGTAGTTGAATCTCCGCTCAATGTGCCTTGTCTTTTGATGTGCAAGGGGTTCCTTGATTTGAGCAATCGCACCGTTGTTGTCACAAAAGATCTCTAGGGTCTCTTGAATGGTAGAGACTACCCCTAGATCGGCAATGAATTTCTTTAACCATGCAGCTTCTTGTGCTGCCAATGAAGCGGCGATGTATTCCTATTCTATAGTGGACAATGCTACCACATCCTGCTTTGAACTCTTCCAGGGCACTGCCCCTCCATTCATAATGAAGACATACACCGATTGTGATCGAGAATCATCTCGATCAGTTTGGAAACTCGCATCCGTGTAACCCTTTACAATGAGTTCCTCTTCACCAGATCCATATATTAGAAACATATCCTTAGTCCTCCTATGGTATTTCAATATACTCTTAATAGCCATCCAATGGCTATTTCCTTGATTCTGCTGATATATACTCATCATGCTTAAAGCGCATGACACGTCCGATCTAGCATATCATTGCATACATGATGGATCCTATTGCAGATGCATATGAGACTTCCTTCATCCTTTCTTGCTCATCCTTTGAGCTTAGACATTGAGATGACTTAATATTGTCCCTCTTTGAATAGGTACCAAATCTTTCTTAGAGTTCTCCATCTTGAACCTTGTCAAGAAGTTATCAATGTATGCACTTTGGTTTAAACCTATCAACCGCCTTGATTTATCCCTATAGATCTTTATTCCCAAAATGTAGGAGGCTTCACCAAGATCTTTGGAATATCATTTCCAAACAGTAGTATATCATCAACATACAATACTAAGAATGTGATGATGCTCCCACTAGCCTTCTTATACACACAAGCTTCATTAGTGTTCTTAATGAATCCAAATTTCTTGATCTCTTCATCAAAACATTGATTCCAACTTCTCGATGCTTGTTTCAATCCATAGATTGATTTCTTTAACTTGCATACTTTATTAGGATGTTGTGGATCGACAAAACCATCAGGCTGAACCATATAGACATTCTCTTTGAGATGTCCATTAAGGAAAGCAGTTTTGACATCCATTTGCCAAATCTCATAGTCATAATATGCAGCTATGGCAAATAATATCCTAATTGACTTTAGCATTGCCACAGGCGAGAAGGTCTCATCATAATAAACCCCTTGAGTTTCAGTGAAACCTTTTGCTACAAGTCTTGATTTATAAGAATCCAAGTTTCCATGCTTATCGGTTTTCTTATTGGAAACCCACTTACATCCCATCGGTTTGGAGTTAAGCGGTGGCACAACCAATTCCCACACTTGGTTGTCATGCATGAATTGCATCTCTATATTCATGGCTTCAAGCCACTTGTCATAATTGGAATTGGACATTGCATTATGGTACGTAGTTGGTTCATCCGAGTCAACTACATAACATCCATTCATGAAAAATCCATATCTTTCGGGTGGATAGCTAGTTCTACCAGATCTGCGAACGTTTTGTGTATATTGATCAACCACTTGATCATTATCAACAACCTCTTATTGATTGCTAATATCGACCAAACGTGTATTGGCTTGTGGTTCTCGATCCTCATCAAGTTCCACTGTTCTATTTTTAGTTCCTTCCATAAGGAACTTAGTTTCCAAGAACTCAGCCTTTCGAGCAATAAATACCTTTTGCTCTGTTGGATTGTAGAAGTAATATCCCAAGGAGTTTTAGGGATATCCTATAAAGATACACTTAGTGGATCAGCTTTTTAACTTGTTTAGGGTGTCCTGCTTAACATAAGCTTCACAACCCCATACTTTTAAATATGAAAACAATGGAACTCTTCCATGCCATATTTCAAAAGGTGTCTTATCCACTTTCTTCGTTGGGGCCATATTCAGAATACGGGCCACAGAGAGCAATGCGAAACCCCAAAATGATAGAGGCAATGTGCTTGTAGCCATCATAGATCAAACCATATCTAGTAGGGTTCGGTTTCTCCTTTCATGCACACCATTATGTTGTGGTGTTCCAGGTGGAGCAAGCTATGAGACAATCCCACAACTCTTGAGATGATCTTGAAAGGCATCACTAAGGTATTCACCTCCTCTATCTAAACGAAGAACTTTGATTGTTTTATTGAGTTGATTCTCTACTTAATTCTTGAAGAATTTGAACATTTCAAAAGCTTCATCTTTGTGTCTCAACAAGTACACATAAGCATAATGACTATAATCGTCGATGAAGGTAATGAAGTATCTTTCACCATTCCTTGTCATTGCTTTAAAAGGACCATATACATCCGAATGTATAATTCCTAATAAATCTTTTGCCCTTTGGTTAGTCCCACTGAAGGGTTCCTTGGTCATCTTTCTTTGTAAACAAGATTCACACTTCCCTCTTCATTTTCTTCCAAAAGACCATTCTTTTGAAGTGTTTGAATGCGATTCTTATGTATGTGACCAAGATGACAATGCCAAATATATGATTTACTTAAACCCATTTTAAGTATCTTGGTGCTTGATTGGTATAACGAGTTATTAAATGATGTGTCATCATGAACCAGTTCATAAATACCATTAGAAGGCATAGTCTTAAAATAAAGTATATCATCCATAAAAACACAAATACCAACATTTATAGACTTGAATACATAACCATATTGTTTTAGAAGGGAAATAGAAATTATATTCCTAGCCAAACTAGGAGAATACAAAATATTCTTCAAAATAACTTCCAAACCTCTTGAAAGCTTCAAGATATTGGGCTTCGACATCAACTTTTGCTCCATTGCCCATGTAGAGACTAGTATCTACCTTCTTAAAATGCTTATTTCTTTTGAACCCCTGCAACAGATTGCAAATATGAGTTCCACATCCGGTATTCAATACCCATGTGTTTGAAGAAATAACATTAAGTTCAATATGGATCATGAAAGTTGTACCTGAGGTCTGCCCAGCATCCCTCTTTTTTCGTAACTCTTTGAGATAGGTTGGAAAATTCCTCTTCCAATTTCCTATCTCACCACACTCAAAGCATGGATCGTTCTCCGTAACCTTTGGCTTCTTAAGCTGCGGTTTTGGTGGTCCCGCTTTAGTTTTTCCCTTACCCTTCCCTTTGACGTATCCTTGCCTTTGGCAACATTTGCCATTGGTTCGGGCTGATGCCTTTTCTTGTTGCCACCCTCATTGATCGTGAGAACTGGTAAAACCCTTTTACCCATCCCTGCTTTGGCTGTTTTGAGCATTGCATGAAGTTCCCCAATGCTCTTGTCCCATCCATTCATGTTATAATTCATGATAAACGTCTCAAACTTCTTGGTCAGACCATTAAGGATCAAATCCATGGCCAACTCTTTTGAGATGGGACAGTTTAGCCTTTTGAGGCATTCAATGTGGCTTTTCATCTTCATCACATAAGATGACACCGATTGGGTTTCTTCCATTCGACATGAATGAAGCGCTGGAACCGTTTCTAAGCGTTCTACCCTCGTTTGCGGAAGGAACATTTCCTTCAACTGGGTAATCATGTCGTATGCCCCATGATGTTCAAAATCCTTTTGAAGCTCGGGAATCATGGTTCCCAACATGAGACAGGAAACTTGCACTGAATCCTTAGTGTGCTTAACCCAATCGTCGTAGGCATCAACATCATTAATGTTGGGTTAATCGGGAATAGGATCGTCCAACACATATGATTTCTTTTCTTGCTTGAGAACAATTTTCAAGTTTCAAAACCAATACATGAAATTATTGTGGTTGAGACGATCCTTTTCCAGGATAGTTCTTAGTGATAGGTTATGGACCGTCGGGGAGGTAGCGTTGTTGTTTGCCGCCATTTCTACAATATTAACAAAGTTCAATTTTAGTATTAACAAAAATGAAATTTTAATTATTAATACCCTTTCATGTCTCATAGACAATTAATAATTACACTCTAGAATCCAACGTTACATTTAAATAATGGTTAGGTGACCTTTATCCCATTATTTAAATTAACAAGGTAGTCAACATTTGACAATTGCAACCCTTTGCAACTTCTAGTTTTATGGGATCGGTTAAAAATCTTTATGTTTAGTTGGCATGTTTAATCCCATCAACACCATTGTATGCCATGCTTCGGTGACCCTATTCACATGGTTTCCAACTCAAGTCGTCCTACTTACACACACGTGTGAGTTTACACATACAAGTGGTTAGGTGACCTTTATCCCACAAATATGTTAACCCCACCTCAAACACACAAGTTCCCTAAATGTGGTTAGGTGACCTTTATCCCACAAAGAGTTCCCAAATGATTTGATTGTTGTATAAAAGGATGGTGTTAAACTTGTTTAAAAGGGATTTACGTTTTCATTAATTATAGTTTTGAAAACATTTTGTATCTTACATTTGCATGAATTCAAACGCGTGGTACATTAGTGAAACCAACTTTCAAGGCTCATTTAATAAAACCCAATTTTATTGCGAAAACATTAACCTTTAATAAAACCATTTTATTACCAATGTTAATGTTTCCTAAAGAACCGTTTAAAGCTTGTTGTTGATTTTAAATTGTTTAACAGTGCATATCCAAATATCACATAAACAATAAAATTAAATCAACCACACTAGCATCGCATACAACAACAAGTTCATAACCATAGCCAACTAATTTAACATTACTTGTTGACCAAAACAAGTAAGTTAATTACATCTTTCCTAAGGGTAAAATTGACACAACACTTGTGTCGGTGAACTCCCACTTGAACCCTCATCCAAATGCTTCAAGCGTCCACTTTGGGTTGTGATTCTCCAATTCGATTTGGGCTTCCAAATGGGCTTAAGTTTTGCACCAAATTCTTTTGGGCCTTTAAAATATGTTTTCGGTTATTGGGCTTAAATCCCATTAAGAGCTATAAAGCTCTTTGGGCTCAAAATTGGCCCAAACCCAAAACATCCTTATTGCATATTCTTTTACAAAATATATCCTAAATACGTTTTCTAGTAAAAGTAAAATGCAACTAACCTATTTATTTTACATACCAAATGAAAAATATATAAATTACATACCCAAAAGGAAGAACAAATACATTTAATTATTACAACCCTTTGAATAATCAAATACACATCACAACACATCCAAACCTAAGGTCTCGGCTAGGTTACGAACATCAAAATACATATCCAAATATGTAAGCAAAAACCCGAGAGCTTCCCCTTGAACCACTGATTTTTGTTTAATGTATACACAAACCGAATAACATGATTCTTGTCCAAAAAACTAAATCAACCAAATGATTAAATTTTTCAAGATTACAATATGCTTGTAAAGTAGAATCTTGAAAAATTAAGGGGAAACATTTGACCAAAACTCTCGGTCTGTTGGTGAATCAACAGCACGAGACCGAGATTTCAGTCCAGATGAAGCATGTATCCATATAACCGGCTCTGATACCAATCTGTTAGGATTTGAACAAGTTTATCAGTCATTTTATCCATATAAAATGAAAAATACAGCGGAATAAGGAGATAAAACTTGTTACAGTTAATATATATAAACCATTTTATATATTTGTTAAAACCTGTAATGGATCGTTATATGAAAAAACATGCTTACAAACAACCATAGGGTGTTTAGAAGACTACCTCTCGAATGGGTTAGAGGAAGATAATCAGTGAATGGCAGCTTCCAAAGAAGGAGGCCTCAAGCTTGTCTACCCTCAAGCTTCCAACAAACACCCGGTTGCTAGGATTTTCACACTTGAATGAATTTCTGTTCTTGTTTTTTTTCCTTCGATCGATCGAGAGAGAAAAGCCAGAAACCTGATGTGCACATTTTGAGTGTGTTGTAAGTTATCAAAGGGAGTGGTTGATTGCAATCATATATTGCATGTCCTATGAAACTGAAATTTCAGACGAGGAGAGAGAGAAAAGTGGGCGGGGCCTAGCCCCTTATCCCATCCATATTTCTCAAACATTCATCCGCATTGGTAAATACGGATGAATAACCTCCTTCCGCATTTGTAAATGCGGATGAAGAAATGTCATCCGCATTTCCCAAATGTGCATCCGCATTTGTAAATGCGGATGAGTAATTTCATCACCATTTCTTCAAAGGCTTATCCGCATTAGTAAATACGGATGAACAGTTTCATCAGCATTTCCATAAATGCCATCCGTGTTTCCTCAAATGCTTTATCTGCATTAGTAACTGCAGATGATTAGTTTCGATCAGCATTTCCATAAATGCACATCCGCATTAGTAAATGCGGATGAGGAACCTTCATCCGCATTAGCTAATGCGATGAATATTCTTCATCCTCATTTCTTGAAAAGCACATCCGCATTAGTAAATACGGATGAGTAATTAAGAAATGCAGACAAAAGACTTGTACTGTTGTTCAACCAATTTAATAACAATACAAAATACTTTCTTAAAAATAAATTATCCATATAATTTATCTACAACAAAAGTGCAAATATTTAGAAACCCAATTTCTAAATACTTTAAGTGTCAATATTTATTTACATGATCATATCATAAAATAAATATTGTAGGTGTTTGTCTAGCTTGTTATTGGGTATGACAGGACTTGGATCATAACGTACTAGCCACATCAATTCAATATGTGTCTTGGGCAGACTGTTTCGAACATAATCTTGGAATTTACATCAGCTGGAGTTCTGATGGATTGACAATCTTGAAGTTTAAATTTTTTTAAGAGTTTTTTAATGAATTTCTCTTGATTAATAAAAAATCCATCTGCAGGTTGCTTCACTTGAAGACCAAAGAAAAAGTTAATTTCTCCCAGAGAACTCATTTGGAAATGAGACTTCATGATTTCTTCAAATTCATTACACAATTTTGGACTTGTAGAACCAAGGATGATATCATCAACATACACTTGAAAACATAAGAGATCATCAGCATCCTTCTTTATAAACAAAGTTGGATCAATTTTCCCTCTCGTGTATCCATGCTGGATCAAATGTTGTGATAATGTTTCATACCAAATTCTAGGGTCTTGATGGAGATCATACAATGCTTTACTAAGCTTGAACGCACGATGAGGATATTCTGAATATTCAAAACCTACAGGTTGCTTGACATACACATCATCAGTGATTGGTCCATACAAGAAAGCACCTTTAACGTCCATTTGACACACCTTGAATTGCATGTATGATGCATAAGCCAGGAAGACACGAATTGATTCAAGTCTTGCAACTGGAGCAAATACTTCATCATAATCTATTCTTTCTTCTTGGGTGTAACCTTGTGCAACGAGTCTCGCTTTGTTGCGAACAACAATTTCCTAATTGTCTGACTTATTTCTGAACAACCATTTTGTACCTATTGCATTTTCTCCTTTAGTAAATCCACAAGCTTCCACACTTCCTGTTTGTAGAATTGCAATAACTCTTCTTGCATTGCCTCAATCCAACTATTGTCCTTTAACGCTTCGGTGATGTTTTTAGGAACAATTTAAGATAGAAAACATGAGTATAAGCAGAGGTTTGCTCGTTCTGATTGACTTCTCGTCGTTCTCTCATTCAATGGACCGATAATCTGAGACGTAGGATGGTTCTTGTGAATATGAACGTAGTAATCTCATTTCCTTGAACATTAACATCCAGATTAGATTGGTTCAAGTTGGAAAGCTGATGCAATAAGTTCAAAGTATGTGGATTAAAATTAGGAACTTGAGTCAGTGAGTTGATAAAGTAATCAAGATTATTAGTAACAACTACATCATCAGAAACCGATAATGTTCCGGACTCAGGTTGTACAATTTCAGGACCATCATTAGGAATAGGTTATGAAACATTGCAATTTTCAAAAACGGGATGTTCTTGTGCTTGTTGAGAGTGAGATTGATCATGAGATTCAGAACGAATACAAGATCTTTAACAAATGAGAAGAATGGGTAATCTGGGCTAGAATCATCAATATCATCAAAATCAGAATCATCACTGAAAGATCCAAGATCTCCTCCGGTTTTTCTCACCTAGAGAGTCAAACAAGTTAGAATTAAAAGAATTTGACAAAGAATCTAAATCAAATAACCAAGCTGGACCATTTGCAACTGATGAAAAAAAGTTTTCGAGAAATTTAACATTAAAAGTTGGAAAGCTGATGCAATAAGTTCAAAGTATGTGGATTGAAATTAGGAACTTGAGTCGGTGAGTTGATAAAGTAATCAAGATTATCAGTAACAACTGCATCATCAAAAACCGATGACGTTCCAGACTCAGGTTGTACAATTTCAGGACCATCATTAGGAATAGGTTGTGAAACATTGAATTTTTAGGAACGGGATGTTCTTGTACTTGTGGAGACTGAGATTGATCATGAGATTCAGAACGAATACAAGATCTTTAACAAATGAGAAGAATATGTAATATGGGCTAGAATCTTCCATATCATCAGTATCAGAATCATCACTGAAAGATCCAAGATCTCCTCCTTGTTTCTTTTTCTCACCTGGAGAGTCAAACAAGTTAGAATTAAAAGAGTTTGACAAAGAATCTAAATCAAATAACCAAGCTAGACCATTTGCAACCGATGAAAAAGAGTTTTCAAGAAATTTAACATTAAAAGATTCAAGAATAACATTCGTCCTAGAGTTATAAACTCTAAAGGCTTTTGAAACCGATGAATATCCAACAAAAAATCCATCATCAAATTTTGCATCAAATTTTCCTAGCTGGTCACTTGAATTTAAAATCAAAACTGGATAACCAAAAGATTTAAGAAAATCTATATTATGTTTCCTACCAAACAACAACTCATAAGGAGTTTTCTGTTTATCCTTCACAAAAAATGTACAGTTCTGTACAAAGCATGCAATGGATATGGCTTCATCCCAAAAAGTAATTGGAATCTTTGCATCTACTAACATAGAATGTGCGGCCTCAATCAAAGTTTGTTTTTCCTTTCAGAAACTCCATTTTTTTGTGGAGTTCTAGGAGCACTGAACTTACGAGCAATTCTTTTTTCTACACAAAACATGTCAACATTAGCATTCTTAAATTCAGTTCCATTATCACTTTTGATAATTTTCACCTTTTGTTCTAATTGATTTTCTACTTTAATGATGAATTCTTTTAACAATTTAGTAGTTTCAGATTTAGCATGCAAAAAGAAAACCCTTAAAAATCTTGTAAAGTCATCAATGATAACTTAAAAATAATATTTCTTTCCCATACTCTGCACATTTGTTGGTCCGAATAAATCCATGTGCAACATCTGGAGAGGCTTGGAATTTGTGTTTATCAGCTTGGGCTTATAAGACGCTCTGTGTTGCTTTCCTTTTAAACATGTTATGCAGTGATCTGTTGTAGCAAACTTCTTTGTTGGAAGACCTACTACATGATTTCCAGCTACAAGCTTGTTCATGTTCTGGAAATTGGAATGCCCGAGAAGTTTATGCCATAACTGGCTTTCGACATTTGATACTTGAGCAATTAGGCATGTTGTTTCTGTAGATGGATCTACTTGAGACATATCTAACTTGTATACATCTCGATCTCGTACAGCTTTAACAACTACCCATTCTTTGCTTATCTGAAAACTTGGCTTCAAAACATAACAAAAAGAATCATCAAATAAAACAGAGTAAGATTTCTCACAATTTTGGGAAACACTTAAAAGATTAAAATTAAAGTGTGAACAATAGTTGACTTTATCAAAGCTAATAATCCCATTGGACAATGTTCCTTCGCCTGTTATTTTACCACCTGCATCACCTCCGAATGCAACATGAGTACCATCTTTTAGCTTAAAATCTTGAAGCAAGGCATGGTTGGCTGTCATATCCGGTATAAAAATGAAAAAGAGAAAAGAATTGATTTTTAAAATGTGAAAAAGAAATCAAAAATAAAGGGTTTTGGATGAAAGGATGAAGCTACGATTTCAAGCATATGTATGTTTGATATGATGTAAAAATGAACCTGAAAAAGAATTGAAATTCAGTGAAAAAGCTTCTTGCAAACAAAATGAGATTATTTGTTTTTGTAAAAATTAAATAGAGACTAAAATGACGGAAAATTAATTTTGAAAATTTAAAATAAAAAAGATGGTCAAAACAAAAAAAATAAAATTTTGAATGTCAAAAATGTTAAAATTAAGGGAAATTAATGAAAATTTTGAGTGATAGTCAAATAATTTTGAATAAGTGTTAAAAACTGAGTGTGAATAGTGCTAATGTGTTTAAATAGTGTTCAGATGCATGAGGATACTTCCATAAGTCTTGACTCTTGTAATAAAAAATAAAGTGTTTTGGATGAAAGGATGAAGCTACAATTTCAAGCATTTGTGTGTTTGATA
Organism: Flaveria sonorensis; assembly: GCA_025506505.1. Classification (NCBI taxonomy): domain Eukaryota; kingdom Viridiplantae; phylum Streptophyta; class Magnoliopsida; order Asterales; family Asteraceae; genus Flaveria; species Flaveria sonorensis. The sequence goes on along the minus strand of CM046437.1, from coordinate 19,198,155 downwards.
TAATGTAAATCTTAGGGGGAGTATAGTTGAAGCCTCTAGAAGATTAACATTTTTTTTTATATGTTTTTTGTCATAGTATAGGAACTTATTTGTAAATATATGTTCCTTTGTTTCTTGATAGTATAAATAGGATAGAGAATCTAGACATCTAGAGAGACTTTAGATAAAGAATAGAGAATCCAGACAATAGAAAACAGTTAGAATCAGTTGAACGAATTGAAACCCTTACACATTGTGTCCTGTGCATTTGCTATCAATGAAATCTATGAATTTTTTATGTAATTGCATGTGTTTGAGTACTTTGTGTTTGAATTGATCATTGCATCATGATATCATCATAGATTCAATCCTTTTGAACCAACCAATAAAGCTTTCGAGACTAAATTGCTTTTGGAAGAAAATAGTCCTTCAATACATATAGGTACTTATTGACAAATATAAGCTTCGGAAGATATATCAAAATTTCTTTCGAAGGTTAATTCCTCAAAGTAGATATTTGTTTTGAAGACATAATTTTCTTCTGAAGACAACTTGATGCCTTCGGAAGGAATGTATATCCAAAATTCTCAAAATTCTAAGGAATATCAGTTTTGAAATGTTTCTTCCAAAGTAAACTAGGCTTATATGGTGATGATATAGGCAACTTAAGACATACATATTATTAAAAATAATCTTGAGTTCAGTTTAAAAAAACAATCTACTCAAAGTTAATCATCCCAATAGTTGATACAAGATATTTAAATATCTGCTCATCAAAAGCTTTTATGAAAGATCAGCATATTGTTTATTTGTGTTAGCTTTGACTAGTTTTATCAATCTTTATTCAAAATTATCTCAAATCAAATGATACCTGATGTTGATGTGCTTTATCTTTGAGTGTTGGACAGGATTATTCATAATAGAGATAAAACTATTGTTGTCTATATGGATGGGAGTCTCCTTGAAGTTGAATCCATAGTCTAGCATCTGATTCTGAATCCAAAGCACTTGAGCATAGCAGCTTGCAGCAACAATGTATGCAGCTTCAGCAGTTAATACAGACACATAGGATTGCTTCTTTCATTGCCATGAGACTATCGTTCCACCAAGAAATTGACATCCCCTAGATGTTGATCGGTTCAATAGGATTGAATATGTGATGATATCGTAATGAAATGATCAATTCAAACACAAGTAATCAAACAAGTACAAACATATCAAAAAAATTCATAGATTTCATTTATAGCAAGCATAGGATACAAGTGTAGGGTTACAATTTCTATCAATTCATTTGGTTACTAATTCTCTCTATCTTACTCTGGTCTCTTTGTAGTCTTTGGTCTCAAGACTACAGTCTACCCTGCACATTACATAATATATCCTATTTATACTATCAAGAAACAAAGGAACATATATTTACAAAATAAGTCCGTATACTATGACAAAAAACACATAAAGACAAAATGTTGATCTTTCAAACTTTACTAAGAATACTCCCCCTAAGATTACATTGTCCTCAGTCTTCATTGAACTCTTTTGGCTCATCTTTGATCTTGAACACGGGCTTCTATTTGTAGAGTTCCAACTCTCACAAAGCCTTCTTGAATGAAGACTTGAACTTCTTTCAAAGATTCTATGATCTGCTCAGCATTCAAGATCTCAGAAAGAACTGTAGCATTTTTGTTGCTCTTTCACGTTCATCTGGCACATGAATAGATGAATAAGCAACAACTTTGATAACTTCGAGTGAAGACTCCTCGGCAATCAAATTCTCTTGTGATACCTATATATCACAAACATTAACTGATAACAATCAAATGTTTAATGAATGAGTGTATCGGGTGTTCGAGTGAGTGAATCAGAGTGTTTGAGTGTGTCTTTGTGAATGAGTGAATGAAAACTACACAAGGGTTGTATATATGTGTAAATTTTTAGACGCATGAGCACTGTTTATGCGCATAAGCACTGTTTAGAAGCTTGGGCATTGTTCAGGCACATGAGACTAAATGAAACGCCTAAAACTTGGTGTTTATCCCTTCAAATGTCCAACCCTTGGAAGTATTGATACTGTTTAAGCGCATGAGCATAAGATGATACGCCCAACACTTAACCAATTTTTCAGACACATGACAACTGTTTAGGCGTATGAGCTTTGCCCAACACTTAACCAATTTTTCAGACACATGACAACTGTTTAGGCGTATGAGCTTGAATGAAATGCCCAATACTTGTGCAAATTTTTGAAAATTCACCATACTCCTGATCTGAACTAATGAGTACTATTCAGGCATATAGTATCCTTTCCATGAGTCTTGACACTTGAACTTTTTTCATCATCCATCTGAACACTATTTAAATACATTAGCACTGTTCACACTCAATTTTTAACACTTAGTCAAAATTGTTTGACTATCACTCAAAATTTTTATTAATTTCCCTCAATTTTAGCATTTTTGAAATTCAAACTTTTATATTTTTTTATTTTTTTGACCTTTATTTTTTTTTTTAAATTTTCAAAATTAATTTCCCGTTATTTTAGTCTCTATTTAATTTTTTTACAAAACAAATAATCTGATTTTGTTTGCAAGAAGCTTTTCCACTGAATTTTAAATTCTTTTCAGGTTCATTTTTTTATCATATCACACACACATGTTTAAAATTTCAACTTCATCCATTTTATCCAAAACACTTTATTTTTTATTTTTCACTTTTTGAAATTCAATTATTTTCTCTTTTTCATTTTTTACTCCCCCTAAACTTTTAAGTTTTACAAACTTAGAAGTTTCTTTTATTTTGAAATAAGAGGAAACTAATCATTATCAACATGCTTGCACACAGAAAATCATGCAAAAATCTTAACTAAAGCAGAATAAAAATCTACTATATACAATTGAATCATATGCCTGCAGTGAGATCATATCAGTTAAGATCAACATATTAAAATAAAATAAAATGATGAATAGTCGTAGACAGTGATTAAATCCTGATCAAGTGTGATCCAGGTCAGCATTTCTGCAGCAAAGGAGACACGAGATCTAAGGACAGAAAATGAGTGCTCTTGGCAAAGTAGTCAGCACACTTACTTTTTCGATTCTTGGATTGATTAAGGTACGATTAGATATAATATTATGTAAGTCACACTTAGACTTAGAGAGTTCAAATCTCATAAAGATCTACAAGAAATCACCTTTCTCAACTTGTTAACCTGACTTATACTTATAACCAGATCTCATGTTGAGATTGTGCACATTGGCATCTTTTTGCATCAAGTGAGAATATCAAGGTCTGTAATTACTTACAACAAAGGATATCTCATCACCTCAGGTCTATGATGATTCATAATAGAGAAGTCAATAGATGCTTTAAATAATTAGAGCTCAATAGTTATTCATATCGCCACCAGGTGTGAGATTATGACTTAACAAGCAATTAATTTGAGAAGTCAACACTACTCATTGGTACTAAAATGGACAAACATGAATGCATGATTGATTTAGTTTGATCACAAGAATTTACTTTTTTAGTATAATTACATGAACTTACCTGCACATCATATCTGATCACGTCAGACTTTAGTAACGAGCGAAGTATGCAACTGATCAAAACTAATGTATCTATCATTTCTCACAAATTGCAAAGACAGATTCAGTCTTAAATAATAAACTAAAAACAAAAACTCTACTTTTGTGTTTTTGTTTTATATTTTTTCTATTTTGATTTTGCAATTTTCTATTTTTGTATTTGCTTTTTCATTTTCTATAGAACATGCACACACAATATATACAATCAAGCAGTTAACTTTGACAGTTTCTCTTTGCTTTTTCTTATTCAGCTAAGGGAGGGTTCTTATCATTTTGTTCTATAAAACACAGACAACTAAATTACTCAAACCAGTGGTTACACATGGTTAATGAGACCAATTGACTCGACTAGATACTCAAACCATCCTGGTAAGAAGGCTTTTGTGAATAAGTCAGCCAACTATTTTTCATTTGTAATTTGAATCAAAATGATTAAACCTTTTTCAGAGTTATCTTTGAGAAAATGATATCAAATTTCGATATCTTTTGTTTTTGAGTGTTGGACAGGATTACCTGTAATAAACATAGCAGCAGTGTTATCAATGTAAATATGAGTTTTAAGAAATTTGAACCCGTAATCCAGCAGTTAGTTTTGTATCCAAAGGATTTGAGTACATCCTACTGAAGCAGCTATGTACTCAGCTTCTGCGATTGAAACAGAGACACTTGTTTGTTTCTTACATTGCCATGAGACTAATGTAGGACCTAAAAACTAAGTGCCATCTTTTAACTTAAAATCTTACAGCAAGGCATGGTTGCCTGTCATACGCCGGCTACACCCACTATCAACATACCATGTGTTAATAGATCTTCTCGGGCATACCTGCATTTCAAAAAGAATTAAGCTGAGTTATCAACCCAAGGTGAGATGGTCTTAGGCTTGCCAAATTTATTAACAATGGTAAACTGTTTAAAGTGAAGCTTTTTCAAATCAGGCTTATTATTGACAAATTTACCAATTCCGTTTCTTACAAGTTTTTGATTATCATTGATTTGTTTTGTCCTTAAAACATTGTAACATTTTTCAAGATCATCATTAATATATTTCAAACCATCAGACAAAAAAATTTGTTTACCAAACTTTCCACCATTCATTCTCACAGATCGTGGAATGAGTTTTCCTTGATTATACTGCCTTGGTTTTGCAGCATAAGAATTATCATAAACAAAATCATTTCATCGAAAAGATCTCAAGCCTAAGGAAGGTTGTTTTGTCAATCTTTGAAAAACAACACTTTGATTTCTTTGAAATTGTGGACTGACATATCCATTTCTTAATTAACAATACCTGTTAAAGATCTCGTCGAGTTCTTTTTGAAGTAGCAATCCTCAGTTTTATGAGTTATTTCATCACAATAGGTACAATATTTGTTGAAATAACAATCAGTTGTTGAATGGTTTCTCATATCAAATATATGACAGTACCTGTTAAAGAAACATTCTTCAGTCTTATGATTGTACATATCACATATTTCATAGTACCTTTGTTGTGATTTAAACAATTGTCAATTAACTTTTGATGTGGAGGCCACATTTGATCCTTGTTTTGATTTAGGAGTTGACAAGTTAATCGCTTGTTTTTTATTTGAAAGTTTGTTCTTTCGAAATTTGGGTTTTGACTTTTGCTCATAATCACTATACCTTGACTCTTTAGATACAAATCTTTTGTTGACATCGGAAGACTTAGGACCTGTACCTGTTTTCAGATCATAGTTATATTTGTTCTTTGAGTTAGATTTGATTTCTGGAATTTTGTTCAAGTCAAAAATACCCGCAGATACAAACTTTACTGGTTTAAACTGATTTGTTTGATTTGTTCTTTGAGTTTGATTGTTTTGACTTTTATTTTGAGATGTTTTAGATTTAGCATTTTTCATCTCCTTCTTTGGTTTCTCGATCTTGATGATCTTTGTATGCTTTGGGATTGAACATCTTCAGTAGAAGGTTCTTTTGCAGTTTCTTTATCTTTTTGTTCTTTCTGCCATTTAATAAAGTCTGGATTGTTTAATCCATAAGAAAATGAATCTTCAAATGTTACTTCATCAAGTTTTGCTTTCTCTTTATTATTTGAGTTCTGTTTGTCATTCTTTACCATCACTTCTTTAACAACAGACTCTTTGAGAACAATACTTTTCTTATTCCTTAGTCGCGGTTCATAAGATTGAACTTTCACTGGATGACCATTTTTAATCTTTTCACAATCTTGTTCCTCAAATATCTTAACATTTATTTTCTCTTCATCACTTTCAGAATTCTTTTTCTTGTTTTGTAAGTCTTTTAGCTTGGCTTTGTTTTTAGGCGAGTGATCATGCATATTAAAGTTTTCTAATAGATTCAGGCATTAGTTAAAGTTTTCTAAAAATTGTTTTTGAACTTTTAACTTTGGCCAGATCCACCTGAGTTGCAGCATGAGCTATCTTTTCTTCTTCTAAATTTTTTGTCATCTCTTCAAGTTGTTTCTTCATAAGTTCAAGTTCTTTAAGAGTTTTGTTCCATGAGGTTTGTAGAGATAGGATCTTTTCATCAGAGACTTTGTGATTATTTTTTAGTTTGTTGTGCATTACTTCTTCTTGTTTAAGTTTATCACCGATCTTATACTAATATGTTGTGTAATGCTCAACTTGATCAAAACATGCTTTTGTGCATATTTTCTCTCTGACTTCAACAAGAATTTCAGGATAACTTGAAGAAGAAGTCTCAGAGTCAGATGATGGATTCTCAACCTTTGGTTGGTTAGACTGAGCCATAAGTGCAATCTCTTTTGAATCCTCTTTTGGGTCAGATTTGTCACTCCAGTCATAGTCTTCATCATCATTTTCTGAATCACCATCAGCCTTAGGATCATTATCTTTAGACCAGTCTTCATCTTGAATATCTACAACAAGAGATAAACTAGAGGTTAGATCAGCTGTGACTTGTTTAGCATAAGCACTCCAGTCATATCCATCTTTAATGCTAACAACAAGAGCTTTCTTTGGCTCTTCAGATGCTTTTGATTCGTCTTTATGTTCTGGCATAGGAAGACTCTGATAAGGCTTTTGGAAATTTTTCTGAGACTGTTGATGATATCTCTGATTGCTAGAACCAGCTTGACCGATTCCTCCTTGGTTTTTGGGAGCTTTACATTCCCTCGAGAAATGACCATAGTTGTTGCAGTTGAAACACCTTGACTTTGATTTGTTAAAGCCAATAGTTTTGTTTGCACTGGGCTTGTAATTCCTGTTAACATAAGAGTGTTTTTGTGTTTGTAAGCAATTATCACCATCTACCAATTCAAGTCCATCTCTTCCACATCATCAGGAACCATCTCAAATAAATCCTGCAAAACAAAATCTAATTGTGTTAAATGACTACCCTGATAAGCTTGAAAACTTGCCATAAAAGCAGTAAAAGCAAATTTTGACTCATCATCCTATAATAGGATGTTGATCACATCTTTAACTTTGCTAGTTTTAGCAGAATTAGAAGATGGAGTCTCAATTTGAGGTTTAGGAGTTTGAGTTTTAGGAGGAGACTGAGATTGAGGTTGAGTTGTGTAAACAAGAGCACTAGTGTAAGAAGAATCTATAAAGAAACCAGCTCCAATAAACAAATCACCCTCTTCTTCTGGAATATTATTATCTTTGACCAGAAAAGCATTCTCCACTATGTTAGCTGGAGATGCAACATACTTATACTGAGACATTAAAGCAGTTCTATCATTGTTTCTGGAGCTCTCATCAATCTCAACTGATTCAATCTGGGCAATCAAAAGATCTAGATCCATAGGAAACTTTTCAATATGCTTTAACAGTGTAACTGTCTGTTTCCATGAAGATGGAAGAGCATTGAGAAGTCTGTAGTTTAGATCTTTGAGATCATTTTTGATACCAGCAGTTGACATCTCAGTAGTTAGTTGCACAAATCGATTCATCATTTGATTTATTGTTACCCCAAAAAGATGCTCAAATAACTCCAATTGCCTCTTGAGTTTCTGCATTTTGAGATCTTGTATCTCTTTACCACCTTCACAAATGTTCTTCAAAGCTTTATACATAGTGTACCTAGTTTGATAACCATCAAGTCTAGTCAAGACTTCTAATGGTAATCCCTTGCACATCAGTGAATAGACTTTGATATCATTCTTCACTTTCCTTAAGTCATCACCTTGCAGACCATCCTCAGGATAAGGTTCTTGAGAGTCTTTTGTGTAAAAAAATTCTTTATTAGGACCATCAGATGTGATTGGAATATAAGGTCCTTTCTCTATTGACTTCTACAAGTCAGTATCAATAGAGTTTAGATGATGCTTCAACCTTAAAGACCAGTTCTTGAATCAGATGTGTTCTTTAGCTTTAGAACCCTGTTCTCAGAATTTTCAGACTTCACCATTTTGTATTTTTGAATTTAAGAAAAAGACTTTTTTTTTTGTTTTTAAGTTTTGAATTAAAAAATATGAAATGAAAATATTTTTGGATTTTAGTTTCTGAAAAAATTTGTAAGTGTAAAGTGATAAGTCTGAAAGCTGATGCTCCTGAATAGTTGACAATCGCCTACACAGTAGTGAAATGCCTACACAGTTCTCAAACACCTGACTTTGAAGTAGAAACGCCCAAGGGAATGCCTTAGTAGAATACTAAAAAAACGCCCAACTAAAATGCGCCTGAACATTTGAAATGCGCCCAAACAGTTCAAATGCGCCTAAACAGTTTAAATGCGCTTAAACAGTTTAAATGCGCCTAGAATTACTTTGTTTCTGCAAAGTCACCAAGTGTCCAAACAGTCTCAAACCGTCTCAACAGTGGTCAAACGCCTGATCTGAAACGTCTGAGCAGTACTAAAACGCCCAAATAGTGGTGATGCGCCTAGATTTGGACAATTTTCAGCAGTTTTCAACCATTATGCGCCTAATTCATCAGCTTCAACGAACTCAGATCTTATGAAAATCTTCAAAACTTGTTCAATTGATCTAAAAACTTCCATTTAGGTAGTAATTAGGTCGATTAACAATCCTCAATCTTCAATTTGATCAAACAACAACAACAAATCAGTATTCTGATTGAATTGAAGTCCAAAATGAAAAACACAGTTCGTACACAATTTGACCAATTTCTCAGATTTGAACGAATTGAACACCTAATTGTGATTCAAATCATGTTTCTATGGATGAAACAAAACTGAAAACAATAATTAATTGATCAAATTGTAATCAATCATAGATTTCAAGTGATTCAAAGAGCTCAAAATGTCGATAAGCTCTGATCACTAAACCGAAGGCTCTGATACCAATTGATCGGCTCACAAGGATCGAATCTATGATGATATCATAATGCAATGATCAATTCAAACACAAAGTAATCAACACATGCAAATACATTAAAAAATTCATAGATTTCATTGATAGCAAATGCACAGGATACAATGTGTAAGGGTTACAGTTTGTTCAACTGATTCTCTCTATCTTACTCTGGTCTCTATCTAGTCTTTTTTCTCAAGTCTCAAGACTACTCTGCATATTACATAATATATCCTATTTATACTATCAAGAAACAAAGGAACATATATTTACAAAATAAGTCCCTATACTATGACAAAAAACACATAAAGACAAAATGTTAATCTTTCGAACTTTACTAACAGATGTAGACTTTGCAGTCATATTGCTGCCACCATAGTCACTATCTGTATAGGCATATAGATTGAAGTTAGAATTCTTTATATACCAAAGTCCCAGTTTGGGAGCACCTTTGAGATATCTGAGAATTCTCTTGATAGAAACCAGGTGTGACATCCTGGGGTTTGCTTGATATGTTGCACAAATACATGTAGCAAACATGATATCAGGCTTGCTAGCTGTGAGGTACATAAGACCCAATCAGAGCCCTGTATAGATGTTCATCAACACACTCCCCCTCAAGATCTGGTCCTAGGGAGTGGTTTCTGGCTATGGGTGTCTTAGCAACCTTGCACTTAGTTATATGAAATCTGGTATATCTTGTACATACTTTGACTGGTTTATGAAGATGCCATTGTCAACCTGCTTCACTTGAATTCTTAGAAAGAAATTGAATTCCCCCATGGCACTCATTTCAAATCTATTCTTCATCAGCTTCACAAAGTTTTTGCAGAGCTTTTGATTAGTTGACCCAAAGATAATGTCATCTACATAAACTTGAACCAGCATAAAGTCATCTCCTAATCCCTTAATGAAGAGTGTTCCGTCAATAGTACCCCTATTGTATCCATCTTACAGAGATACTGTGATAGTGTCTCATACCACTTCCTTGGAGCCTGATGCAACCCATAAAAAGCTTTGTCAAGCTTGCATACATAATTAGGATGATCTGGGACTGCAAAGCCAGGTGGTTGTTTGACATACATATCCTCATCAATCACCCTATATAAAAAGACACACTTGACATCAACTTAGTAGACATTGAAATCATTGGATGCAACAAAATCCAGGAATATCCTAACAGCTTCAAGTCTTGGTACAGGAGCAAAAACATCTGTGTAGTCAATCACTTCTTCTTGTGTGTACCATTGAACAACTAGTCTGGCCTTGTTCTCGATGACAGGTCCCCTATCATCTTTCTTGGTCCTAAATACCCACTTGGTACCTATGGTAGTCTTCTCTTGAGGAAGAGGACACAGATTCCAAACCTTTTGTCTCTTGAATTGAAGTAGCTCCTCCTGCATTGCTTCAACCCAACTTCCATCCTTCAAAGCCTTATCCAGCAACAAACATAAGTCTAAAAAGACTGGTGTGCATGCTTCACATGAAGCAACCCCTCAGAGTAAACAACATCCACATACCTCTAGCTCAAACAAACAGCGAAAACCTCAAACCAACAACATACATAGACTTGAAAAGCCAATGGATACTCTTACTATAATCCTACAAAGTGAAGAGCAAAAGGCAGCTTATGCAGCCTTTTCTACAAGCTTTGAAGCATTTTTAGGTGCAAGTCTAACACCATCACAGATCATTCAGCAAGATTTGGATGAACTTCCACCAGATATGGTAGAAGAAATGGATCTTCAATGGTCCATGGCTATGATTGCATACATATCTAAAAGGTTATTGCAAAGAAATCAGGGATTGAACATGGACAAGAAAACCAGGATTGGATTTGATAAGACAAAAGTGAGGTGCTATAATTGTAAACTCTATGGACCCTTTTCAAGAGAATGTCAATAGCCAAGAGTTGACAGAAACACATATCAGGCATAAACATCCAGTGGTTATCATTCTAATTGACAGGTGCCACCTCCAATCAACATTCTAGCTACACCAACCCCACCATAAATCACACAGTACAGTCCAAATCAACATTCAAAATCTTTTGCAATGATAATCAAACGAGATGGTGAATGTGACTGGAGCCTGTATGAGGCTGAAATTCCATCTCCAGATCATGCCCTTATAGCAGATATTGAAGATAAAATATCAGACATCCCGAAAGGGGTAAAGGAGCACCTCTGCACACAGGCATGTATTGATAAGGTCAATAGATATAGAGAGCATACAGACAAACTTTCGAAGAAAGTTATAGAAACAAACACTTTAAATGAAAGTTTAAAATCAGAACATAAACAATATGCAACCAAAATACTTTAATTACAAAATGACTTAGATAAACTAATGTCTGAGAAATTAACACTAGCAGCTCAAGTTGAGCACCTCTCTGCATCATTGACTGAATCAAAAGCATTGCATGCTGAAACTGAAGTAAAACTTTAGAAGTTTCAGGTAAGCAATAAGAAGTTTGAAGAACTTCTTTCTCAACAAATGGTATTCAAAGACCCGTCAGGTTTAGGAAATAACAAGGTCAGCCCACCTTACAATGATAATTATATTTCTTTACCTGACTCAATGACCAACAAACAGGATGAATCTCCTAACACTCATGAAAAGACTGATGATTCCAAACAATCATCATTATTATCAAAATCACCATTAACATCAAAATCAGCTTTCATAAAATTTGTTAAAAGTTTAGTATCACCACAAATCAAATCAACTGACTTTTATCAAGGAGAGAATAATGAATTTGATGAACAAACAACAGATGATGATGAAGATGATTTATTGGATGATGAGCCAACTCAGCCAATTACTGAAACTCAAAAGGTTTCAAGTGTGGCTGATACATCAAACAAATAAACGAAACAAATTAAAGGTTTTGATATCTGTTCTAGTGGAAGCAAAACTGTAACTTCCACTGTCTCTCCCAAACAGGTAAATAAAGGGAAAGACAAAGCCACAATTCAGCCAAAACAACAAACGGTAACTTTTGAAATTCCCTTAAAATCAAATTTGAAGACAAAAGTTACTAACAAACAAACAAAATCAGAGTTACCATATTGTGAGCGGTGTGATCAATACAAACACTCAATACAAACACTCAATCAAATTTCAGTACTATAACATGAATAATCACAGTACTGAAACATGCCATTTTCACAACTATTGTTCAATTTGTGAAAGAAATAACCACAGCACAGCAAATTGTTTTTTCAATAAAAAAAAATAAAAAGCAAAACAAACATGCTCAAGTTGAGAAATCAACTGAGAAACAAACAAGTGTTCAAATTAAGAACAAAGGAGGAGTTCCAAGACAAACTCCTCACCAAAAAGTTGTTTTAAACAGTGACAAAACATTTTATGACAACATTAAACAACCAACAAGGAGTCACAAGTCTCAAAACAGACAGTCACCAGACATTAACTCTCAAAGGAGAAGGGCTCAAAGTACTTCTCCTGATAGAGCTAAAAACAATCAAATGAAAACTACTATACCTAGAATTCCTAAACCAGCAGACAATGCCATTCTAGAAGAAATTTCTGTCGTAGGGAAAGACGGAAAACCCAAGACCATCATGGCTTGGGTTGCACCAACTAACTAATTTCTTTTCTTTTGTAGGGACATCAAAGAAGGCCTAACAACATTTGGTATGTTGACAATGGATGCTCCTGACATATGACTAGCAATTGTTCCCTCCTTCGGGATTTTAAGAGCAATAATGGAGGTAATGCAGCCTTTGGAGGAGACAAGACAGGTGGGAAGATAACTGGTGAAGAAACAGTAACTAATAGGTTGATTAGCTTTGAGAATGTCAACTACTACTCCAATCTTCAGTTCAATCTTCTAAGCGTATCCCAAATATGTGACAAAGGATATGCCACCTTATTTGACTCCAACAACTGCTACATCCTCAAGACGGGGTTTCAAATTCCAGAAGACTGTATCCTTTTGAAAACTCCCCGTCATAACAATACATACATTGTTGATATGAATACTATTTCAGTATCAACCCCCGAAACTTGTTTATTATCAAAAGCATCAGAAGATGTTTACCAATTATGTCACAAACGATTAGGACACTCTAACTTTAATAGAATGAACCAACTTGTAAAAGGTGATCTAGTAATAGGTTTACCACAAAAGGAATTCTTCTATACAGACCACTGCATAGCATGTCTAAAAGGCAAACAACATAGAGTGTCCTATAAGTCAAAATTGGTAAACTCTAATAACACACCACTCAAATTGCTTCACATGGACCTATTTGGCCCAACAAACATCCTAAGCATATGGAAGAAGCAATACTGTCTTGTTATAATAGATGACTATACCAGATTCACATGGGTTTTCTTTCTACTACACAAGTTAGAAACAGCAGATATAATAAAATCTTTTATCACTAAGATTGAAAATCAATTAGATCTTAAAGTTAAATCTTTAAGAAGTGATAATGGTACTGAATTTAAGAATGACTACATTTCTTCTTTTTGTGCAGAAAAAGGAATTAGTCATCAATTCAACGTAGAAAGAACTCCTCAGCAAAATGGAGTAGCTGAATGGAGAAATAGAACATTGATAGAAGCAGCCAGATCTATGCTAGCTGACTCTCTATTGCCCATATCCTTTTGGGCTGAAGCAATCAACACAGCTTGCTACATACAAAAGAGAACATTAATCATCAAAGAACATTCCAAAATGCCATATGAATTAATGTTTAAAAGAAAACCATTCATAGGATTTCTTGAGGCATTTGGATGTTCTATATCAATATTAAACACCAGAGAACAATTATCGAAATTTGCTCTAAAAGCAGATGATGGATTCTTTGTTGGATACTTTGGAAGCTCAAAAGCTTATAGAGTATACAATCCAAGGCTAAATATAGTGGAAGAAACAACAAATGTTGTTTTTAATGAACATTCTTTCACTAAGAATGTCATTGGATCAAGCTGGCTATTTGATATTAATGCTTTAACTAAATCATTTGACACATCTTATTTTGATGTTTCAGATACGAAGGATAACCATGAGTATCCAATGGTTCCACCAACAACCACTGATATTCCATTGACTACTAATCCTCCAAGGAGAACTAACAACACTCCTTCAAGTACAATAGTTTCAACTCCTCCAGAACAAACAAACACATCAAAAGGAACATCATCAAACACGCCATCATCTTCATCTCCTATGACCACCCAAGCACAACCACACAACCAAACAAAACCACATCAACCAACCAATGCTGAAGAAGATGATGATTACCACTCATTACTAGACACACATCATGAAGATGAAATCTTAGATTTCTTTCATGATTCACCTCAAACATTCAATAAGATCCCTCAGCCAGATAAACAAACAATTCCTGATACTCTTGTTCAACCATCATCCCCTTCTCAAACAATCACCAATCTTGATCCAAAAATTCCTATTGATCAGATTACAACAACAAGAGTTCACAAAGACCATCCCATAGAAAATATCATAGGTGACCTCAATACCATATTAACTCAAAGTCAATCTGATATAGCAAACATGTGTCCTTACTCCTGCTTCTTATCCCTAACTGTACCCAAAAACATCACTGAAGCACTCAAAGACAACAGTTGGATAGAAGCCATGCAAGAGGAACTGTAACAATTTAAGAAGCAAGAAGTATGGAAGCTGGTTGATCTACCTGAAGGTTAATATGCAATTGGCACAAGGTGGCTCTTCCGAAACAAAGCAAATATGTGAATCAGATATTGAAGAAATACAACATGTCTGATTGCACATCCAGTAAAACACCATTTGCAACTGGATTAAAGTTTGGACCTGATCCAGAAGGAAAATTAGTGGACCAAAAACTTTATAGATCCATGATAGGTTCCCTGATGTACCTATCAGTAAGCAAACCAGACATCATGTATGCAGTCTGCATGTGTGCAAGATATCAAGCAGATCCCAAAGAATCACACATCAATACAGTAAAGAGAATCTTTAGATACTTGAAAGGAAAACTAGCTCTTGGTTTCTGGTATCCCAAAAATGGATATTTCTCTTTATATGAATACACAGACAGTGATTATGGAGGATGCAATCAAAATAGAAAATCCACTACCGGAGGTTGTCAATTTCTTGGATCAAGATTGATCTCTTGGCAGTGCAAGAAACAAACAAATGTCTCTGTGTCAACAGCTGAAGCAGAATACATAGCTGCTTCTGCATGCTGTTCTCAAGTGCTTTGGATTCAAAACCAAATGCTTGACTTTGGCTTTAATTTCTTCAAACACCCATACATATTGACAATTCTGTTGCCATGTTTATCTCTGACAATCCTGTTCAACATTCAAAAACAAAACACATAGAGATTAGATATCACTTTCTGAGAGATTGTTCAGAAAAGGGTCTGATCAAGTTGATCAAAGTCCATACAAACAATCAATTGGCTGACCTATTTATTAAACCATTTGATTTAACAAGATTTGAATTTTTGGTTAAGTCACTTGGTATTATCAACTTTGAATCAAACAAGTAATGTTTTTCAAAACATTAAAATCAAACAAGCTTGATTTTGTCAAAGTTCAAGTTTAACATCAAACATGTATCTTTCAAAATCAAGATATTAAACAAACACATCATTTTTTAAATATATTGAATCACACATACCATTCATGAGAAATGATAGAACAGTAGCATATTCTTCACTTGAGATATTTTCCACTAATAAAGACTGATTGTACTTTGTTTGATGTGTGGATAGGCTCAGCATGGGACACCTAACATCACATACAACAGTGAAGAACTAGGATTGTGTAGTCAAACAACATATCTTGGTCTATGGTGAGTACTAATCTATCCAATATAGGTTGCTTGTAAAGTAACTACAATACACAAAGTGAAACAGTTTATAAGTTGCTTAATCATACAAGTGTCTCCTCTGTTATGATAATCATAGACCTAGGGTACATCTAGGCATTCTTTGTTATGCTGAGCACAGACCTGAATGACATAAATCATGATCCAAAAAGATTCCCAAAGTGGAACACATCCATCATGGATGAACATTCAAAAAAGTCTTAAAGACCACATTCCTTGTGAATGAATCAAAATAATCCCACAGATGATCACCTTCCAAAGTGAAGTGCAAAAGAATTCCAATAAGGATCAACCAATAAGGATCATTTTAAGCATTTATACTCCTAAGTAACTAAGTTTAAATATTGAAAGTGCTTTCTAACATATCTTGAGAAGTGTTGTACCAAACATACAATCAGATGTGGGGTACATACAATTCATATCAATCAACTCAAAATATGATAATCACTCACTGTTTCAATCAATCATTAATACCATGCATGAGTTTAAATGGATCACAATATCTGTAATCAACATTGTACTTGTCTATGTCTATTCTCAAAATCATTCAAACAACTCAGTGAGAATTTAAGACTAGTATGATCTCATGGTATGTGCAAATGATTCGTGTCAAAACATGAAAATCCTTCATTTATTAGTTAGATAAGGCATTATCTTTCTAACTTTTATCAAGCAAGCAATCAATTGGACTTTGATACTTTCCATTCTAACAGATACAATTTTTGTCATTTTGTAAAAGGTTTATATAAATATTAAAAAATTTAGGGGGAGAAATTGAACTTGGAAATATCAAAGGCAGCCGAATTGTGCATATTCATACATTTTTAAAATTCGAAATTTTCAAAATTTTGAAGTTTTAAATAAAGCCAAGTCAAGCAAGCACCTAAACACAGCAGTTTGACACATATACATATGTATAATATAGCACAATATTGCTTGTGAGTGATATCTTAACATCTATATATTGATCATGTTAAAATCTTAGCATTTTAAATACATTTTAAATCAAAGATTTAAACAAACTTTTGATTTAAACAAGTTTCATCAAACAAATGTTCTTTCGGAAGAAAATTTTATCAAACATATGCTTCGGAAGACATTAGTTTAAAACAAACAAAAATCTGAAATTTTTGAAAACTGTTGTCACAGTGGAATCACAAACATACATCCGCTATAGCTACAGTAACCATCAAAACATGCAAAATACATCAAGTGTATATAGCGGACAAAACAAACATACATCCGCTATGTACTAGTGAAAATACAAGTGTTCATAGTGTATGATGTTGGTAAGGCATCCGCTGTGAATATAGTAACATTCCATAGCGCATGACTAACATAAGTCATCCGTTGTAGAAATAGTACAAGTGTATACAGCGTATGCACACAGGTAATCATACGCTGTAAACATTCACACATCATATCCAAGTGTCCATAGCGTATGAACAAATATTTATCCGATGTGTACAATCAAACACATCATTTTCAAGTGTCCACAGCGCATGAACTAATGTTCATCCGCTGTGTACATTCAAACAAATTTCAAAGAGTCCACGGTGCATGAACAAATGTTCATCCGCAGTGAACAATCAAAAATCATTCAAGGGTCCACAGAGCATGAACAAATGTTCATCCACTGTGAACAAACAAACCATTTTAATAATGTACAATCTTTCATATCAAACTCATACACACATTGTTTCTAACAAACAAAACATTAACAAGAATCATTAAATAGATGGTAACATCATCCTTAGGGGAAGTATTGTTGGACTCTACAAGTGCATTAATGGATTAATGCTTTAATGGATGATGCTTGCCATAATCAAACACAATGTGTTCTAACAATCAAACAATCATTAACTAACACATTCGCATCTTTAACAATCATATCATACACTAATATAGCTTAAATTTCTTTTTTAGGTTTGTAGATAAAAGGAATTTTTGCATAAGTGTTGGCAGCGGATGAAGATATGTGCACAGCGGATGACCAAGTCCAAGCAGCGGATGAGAAGCAGTTCATAGCGGATGAAGGTCAACATGCTGCGGATGAAGATTTAAGTCTAAGTGTATGCAGCGGATGAAGACATCCCATAACGGATGAACAACAGACAGAGGATACAAGTCCATAGCGGATGTTCATCCACAGCGAATGAACATTCCACAGTGGATGTTCATCCACAGCAGATGAACATTCCATAGCTGACAACAATCAACACTGCACAACGGATAAACAATCTTTTTCCACAGCAGATGACCAAAACATCCACAGCGGATGACTTAGCTTCTACAGCGGACAGTCTATCATCCACAGCAGACGACTTAGACTTAGGATTTTTTATGTAATTTTCATTTACATAAGGGTAGTTTAGTAATTGTATATAGCTCTTTGTATAGGCTATAAATAGCATATTAACCTAATCCTTTGTAAACTTTTGAACAATCAATTAAACAAGCAGTTATTATTATTTTCAAGCATTTAAACACACACAAACACACACATACATAGTGATTTCATACACTTGAATCATGGGTTTCCGCACCATAGTTCTTGTTTGTTGATTATTGAGAGATTTTGAAAAGATCCTTAGGGGAATTAACGTGTTCATGTTGAATATTGTTCTAATATGTTCATGTTCAACATGTGTTTAAGTTGATTTCATCAATCAGTATTACTATAATTATCTCATGATTACTAGTGTAGTAGCACTTTAAGTCCTCACTTTCGAACCGTTAATTTATGTACATTAGCGAGGTAATTCTGAGTAGATCTACTGGGTTTGACAAACCCCACCCGGGCTAGTCGCGCTAGCATGACTGCATGACAAATAGGTGTTTAATTGACCTAATTTCTATTGCTGTGGTCTGGTAGCCACAGCCGAGGCCTTCATTTACAATGTCAGCTCCGATTGCGAACTTTATACACTTAGTAACTTGTTAAGTAGACTAGCTATCTACTGATATTACTTTGTTTACTATATCTGCTACTATTATGTTCTGTTTATCAAAACCTGTGAACTCATAAACCATGTGTTAACACTTTAGCATGTTTCTTTCAGGTTCTTAAGGTGCGCACGATCAGGATCATCACCATTGCATTCATCATGGTTGGGTCAAATGAACAATTTATATTTTTCTACAAATTATATTTTATTGATTTGCGCGTGTTTGCGCCATTTGAATTACAAATTAATACGCTTCTGTAATTACTTTTATATTTACATTATTAACTCTGTGTTTGGAAATTTCAAATGTTAACGAGCAATTATGTTTTGTAATTGATGTGTTCTTTGGTGTAACTAGTGGCTGAGATCCTAGTATGTCCCGTGCCTAACGGTAATACCCTGTTTATGGAAATTGAGGGTGTGACACCTTTGGCTTGTGAGACACCTTGTGTTGCTTCCCTTTCAGGCATGCAACACAGTGGTCATCACTTGTAAACTCTTTCTTTGGCATTCGAGTTACAAAATCATTTTTAATTTATTTATTCATGTTTTTAAAGTTTACATGGCACATTCTTTTATGCCAGAGCAAAGACTCATCACTATTGTCTTTAGATAGAAAGCAAGAAACTTCTCTTGAGGGCTCTAAGTAGGATATGCTCTTGAGGAATGATCACCCCAGGCTTGAGAATAATGCACTCATGCTTAGTAAAGAGCATGTTGTGTCTCTGATCACAAAATTGGGATACACTCAGAAGATTGTACCCAAGCACCTTGACAAAGTTTAACTTTTCAATGTTGAGTTTACCATTTATGACCCTACCCCTTCCAGTGATGTAACCACCTGATTCTCCTCCAGAAGCAACTAGCCTTCCATCAATTTTCTAAAAGTTTTGAAGTAAAGATCCATTGCCTATCATGTGCCTGGAATAGCCACTATCAATGATCCATGCATCTCCTTTGGTCTTTAGCTGTTCTTACATATAAAGAGATGGTTAGTTACATTTGGAAACCTAAGCCTCATTGGTCTTGGGCTTGTCAAAGTTAACAGAAGATAATGCAATAGTAATAGATCCTAAATGCATGTTTTGAGGATTAGTTGCTGTTGTTGATGTAGAACTTTCAGTAATATGGCCTTTCTTCATCTTCCAAACTATCTTTGGAAGACTAGTCTTGGCCTTCAACACTTCAGAAGTTTTGATGACTTTGGAAGTTTTGGAGACTGGACCTTCGGAAGCTTTTGCATCCACTGCAGTAGACTTCAGTACTTTTAAAATTAGCTTATAGTCATTTTCAGCTCTTTTAAAATATTTAAGGACTCAAGGTCAGATCTCACTTCCAAGTTGTAGGACCTATACATGTTAACTTTAACAATGCATTTAGGAGTACAAAGATGTTCTAATACATTGGCTTCTTCATGATCAGCCATCAGTGCTTGGTTTGGAGAAGCATCATATTGTTTAGGTTGGCTTGGCTTCTCGGTTCTGGGAGCAGCATCAGTGTAGTTTCTCTAGATTGTGCTTGACCACCATTTGTTCTTGGTGCCTTGCACTCTCTAGCAAAGTGTCTCATTTGGTTACAATTGTAACACTTCACCTTGCTTTTATCCAGGCCAAACTTTTCACTAGCCACATTACTAGGAAACTTTCTTCCTGTCCTCTTATAGAACTTCTTGGCTTTGTGAGTAAGAAGAGCCATCTGGACTATCTCCATGTACTCCAGATCATCTGGATGGATGCAATCCAAGTCTTCAAGAGTGAAGAGAAAGTTGTCACAACTTTCATCAGCAGACACAAAGGCTTGTGAAGAGATTGTCTCCTAGAATGGGTTTACTTGGATGTAGCTCTCCCTTGGTGTCTCAGGGAAGGTGATGAAAGGACCCTTTTATGAGTTTCAGGGAAGCATATGAGATGATGCTATGGTACTATGCCATCCTTTTCAACCACATGTAGGGCTGAACTCTACTGATTGTTGGAAGAGCTGCTTAATGGATTTTGCATGTTCATCTCCATCTGGTGGCCACTAAGGATACCATACAGCTCTATGAGAGTAAGAGTAAAGAGGTTCTCAGTTCTTTTGATGGCCACACAGTAGTGAGTCCATTTTCTGGGAAGAGAGAACATGAACTTCATCACTATGTCTCTATTATCAAGCTTGACTCCAACATCTATTAGAGTATCCACAATCTTAACATACCTGAAGTATTATTGAGTTATGGTTTCACCTATCTTGTAGGTGAAATTTTCAAACTGCTACTTCATAATGTCTTTCTTGTTTGCCTTGGCTTCCTCAGACCCCTCATACATGAGCTTCAGTGCATCCTAGAGCTGCTTAGTAGTCTTGCACTTCTTGAAGCCTCCAGTCTGAAGAGTGGTCGTGGCTTTCTAATCTAGATATATTTTCTTCCAGTCTTCCTTCAGAGTAATCAGCCATTTCCTTAGGTATCATCCCATCTCCAGCAGTGGCTGAGGAGCTTAGAATGTGAGGTCCTTCAACAACAAATCTCCACATCCTGTTGTCTTTTGACTTGATGAACCCTTCCATACGTTAGCACTAAGTATCAAAGTCATCGAGAGTGATCAGTAGAGACTTTGTCATAGTACCGGTTTCCATATCAGCCTTAGAAAGAGCTGCCATTTAAGTTGATAAGTGTTTTGTGAAACTAAAGTGATCTAAGATGGTGAGATCTTACAATCAAGAGCCTGAAATGCTCTGATACCAATTGCAGGACCATTAAAGGGTAGTTATTACAATAGTGTCATAAGGTCGAGAGATTTAGAACACTTAGTAGATCAAATAGGGAACCGTTTAGGATGAAACAATGAACACAAGTAAAGAACAATAACAAGAACACTCAAATATGGTTTTCAAGAATGATGTTTACTGCTCTCAAATTCTTACAAGTGTTACAAAGCTTATCTAAAGATACTGAGATACTTTATACTATATCCTACAGTCGGTCATACTTTGAAAGCCAACCAGAAAAACTAATCTAGACAACAAGATCAATGTAGAGTCAAAAGGCGGATTGCCTTTTGACTAGTGACTATGAGATGCCATAGCTCACATCCTAATATATTACAAAATGAATAAAAGTACATAGTCAGAAAGTTACAGACTAAAGACCTTAATCTACAGTTGATAAAAGCATGGACTTTTCACCAACTCATATAAGTTGGTGAGTCTTTAGAAGTGGCAGCGGAAAGTGTTTAGCTTTTCTCAAAAGGTGATTCAGAGAAAGCATGTCTTCTCTATCTTGAAAGAAATAAGTCATTGGCTTCAGATGACTTTGTCCTTGAAGCTTTAAAAGACTTCATCTTTGGCTTTGGAAGGTATGGTCTTTTGGCTTCAGAAGATTTGATACTTAGCATAATTCACTGAGTTATATCAAATCTTTTGAAGTAACTTCATTGTACCTCACATGTGCATGCTGAGAGCTCTTTGGTTGTTGTTTGGTTATATCAGCCTTTAAGTGTATTCCTCACATAAATTAGTTGAGAAGTCAGCCAATGTGACCTTCAATGGGCACACTCCTAGTGTGAAAAGTTCTCATCCTGATTGGCTATTTGATCTTGATTTAGTTACCAACTGTTTTAACAAATCTTGTGAAGATGTTTCAGGATCTACAGGTAGCTTATCAATAGGAGATGCTGACTCAAGATTTGAGCTGAGAAGACCAAGTGATAGAATTACTTTAGCTCTAGTGGTAACAAACCCTGTAGTTGGAAATCATATCAGCACTACCATGACAAACTCTTAGCTGATACATCTGAGGTGCCTATAAATTCTAGCACTGAGGAATAAAACTCAAATGAAGGGGTTTCTAATGTAGGAGGATAGGAAGATGGTCAAAGTGATCAAGAATTTCATGATGATGACAACCTCTCCACTGAAGACAACATCATTGATGTCACGCACTCATAGGATCAAGTTTCTCATGATAAGTGTGCTGATGTGGTGGGCGGAACTCAATCACTAGATCTAAATTTCACTAATCTAGATCTGTCTAACCAACTTGCTGTGATCCTCAACTAAGAATCCATAAGTCCCATCCCACCCCAAACATCATTGGAAATATTGGGACTGGGGTGAGAACAAGAGGACAAACCCATGATAAAAATGTTTGACTGCACTCTTGATTTTTATCCCAGATTGAGCCAAAGAAAGTTGATGAGGCTCTGAAGGATGGAAGCTAGGTTGAAGCAATATAGGAGGAGCTGCTTCAATTCAAAAGAGAAAAGGTTTGGAACCTATACCTTCTTCCTTGTAGGAAGACACCAATAGGTACCAAGTGGGTTTTTAGGAATAAGAAGGATGATAGAGGATTTGTTATAAAGAACAAGGCAAGACTAGTTGTTCAAGGGTACACTCAAGAAGAAGGAATTGACTAAATTGATGTTTTTGCTCCTGTGGCAAGACTTGAAGCTATTAGGATATTCCTTGCTTTTGCTGCATCCAATGATTTTAAGGTCTACCAACTTGATGTCAAGTATGCATTTTTATATGGTGTGATAGATGAGGAAGTGTATATCAAGTAATGTTAGACTATGTCGGTCTTGTACTTAGCATATTTAATATTGTTTAAGGTACTAAAGTGTAATTAGTTTCTCTATATATTTGGATGTAGTCTCTGATTTGAATATAATCAAAACCTAATCAATTAATGTTTTTGATTTGGTATCATAGCCAAATCAAAATCAAAACAAAATTCTCGGCTTCATCTTCTCTAACCCTAATTCAGCCGCACCAACCTTTGGCATCAGCCTTTAGCCTCACATCCCTACTGATCGGAATTTTCCTTTTGCTCTAAGCAGTTCCTTTATATTGTTATCATGGCTGCGATCATAACCTTCTCAAACCAAGAGAAAACCGCTCATAACTCATATAAATTTGCCTTCACCCTCAAACCTACAAACTATGGTTACTGGCGCTCCATGATCGAATCCTTCCTCACCTCCCATAATCTTATTGGTTATGTTGATGGAACAGTTCCATGCCCAGAACCGAAAATCACCAATGAGTCTGCCACAACCGACAATCCAAGTTAACTTCTGTTGATTTCAAATGATGCCCATATCCATACACTTATTATCTCCACTGTCTCTAAAGAATCTTACCAACATGTTCAAGGAAAAACCTCCTATAAGGTATGGCTATCTCTTGAACGGGCTTATGCGTCTGTTACCTCTTCTCACAAGTTTACTCTCAAAAATCAACTTCTTCGAATCACCATGAAGGGCAATGAAATCTGGCTGACTACCTTAGCAGGGTGCGATGGCTCTAGCCAATATTGGAGAACAGATGAAAGATAAGGATCTAGTGATGTTAACTCTTGCAGGACTTCGTTAGGAATACAATGGTCTTAAAGCAAATTTACTAGCTCGGTCACCTACTGTCAGCTTTCATAACTACGTGGCCTTTTAAGCGATCATAACTACATGATCACATGATTTTAGTCACACCTCCGAACCCTCCTCAAGCCTTTCTGGCCACTGCTGCCTTAACACCACAACCCCTCATCCCTACTGCCCCATCTACACTACAACTTAACATTGATCAGTTTCAACAGTAGTTTCAAAATCTTCAATTTATGGCCTCTCAACTGGGCTATCAACTGAACCCTGTCTCCTCACCATGACCCCAAGCTTACTATGGTTCTCGGTCTTCCAATAACAACCGGAGCAGTTGCGGTTCTCACAATTACTCACGAGGAAACTCATGCGGTCCACCTACTCCCCGCCCTCGCGACAATGGTGGCACGCGTCAATTTTCATGGGCTTCTACTCGAAACACTTTTTACGGTCATTGTAATCGATGCGGGATAGGCCATCTCCCTTCCCTGTGCCCTAATCAGTCCAACCAGCCTTGTTCTGCATCGCAGGCCAACAATGTAACATACTCTAATGGGGGCTCATATTCTGGATCCACATGGAAGCCTGAAACTGGTGATGATTGTCACGCAACTCCAGACCTATCTATCATGGACAACTCTGAGGCCTACCACGGTAATGATTCTTTATTTGTTGGTAATGGTAATCCTATACCTATTGTCCATATCGGTTCATCAAAAATCTACTCCCCAACCAAAACCTTTACCTTATCCAATATCCTTTATGTTCTTGAGATAAAACAAAACCTTTTATCTGGTCAAAAATTTTGTGTAGATAATATTGTTTTCTTTGAATTTCAGTCCTCTTATTTTGTTGTGACGGACAAGTGTACTCACACTATCCTCCTGACGGGCCCCAGTGAACAGGGTTTGTACTCCATTCGTCTTCCACAACTCTAGTCCTTGATTAAGCTTGCTTTCACCGATGTCAAGGCTTCCTCCAATGTTTGGCATCAACATTTAGGACATCCTCATGCTCAAGTTTTTTGTTACATTGTTTCTCATTGTTCATTACCTATTTCAGATAAATTATTAAATAAATTGTGTTCTTCTTGTCAATTAGGAAAATCCTCAAAATTGTCTTTACCAGATTCTACTTTTCTTAGCAATAATATGTTGGATCTTATTTATTGTGATGTTTGGGGCCCCTCATATGTACCATCCATTGATGGTCATCGTTATTTTTTATTATGTGTTGATCACCACTCGCGATATATGTGGTTTTATCCCATGATTCAAAAATCTGATGTTTATCCAGTTTTAACAAACTTTATCACCATGGTCGAACACCAATTTAACTCCAAACTGAAATGTATACAATCTTATTGGGGAGGGGAGTTTCGTCCTCTAACAAATTTTCGTCGTAATCTTGGCATTCTTCATCGCCGATCATGCCCTCACACAAGTAAGCAAAACGGCTTCGTTGAACGTCATCATCGTCATGTTTTCGAAACTGGGCTTACCCTTCTGGCCCATTCCATCCTTCCATAATTTTTTTGGCACTTTGCCTTTGAAACTGCAGTGTACTTAATCAATTGGCTTCCCTCTCGTGTATCCTCAAATAAATCTCCTTTTGAATCTGTCTTTAAACGTAAGCCTGATTACTCCTTTCTACGCATCTTTGGTTATCAATGTTTTCCTTTTCTTCGGCCATATAATCATCATAAAATTGACTTTCGCTCAACTCCTTGTGTTTTCCTTGGTTACAGCCCTGTTCACCATGGTTATAGATGCCTTGATCCTTCCAATGACTGGATTTATATTGCTAGACACGTTCGCTTCAACGAACTTGTCTTCCCTTATCAGCCTCCACCCCCTACCCCCAATCCATCCTCATCTTACTCTCCATATATCTCTATCTATCATAATCCACCACCTTGTTTTCCACCCGCACCTACCTCATTACCACCGTCTTTTAACTCACCACCACCAGCTCCACAACCTGTCCAACCAGCACCAGTCTCTCCTTCCTCACCACCATTATCCTCACCCTCTCCAACCCCTGCCTAACCGGATCCTTTTCCTCCTTCATCCACGGCCCCAACATTACCACCAACCCCGTGGCCTCGCCCCTCTAATCTTCGTCCCAATCCTAAGCAACCTAACCGTTATAATCTCGTAGCCTATACCGCCACCACTTCCCCATCCCTACCTGTTGAACCTACCAGTTTTATCGTTGCTAACAAATCTATAAAATGGCACCAAGATATGGCTGATGAGTTGGCTGCTCTACATAGGAATGGCACTTGGAAATTAGTGCCTCCGATCCTTAATACTAATGTGGTTGATTGTAAATGGGTTTACAGGTTAAAAATGGATGAAAATGGAAAGATTAGCAGGTACAAAGCTCGACTTGTGGCTAAGGGATTCCATTAACAACATGGAATTGAGTATCATGAGACCTTTAGCCCAGTTATTAAACCTGCTACTATTCGTACTGTTTTATCTTTGGCCATCTCAAAAAAATGGCCTCTTAGGCAACTGGATATCCAGACCGCCTTTTTACATGGTAACCTTGATGAAACTATTTATATGCTTCAACCACCAAGCTTCGTTGATCCGACCAGACCAGATTATGTGTGCCTTTTAAACAAGTCTCTGTATGGGCTCAAGCAAGTTCCTCGTGCCTGGTTTACAAAACTATCAACTGCTCTTCATCAAATGGGATTTTATGGGTCTAAAACAGATCCATCACTTTTTATTCTAAACTCCTCGAGCTCGCTTATCTCTCTCCTCGTGCATGTTGACGACATCATCATCACTGGTATCAACTCTAATGCTATATCTACAATTATTAACCGTCTTAATTATCTTTTTTCTCTTAAGGATTTGGGCTAGTTACACTATTTTTTGGGGATTGAAGTCGTTCAGCATGGTTTTGACTTGGTCCTTTTGCAATGGAAATATATCCGTGATATCTTGCAACGAGCTGGTCTTGCTAATTGCAAACCTATATCTACCCCCATAGGAACCTCTCACGTGCTCCTACCAGATGACAGCCCGTTACTTGATGATCCCTCTTGGTATAGGCAGACAGTTGGTGCTCTTTAGTATGCTACTCTTTCTCGTCCTGATATTGCCTTTGCTGTTAACAAGGTCTGCCAGTTCATGCATGCTCCCACTAAAAACCATTGGTCTGGTGTCAAACGTATCCTTCGATACCTACAGGGCACAATCAATCACGGGCTATGGATTCGTCACAACACGGGCTATCGGCTTCAAGCCTTCTCTGATTCTCATTGGGCTCCCAATCTTAGGGCATTCTCAAACTCTGACTGGGCCAGTTGTCCAATCGATCATAGGCTTGAATCTTATTTCATGGTCTGCCTGTAAACAACGAACTGTATCTCAATCTTCAATAGAGTCTGAGTATATGGCTATTGTTGACACTGTGGTGGAATTGATTTTGTTGAGGTCTCTCCTGTGTGAACTTGGACTCGATAGCAAGTCACCAATGCTTTGGTGTGATAATCTTGGCGCAACCTATCTCACAGCTAATCCTGTATTTCATGCTCGCACAAAGCATGTTGAAGTTGATTATCACTTTGTTAATTAACAAGTTACTCAAGGGAAACTAAATGTCAAGTTCATCTCCACAGACAATCAAATAGCTGATATCTTTACGAAGCCTTTATCCTCTCAAAAATTCAAGTTTTTAAGATCCAAGTTGCAAGTCGCTCCCTCCCCTAAACTTGCGGGGGAATGTTAGACTATGTGGTCTTGTACTTAGCATATTTAATATTGTTTAGGGTACTAAAGTGTAATTAGTTTCTTTATATATTTGGATGTAATCTTTGATTTGAATATAATCAAAACCTAATCAATTCAAGTTTTTGATTAGTAACCACCTGGCTTTGTAGACCCAGATCATCCTGATTATGTTTGCAAGATTGGCAAAGTTCTTTAAGGGCTGCATTAAGCTCCAAGGAAGTGGTATGAGACACTGTTAGAGTATCTTTTCCAACATGGCTATAAGAGAGGTACAATTTACAACACACTCTTCATCAAAGGAACAGGGAATGACTTGATGTTGGTTCAAGTTTATATAGATGACATCATTTTTGAGTCAACTAATCCAAAGCTCTGCAAAGACTTTGAGAAGCTGATGAAAAATAGATTTAAAATGAGTGCCCTGGGGGAACTCAATTTCTTTTTAGGAATTCAAGTGAAGTTGGTTGACAATGGCATCTTTATAAACCAGTAAGTATGTTCAAGACATACTAATCAGATTTCATCTGACTAAGTGCAAGGTTTCTAAGACACCCATAGCTAGAAACCACACCTTAGGAACTGATCTTGAGGGAGAGTGTGTTGATGAACATCTCTATAGGGCTATGATTAGGTCTCTTATGTATCTCACAGCTAGCAGACCTGATATCATGTTTGCTACATGCATTTATGCAAAATATCAAGCCAACCCTAAGATGTCACACTTGGTTGCTGTCAATAGTATTTTTAGATACCTCAAAGGTACTCTGAATTTGGGACTTTGTGTTGGTCCTTGTGATCAATATAACAGTGCAATTGATGAATAAACTTAGAAATCCCACTGAATCAACACAATACTCACAATAACATATGGATAAGTTTCAAATCTATTCAATAATCACCAAACAAAGGCTTAAAAGTAATGACAAATAGGCTTCCAGCCGAAAACACAGAGTTGCAATAATAATATTTTAGTATTAGGGTTTTGCAAAAAATTGATTACAATGATAGAACATGACAATATATAAGCAGAGTTAGTTTCGCTGATAGTTTCGCTGGATAGCGAAACTGTCTTGACCATCAACTAGATTCACCCGGCAGCGAAATACAGTTTCGCCGGGTGCCTAGGAAAGCTGACTACGTAGTTTTGCTAGGTCAGTGAAACTATACAAATACAAACACATGGAAACAAACTAACATTCAACCTATTACATAAAAGACAAAATAATCCTAACAACTATGGTGAGTCCAACCTATACTAAATCATTAATACTCCCCCTAGGTTGGACCTCACCCTTGATCTTCTCCTTCATCTTCCACTTCCTCAATAGCTTTATCTAAAGTTTCCTGATTAGCTCTAACTATACTCTCTTCCACTCCCCTTGCATTGGCCTTTTTAAAATTTTCTTATCAACTCCTACACATGAATCCTCAATTCATCAGCTTGAAGTACTTTCTCTGTAAGCGCCCTGACTTCAGTCCTGACACCACAAGTCTTGTTAGCTACGCTCATGAATAGGCTAGCTTCATTCCTCGTTTCAGCTCCGGCTCCGACTTTGATATGATTTTCACACAAAACCACCAAATCTTCATCGCAAAAGGAGAATACTTCCATGGGATCAAATAGTTTAATTTCTTCTCCACCCTTAAGTCTAATCACTGCTTCCCCTATATTATTATCATAGAACCACTTCTCAAATTTTTGTAATCTTGGGAGAAGTGGATTGGGCACTCTCACTCTATTAACAGTTGTGGTTGGCTTGAGCTTCAACACAATCTTGCCCTTTCCTGTAGCCCAATCCAAATCTTTCTTTGATCTCATCCTTTCAGTTTTCATATACCCAAATGCCTCAAAGTTGTCCTTAAGCCCCTTTCGTATCTCATTCTCTAGCACAATTGCCCTCTCACTGAGGCTTGAGTCTATCATGGAAATCTCAGCTAACCTTCTCAAATCCTATCTTAGCAAGGTCTTGAATGCCTTCCTTTTATGTAGATATAAGATTTCCCCTCCTCTTCTTTTAATCATAAACATTTTCAATTGATGATTATATTTCCAACTAACTATCTTCTTGTCGGATTTCTTCCTACTTGGTTCACTTATGTTTCGAAATAACGGAGTCAGTTGTTCTGGTTCTTTCTCCTTAACGAACCAATCCTCATTGTTCAACTCAAATACATCTCCTTTGATAGAACTCCTCTGAGCCAAATAAGTCATTGGACGCTCATCTAGTTCATAGAATTCACGCTCAGAGTTGTAATAAACCAACTGTTCCTCATACTCCTCTTCTTCATCAATCAGATTCAGCTCAACTCCTTTCTCAACTCTAGATCCAACAATATCATCAACTCCAACATCAGGACAACCATCACCACTGCCACTAGCACCCGATCTACCAACACCAGCATCCCTGCATCAACTTTAGCTCCACTTGTGTCTCCTCTGATCCCAGTTGAACTCCCCACTTTCAAAAAGGAATACTTAGATCTCAGCTTGAGTTTACTGGTTGGGCAGACCAGCATTGGCTTTCAGCTCATTCACCTCCTTGAGTAGTCTTTTCATTAAGTCTTGTTGATCTACCATCATTTTCTTTATGCTCTCCATTTCCTTATCTTTCTCCTTCTCTCTCAGTTCTTGATTCACCCACTTTGTCTTAATCATCCCCAATTCATTTGCTAACGATGTATTCAAATTTCAAATAACATCTTGATCTAGCTCTGACCTTGCATCCCTTCTTTTAGGGGCTTTGGAAAAAGTTTGTTGTTTATGCTTGGTTCTTCGTTCAACAACATTTTCAGATTCACCTTGATCAGCTGTCTTTTTTGTTCTCCTCTCCCTTTGAGTCCTTAATTCCTCCTCCACTTCATCAATTTCTGCTTCCAAATCATACTCCTTCTCCTTTGCATATCTTTTTCTTTTCTTTATTGCCTCATCTTGCATCTCTCGGTTCCCTTCGGCATTCTTATTTTCATTTTCAATTAATCTCTTGATGTAATTCCATCTCTCAGCAGAGTACATATTTTCCAAAAGATATGTTATCTTCCCGCTAAAGTCATGTCTCACTGCTGAGCAATCTGCAAATATTCTTGTATTTATTTGCACCTGTCTTTTAATTTCTCCATGTCTAGGCAGATCTGGCTTCAAATCATTAATCAACATCTATCCAAACCTTGGATATAGCTACCACTAATCCTTCTTCAAAGCCATTATATTTTCAGTCATGCAATCAAAGATCAACTTAGCAATATTGTCTTTCTGTTCCCTGCAAAATACAATCATAGCCCTTGCCCAGTGCTGATTTAGACCATTTGACCCTCCTTTCCTATGATCCAGGCACATAATAAATATGTGGGCTATGTATCTCCATTCCTTAGATAGGAGGGACTTCTTGATTTCTTTCTTTGAGCCAAAAGAGGGTCCCTCATACCCAATGCTTCTAAATGCATTTAATACTTCTGCATCAGACGTTACCACCTCGTCCCCACAATCTTCCTCCAGCTTCAATACTCTTGCCACACTCTCAACAGTAATAACAAAGTCATGCCCAAGGAATCTAGCAGTAATCCGATGTGGATTAGACCCAAGGTCATACTCTACAGTTCTCCAAAAGTCTCTTACATGAAGATCATAGATCATGGGCATGTGAGATATAGCTTAACTGATTAGGGACTGCTTCAGCCACTTAATGCAATCTCTAAATCCAATGGTCTTCAGGTTGCTATCATCTAATAATGCAACAATGTTTTCTCTCATCAAACTTTAGGTTTGACATCTTAATTGAAAATTAAACAAAAGTAGGTTAGTTAAAACATTGAAATATGAATAAACAATAAAATAAACAAAATACAAGAAAATGCAGAAAGTTCAACAGTTTCGCTGACAAGCGAAACTGTAGTTTTGCTAGAGGCACAGATTAATAGTTTCGCTGTTTAAACTGTAGTTTTGTTCAAAAGTATAGATTCGCTGTGACACAAGCACAAACTCATGTGTCTGAGCGATTCTATAGTTTCGCTAAGGACGAAATTATAGTTTTTACAGTAGAGAAATTGTAAGTTCGCTGAGACCCTGCCACAGAATCATATGCCTGAGCGAATCTATAGTTTCGTTGAAACTATCCTGGCGAAACTGTCAAGTACGCTTGAACAGCATGACTGGATAGTTTCGCTCGGAACACTTGAACTTTTGTTCAGATTCGCTGGTTAGTTTCGCAGTTTCGCTGAACGAATCTGCGAACCTACCGACTCAGCGAATCAACCTAAAACTAAGGTCAAATGTTTAAAACCTCAATAAATGCATAAGAACATGTTCGAAACACCCACCTAAGCACTTAGAAACAATTAACCACTACAGAAATCGATATAGGAGAATATGGGTGTGAATGCACAAAGAAACTAGGGTTTACTTTCGCCAAACAAGTGTGTGAAACTGATTTCACGCTATGCAATATATGGACACTAGTTTCGCTGACAGCGAAACTATAGTTTTGCTCGGCATCACAGATGATGTCATGTATTTCAGTGTAGAGCGAGTTTGCTGGCGAATCTATAGATTCGTTTAGCGAAACAACCAGCGAAACTTAGTTTCGCTGGAACCTAACACTTGGTAAATTTTTTAAAATTTCATTTATTTTAAAAAAATAACTAAAATAAATAAATAATAATAAAAAAATTAAGTTTTTTATTTACAAAAACTTTCATGAAAATCTTCTTCACCCCATAATACCAATCCAAACAAAATAAGAATAACAGAAGATTAAAATAAAATAAAATAATATTAAAATAAGATGTAAGAGAAAACTTAAGAATAAAAGGATATAGACACTTCTTTTTTAAGAAATTGTTCCAGAGAGTCAAAGATTGGCGGGATTGCTAATATGTTTATCCTTTTAAGCCCATGCCTTATTCTTTTCAACGTGTAATCTGCAGCTATCTTTATCATGTTTTGGTTTAATTATAGAAACTCAGATGACTTCATCCCCATAGACATTTGGCAAAGTACTTATCTTGTCCTCGTGGTTTATTGAGCAATATGATTAACTCTGCTTGAATTTCCTTTTGAGTTTTCAACAATGAATTTTCTTTAGAAATCCCACTGAATCAACACAATACTCATAATAACATAATGGATAAGCTTCGAATCTATTCAATAATCACCAAACAAAGGCTCAAAAGTAATGATAAATAGGCTTCCAGCTGAAAACACAGGGTTGCAATAATAATATTTCAGTATTAGGATTTTGAAAAAACTTGCTTACAATGATAGAACATGACAATATATAAGCGAAGTTAGTTTCGCTGATAGTTTCAGGGAAACTGTCTTGACCATCAACTAGATACACCCGGCAGCAAAATACAGTTTCGCCGAGTTACCTAGGACAGCTGACTACGAGCGAAAAGACAAACTAACACACAACCTGTTACATAAAAGAGAAAATAATCCTAACAACTATGGTGACATATACTAAATCATCACTTTGGTATCCAATGAATTCTAACTTTAATTTGTATGCCTATACAGATAGTGACTATGGTGGCTGTAACATGACTACAAAGTCTACATCAGGGGGATGTCAATTCCTTGGTGGAAGGATAGTCTAATGGCAATGCAAGAAATAATCCTGTGTGTCTGCATCAACTGCTAAAGCTGAATACATTGTTGTTGCAAGTTGTTGTGCTCAAGTGCTATAGATTCAGAATCAGATGTTAGACTATGGATTCAACTTCAATGAGACTCCCATCCATATAGATGACAACAGTGCTATCTCTATCATAGAGAATACGATGCAGCACTCAAAGACAAATCATATCAACATCAGGTATCATTTGATAAAATATAATTTTGAAAAAGAGTTGACAAAACTGGTTAAAGTTAATACAAATGAAAAATATGCTGATCTGTTCACAAAAGCTTTTGATGAATAGAGATTTAAATATCTTGTATCAACTATTGGGATGATTAACTTTGAGTAGATTTTTTTAAATTGAATTCAAGATTATTTTTTAAAAATATATGTGTCTTAAGTTGTCTATATCATCACCTATATAAGCCTTATTTATCTTAAGAGAAAATTTTTCTAAATGATATTCCTTAGAATTTTGAGAATTAAAGATATATTTTCTTTCGGAAGACATTAAGTTGACTTCGGAAGAAAGTTATGTCTTCAAATCTAATAACTACTTAATAAGAAATTTACCAATAGAAGAAATTTTGATATATCTTCTAAAGCTTAAATATGCTTCTAAGTACTTATATGATTTAAAGGACAATTTTCTTCCGAAAACAATTAAGTCTCGGAAGATTTATTCATCCTCTGAATAAAACTTCTGAAGTTTAATATCTTCTGACACCAAATATATCTCGGAAGCAAATTACTCTAAGCATTTTTCTTCTGAAGCAATTCTTGTCAAACAAAGAAATATCTTCCAAATTCATATTGGCTTCGGAAGTTTTTCTCAAAACTTCGAAAGACAAATTACCTTCGAAAGATATTCTACTTCCAAGATACCTACCTTTTGGGCACCTCTTCAGAGGTGGGATCGACATGCGGCTTTCAAAGTTTATCCTTTTGCATTAACTTTGTCTCAAATCCATCCATATAAATATCCTTACAATGGTTCCCCCAACTTTCTTCTTCCTCTACATCTGCAAACTTCAAACCCAAAATTCACCCACAAACCCTCTTTGTTTTTAGCTTTCTTCGTCCCAAAGGTTTCTCAAATGGCCAACCCTGAACCCTGAAACCAGCCAGATTTCTCCATGCACCTTCATAGGCAACATAATCAGGTTGCTCTGTTGACATCTGAGAAAGATCCTGGTTTATCAAATGTTTTCCGTTTTCTTGCACAATCAACCTACCTCACCGCACTTACAATCAACCCTCCACTTTATGAAGAACAACTGCTAGAGTTCTAGAGGACCTTCTAAGAGGTGATATTGGATGGTGAGAAGGCATTGTCCGCATCAGTGCAGGGGAAGACAGTGTTCATCACCCCAGCCACAACTAAGACTCATCTAAAGCTGGATGATGAAAAAGACGTGCTGTCTTTTCCCAAATCTTCTATGAATGAATCATTCAGGCAGATGGGCTATGAAGGAAACTTCACAGTCAGAACCTTCAAAAAGAGTAAGGTCACCTACCAGTGGAAGTACCTCCTCCATATTATTATTCACTCTTTATCAAAAAAACATGGAGGATGAGACCAAACCCCTAAGGACTTAATAGTCCATGGAATAGTTCAAGGGGTCAAGTTCAATCACTCCCAGTTTGTTTACCCAAACTTTCTTGCAAACTTGGACTCCTTAGAGTATTACATGTTCCCTAGATATGTCCAGCATATTATTAACTGTAAACTGGGCTCACACTTAAGAGGAAGATGTCCTAATCTTAAATTGGGACAGATGAAGCCTGACGTCTTTAAGATCATGAGAAAGAACAATGTTGGCTTCTCAGGGGTAGAAACAACACTGGCCCCAAAAATGTTAGAGCTCATTGCTCAAAATGTTAGAGCTCATTGCTCAAGGTGACAACTTGATAGCACTAGTCAATGTTGAACCCACACCTTCTGCATCTACACCACCCACACAGCCACAAATAACCCTCCCCTACTCAAGAAAATCCAAACGAACCACTACTCAGTCTACACAAATTGAGCAGGCCCCTATACAATCACCTATGCAGTAGAAAGTAGAACCAAGAGCTCCCACTTCACCTGAGTAGCAAACCACACCCATTACTTCCTTGATTAGTGTTAAGGTTCCTCGTGCTCATCTTGATGAGCTCATTGCCCAAACCTCAAGCCTTCACTCTGAGTCTCAAAACTCAGGTGACCAGCTATTAGGGGACAGCTACCATCCCTAGCCTTTAGATCTAAACCAATTAATCCCTGACCTCCAATTCTATAATGATAAGGATATGGGTTTTAGTGAGTAACATGAGTCTCTCTTCTCCTCCCATGCTCAAGGAGAGATGAGTGCTCCTGAAACACCCATATCTAGCCCACATCATCCACCCCTAACTAAGGTGGGCCATCCTGAAGATGTACAGGAAGTTGATATGGAAGAGGCTCTCACTTTTGCTAGTGATTACATTATTAAGACCTCAACCTTGGCAACCCAACCCCTTGATACTTCTCTTGAAGGTGTCATGGAGCAAGGGAAATCCAGCAGCCAAGAACCACAAGCTGGTCGTGAGGGAGATGACTTTGGTTATGTCCTCTCATCCCCCCATGATTCTTCTGATGAAGATGAGTGGAGTCTGCAACTAAAGGTGCTAAAACTATCCAAAACATGCACCTATTTAGTTTCAAAGGTAAGTCACCTGGAATCTTAGGTGGCTACCTTGCAAAGGTAGGTCATTGATCAGCAACTAGAGATCACTGATCTTAAGGGCAAGCTAGCTGAGAGACCTACCAGGCAAACTCAACCATGGCCACAAGAACCTATGGATGTGGTAGACCTAACCCTTAACTCCCCTGTGCATAAGGGTGATGCTACCAAAAACAGGGAGAAAGTCCTACCTTCAATCATAGAACTTGGGAGTTCTGCCCACAGTATGGACATAGAGTCCTCACCATCCTCACTTGCAGTTGTCCATACTCAACAACCTCCTCAAGCCCATATTGATGTGGATGCCTTGATTCAAAGCTTATTTAAGGAGGGAATTCCAAGGGCTATGTCTACCCCATCCCACCCTGCTAAAAACCTAATAGTAGGATGGAGGTATGATGTTAATAGAAGAGCCTTGGTACTCTCAAGATCTTAGGAGCAACAAGAAGTTTTGAATTTTCAAACCCTGAGATACTATGAGAGCTTTCCTGTAGTTGACCTGTCACTTGCCATCCCAAGTAATAATAGGCAAGCTAAAAGGTTAGCTGAGAGGATCCAACAAATGGTGCTTGAAGAGTTAAGAAGACAATCCCACTTATATTGGCAAAGGCTAGCATACAAAACTATTGGTCAACTGGATATTGAGGCAGACCCTAAGATTAGCTTTGAAGGGGAAACCTCAGTTGAAGGCCTAGCAGTTGAACCTGTGAACCTTGAGACAAGAACTGCTTCAGTACCTAGTACCCTCAATGAGGCACCAGCTGGTGAAGGTGTCTCATAACCTCTCCCTGGCTAGCTACACCAAGTGTTGAAGGCCAAAGCTCTTTCCACCCTGAGTCACACAGGCTAGTGACTGACAAAAGGAAGAGAATTATGATCTCTGAGGAGATTGAGGAGGAGAAAAGGGAGAGTAAGAGGAAGGCAAGGGGAGAGAGAACAAGTGAGATCCCAAGCTTCATGCAAGCTGCAATTAGGGCTGCCCCTAGGCCAAACACTTAGGAAGATGAGTTAAGGGCAACCAAATTGAACTATTTGGGGTTAAGAAACTACAACATTGATCAAATCATATCTCTTCCCTTGGATGAACAAAATGAACTAACTGACACTAAAGTATCAAAAGAGAGGAAGGAAGCAGAGGCTGTAGAGTTGCTTCACAATATTAAGGAAGAAAGAAAAAGAAAAAAGACTTTATAAAGCTCCTACCCTCTCTCCAGTTCAAGAAAGCCCTGAAGCAGAGGTTGTGGCAGCTGAACAAGAAACTCAATTAGGTAGGGAATGAGACAAACAAAACATGATAACCTACCTGAGTACCATAGGCCTTTACCAGGTAGCAGACCTACTTTCCTTATCACATCAATACATAGAGTTTAAGTATCTCAAACAGCTTGAACAAGAAGTGTTAAAAGAACAAAAAGCTGCTAAGAGCAAGATGAAGGAAGAGGCTGATAAGTCAAGAGCCACCATCCGAGCCAATCAGAAGAAGTCTACTGATAGAATAAAGATGGTGAGCTTCTTGAAGCTGTGTGGGTTCTCCAAAAGGAGACTTGGTCTAATGTGTTTATCCACTATGGATGAGCATATTAGAGTGATCAAGTAGAAGATTAAGAAGGGCGAGCTGGTTGGCACTATGGATGACTTGCATTCTCCACCAAGTCAAGCTATACCTGAAGCTGAGGTCAAGGTTGAACAACAAGAGACAACTCAACCTGGACCTGGTGCTGCATCTCTGCGAGTTTCATCTTCTGACCCATAGCAGGGTCTTGAACCTTCTCCTTCTAAACATGTGAAGGAAAGGGACCTAACTAACACGGAAAAAGAAGGAAGATATGGTATTCAAGACCAACCTCCTTAGTTAAAATACAAAAAGAGGAAGAGGATGGCTATAAGGAGGGACAAGAAGAAGAAGAAGAAGTCCAAGGCATCCACCTCTGCACCTCAGCATGGGTCAGAACATCTTGAGTGCTATCAAGAAGAGGCTGCTCATCCAATCCAATTCAAGTAGAGCCTATTGCTGCCGAGAGACCCATCTTGTCTTGGGTCATTGCTACTAACCCATACAAATGGTATGACACTAGAGATCAAGGGGGTCAAGATGTTTACTTCTGGGAAAACATGTTTTACATTCCTGTGCATGATCTCTATGACATGACAAGATACTTTATGAGTCTGAGTAAACCTGACCAATTAATGATAAAGGGAATAGTCTTGCTTCTAATGAGAACTGTCAACAGATAAAGATCAAGACTCAAAGTTATCCTTCAGTTTTGGTAGCATCAGCCTAGGGGCAGTTTGTAAGAGTTAACTTAGCTACTGATACAACCAAATAGTGCTTAGCATGCATAACTGAAGTACAAAGGAAGTTACTTCGGAAGATTTGACAAAACACAGAGAAATTCACTAAGTGTCAAATCTTCCGAAGCCAAAAGACCATTTCTTCCAAAGCCAAAGATGAAGTCTTCTGAAGCTTCAAGACAAAGTCTTCCGAAGCCAGGAGACTGATTTCTTCAAAAGATAGAGAAGACATGCTTTCTCTAACATGCTTTTGACAAAAGCTGAACTACTTTCCGTGCCATCTCTAAAGACTCGCCAACTTATACAAGTTGGTGATATGTCCATACTTTTATCAACTATAGATTAAGGACTTAGAGTCTGTGACTTTCTACTTTGTATTTTTATCCTTTTTGTAATATATAAGGATGTGAACTATGGCATGCCATAGTCACTAGTCAAAAGACAATCTGCCTTTTGACTTTACATTGATCTTGTTGTCTAGATTAGTGTTCCAGCTAGCCTTCTAAGTATGGCCTGCTGTAGGATGTAGTATAAAGTATCTCAGGTACCAGTATTTAGGACTAAGCTTTGTAACATTTGTAAAACACTTGAGAGCAATATACATCATTCTTAAAAACCAATTACTTGTGTTTTGCTTGTGTTCTTTATATTTGTTTTTTATATCATTTAGTCGGTTCCCCATTTGATCTATTAAGTGTTCTAGTCTCTCCACCCATTGTGAAACTGTTGCATTGCTCCCTTGCACCGGTCCTGCAGGCTTGCTATCATTATCCAAAATTAAAAGTTTTTTTACCGTCTTTACTCTTCACCCTTAACAATGCAGCATATAGTTGGCCATGTATAAAAACTAATTATTTTACATACAATCCAACTCTTGACAGAGATTGTCCTTCACTTTTATTAATCGCCATTTCAAAACATACGATTAGTGAAAATTGTCTTCTTTTAAACTTGAAAAATATTCTTTTGTTTGGAGGTGTTAAAATGAGTCCTGGTAATGTATGGTTTCTAGTGTTATTTCTAGATATTATCTCTGCTTCTATAACACAATTGCAAACTGATATCACCTTTAGTCTTACATAAACCACTTTTTTTTATCAATGTTTTTTAGAAGCATTACTAGAACATGAACCTTTAAAAATAAAATATGGTTTGGTAATTAATACCTTAACTGTCACACCCTATTGACCAAGGCTGACTGTGACTGACTGATATCAACATAATGTAACAGAAATTAACTATATAAACATACAAGCAGTTACAATCCCAAAGTTAGTTGTCGACGTGACATTACATCATACTAAAATTATCCAAATTAATAATTGTCTAAACTCAAATAATGGATTTATTTCAATTGTATAAAATATAAGATAGTGAATAGGATGGTGGCTAAATTTCCTAATATCCAACTAAGTCAACTCCTATCCATGTGTAACATGTTTATTAATCTTCTCCTGAAATACACACCTACAAATACGCTAACATAATGTTGGTGAGCTCATAAGTTTAAGACACGCGATCCTTCATGAACAAATTATAATAATCAATATTATTATGACAACGATGCACTACAAAAGTTATCACAATCAAACCTGGACTCGGCTATCCACTCGAGTGCTAAAATATCCCATAACCCATTTACCACTAGATTGTTGGGTTTATGTGTGCCAAACAAAGCATGACTAAATGTAACGCCCGAAACTTCGGTCAAA
Source organism: Flaveria sonorensis (assembly GCA_025506505.1). Lineage (NCBI taxonomy): Eukaryota > Viridiplantae > Streptophyta > Magnoliopsida > Asterales > Asteraceae > Flaveria > Flaveria sonorensis. The sequence continues at coordinate 19,158,077 of CM046437.1, read as the reverse complement.
TAAAAAGAAAATAAAAGTATCAAGAAGAAAGCAAAAAGAAGCCAAAGATGAGAGGTGTTTTGTGTAAAAGTACACAAAAGTCAAAAGTTCACTTTATATGGGCATGGCTGCCCATATTACTCCCGCTGCTACTGTGTTCAACCAAATCAGAAGAAGAAGAAGCTGAATTCGATTTCTCTCGGTTTCAAGGGGAAGAAGAGGCTGGTTCTCGCTTGTGGTTAGTGTTCTTTGTATTTTATGGTTCGGTTTGTTGGGTTTCGACCATGAAACCGATTTATATGTGTTTATGTGTTTTGTTGTCTGTTTTTTCTTGTTTTAGGCGTTTGAACTCTTGTGCACACGAGTTTCGAGGAGGTTTGCTTGTTTGCTACGCTAGGTGAGTTCTAGACCCCGGTTTTTATGTGTTTTAAACTTCTTTCGGGCTGAAAATGCATGTTTAAAAGGTTTTATAGCTGTTTTATGCTTTACCGTATGTATATGGGTGTTTGTGTTGGTACTTTATGGTGGTTTATTTACGGTTGATGCTTGTGATGTTGAGTTTAAGCTTCAAACAGCTGTATAAGCATGATTGGTTAGGACTGTTGGTGTTTTCGTGGTTTTATGCCTGCTCTAGAAATTTCGCATGTTAGATCTATGATAAGGATGTGTTATATCGAGGATAGGGGACTGATTAATTGCATAAGTGCATTTGCAGGTTGGTTAGTTCATCCGCATTTAAGTACTTTGTTCATGCACATTATTGTTTGTTCATCCGCATTTGTAGATGCTTATGCGCCTAAGTGTTCTTCCGCATTTCTTTTATTCATGCGCATTTGCTACAGCGTTCATGCGCATTTGTTACAGGGTTCATGCGCATTTTTTTCAGTCATTCGCATTTGTTCTACCAGCATTTAGTTGGACACTTGGAATAATCTGAAGGCATTCATCCGCATTAGTATTGTTCATCCGCATTAGTATTGTTCATCCGCATTAGTATTGTTCATCCGTATTAGTATTGTTCATCCGCATTAGCATTGTTCATCCGCATTAGTATTGTTCATCCACATTAGTTACTGTTCATCCGCATTTGTCTAAGGACTTAGGATTTTTCTGAAGCTTGGGAAGTAGAATGTAGCGGGTAAGTTCTGGAATGTTTTGCTGGTTCATGTCTGTTGTGGTGATGCATGTTGTGGGCTGTTGTTGATGCTTTATACTATGTATAATATGACTATACGTGGTGTGTTTATATTCGTATGCGTAAAGTTATAAAGAAAGTGAAAGATTAATGTTAATAATGAAGTGGAACATATGAAAAGTATGAAAAGTCTTGCAAGCAAAGGTTGAGGTGAGTGACTGTGTTGTCACAAAAGACTTGTATGCCAAAGTTGAGGTGAGTGACCGTGTTGTCACAAAAGACTCGTAAGCCAAGGTTGAGGTGAGTGACTTTGTTGTCACAAAAGACTTGTATGCCAAGCTGGAGTGAGTGAGTGTGTTGTCACAAAAGACTCGTAAGGGATTCAATCCATGAGATTGACCCGAGTCCTTGTCGCGTACCCCGGTACTGTCGATCTTCGGATATGAGTCGGGTATTGCATGAGATAGGATCCAGATTATAGTGAAAGATAATGAATGAATACGTGAGTTAATGAAAGATAATTAAGTCTATACCTTGATGTATGTATGATGAATGCTCACGTGTGAAAGTAAAGGAAGTATTTTATTGAAAAGGGTATTTTCATATATAAATCGTACAAGGTATTTTAAACATTTTAAAACTAGAACTCACTCAACAACGCTGACTTTTATGCATTTTCAGTTGGCAGGTAATTATTACTGAGGATGGCACGCGGGGGAAGCTACTCGGCAGGGCAAGATTGGCATCCATTCATCTTTAATGATATTGTTGTTTTGTAATGCAACGAAACAGGGTCTTTTGTAATTCAAGAAAAAAATGATGTATTGCTTAACAACCTTAATTATTAATGATATGAATGTCTTTTTTTATTAACTTAATTCCGCTGCAATATTTTATGAAATGTGTGATGTTTAATGTTTTATGCTATGATTGACCAACTGTGAGGTCTCCGGGAATGGGGCCTTACACTAAAATGCACTAATTTGTGAAATAATGATTGTTAAATCTTAATGGGGGGTTTTCCTATCATCAAGGCCCATTGTGTGCAGGGATACCCTATATAGTATTATCTACGAACTACGCGACTCCTATTAGAGTTAATGATTGTTCTAACATTCAGGGGCAGGAGCACAAACTATTGCATAGTAAATTAAATTAAATAGTATGTATTTCATCTCAAAAGTCTTAAGTAAAAGGGACGGGGGGTTTCTTGAGACTCACCTAAGTGTTGTTCTTGAAGTACTTATGTAGACGCTCAGGATCTAGAGCGTTACCGACCAGCAAGGTTTCTAAGTTCATTTTATATGTATTATCATCTCATTAACTAGTTATCTATGTCCACCCCATGTGTGTTAAATTTACCTTACTTGTTTTTGTTGGTCCTTGTTACACATGTGTAATTTAAGCTTCATGTCTTAAGTTTTGAAATCTTATCTTATTTTTTATCCAAGTATAATTTCAGATTATAATATTTATTATAGGTGTATTTTAGTATAAAAACAGTAATGTTTCAATTATTTACAATTTTGGTCCCTAGACTTTGTTAAATTGATCTTTTTAACCCTAAAGTTTGGATTTTTGCACTTTACTTAGTTATGATGAATGTTATTGCTTTTAAGTGGGTTATGCTACTGAAATAAATTATTTTTGATGTTATTAAGATCTTTAATTTATTTTTAATTATTTATTATTAGACATATCCGTTTTATGTCGTTTAAAATGCAAATTCCTACTTAGTATATTAAGGGTGTCCTAATATGTGTTTATATTTTGCTTATATCTTATATTAGGTATAATTTAGACCTTGAAATATTAAAATTATGATTATAAGATTGTTGTGTGAGTTTTTGAAGTTTTAGCACGTCATTTTATAGTTGCTTTTTATACGGGTTTATATCTTACTTTATTTAGTTACTTTTTATATTTTTGGTAATTAAGTACTTTTTATTAATGATAATTTTTATATAAATAGGAAAAAATTCTATAAATGCATAAATTTGGATTTTAACTTATTATAATCATAACAAATTCTAGTTAAGAAAATTTCATATTCTTAGTTATTCTTGTTGGTTTTATATTTTTAACATCCGTGATTTGGTTTTTAATATGGTTTTGGTTTCGGGTAGACTTTGGTCTTGTTCTTGGTCATAAATTACCTTATTATGTTATATGGTACTATTATGTACCGGAGTTTTTAAAGTTTTGGTAATAGGACTTATTTTTAACAATTTTTATATTTTTAGTATTTTTAATTTTTGTATTTTCATTTAACATGTAAATCAACTTTAAATACTATGAAATTTAAAATTTAATCATTTCTTATCCTTATCAAGCTACTGGAAATTTATAGTTTCTAAAATTTTATTTTTTTATTATTTTCATTAAAATATCCGATTAGTCATGTTAAGTGCTACTTAAATTTTGGTTTTAGTATGTGAGATATTTTAATCAGATGTTTTCCTTCCCATTTAATTCCATATATAAAATAACAACATAATAACCATATTTTCTTGATTTTTAAAACCCAACCTTAATTTTGGATTTTCTTGCAAAACATACCTTTTTCTAAGTTTTATACTTAACATTCTAATAAAATATCACCTCATAATTCATGAAATCTTGATTATAACTTTATTTAATCATATTTAACATCTAGAAATATTATGATTATGATTTTGAACACATCTTACATATTTTCACATTTTTATGCAACATCGGGTTTCTCGGGTAAACAAGCTTTATCAAAAACATGTTTATGGCCATCAAGAAATATTTATGTTACTGAATAATATAATATTTTAGATGTTCATATGATGTTCGGGGTGCTGTGTGGATTTTTGTGTAATAAAAGTGATTGCACGCGACATTTCACGTGGTTTCAGGTTGTGTGGAGTTACCTTGGTAGGGATGGTAGTCAGAACCGAATCCGATAGGAATACCAAAAATCAAGACATCTAGGATGGGTATGGGTTCAGGTAAGCGGGTATGGGATTACATGATATCCGTTTACCCGACCCCATTACCCGATTAAGTTTACTTGTTTACCCGGTTATATACCCGAAATAATTTATTTATTTTACGTGTATTATGTTTCCTTTTAGTTATTTTAGTTAGGTTATATTATCCTCTAAGTATAGTTTCCTCTTTTATATTACACATTTTTTATTGTGCATGAATGATATTTATTTTTCAAATAATATGAACAAGGAACGAGAATAATTTGTAGGTTGGTATAGTTCTAATACACAAACACAACCATACAAAATTATCAACAAACAAAGAAAAATCAATCTTAAGAACAAACTTAACAAATCCATGAAGATGGTAGAGAGCGTAAAGGGAAAGAAAAGAAATTACCTACGAGTATTTTTTGTGTTATATTAACAGACCTACTTGATTACATGTGGGTATGCCCGATACCCGACGGGTAAATACCCATACATACCTGATAGGTTTTGGGTCGGGTGTGTGACACACTATCCTAATCGGGGTATGGGATTGGAAATACTCATACCCGTCCTAAACCCGCCTTATTGCCATCCTTATACCTTGGCATGAGGGATGGTTGGAAAGGGTTCAAAGGCTGTTGTAGGGTCTTTAGATAATGAGAATGAGCTGCCCAAAATGGTAAGTTAGTTCCGGTTCAAGTATAAAAGGAATGTAAGATGTGTGTTGATTAAAGTTTAGGTGTGTGTGTTGCGTTATTACCTTGACTAGAGATGGTTTCTATAATCTTTCTACTTGGTCGATCTTGGCTTCAATAAGGCTGGAACTTGCTGTTCTTGAGGTGGATCAGCTCTTATTTACAATCTTCCTTAAAGAAAGTCTAAGGTAGTGAGAGTTTTGAGAGCTTGAACAAGTAGGTGATTCAAGAGAGAAATATAGTTAGAGTTTTGAGAGAGATGGGATGAAAATTTGAAGAGTGTGTTTGCATGGATGTGGGTTTGACCGATTAGGAGGGGGAGGGGGGTCATTAGGTCGCACCAATCATGGATTATGGAAGATATGGTTAATAGTTGGGAGATTTTTGTTAATGGTGCAAGAAACATAAGATTTTGCAGGGATAAACATGGTGTACATTGGGTGGTTTAGAAGTGATTTGACCGCTCATCCATTTTATAAAAATATAGTTAGTCTTATAAAATTACTAACTAGATTAAAAAAAGTGTAAGACTTATTTTCATTAAGGTTAACATCTTGAGTTTTATTAAATTAAGCAAGGATTTTATATATTTAAGTGTGCACAATATGTGTTGTCGATGTATATGTGCGTATATATATATCATGTATATGCATGCATAAGTATGGGTGTATATGTATATATCATTCGTATGTATGTATGGGTATGGGTGTGTTTGTTGCGTATGTAGAGATTTATAGTATATTATAGAGATTTATAGTATACTATAATTGATTTTTACAAGGTATCTAGATTTGCATGGGAGGGTTAATGTGCATTGGTTAGATTTTACGTGATTTGACTAATGAGGTTTTTATCAATTTAATAGTTGTTTTATATATTAAACTTGATTTGTTTTATAAAAGTTTAAGTCTTGGGATTTTATTAATTTTAAGTAATGCTTCATATATTTATTTAAATGTAAGAAAGTATATTTGGTAATCTTTAGTGGTTGGGCAAGTGCACGTTTTGTATGAATATGTATATAACTGTTAAGGGTGTTAAAAAATATACGAATTCGAAATATCTGTAAACCCGAATCCGATATATTCAAAATTTCGGATATCCCAAAAATCGGATATCTGAATTTAGGATATTCGAAATTTTGGAATCAGATTCGGATAGTGATTTTGAGGATTTTTGGATATTTGGATATCCAAATCATCCGAAATATTTTTCTAAAAATTATTAAGTAATAAATATTAATTAGAAATTTAGGATAATTTGATAAAAACTTCGATATCCAAAAATCTTTTAAAAATACGAATTTTTATAAAAAAATTAAATAATACAGATTTTTTTAGAATCCACATATCCGAAATTTCCAAATTTCAAATATCCAAATTTTGGTTTCGAATATCCGAAATTTCGGTGACAGATTCGGATTGTGTAATCCCTTATCCGAAATTTTTGGATATCCGAATTTCAAATATTCGATTTCGAACACCCCTAATAATTGTAGTTAGTAATTCTTATATGTAAAATTTATGATTTCATGATTTCATTAAACCAACACTTTTATTATTTTGTGTATAATTTCATATAATCATGTTAGTAAGTTTTAATCTATTGAATGATTGTAACTTTATAAGTTTACGGGTTTGTTTTATTACGATGGTTATTTATTGTGTCATAATGATTTATTTTAGGTTTTATTGACGTTAGACTAGTTTGTGGGCCAAAACCAATTAAAGTCCAAGCAATATGTAGGTCTATTAAGGAATCGGGTCCAAGGCCCATTAAGGTTGGTGGGTCATATCACATTAAAGCATAATGACCTATTAAAGATTGATGGATTTGATTAGTCAAAGTCCATTATGATGTGTATGTGTGTGTAGCCTAAGCCCAACATAGTTGGCCCCAATTCGTAGGCTCCCATAACCTAAGATTTTGTCTAATCAAATCTAATATCATTGTGTGGCTCATGTAGGTTTTTTTTTTCTTTCCGGACCACCCCAAAATCAGAGTTGTCATATCAAGTCCGAAGGAAATCAAGTGAAAAATGGTAGCAAAGAATCAGAAACAGGATCGACTGAATCTAGGAAAACTGATAGTAAATGATTATTGATTTTCTGAATGACTTTTTTTTTTTTTTTTTTGCAAGAATTGCCCTCTTGGAAGAAATTTAGATTTTTGGAATTCATAAGGACAAAGGATAAAGAAATTAAATTAAATTAGAAATAAAATCCACTTAATCCGAAATAAGTTCCTCTAAGTATATCAATAGTTGTCCCACGATCATTAGAACCCCCAAGCTTTCCTTCACCTAATTCAAAAACTAATACCTAATCTAAAAATTAATATGTAAATATAATTGTTTCTTCAACCTTAGACGCTCCACTATCCATTGTTTAGATTTAGGAATTGTAAAATGGTTTTTTGAGATAAGATATAATTGCAATCACATATAAGTAACAATTTTAAGTAATTAAACAATAATACTAAAAAAGAAAATAAGATAGTTATAATTGATAGATCTTCGAAAACCTATTTATATACAACATTTTTGATGTTCAAATATTCAAAGTTTTAGCCGTCTACTTTTAACTATATATAATGCAATATAAAATTGACCTTTTGTGAAAATAGGTTGCCTAGAAAGCAAACCAAACCTGCAAAGTGATTGTACTAGACTACGCAAGAAAAATACTCACCTACGGAATACCAACATTCATAATCAAGTCAAACATCATTGTCAACCAATATAGAACAAATTCAACCAAGAAATCGTGCCAAACAAATTCACCTAGAAGTTATTGTCATTCTAGGAGGTTGTATGTACTTAAAAAGGATTTTTTATGACAATCAAGCCTAGAACAGACAATAGAATGACACATTATTGAAGCTAAATTGCAAACAAATTTCACCAAGTTACTATCTTATTATGTTTTCTTTTCCTCGTTCTAATTAGTGAATGAATGGAAGATTATATGACCTTTATATTCATGTCCTCTTTGCTAAATTCACACTTTAAGAAAATAATAAGAAAACTATTACAATATGAAAATCTTGAGGTTAAATATAGTCTTTATGATGTAAAAAAATGAAATTTATCTTTTTTTTTTTGCAAAACCCATATGGGGTATACCTTAAATGAGAAGCTCCAAAATGACTGGGAAATGGTCTCATGTTTTCTGCTACAAATCCAGTTACAAGTCCACAGGCATAAGTTGTTGGTTGTCCATTCCAAAGTGTTGCTTTTCGTTTCTGCAATAATGATTGACGTTGAAACCTCGTAAAATAAATGTACAAGAGTCAAACCTCAGCTATATTGATACTATACTAGAGAAACTTGTGAAGGAAAGAAAAAGACAAAATGCAAAAAGACCTCAAGACATCATAAATAGTATTTACTAGATTTAAAAGATTTGCATGAATTGAGGAGGTGGTCAACGTTCTTAATGATCATGTACCAGCCAACACCTCTTTGTAAAAATGCACATCAATGACAATCTACTTTCAGTTCCTATTAAAGATTATGAGAGATCTTGTTATTACTGCTAGTGGTCAAGTAAGTTCATATGATCCATTATTGTCTATATTTTTAAGTTTTAAGTAAATTAAAATATTAACAATCAAAATTCAAAGGTATAACATTAAAATAAATATCTACGAGTTTGTACAAACCACATCCAGAGGCATTCATAGACGTCGTCTTGGTACATACTCTTGCCTGCTGTTGCGTGATGAAAACAGTGAAATAAACTAATCCTGTTTCATAATTGTGAGTCAGCCTTGCAACCCAAAATACAATATGAAAGAAAGATTAATGGAGACTTTGGATGCTATCCCTAGCAAAAAGATTATTTAAATCTCTATGATCTATTTAGTATTTGGCATGAATAGAGGATTTTTTTAAAAAAAAAAATCACCTTACACGTTTCATCATCTGAACCATAAAAGATTAATCACTAAATTCAGAACTAAAATAAAAATTAAAAGAGACAGTAAATAATGTCGATCCGTAAAGACTTTGAGAAAAATAAATATGTAAATGTTGTTTATTATCTAGTCCCTCTAATTTCCCTTTGAAATCACAAGACATAAAAAGAGATTTGAAAAAATCAAAATATAACTTTCAAGAAACTTTGTTGGATAATGAATAATGTAGACTAGATCTGCAAACAACATAATCCACCAAAAAGTTAAATCTGATGAATAAATAAATTGTTCTGAAATGAAGTATAAATATGCATGTTTAATGTTAATGCAATCAGATGAACCTATTCAATGCAAATTGAATTAGTTTAACTAAAAATAACAACAGACATCAAATTATTTCTGATATAACAACTAAGCTAAATAAACCAATAAGGTCACACTCAATAAACAAAAACTATACGTAAAATCTCCAAAATCAAAATAACAAAATAGACTAAATCAAATAGAACCTACAAGACGCTGTTACATTAATTAGCTACTATTGCTAAAATTTTATGCTCCAAATTATCGTTCTCCTTCAAGAAATTGGCTCATCTCTTAAAGCTTATACCCTGTTGCCCCTCATGAGACCATCCACCAGATACTAAAATTCCTCTATTTTTCTCTATATCTATTTTAAACCATACAATTAACCAATAATATTCAACGAAGAATAAAAAATTATAAACAAATAAAAATTAATGGAGTTAACATACAATTAGACCGAGACTATTATTAGTAACATAATCAAAAGTTAGGATTAATTTTGATCAAATTGTTAGTTGAGATCAGTGACCAATAACTAATGGTTTTTATTAATAATATCCAACTTTTGACTATAGTATAGTTGTAAATTCTACATACATTGATGATTAACAACCTTCATATTTAATAAACAAATTAGTTTCAGAAAACATGTAATCTACGATGGCAATAGTATTACTCTTGATGTCAATATGTCAGATAATCAAATACATCATAAATTATGAAATTAAAATCATAACCAAACAATAAATTTTTACAACGGTTCAAAACGGAAATATTTAATGGCCTAGACCAAATACAACTAAGTTTTTATCAAGTTTATTTTCTTTCTCATTCAAACACTGAGCGTCCTTTTCACACATTTTCTTGATTCATTTGTGTACCTGTTGTGAAAGCAGGAAAAATAAAACAATGAAACATGAGCCAAAAAAGCTTAGTAATGAAAAAGAAAACAATATTAGTGATTGTGGAATACTCCAAAGGTTAATGAATTTAAATTGATGTAAACGAAATCATAACATATATAAAAATAATACCAACAGTTATATAGTCAAAACATATCATACATACGTAGAAGTAATAAATCCAATCATATATCAAACATTAGCAAGATGCTAATAAACATAAGAATAGAGAAATAATAACAATATCAACAGGATGTACCCAGTGCCGAATCAAAAACATATAAAGTGAGATATATGGGTAGCTATTCCCATCTATAAATCACTAGCTTTAGTACCCGTGTATTACAACGGGTTGAATAAATAAAATATTAAATATAATGAAAATTGATTAATTATAAAATGATATTATAAGATAAGATAGCAACTTTTAAAACTTTTGCTATTGAACTCTTTTTTGTTTTGTTTTTAATTAGACATTGTGTTTTAAAATGTACTGTTTTAAAAATGTTTTTTTTTTAATTTTCTTATTATAACCTCCAATTTTCATTATTTTCGTTTACAAAATTTTACTTTTTTAAAAACACAATTTTAAATATTTAGTATTTATAAAAAAGTTTGATGTTTCAGAAAATGTAAGACCCCGTTCCCGAAAATACTCGTAGTTGGTTATTCATAGCACAAAGCATTTATAAGCATAACATTTATAGCGAAAATCATATTTAATCAATAAAATAAAACTTGACTTCAAAGATCATTCAAGTTTATTCAAATATCAAAACTATAATCTTATGACCATCATTCCAAACTATGAATGCTAGACTTGAACAATCCTATTAGTTTCCATGCTCATGCCTACATCTCCTCAGCATCAACAGTTACCTATCAATTATTATGCATACAAAGTCACCAACGTTGTGTGAGTTCTACTTTTTAATAAAATATACTTGTCATTCTTTAAAACCTTTATCTTATCATATGTGAACACACGTTATTACATACACATTATTACATACACATTAACGTGTCCATTTTATTATCTTTTATCATCATTCCTTTCATTCATTATCATTCTTTCACTATATCAAATTAATATCATATGCTAGAACCCTAAAACAGTGAATGAAGCTAGAATCTATGTCAGGATCTATAAATAGGCCCATCCTTTATATGTATACATAGTCAAAGTCCCGAGGTCCAGCGACAAAGATCCCATTTCATTCATGGTCAATCATAAGGATTAGACCACTGTGTGCATCCTCATGGCTAGCTAAGCAGTACATCAATTGAGCTAACAACAACATGGTTATGCACCTCCATTCATTTTGCTTGGAAGACTTTCATTTATTCATTGTGTTTCACTTTTGTTAACTTAATCTTTCATTTTCATTACTTAATAATTTGCTTATAATAATACGTAGCATACCAAGAAAAGTTCGCTTTAAAAACCTTTATCATTTTGAAAACAGATCAGAACGCATAAGATAACACATTGCATAACACTTAGTCAAGAGAGAACTTCCTAGTCAAAACCTAAGTATGCAAAAACAATAAGGTCATGCAAAAACATTTATCTACGTGAGAACTTCTATGAACGTGAGAACATCTATCGTGCGAGAACATACAACATGTGATAACATTACCACGCGAGAACCTTAAATAATTCAAGACCCTCACATGCCAAGTTACCCAGTTCGCGTGAGAACTTATGGCAGGAGAAAATGTTAGGGTTTTCACGTGAGAACTTCAGAGCTTAACCAAATCATTAAGCTAACCTCGACTAATTCATTCATAACATGATCATTTCAATCAAAATCATCATCATAAGTAGAAACAAACATGGGAGTATGCATAATAGCCCCAAGACATATAAAAACCTGTAGAAAATGGGGCTGAACTCACCTTTTGAGGATTTCAACCAAAACCTCACTTTCATGAGAGCTTCTCGATCAAAAACTACATAATCATGCACTATAGCCAAAACTAGCCTTTGGGTTTGGTGAATACAAAAATCTATAAATCTGGATTAAATAAAACATCTTAAATTTATAAATTACAAACTAAAACTAAAAACTAGATTAAAATAAACACAACATAAAAATAAAAACATTCAAAAAAAAGTACTTAAACTAAAAATCTACAAATCAAACTCCCAACCACGTAGGCCCTCAATATGTCATTTGTGTTCTAGGCATTTTTTGAAAATGGCTTGGGAATATTGTCATACGATTTAAGACAGATGTCAGTGTCCTATTCTAGCGTTTCGCAAAGCAACATCTCCCATTGTATATCTAGAAATACCAATTTCGATTCTGTTACTTTCATACCAAGCACTTCGTATTCACCTTTTTGCTCCATTTCTTTCTCTCTCATCGCTTATGGCATCATTAAACGTTGTTTTGATCAGAGACTCCCTTGTTATACTACCTTTACATCTCGGCGTGGTTGGTGTTGCATTTTCTTTAAGGTTGGGTATGGTTCTTGTAACCGGCTCATTTGAGCTTACGTATTGACCAGATTTCGGTCTTAGTCCTCTTTGTTGTTTGAGTATCAAACTCCACAGCCATAATCTCCATTGGCTCCCATTTGGCATGATTTCATACAACCTTACAGGCCTTGATGATTGTTAAACATTTTCTTTTCATAAACCTTTTTGCATTTGCTTAGCGCTTTGAAGACGATATCCTCGTCATTGCTTCCACTCGTCCAATGATATTTCTACATATTAAAAATAAAAAAGTTAATTATATAAAAGTATAAAAATATAAAGTTAATTATGTCATAATATAATTATAAAAATAAAAACTATACATATAAAAGTAAATGTAAAAAAACCGTGTGAATATAGATACGTTAAAACAAATTATCGTTAGATTCATTCTCCCCCATTTGGAATTCAGCTGATCAATGGTTCAATTCGTTCCACCAATAATGATGTTAACGTGTTGAAACACTTTCTTTTAAAATGAATTGCTTTTTTGATGATTTCCAACTCTAGGGTCTTCGGATACATAAATCCAACTTTTTGCCAAAGCTACCTCCTCCTTTTCACATTTATAAACTTAAAGATCATAATATGCTTCGTCATGTTATTCTTATTCTTCTTCGGCTTCTTCTTCTTCTACGTGATGGGGTGGGTTTTGAAAAGCATTTGACATGTTTTGGTAATACACAGTTGTGGGTATTGATACATGAGCATAGTTGGGTGGTAGTATCATGGTGGGGTTTGATATATGGGCATTGTTGGAAACGGTTGAGACGATTTGTACGAGTTATGAACGAATGGTTATATGTGATGGTGGTGGTTTGGATTAAATGGTTGGTTATAAGGAGCCAATTCACTAGGACCCGCATGAACCTTTGGTCTATGTTTTTTGGTGGTTTGGACTCGAGATTTTGTGAGCTTTTTGTTGGATTCCATAGTGTATAATATTAGAAATAAGTAGAAGAGATGTTTAAGACCGGTGTATAAAACTAGTGTTAATTGCTTGGTATTTTTAATGTTTGAGATTTTTTTATAAGAGAAACTAGTCGTTGGAGGGGGGGGGGGGGGAGGAACGACTACTTTCCAATGGTCAAAAGAGGAAGAAGTCACGGAGTGTGTGTGCCGCGAAATGAAGAAAAAACGACGTGAAAGGGGGTGGCGGCTGTGTTGCCGCTTGGTGCCGGGCCTTGCTGAGGGCTTATGGTCCTCCACCCTAAAACTCATGTTATTATTTAATTTTAATTTCAATTGTAATCTTTATCCAAGATATGTTATTAGTAAAAAATCATAAATAATCATTTGGATTAGTATAAATTACAATCCAAATGATCAAAATATGTGTTGTCCATTTGTCGAAATCATGTAATCATTTTATGATTTATACAATTAGTTAATTAAACACAATACTAATGCACATATAAATATGCATACATACTTAATTTTGATAGAATTCCCAGCTAAACAAAACCTATAAAAAGAATAATTTATGTCTTATATAACTTAGTCAATATATATAACTCAATCTATATCTATTCTATACTAGTAGGGTCCCGCGTGATGCTACGGTGATAGCAATATTTGACTAAGAGTTGTCACTGTTAACTCCATCGGACTTGTAGAACCCCCGCCACTACCGCCAATCTAAGCCCCCGATGGTTCAACAATCCTTAAACTCAACTATTCCATTTCATTATTTTTTTTAAATTGTATAATAATCTGTATCTTTGCTTATATGAGACAAAGAGAGATAAGTGTGTATTGATTGTAGGAGGCCTCCACAACTCTTACCATACAACTTTAAGTCAATGAAAAAAGCCTGGTGTAGAAAAGAAATTATGGCCTTAATTTCAAAAATCACTACTTCTTGTCATACTCTTTAAATAGATATCCCCCGCTACACGGTGGGAGTTTTGGTGGTAAAAACAAAAAAAAGGCTGTTTGGAAAAATGGATTGGTAGGGATTCGAACCCGGTTATGTGCTTCAACCAACATTGGCATACACTAAGACAAAAAAAAATTTTGTTATTATTTTCCTTTTCCTAATTAATGTAAAAGTTTATAGACTGCTTATTAGACACTATTCTGCTTCTTTATCATTAAAGTAAAATATTATTGTAACATATATATAAAAGAAATAGTTTTCAAAAAAGTTTTTTCAAATTCTTTATTTTTTCCTAACAAATTCATAAACTTTCAAGATTAACCTGCAGTAAGGTATGATACTATCTGAGCAACCCTGAACCCTCCTAAATCACAAAGAAAGGCTTGACTTGACTTTAAGGTGAATATGCTTGTCTTTGAAAATAAAACACGTGAATCCTTAAGATTCACTTGAAAATGACATGACTAATAGTTAATTTATTAACACATGTTGGTGAAATAGAAGACAAGCATCAGACTAAGATTGTAAGTGTGACCTTATCAGAAACGATGCACATGCGTCGGGTAGAATCTTGAAATAGCCACTATGCCTAAGCATGACCGGTAATGATTTGTTGCTCAAAGGATTACGACTCCCTTGGCATTAACAATCCCATGGCTGACCCGATTACATACTATTACTGGTGTATAACGAAAGTTCTTGAAGTGTATTTTATTATGTGAAACTAGCATGGTTAATCTTAAATTAATATACTCATGCTTGATTATGAAAATGATTTATGTCCGATTCACGTTATAAATAAATGATTTTGTTTTGAAGTATGATTTGATTTCCTAATAATATTACAATATTGTTATTAATTGGTCTTCTGCTGCCAAAATTCTTGAAAAACATATTTTTTGAATAAAATAATAGAACAATCCCAAACCTGGGGTGTGACAGATGGTGTCATGGAGAGTGGTGACCTTAGATTCAAGGTTACCATCTTTATTCACTGATTCCATGAGAGTGTTAATCTAAGCTTCTAGATCAGCCACACTAGCTGCTTCTTTTTTAGAATGGTGATCATAGATATGATCACCAATTCTATCTGCTAACTCCTTCAATAGATAGTTCTCAAATTCTTGAACTGCTACTCTTTTAGTAAATGCTTTCAGCCTAATGTTCATATTTTGCAAAACAACCAACCTACTCAACAGATCATTATTTGAATATGTCAATTCTTGTACCAATAGTTACATGGTACCATCATCTATAGGTGTGGAATCCTTATCACTAGAGGAGGTTTTAGGCCTAGCGTTTGCACCCTCACCACCAAATATGGTTTTTTGACGCCCTGGATTCCTCTTTCCAAGAGATGCTTTCATGGAAATACTCTCGAAGTGAGTTGTCATGGTTGGGGTCCTAGTTATGTTACCATCAGCCCACTAATCTTTTGATGTATCACTAGTAGTGCCAGCCCATTCGACATTGATCTTTTTTTACAACTGAAGATCAACCTTATTTAAAACAAATTTTGTGTTATATGTTTCTTCAGCTAAATCAGTCACCACTATCTATATAATATGATTTAAGACAGTTGATCATGCTAAATATCAAAGAATACTTCTTCATCATGGGTTGTAAACATATGAGATGGCTTATGATAAGTAGTAATATCTAATGGCCTGGGATGTCTTTCCTAAGAAACTTCTTCACTTATGTGAGGGTCCCTTTGAATATTCTTACTAGAGTATTATGACTCTGGTTGCCGGCCAATTGATTGGGATAGAGTTTGCTTAAAAGAAGGACGTGGAGCCTTCTTCTTTGAGCCTTGCTTAGGTGTGGCCTTCATCATTGGCTTAGCTTGAACCATTGTATCTAGTTTTTTCCTATTGGGTGGTGGTGATTTAAGGACCTATAACATCTTATAGAGTGCATGGGTTTATTTCTTTAGGTGGATTTGGATGGTTTGGCGTGAAGTAGAAGGTATGGGATCGGTAGTGGAAGGTTGATCCATATTGTAGGCTTAGTGACCTTAAGCATATGTGTAAACAAAAGCTAACTCTATGTTAGAGAAACCTGTGGGTGTAGCTTTAAATTTTGAAAAAATAGACTTATTTAGGGGACCAAGTGTATACACCTCCCATTCCAGCTTAAGTTTATCACCAAGTTCCAGGTTTAAAATGTATTGTAGCAACCTTAGGTACATCATAAACTTAAATTAATCAACAACAGTTACATTCTTGCATAGATTTTGAAAAAGAAAGTTTGAAAAATTGTAACTTTGTTATTTTACAAGTCCATGGATAGCCGTAACTAAATCTAATGAAACTTGATCCTACCCTACTGATATGTTTGACTAGCAATGTAGAAAAATATGAAAAATGACTCTAAAATTATGATATACCAATTCCTTGGTGAATGTTGAAGCATGAAGGTTTTCTTTATAATCTATTTCCCTGAAAGTCTCACTCACCACTTCCTTAGAGAACATGGATTGACCCTCTTCATCTTACAATTATAGATGAGTTCTAGTTTTGGCAATATTATGAATACTTCACTGTTCTATATAGTTGCTTTTAGATACGTGGTGCCATTTTTTCTTTCAATTATGATCGTTGCCCAGACTTAACGAATGTGGGAAGCAGAAATAATTGGGTCAACATTAGGGTTATAGACTTCATCTCTAATCCGTTTAGATGAAGTAAAGATGTTGTGGAATGGTTGGAATTAAGGTTTTGAGCAGCCATTGATAAGAATTTTATGGTTCAGGAGTTATAATAAAGTGCTTAATTTAGGTGAAGGTTGAAGGAGGGAAAATAGTAAAGAGGAGAAATACGAATGACAATTATCGGATAAGATATAATAGCGGATTTCAAAATGTTACAGTCGGTAAAAATAGAAATTACTAACATCTGAGGATTTGGTAATGATGAAACAATCTTTTCTAGCAAGTTGTGGTAGCCACTACTCATCGAAAGATAGAGTGGGCCTCGGAAATATTTAGATTTCTTCTATCAAGGGTTTACATCTACCGAAAAGACTACACGTCAGTGGTGAAATCTACTAAACTAGTTTATCAGCATATAATATCTAGTGAGTTGGTGCATCAACAGTTAGAATCTATTGAAATGATGTATTAGCAGTAGAGTATTCACCATAACATAATTTTCGGTAGATAAAGTGTTGTGGTAATATTGAAAACATTTACAGTTTTAAAGGATATTATTAACAACAATTAAAAGACATTTAGAAAATTCAGATCATTAAATTACTCAAAGTTCATCATTCTAACGACATAAATCAAAATCTTTAAATCTCGCCTCATTAAAGGCATTTGTGAATAAGTCTGCATATTGCTCATTTGTATGAACTTTGACCATCTTAATGATCTTTTTCGTAGAATAGTCACTGTTTGATAGGTTAATAGCTTAACAAGACATTTCTATTTGATTAACAGATAACGAATACGTAATCTAAGTTAATTATTTTACTTATCAAACACACATATACTTTAAGTAAATATATACACAAGATGTTCTTTCAAAGTATACACTTGATTAATCTTTTTGAGTACAAAAGATACAATCAGCAGATAAACAAGTAGGCTTACAAGCTTGCCCCTAAACACTAAGAATAAACAACTTTACATCTGTTTTTGGTTTACAGAAAGTATGAAGAACTCAGACAGATAATGACACATTGAAGTTGTAGCTTTAGTACTATGTTGTCTTTAAAAGGTTAGAAATAGTAGCTGCAAGAGTACTTTGATACAGACAGTCTTGTCCAATGTTGTGATTGATTAACAATGCATCCATTTGAGTACTGATAGCAGTCAATCAACACATCATCACTTTCCGTGCTGATAAGCATTTTTTCAGCACTTGGCATGTGCTGATCGGTAGTGGATCAACACTTGGTATAATTTGGTAGTTAAGAGCCAATGCTAAATCCTTGAGTTTTTGGTAGCTTTATCCTCTTCAAATATTAACAAATTCCCCCTAGGATGATGCTACCAAAACTCTATCTTTATCCTTCTAGCATTCTGATTAGCAGCAGTTCATACATGTATCCTCTTCTATCTCTTGAGGGGTTTTCAAGAGGTAGATTGACCAAGTCCTTCATGTTGTGTCGAGATATTCTAAAGAGATCATACTCCTTGGCTTAATTTTTTCAACACTAGCAAAGGTCAGACATACGATGTTGGTTGAGGAATCGTATCTCCAATGTGTGTTTGGCATGAATGCTCAACGGAAGTCACATGTAGAACTTCTTCTTTATCTCCACTTTGTTCCACTTTAACTTCATTACCAATCTTTATCTTTAGAATGGAGGCAATAGATTTGTACTTATCTGGCATGCCTTCATATTCTGAGATCAAAATGAACATCTTCTTTAGGTCTAAAACGTTAAGGTTCAGAACTTCCAGCTCAGTCAGAAAGAAAGACTTGGACTTATTCTTTCTTTCAATGAAGAAGCTCTCAGTCTTCAAGTCATATCACCATTTGATAGTGGTTGTATCATTACCTTCTGAGTCTTTCACTTCCATAGATTCTATGAGTTCTTCCTCTTGCTTAGGATTATCCAAGCCTTGTCTTACTCTTTCGACAACAGTGGTGATGATCATTGCATCTACCGAATCATCAGACTGGCTTTTTATTAGAGATCCAGCTATTTTAGGAGCTTGTTAGACTGTTGGAAAAACCAGCTAAGTGGTTTGTGTAGTTTGGATGGTGGGAGGAGATGATTATTGTTGATTGTTAGGTGAATGATCTATGTATAGGGTGACTTCTGTAGCTTCAGACTCTTTCATTTTTCTTCTTTATTCTGAAGCCTGCCATGACTTTTCTAGATGAGACTTGTAGATTCTCATCAGCACCTTCTCTACTTCCTTTGCCTCAAAGTCATTGCTTGTGTTCCTTAACCTTAGTCTGGTTAGGTCAGCTATCTCAAATCTCTTAAAGCACACTAGTTGATTCTTTAAGTAGGCTACCTTTCTAGCTACTGATCTAGTGATCATATTCGTACCCTACTATTGAATCATATGCTGATAGTGGAGTTTTAGTGGTTCCCTTTCTAGAATTAGCCTTGACTAAGGACAATACCTTTTGAAGTAGCATCTTGGACTTGTCATTTCAAAATCCATAAATGCTAAGGCACTTAACAATTTGCTCTATGATGTCAAGGGGTAGATCAAGTGCTTAATTTCATGATCATAATACATGATCTCACTATTTGCCTTCTTGGGCTTAAATTTCTTCATCTGGGATATACCCAGCACTTAAAACTTTGGTTCCTTTGATTATCTCCTCTTCCACTTTTGGTTCAATCACCTTTGCCATTACCACTCATTTTGGCATAATCTTCTTTTTAGCAAGGGTTGATGAGATTGGCAGATCATCATCAGAGGTAGTGGAGTCAGAATCAGGAGATGTTAGAGAGTCGGAAAATAGTAAGACCTTAGGATTATTTTCTTCGTTCTTGGTTGTTTTCTTTCCCATTGCTCTCTGGCTACTTCATATGTTGGTAGCTCCAACTGCAACCTTCTTTCCGATTTCTCTGATGTTCAAATCAAGAGTAGACATACTCATGGGTCCTATGTTTACTAGAGAAACTATAGAACTTTAAGAGCATCTTCCTCTGTTACTTATTTTTACTCTCCTATCTGACTTTTTCTGCATGTTTTCTCTCTCTCTGATTCGGCTCTCTTCCTTCTAGCTAACTCTGTTTATTTCTCCATTTTAGCATGAGTTGTAGCTATCAGTTTTGATTTCATCTTAGCAAGGCTCTATTCCAAAACATCATTAAAGTTGAATCCTTTCAACTCAAGTTGAGCTTCTAGGAGACTTCTTTCTTGATCTTTCTTCTCCCTTTTCTACTAAGAGGCCTTTTATATTGATTCAGCAGTTGTGGACATCAGAGCTTATTGAGTGATTGTCGTTTGAGTGCTTTTGGCAGTTGGCCTAGATTACTTAGATGGCACTCTCTTGAAAACCTTTGCCTTTGGTTTATGTGGAGCTAGGTTCTCCACCAAGGTTGAATCTTCTTATTCTTGCAACAATAGATTCTTTTACACTTTTGATTAAGGCAATAATATTTTCTTTATAGAAGATTATTGAGCTCTGCCAGCATGCAGTTCTATAAGTTTATTTTCAACCTTTTGTGGGAATAGCTCCACCTTCTTTGTCATAAAAATCTGGCTCTTCTTTTCTAAGACTCAATTTTAACTTCATTCTTCAGTAGACACAGGTCTCTTACCCGTCTTAGAGGTAAAGATTTTAGTAGGTCTAACTGCTGAAGGTCTTGTAGATGCACCTGATGCCTCACCAACTAACTTGGGATCATTGGCAGTTGTTTGAGCTCTATCAGCATCCTTGCAACTTCTGGGCCATCTATTTCCACATTCACCTTAGAGCTAATGGCTTCAGTTTAACATCTTGTTGACCAAATATAATCTCAGCTGATTTCTGGAGTTCAGACTCAGGTGTGTCTTTGTGGTCATTATGAAGTTGGGGGTTCGCTTCAAATTCACCCTATGTCTTCCATGTCATCTTCCATGGTCTGGGTTCCTATGTATATACCACCATTCTTCCTAAGGGTTCATCAACCGAAAAAGCCTTTGTTTGGCAATTTTGGCAGTTGCATTCGCCTCTGATTGTAAACCTCTTCGTGAGTACCGGAACAACTGTTAGTAGTGGTGCTTCTTCTTTAACAGATGCATTGGGAGAGGCTTCAAGTCCTAGCACAAGCTCTCTCTTTGATGATTCTTCATTAGAACTTTTTCTTTTAAGAGAGAACAAGGAAGAAGTGTTGGACCTTCTCATTGCAGCCATTATTCTTTTCCCAATTTTAACCTTTTAGTTTATAATATATGAATAAAGATAAATGTTACTGATACATATCCTTCCCCATTTTGAGTGTTTTTTGTTACAAATTCATCTTTATTAATACTTAATTATGATTAATTTGGATTTTGTAGTTTGGATAGTTGCTTGGTGATCTCAAAAGAAAATGATAAGAAATTCATGAAGATTTGGAAGTTAAAGGTTGTTATGGTGTGACTAATTCTTTCATGACCGTAACAAGCATCAAGTCCCCCTTTCTTGCATATTATAGTCGTAACTGATTCGTCATTACCATCACACGCATCAGGCCCCCTTTTTAGCCTTTCTTCTTCCCATTTCACTATGGTCTCTCAAACATTGAGCTTCATTTTGAATGAATTTCACTAGATTTGAATCCAAGATTGAAAATCAAACACTCTAAGGAAGAATCTAACATCATACAGCTAATCTTAGTTTTATTTGGTTTGATAATCTCTACATCTAACCATGTATCTTTTTATTATTCCAGTTGTTTAGGTATTTTGTATTTATTATAAGCTAGACACTTTGGTTCACTTAGAATAAATGAATCCTAGCTAATTATTGATGATATACATGTTATTATGGTGATGATTATGTTGATGACCTTAAAAATGTTTTGAATGTTCTTTAATGGTTATGTGTGTTTATTTGACTTAAGTATATGTTTATTTTCGTGGATATGTTGACTATATTATGTTGGAAAACTGAAGTGTGTAAAGTATATATATTTTTGATATGAAAATTCACACAATTGTTTTAATATAAAGAAACGATATCACTTTAAAATAACAACACAATAGGCAAGCACACCTATAGTATAATAGTATTTCTTGAGGTAAGAATGAGTATCGTTCCATGGACACAATGGCTCCCGATACTAAATCATCATCACTATTTAACCGATCAATTGAGTTTGAATTTGTGACATATTACAATTAACCAAAACGATTAGCAGTTGAAACTCATAAATTAAGGAAGTAAAGACGCAAGATATACAATCAATTAAATATACCACTTGGACATTGATGTAAGGTGTTGTGTGTTGTGGGCTGATGTGTTGGACGAAAAATGTTTTCATAAAGGTTTTATAAATACAAAAAATTATTTATTATGTATATTATTTTTTGTTGCAGCGAAACTACAGTTTCGCTGGCAGTTTCGCAAAGCGAATCTATAGATTCACTCGCCAGTATCGCGTTCTTTGTACACCTGATTTCTTTTGTGATGCCGAGCAAAACTATAGTTTCGCTGCCAGCGAAACTACGACCTATATATTGCACAGTGTGAAATTCGTTTCACATTATTCTGTGCGAAACTAAACCCTAGTTTCTCTGTGTCCGAACCTACTTGATCTCGTTTGTGTGATTTCTGTCGAGTTTATTCGATTCTGATCTATCTGGTAGGCATTGTGACCCTCCTTCTCTGGTTCAATCGCGATTTAATGCTTATTCAGTGGTTTTGTATTGATTCCCTGGTTCGGAAGTTCGCCTGACTCATTCAGCGAATCTACCAAACTAACCAGCGAAACTGAACGAAAGTTCACTGATTGCAGGCGAA
Organism: Flaveria sonorensis; assembly: GCA_025506505.1. Lineage (NCBI taxonomy): Eukaryota > Viridiplantae > Streptophyta > Magnoliopsida > Asterales > Asteraceae > Flaveria > Flaveria sonorensis. The sequence continues at coordinate 19,135,425 of CM046437.1, read as the reverse complement.
TCTATCTTGTTATGCTATCCAAGCATATTTGACAGTTTCGCTAGAACAATTCCAGCGAAACTATACATTTTCTCAGAACTTAATCTATTTTTTTGGGCTTAGTGAACTTACAACTTCGCTGTCGTATGAATCATAAGTTTGTCCTCAGCAAAAGTGTAGAATCACTTAAACTCATGGTCTAGGGCTGTGTTATAGCGAATGTACACTTTTGATTGATCAAAACTTAGGTTCAATCAACAGCGAATATATTAAGTTGTGCCTGGAGAAACTATAGTTTCGCCTGTCAGCGAAACTGTGGAACTTAATTTCAATCCACAACGATGTTGTCTTGTTGTGCGTGGTGAAACTACAGTTTTGCCATGACAGCAAAACTATTTTTTTTTGTTTTTATTTTTTTGTTTAATTGTCATTATGTGTTATCTAACTTACCTATGTCTATATTTTGCAGTTCATGGAAAACTTAAAGTTCGACGAGAAGACAAATCTTGTAGCATTATTAGGCGACAGTAATCCAAAGACAGTTGGATTCAGAGATTGTTTTAGATGGCTGAAGCAGTCTCCCATTCTCTATGCATATCTCATTTACCCACGATCTATGACATTCACACAAGAGATTTCTGGGTAAATGCGAATGTGATTTAGGATCTACTCAACACAGAATTACTTCCAGAGTTGTGGGGAGATATAGTGTTAGTGCTGAGACGGTTGCGAGGGTGTGAGGTTAAAAGAAGACTGTGGAGATGAGGTTGCTATGACTGATGCTGAAATTCTTAGCTTTATCGAAGCATTGGGAATGAAGGACCATCTTTTGGATCAAGAAGGAAATCAAAAAGTCATTTTTGTCCAAGGAATGGAGATACATTGCTCACGTGTTTATTATGTGTTTGGATCACAGAAAGGGAGGATCAGAGGGTTTAAATGCACAATGGGCTAAGGCCATGATTGTATTCTGTAAACGACAAAAGGCCAACATTGCTAGATTAATATTGACTGTAGAATGAGAATGTTATGGCTCTAATAAGGACAACTGGATGTTATATCCAAGGCTTATCCAGAGATCATTAATAATGAGAAACCAATTTGCCAAGACATGGGGAAGTTAAGAGGCTGATACAGATGAATACAAGATATTTGCAGATTGCTCAGCAGTTAGACATGACTTTAGTGTTTAAATAAACTTATTTACTGGAAAACATGTACCCAGCTGAAAGATGGAACTACATAAAAAGGCTTATTGAAAATGAAAACAAGAATGCTGAAGAAAATCGAGATAAACAAGTGAACTAATAAAGAAGAAAAAGAGGTATGCAAAGGAGAAGGAATATGATTTAGAAGATGAGAGATGGAGGTTGAAGAGGAGCTACGGGCTCAAAGAGAGAAGGTCCAAAAGGAAGTCTGATCAAGGGGAACTGCTCATGAAACTAAAAGGAGAACCAAGCATAAACAGCTAGTGTTTGAAGAAAGGAGGGATTCCCAATCTGAATTGGACCAAGATGTCATCAGAATGTGAATGCTTCGTGGCCAATGAATGAGCATGATAAAACCTAAGTTGGTCAATCAAGAGTGAGAGAAAAGGAGGAAAAAGATGAGCAAATAGAGAGTATGAAAGTAATGATGATCGACCAGTAGGAATTAATCAAAAGACTATTGAAGGAGGTTAATGAGCTCAAGAGCAAAGTTGGTCTGCTAAACCAGCTATCACAAGATAAGCTAGATGATCTGACCAACACATCTAAGTATTTGTTCCTGAAAGTAGGAAAGTCATCTGGGATAGTGGGAGAAGCAAGTACAGCTGGAGGTGGTGCAAGTGGTAGTGGTGATGGAGGTCCAAAGGTTGTTGAGACAGAAGCTGAGAAGAGAGCTGATGAAGGAAGTGATATGAGAGAGGAGCCTGTGATTGTTGAGGCTGAATTTGTTGATCTGGGATTTGATATAGAAACAAACTTGATGAGGGCTGAGGTGCTTAGAGAAGAAACTACTAAAGGTAACAGAAAGGATACAGTGAAGAACCTTATTGATGAAGAGGAAGAATACGAGGAACAGCTGGTTGACTATGACTCAGAACCCGAATATTATGAAGTGGAGGAGTGTTCAATGAATTATATGGCACAAAGGGGTCTGAAGGAGATGTAATGGAATTGAGCAAAGAAGACTGGTTCGTGAAAGAGAAAGAACCTGAACAGTTATCACCACTATTCCAAAACATCAGTGAACCAAGCAAGAAGAAAATCTGATAAGACAATTATGAGTTAGAAAATAAATTCTAAAATGAAAATGTTTATGATTAAATGAAGGGGCGGGGGGAAATATCATACATGCATAAAAGGAAGGCGTTCAAGACTTGCCTAGGTGGGACTTGAGGAGATAGATGAAATTCCAGTGGGCTGCCCATTTGACGGTGAACGTGCCATGATCTTGGAGAAGGAAATCAAGGCAGGCATGAATGATAATTTTGAAGCTTTTGGGTTATGAGGACAGAAAGAAGAAGGTCGAAGATTGGATTAGGCTACTGGCAAAGGAAAGATTGTTTTAAAGCTAAAGCCAGTAAAACTATGAATAGGAGAGTGCCCAATCCACTTCCCCTAGACTACAAAAGTTCAAGAAATGGTTCTATGACAACAATACTGGGGAAGCAGTAATTAGAGTGAAAGATGAAGTTGAGATTAAACTTTTTGATCCAATGGAGGTGTTCTCTTTCTATGTGAAAAATCAATCAAAGCGGGAGCTGAGCTGAAACGAGGAAGAAGCAGCCAGTTTGTTTATGAACGTGGCGAATAAAGTTCGTGGAGTAAGGGTAGAGGTCAGGGAGCTAGCTTACAAAGTATCCAAGGCTAATGAGTTAAGGTTGGACATGCAGGATCTTACACGATAGTTCGCAAGGGCAAGTGCAAGGGCTGAAGAGGAGAGTGCAGCAGGAGCAGAATAGGAAACATCTGATAAAACTGAAGAGGGAGCAAGAGAAGAGCCAGAAGACCGAGAGTGAGGTCCAACCTAGAGGGAGAATTGATAATCTTACATAGGTTGGACTCACTATAGTTGATAGGCTTACTTTGTTATGTAATAGGCTAAATGTTAGTTTTATCTAGTAATTTATATTTCTTATGTATTTTTGTATTTCAGCGAAACTACGGGTGGAGTCAACTGCTTCTGATCACCCGGCAAATCTGTAGTTCGCTACCTGGTGAATCTAGTAGTTAGACAAACAGTTTTGCTAGTCAGCAAAACTGCCAGCGAATCTAAGGTTGCTTATATATTGTAATTTTTCTATCTTTGTAAGTAACCTTTTTCAAAACTCTAAAAGAGAATATTGTTGTTGCAAATGTGTGTGTGGCTGAAAGTTCATTTTCAATATCATTGATCCTTTGTTATTGTTTATTATTGTTTAGATTCAATCTAATTCATTATGTTATGAGTTTGTAAGTGTTTATTCGGTGGGAAATCATTGTCAAGCATCAAGTGCACTGTTGAATCGATCAACAGGACCAACATAAGGCCCCGTTCTCGGGAACCTCACAGTTGGTCATTCATAGCACCTTCATTATTAAAACACATTCGGATTCATCAAACAAGAAAACTTTGTAGTGGACTAGTTAAATAAAAGCCATAGCATTCCTTAAGCATTACTTTTTCTAAGAAATACATTGTTGTTGCTAGTTACAAAAGGACACCTAGTTGCATTTCAAAACAAAAATAACTTTTCAGCGTGTCATGGATGCCAGTCCTGAATTGCCAGTAGCTTCAACCCCGTGCCATCCCCTGCAACTTCATTACCTGCCGACTGAAATGCATATAAAAGTCAGTGTCGCTGAGTGAGTTCTAGTTTTAATAACACAGAAAATATACACTGGCAAACTCCCTTTGGTGATCATCAATCATAGTACATAATCATTCATTAGGAAATTCATTATCATTCTTTCTTTCATTATCTTTTCCTTCATTAACTAGGATTGCACAGAGCAAGAGCCTACATTGTTGGTTGGCAACAGATGCCGAAGCCCTGTCGGCAAACGTTTATCATGGTAGCTAACCCATCGACAGTTGATCCACACTGTTAGGCATGATGCTTGCTTATGAACTAGGATCCCATTCATTCATTGGTCAATCCCTAGGATTAGACCCCTGATGTACATCCTCATGGGCTGATACAACCGTAGATCAGTCGAGCAAACAACATCCAGGGTTGTGAACATCCATTCATTTGCTTGCAAGGCTTTTCATTCATCATAAGGGCCCGGGGGTAACTGTAATGCCCGGAATAAAGTCAAACAAGCCAGTTAATAATAATGGGCTTAGCCGGGGATTATAAAATAAATAAGCAAAAAAATGGAGTATGGACCGAGTAGCCTCACGGGTTATGTGTTCGGCGAGTTAAGGTCTCGGGAAACACGGTATATGTAAACGGGTCAGCTTGAGCAACTCTCATTTGCAACTCAACACCCAACTTCTAGAGAGAGAGTGTAGAGAGAAAAAGTGGTGATTCAAGGCTCGGTGGATCAAGAGATTGAAGATCGGTGTTTGTGGGCATCCAAACAACAAGAAAAGACCAAGAATCTTGGTAAGAAACATCGTTTATCGGTTCTGTAAGGGTAAACCGGGGATTATTAGGGTTTGGGGTTTTGAAAGTGGCAAAGGAATCACCCAAAACTCACGTTTTTGTGTAAGAAAACATGTAAGAAGCTTAGATATAGCTTCTTGGGTGATAAACCAAGGATTTGGGGTGTAAAGATTGAAGTTTTGGGTCAAAAATGGGTTGTTCATAATTTCAGCGTTTTGCGAACTGGGTGTTCATCCAGCGAAATTATGTGGTCGTCCCGCGAAACTATGGATCTTCCTTTGAAACTATAGTTTCGCAGGTAGTCTCACAGACTTGAATTTCCAATGAAAGTTGGGCGAAACTGGCAGCGAAACTGGCAGCGAAAACTGCCAGCGAAGATGCCAGCGAAGATGCCAGCGAAACTGCCAGCGAAGGTGGCAGTGAAACTGCTAGCGAAACTAGCAGCGAAACTGCTGATCATGCAGCGAAATTAGCAGCGAAATTAGGCAGAAATTAACCCCTTTGAGTGTTAAATTATCTGCAGGCTGTGTAGGGAACCCTTGCTTAAAAAGCTTGATTGAGAAGCTACTCACTGAGTCCAGGTGAGTTCTAAATCCTATTTTAAAGGTTTTAAAACTTGTTGGGGCTGGAAATGCCATACTGACTATATGTTTTAAATGTCCAAGAATTTAAAAGGTTTTAACAGGAAGATCGACTTTTCCGTTAGGAAAATGTGCACAACATTCTATCGTTACAATGGATGTATTATTTTGCAAAGCATACATAATGTTCGGAGTACAGTACTGTCATCGAATTAATGAATGTACGTATAGTACGGTAAGAAAGATAACGAATGATAAAGATGACGTACGATGATGATGATCGGTAGTCAAAGAATGACGATGAAAGATAATAATAAATTATTATCTATGTTATGTATGGATGCATGATCACATGTGAAAGTAAAGAAAGAATGGTTTTAACGAAAGAAAAGTATTTTATTTTATAAAACTAGAACTCACTCAGCAACGCTGACTTTTATGTGTTCCAGTTGGCAGGTAATTGTTGCTGAGGAGGCACGGGGCAGCTACTTGGCATTTTTGGGATGGCATCCATTGTTTAATTATGACGTTTTTGCCTTGTAATGCGAACAAACAATATTTTGTAATGATTATGAATGTTTGTATTTATTTTGCAAAAGCAATGAAATGAAATGTTTTAAATTATTCGCTGCGTTGTTTTAGTACACCTAAATATATGTTTTGTTTTTATGTGCAATGATTAACCAACTGTAAGCGTCCCGGGAACGAGGCCTTACAGCAAGATTCATTAAGTTTGAGATATTACCTTGAAGACCGTGTTAGTGTTTGAATCTTATAGCGTGTTTGAGGATGGCCGGTGTAGATCTTCAAAGCTTCTCGAGGTGGAGGTCGTGGTGGACGTGGTGCTGGGACCACAGGTCACGAGAGGAAGGCCTCAAGCTGAAGAGGTGGCTCATGAAGAGCCCGAGATCCCTCATCCGAGGGCAGTGACGAGAGTGCTAACTTAAGGGCCTCGATGAAGGAGGCTGTTGTAGAGGAGGTTATCAGGTCATGCAGACGATCTTACCGTCTGGTGACCGAAGTAATAAAGGCTATAAGAGAAGGAGAAGGAAGGAGAGGGAACAGGTCCTCGGGAGGGAGAGAGCAACTGGAGATTGAGACGATTGTCTCTACAGATGAGGAAGAGAAGAAGACCTATGCCGGAGGCAGCATGAGGCTGTAACTATGGGCATTCAAAGATGCAAGCCCCCGAGTTTTGACGGAAATGGCACTGCTGCTGCTGCTCACCGGTGGGTGAGAGAGATGGACTCTGTACTTGATATCAGCGAGTGCCGGGAGTATCAGAAGGTGAGTTTTTCCACTCATTCATTTATGGACTCTCGGCTCTGGCTGGTGGGACCATATCGTCCAAGCCCGAGGGTAGTAGGGCAATTGAAGAATGAGGCCAGAGTTGAAGAAGCTGGTGATCGAGGAGTTATGTCCTCATAGGGAGCTCGACAAGGTAGAAAGCAATTCCTGCAATTGGAGGAGGGAACCATGACGCATCAGCAATACACCACAAAGTTTAACGAGATGGCATGGCTGGTGCCGGATCAGGTGACACCTCTGTCGCGAAGATCAAGAGGTATATTCAGGGCTTGCCGGCGGATATTCGTAAGCATATGATCGCTGCTTGGCCAAGTACGTTCACAGGTCGGTGGTCGATCTGGCGGGAAGACTGTACGACGAAAGGGAAGTGGTAGTGGCTGAGGTGAGCAAGAAAGGCGTGGTGACCGAAACTGGAATGGGAAGAGGTTTGGTCGGGGTGGTGCCCCGGCAAATAACAAGAATGCATGGGTGGATGACCGCGTGTGGTCTATCCGGTGCGGGAAGGAGCACACCAAGGAGTGTAGGTGGGGATTGAACGTGTGCTTCAAGTGTGGAAAGCCTGGCCACATGGCAAGAGAGTGCAAGGCGGCAAGGTGTTTTAACTATGGTGGAAAGGGCCACATGATCGAGAATGCAAGAAGCCAAGGCTGAGAGTTCCGAGGCAGGGCAGAAGACTAGGACCGAGGGGCAGAGGGCGAGCGCCAGGGCATTCACGATGACTCAGGAGGAGGCTAGGACAGACCCCGATGTTGTGTCAGGTACGTTTCTAGTAAACCAAACTCTTGCTTCTGTGTTTATTTATTCAGGTGCTAGTAAGAGTTTTATAATTGCTGCTTTCTGTGCTAAGTTGCCAGTTAGTAGTAGAGGTGTTGATGAGCCCTTCAATGTTTAAACTGCCATAGGTAAGTCTACCAGGATTGTTGACCTGATAGAAGGCTGCGATATAGAATTAGAGGGTCATAAATTTCCTGCTAGACTGTTCGTGATGACCTTAGGCGGATTTGATGTAGTCCTTGGAATGGATTGGTTGGCGGACTACGGCGAATATCATATGTCGCAAAAGATGATTCGACTGACAGCGCCCGACGGGAGTTTGGTGACGATCTACGGTGATCGAGTTATGACTATCCCGAAGGTGATTTCGATGGCGGTGGCGGGAAAGTGCATGAGGCGTGGATGTAGTGCCTACTTGGCCTACGTGAAGGATGTAGATATGCCAACCCCACAACTGTCGGATGTACCGGTTGTGTGTGAGTTCCCAGATGTGTTTCCCGAAAATTTACCAGGTGTGCCACCGAACCGCGAGATCGAGTCCAGATTGACTTGACCCCGTGCTTAACCTGTTGCTAAGGCACCGTATCGTTAGCTCCGACCGAGATGAAGGAGTTGATGGAGCAACTGCAGGAGTTGCTTGATAAGGGTTCATTTGACCGAGTATCTCTCCTTAGGGTGCTCCAGTCTTATTTGTGAAGAAAAGGATGGTAGTATGAGGATGTGTATAGACTACCGCGAGCTGAACAAGTTGACGGTGAAGAATCGGTATCCATTGCCGAGGATTGATGACCTGTTTGATCAGCTCCAAGGTGCCAGTTGGTTCTCGAGGATATCTTTGATCTGGCAACCATCAGTTGAAAGTGAAGGAACAAGATATTCCTAAAATAACTTTTCGTTATGACAGTACGAGTTCTCGTTATGTCTTTTGGTGATTTGATGAATCGAGTGGTCGGCCGATGTTGGATAAATCAGTGATTGTGTTTATCGATGATATCTTGATTTATTTGAAGAGCAACGAGGAGCATGCCGGTCACATTCGAGAGGTGTTAGAGACGTTGAGAAGGGAGAAGTGTATGCTAAGTTCTCCAAGTGCGTGTTTTGGTTGCGCGAAGTTCAATTCTTGGGTCACGTGGTAAATCCAAGGGGATTATGGTGGACCCGGCAAAGGTAGAGGCGGTGATGCAATGCAAGTCTCCAAAGACGCCATCCGAGATCCGTAGTTTCTTGGGGTTGGCGGGCTATATAGAAGGTTCATCCAAGACTTCTCCAAGATAGCTTCTCCGCTGACTAAGTTGACCCGCAAAGACGTGAAGTTTGTTTGGGGTCAAGATCAAGAGAGTGCTTTTGAGGAGTTAAAATCAAGGTTGACTCAGGCTCCTGTCTTAGCATTACATGAAGGAAGCAAGGATTTGTTGGTTTATTCAGATGCTTCTTACTCGGGGTTGGGTTGCGTGTTGATGCAGCGAGGAAAGTTTATAGCATATGCATCCCGACAATTGAAAGTTCATGAGGTCAATTACCCTACTCATTATTTGGAGCTAGCAGCTGTGGTCTTTGCATTAAAAATTTGGAGGCACTACCTGTATGGGACGAAGTACACCATTTTCACCAACCCAAGAGCTTGAAGTACTTCTTCGAGCAGAAGGATTTGAACATGAGGCAAAGGAGATGGTTGGAAACTAATAAAGGATTATGATTGTGAAATCCATTACCATCGGGCAAAGCTAACGTAGTGGCGGATGCCCTTAGCCGAAAGGAGAGGCCTAAACCAATCTATGTGAAGGCTTACCAATTGATTATGACCTCCGATGTGATGAAGCAGGTCAAGGATTTTCAAGAAGAGGCGTTGAAAGAAGATCGTCTTAACTCCGAAAGGATGAGAGGTATGGTCGCGGTGTTGAGAGGAAAACACTCTCGGTGTTAAAACCCGATTCGGATGAATATGGATTCCTCATTATGGGGATCTGTGGGGGAAGATCATGGACGAAGCTCATAAGACTCGATACTCCATTCATCCCGGTGCCACGAAAATGTATCAGGACATGAAGAAAGATTATTGGTGGCCTGGTATGAAGCTTGACGTAGTGGAGTACGTGAGTAAGTGTCTTACTTTCTTGCAAGTGAAGGCAAAGCATCAGAAGCTGTACGGGAAGATCCAACCGTTGGATATACCGGAGTGGAAGTGGGAGCATATCACCATGGACTTTATTACGAGTTACCGCGTACCGTGAAAGGGTATGATGCCATATGGGTGATAGTTGATCGTTTTACGAAGAGTGCTCACTTCCTACCGATCCGCGAGATGTAGTCCTCTGAAAGATTAGCGGATCTATTCATCAAAGAGATTGTAACTTGTCATAGTGTGCCGGTGTCTATTGTGTCTGATCGTAACACCCGGTTTACATCCATGTTTTGGAAGAGATTTCATGATGCAATGGGGACGAGGTTACATATCAGCACGGCTTATCATCCACAGACGGATGGTCAGTCGGAGAGAACCATTCAGACGCTAGAAGATATGCTTCGAGCATGCGTCATTGATTTTGGAGGAAGTTGGGATGACCACTTACCATTAGCAGAATTCTCATACAATAAAAGTTATCATGCCAGCACTGGTATGCCTCCTTATGAGATGCTATATGGTAGGAGATGTAGGACACCGTTTGTTGGGGTGATATTGGTCAGAAAGAATTGGGAAGTATTGAGGTGATCGAGGCTATGACTGAGAAACTCGAAAAGATCAAAGCCTTTATGAAGGCAGCTAAAGATAGGCAGAAGTCATATGCTGACAAGAGACGTAGACCGATTGAGTTCAAGGTGGGAGATAGAGTTATGCTGAAAGTCTCCCCTTGGAGGGGCATAATTCAATTTAGGAAGCGGGGCAAGTTGAGCCCGAGGTATATAGGGCCTTTCTGAATCATGGCTCGAGTAGGAGAGGTGGCCTATAGGTTGGAATTGCCCAGTGAGTTAAGTGGAATTCATCCGACATTCCATGTATCTCACTTGAGAAAGTGCTTAGCAGATGAAGATATGGTCATGCCACTGGAGGATATTGAAGTGGATGAACGGCTCAATTATGTGGAGCAACCAGTGGTGATCATCGATCGCAAGGAGAAGAGGCTAAGGAATAAAGTGGTTCCACTTGTACGAATACAGTGGAAGCACAGGAAGGGATCTGAGTCTACGTGGGAGACTGAAGAGGAAATGAGACAACATTACCCACGTCTATTCGAGGAATAACAGGTTTCGAGGACGAAACCTAAATAAGGGGGGTGGACTTGTAACGCTCGGAATAAAGTCTAAATGAGCCAGTTAATAATAATGGGCTTAGCCTGGATTATTTAAAGAAAATAAGCGGGAAATGGAGTATGGACCGAGTAGACCTCGCGGGTTATGTGTTCGGTGAGTTTAAGGTCCCAGGAACGCCGGTATATATATACGGGTCAGCTTGAGTAACTCTCATTTGCAACTCAACACCCAACTTCTAGAGAGAGAGTGTAGAGAGAGAAAGTGGAGAGAAAGTGGTGAGAGAGTGTAGAGAGAGAAGTGGAGAGAAAGTGGTGATTCAAGGCTCGGTGGATCAAGAGATTGAAGATCGATGTTTGTGGGCATCGAAACAACAACTAAAGACCAAGAATCCAGGTAAGAACATCATTTAATGGGTTCTTTAAGGGTAAACCCGGATTATAGGGTTTGGGGTTTTTGAAAGTGGCAAAGAATCACCCAAAACTCACGTTTTTGTGTAAGAAAACATGTAAGAAGCTTAGATATAGCTTCTTGGGTGATAAACCAAGGATTTGGGTGCAAAAGATTGATGTTTTGGGTCAAAAATAGGCTGGTTCATAATTTCAGCCCGTTTTGCGAAACTGGGTGTTCATCCAGCGAAATTATGTAGTCGTTCAGTGAAACTATGGATCTTCCTGCGAAACTATAGTATCGCAGGTAGTCTCGCAGACTTGAATTTCCAACGAAAGTTGGACGAAACTGGCAGCGAAACTGTCAACGAAGATGCCAGCGAAACTGTCAGCGAAGGTGGCAGCGAAACTGCTGGCGAAACTAGCAGCGAAACTGCTAATCTTGCAGCGAAATTAGCAGCGAAATTAGGCAGAAATTAACCCCTTTGAGTGTTAACTTATCTGCAGGCTGTGTAGTGCGACCCTTGCTTAGAAAGCTTGATTGAGAAGCTACTCACTAAGTCCAGGTGAGTTCTAGATCCCCTATTTTAAAGGTTTTAAACTTGTTTGGGGCTGGAAATGCATACTGAATATATGTTTTAAATGTCCAAGAATTTAATAGGTTTTAACAGGAAGATCTATTTTTCCGTTAGGAAATGTGCACAACATTCATAATCGTTACAATGGATGTATTATTTTGCAAAAGCATACATAATGTTCGGGGTACAGTACATGTCATCGGAAGTTAATGAATGTACGTATAGTACGGTAAGAAAGATAACGAATGATAAAGATGACGTACGATGATGAATGATCGGTAGTCAAAGAATGACGATGAAAGATAATAATAAATTATTATCTATGTGTATGTATGATGCATGATCACATGTGAAAGTAAAGAAAGAATGGTTTTAAACGAAAGAAAAGTATTTTATTTTATAAAACTAGAACTCACTCAGCAACGCTGACTTTTATGTGTTTCCAGTTGGCAGGTAATTGTTGCTGAGGATGGCACGGGGCAGCTACTTGGCGTTTTTGGGATGGCATCCATTGTTTAAATTATGACGTTTTTGCATTGTAATGCGAACAAACAATATTTTGTAATGATTATGAATGTTGTATTATTTTGCAAAAGCAATGAATGAAATGATTTTAAATTATTCCGCTGCGTTGTTTTAGTACACCTAAATATATGTTTTGTGTTTTATGTGCAATGATTAACCAACTGTAAGCGTCCCGGGAAAGAGGCCTTACAGCAAGATTCATTAAGTTTCACTATTCTTCTTTTATTTCTTTGTGTCCACTTGTTATGGATAATACTTTTTAAGATGTTCATTACCTTAATCACATAACATGAAAATATGATTGACATAGTAAAAGCAGTACATAAGAAAGAATCAAGCATTGTAATCCTTAAACAAGCATAATCATCCCTTATACAGAAGTTCTCCACACTTAAATTCTGTTACCAAAATTTCAGAAATCCTAAGTGTCAAAAGAAATGCGGACGAATTTAGACAAATGCGGATGAGCAAATGCGGAACAAAGTAAATGCGGATGAACAAATGCGGATGAACATTCTCAAGGAATATTCTAAGTGTCCCAGAGAAATGCGCCTGAACACTATAGCAAATCTGCATGAACAAAACAAATGAAAGTCTTCAGAAAATATTCTAAGTGTAAAGAAGTGCGCATGAACCAAATGCAGATGACTAAAGCAAATGCGCCTGAACATTGTAGCAAATGCACATGAACAAAACACTCATGCAAATTTTCAAATCTAAATGCGGATGAACTAAACCAACCTACAGTTGCAACTTATGCTATATTCAATTCCTAATCCTCCTCCTTATGCATTCTTAGCCTAGATCTAGCATGCTAAACACTTAGAACAAGCATACCACCACATAAATCGATCAGGCCTTCAAAACACATACTCACACGCACAACAGGTGCAAAGCACATAGATCAGTTTATACTTTTGGTTTTAAAGTAGTAGGTAATATGCATTTCAGCCCCAAACAAGTTTAAAACAAGTAAAACCTAGGATCTAGAACTCACCTCAACAGCCTTCGAACAGAACATGGCAGACCCTAGAATAACACCAGGAGTACAAGCACCTAAACACACAACCAGGCAACCCAACACCAAGAACCACATAAACATCGGTCCAGAAGCTTAAATCCAGCTAAAACCGCGAAGAAAACTCTTTAAAAACTTACGTTGTTGAGGAATTCTTCCTCTTTCTCTCTCAAAAACCAGATAACAGCCACTTTCTCTCACTAGCCGAATGTTTGAGTACGTGAGAGAAGGGAGTGCGCGGCCTTGCCACCTTTTGAAACCCATTATGGGAAGGTTTAGACCTTGCACATCTTTAACTCCTCTACTTTAGGTATAACCATCTTTTTCTCTTTAACTTTTCTTTTCTTTAAACTTTTCGGGTGTTACAAGTCCACCCCCTTATATAGGTTTCGTCCCCGAAACCTGTCACTCCTCAAATAGCTATGGGTAATGTTGTCTCATCTCTTCCTTGGTCTCCCACGTAGACTCGGATCCCTTCCTGAGCTTCTACTGTACTCGAACCAGTGGAACCACTTTATTCCATAGTCTCTTCTCTTTCTTGTGAATGATGGCCACATGCTGCTCCACATAATTGAGCCGCTCATCCACCTCAATGTCCTCCAGTGGCACGATCATATCTTCATCGGCCAAGTACTTTCTTAGATGAGATACATGGAATGTCGGATGAATCCCACTTAACTCATCACGTAGCTCCAACCTATAGGCCATCTCTCCTACATGAGCAATAATTCGAAAAGGCCCTATATACCTTGGGCTCAACTTCCTCACTTTTGGAACCGAATGATCCCATTCCAAGGAGATACTTTCAACATTACCTTATCTCCCACTTGGAATTCAATTGGCCTCCTTCTCTTATTAGCATAGTACTTCTATCGGTCCTTTGCTGCCTTCATGAAGGCCTTGATCTTTTCCAACTTTTCCGACGTGGCCTCAATAATCTCGATACATCCCAACTCCTTCTACCCGATATCACCCCAACACACCGGGGTTCTTCATCATCTCCCGTACAACATTTCGAATGGTGGCATGCCTATAATGGCATGATAGCTATTGTTGTAGGAGAACTCGGCCAATGGTAAGTGTTCATCCCAACTTCTACCTAAGTCAATGATGCATGCCCGGAGCATATCCTCCAATGTCTGAATGGTCCGTTCCGACAGACCATCTGTCTGAGATTGGTAAGTCGTGCTAATATGTAACCTCGTCCCCATCGCGTCATGAAATTTCTTCCAGAACTTGGACGTGAACCGAGTGTCTCTATCAGAAACAATAGACACCGGCACGCCATGACGAGTTACAATCTCCTTGACAAACAGCTCTGCCAACCTTTCGGACGAGTAAGTCTCTTGGATTGGCAAGAAGTGAGCATTCTTCGTCAAGCGGTCTACAATCACCCAAATGGTATCACATCCTCTCGCCGTGCGGGGCAATTTGGTGATGAAGTCCATGGTGATGTGTTCCCACTTCCATTCGGGTATATCCAAGGGTTGGATCTTTCCATATGGTTTCTGATGCTTTGCCTTTACTTATATACAGGTCAGGCACTTACTCACATACTCCACCACATCACGCTTCATCCCTGGCCACCAATAATCTTTCTTCTGGTCATGATACATCTTTGTAGCACCTGGATGGATGGAATACCGTGTCTTGTGAGCTTCATCCAAGATCTTTCCCCTCAGATCCCCATAACAAGGAATCCACATTCACCCGGATCAGGTTCTAACACCAAGGGTGTTCTCCCCTAAATCTGCTATCTGCCCCTTCATCCATTCAGAGTTGATTCTTTCGTCTCTTAGAGCCTCGTCTTGGAACTTTCTGATTTGACCCATAACATTCGGCATCACAACCAGCTGGCAAGCCTTCACCCGAATCGGTTCAGGTCTTTCTTTTCGACTGAGGGCATCAGCCACCACGTTCGCCTTGCCCGGGTGATAGTGGATTTCGTAATCGTAATCCTTGATCAATTCTAACCACCTTTTTTGTCTCATGTTTAGGTCTTTCTGCTCAAAGAAGTATTTTAGACTTTTGTGATCCGTGAAGATCATACACCTCGCCCTATACAAGTAGTGCCTCCAAATCTTTAGTGCAAAGACCACATTTGCCAATTCCAGGGCATGAGTTAGGTAGTTAACCTTATGTATCTTTAACTGTCGTGACGCATAGGCTTAACCTTTCCTCGTTGCATCAACACACAACCTAGACCAAATACGAAGCATCAGAGTTTACCACCAAGTCATCATTCCCTTCAGGCATCGTGAAGACCGGGGCTTGAGTTAACCTCATCTTCAACTCCTGAAACGCACTCTCCTACTTAGAACCCCATTCAAACTTTACATCCTTGCAAGTCAGCTTAGTTAACGGGGCCGCCACCTTAGAGAAGTCTTGAATAAATCTCCTATAGTAGCCTGCCAAACCCAGGAAACTATGGATTTCGGACGGCGTCCTTGGGGGTTCCCATTTCATTACAGCTTCAACCTTTGCTGGATCCACCATTATCCCTTCGAGGTTAACCAATTTGCCATGAAATTAAACCTCATGCAGCCAGAATGCACACTTAGAGAACTTCGCGTGCAACTTCTCATTTCTAAGTGTCTCTAGTATCTCCTTGATGTGACTGGCGTGCTCATCTTTGCTCTTAGAATAGATCAGAATATCGTCAATGAATACAATCACTGACCTGTCTAGCATCGGTTGGCATACCCGATTCATAATGTCCATAAATGCAGCTGGCGCGTTGGTTAAACCGAAGGACATCATGAGAAACTCGTAGTGTCCATAACGCATGCGAAAGGCTGTCTTAGGGATATCCTGCTCGTTTACCTTTAGTTGATGATTCCCCGATCGAAGATCTATCCTGGAGAACCAACTGGCACCCTGGAGCTGATCAAATAAGTTGTCAATCCTGGGTAACGGGTACTGGTTCTTCACAGTCAACTTGTTCAGCTCGCGGTAGTCGATGCACATCCTCATACTACCATCCTTCTTCTTAACGAATAGAACCGGAGCACCCCATGGAGAGATACTCGGCCAAATAAAGCCCTTATCCAAAATATCTTACAGCTATGTCATCAGTTCTTTGAGTTTGGATGGAGCCAACCTGTATGGTGCCTTAGCGACAGGTTATGCTCCCGATATCAAGTCAATCTGAAACTCAATTTCTCTATCGGGTGGGACCCCTGGCAGATCTTCAGGAAACACCTTGAGGAATTCGAATACTACCTGCACATCAGACAGTTGATGCACGGTAGCATCCACATCCTTCACATAAGCCAGGTAAGCACCACACCCTCGCCTTATAAACTTTTCTTCCATGATCATCGATATCACTCGCGGAGTGGTGTATTCCCTGTCTCCATGAACAGTAACCATACTACCATTGGGCGCAGTCAGACGAATTATCTTCTTTTGACATATGATATTCGCTTTGTAGGTCGCCAACCAATCCATTCCTAACACCACATCAAAACCTCCTAGGGCCAACACATACAATCTAACATGGAACTTATGACCATCCAATTCTATGTGCAATCGTCTATCAAATTAGTCACCTTGGTAGACTTTCCTATTGCTGTCTTTTCATGAAAATGCACATCTATCTTCTTACTCTTACCATGCATTACATGACAAAAGGCAGCAGATACAAAGCTCCTACTAGCACCCGAATCGAAGAGCATAGAAGCAAATAATTGGTATACCAAGAACATACCTGAAACTACTTCCGGGTCCACTCTGGCTTCTTCCCGGGTCATGTTGAATGCCCTTGCCTTGGCTTTGGTACTCTCACTTCTCCCTTTCACTCCTATAGCCTGGTTCCCTGAGCTCCCTGCTCCACCCTTCTTGCAATCCCAACCCAAATGGCCCACCTCCCCACATTGGTAACATCTCGGTACTTGGCACTCCTTAGCATAGTGCCTTTCGCCTCCACACTTAAAACACCGGTTTGTCCCTACTCTACACTCACCCAGGTGACTCTTCCCGTATTTCCTACATTCCTTTTGGTCATTCCCCTTCCTCTGTTCTGGATGACGATTATCAACCCTTATCTTCTTCTCCCCAACCCCATAGTTGTTGTCCCTGGACCTCTTCCCCGTACCATAATTGTTCCAACTCCTCTCCACCTTCCTTGAATTGGCACCGGATCCCTCTTATCATACAATCTTCCAGCCAAATCTACCACCGACCTAAACGTGCTTGGTCTAGCGGCTATCAGGTTCCTCCTAATGTCCATGGGCAAACCCTGCGTGTACCTCTTAATCTTCTTGGACTCCGGAGTTACCATATCCGGCACAAGTCTTGCAAGTTCATTGAA
Organism: Flaveria sonorensis; assembly: GCA_025506505.1. Classification (NCBI taxonomy): domain Eukaryota; kingdom Viridiplantae; phylum Streptophyta; class Magnoliopsida; order Asterales; family Asteraceae; genus Flaveria; species Flaveria sonorensis. Next base: position 19,118,139 of record CM046437.1, on the reverse strand, counting down.
CTTGGAGGTGTACTCTTGATGAGTCATGTTCCCATCCTCCAAATGCAAGAACTCCTTCTCAGTTTTGTCCAACTCTCAATGTGCACAATACTCCTCCAGCACCAACTCCTTCAAATTCGACCACCTCATCCTTGCTATAGATCGTTTTCCCTTGGCTTGGACAATATTGTCCCACTAGCACAATGTCGAGTCAACGAAAGAATGGGAGGCATACTTCTCCTTTTGATCCTCCCGACATTCACTAATATCCAAGACTGCCTCCATCTCTCGAACCTAACGGTGTGCAGCAGTGGCGTTGCCATTACCGTCGAAGGTCAGGGGCTTGCACCACTGAAACGCCCCATAGTTGCACCCCTTAGCAGACTCCTTCTCCCCCTCACTATCTTCATCATGAATTACCACTGGGCTAGATGGCTCTTCATCTGTCTTCCCCTTCTCCCCCACATCCTTGGAACTTTCACCATCCTTTACAGCCCTCAACACTTCGGTCACCACTGAAGGTAACACGTTTTGCATGACGTTGTAGACTTTGTCAGCAATAGCTTCCTTTACCGTAGACTTGAGGGTGGCTGATTCTTCACCCTCTTGATGGCTATGAAGATCCGGGTCCTCATGAACTGTGTCAGGAGCCTTAGCTTTGCTCCTGGTGACACGCAGCCTAGCAGTACGCCCGCCACAAGCACCACCTCAGGTCGTCTTCCCAGATTTCCTACCCACCATAAGATCTACCTCCTATAAGATTCAAACACTAACAAGGTCATTCAAGGTAATAGCTCAGATAATGTCAAGTATAGCAAGTCCCTAATTATAGTGGCCAGTTGTGATTAGCCACTTACTTTACTCTTCATTCCCTAAGCATTTCCTATCCCGACTACATCAGTATCCAAATCTACTAAGAGCACATAAATCAAATAGCATGCGCATATAATACCGGTTAACTTTAAGAAAATAAATTACCTGATGGCACGTAGCTACTTGGGCTGGCATGCTTCTATTTGGTCCCAATTTCAGTTTAAGTTTAGGCTTTGAAAATAATTTACCCTTTTCTCTTAAACTTTGGCTCTGATACCAACTTGTAAGCCTCGTTCCCGGGAACCTCACAGTTGGTCATTCATAACACCTTTCATATTAAAATACATTCGGATTCATCAAACAAGAAAACTTTGTAGCGGAATAGTTAAATAAAAACCATAGCATTCCTTAAACATTACTTGTGCCAAGAAATACATTGTTGTTGCTAGTTACAAAAGGACACCTAGATGCATTTCAAAACAAAAATAACTTTTCAGCATGTCATGGATGCTATTCCTGAATTGCCAAGTAGCTTCAACCCCAAGCCATCCCCAGTAGCTTCACTACCTGTCGACTGAAATGCATATAAAAGTCAACGTTGCTGAGTGAGTTCTAGTTTTAATAACACAGAAAATATACATGGGCAAACTCCCTTTGGTGATCATCCATCATAGTACATAATCATTCATTAGGAAATTCATTATCATTCTTTCTTTCATTATCTTTTCTTTCATTAACTAGGATTGCACAGAGCAAGAGCCTACATTATTGGTTGGCAACAGATGCCGAAGCCCTGTCGGCAAACGTTTATCATGGTAGCTAACCCATCGATAGTTGATCCACACTGTTAGGCATGAAGCCTGCTCATGAACTAGGATCCCATTCATTCATTGGTCAATACCCAGGATTAGACCCCTAATGTACATCCTCATGGGCTCCTACAGCCGTACATCAGTTGAGCAAACGACATTCAGGGTTGTGAACCTCCATTCATTCGCTTGCAAGGCTTTTCATTCATCATAAGGGCCCGGGGGTAACATTCATTAAGTTCCACTATTCTTATTTTATTCCTTTGTGTCCACTTATTATGGTTAATACTTTTTAAGATGTTCATTACCTTAATCACATAACATGAAAATATGATTGACATAGTAAAAGCAGCACATAAGAAAGAACCAAGCATTATAATTCTTAAACAAGCATAATCATCCCTTATACAGAAGTTCTCCACACTTAAATTCTATTCCCAAAATTTCAGAAAATCCTAAGTCTCAAAAGAAATGCGATGAATTTAGACAAATGCGGATGAACAAATAAATGCGGATGAACAAATGCGGATGAACATTCTCAGGAAATATTCTAAGTGTCCCAGAGAAATACGCCTGAACACTATAGCAAATGCGCATGAACAAAATAAAAGAAAGTCTTCAGAAAATATTCTAAGTGTCAGGAAGTGCACATGAACCAAATGCGGATGACTAAAGCAAATGCGCTTGAACACTGTAGCAAATGCGTATGAACAAAATACTTATGCAAATTTTCAAATCTAAATGCGGATGAACTAAACCAACCTGTAGTTGCAAATTATTCTATATTCAGTTCCTAATCCTCATCCATATGCATTCTTAGCCCACATCTAGCTTGCTAAACACTTAGAACAAGCATACCACAACATAAATCGATCAAGCATTCAAAACACACACTCACATGCACAACAGGTGCAAAGCACACAGATCAGTTTGTATTTTCGGTTGTAAAGCAGTAGATAATATGCATTTCATCCCCAAACAAGTTTAAAACAAGTAAAATCAGGGATCTAGAACTCACCTCAACAGCCTTCGAACCGAACACAACAGACCCGAGAACAACACCAGGAGTACAAGCACCTAAACACACAACCAGGGAACCCAACACCAAGAACCACGTAAACATCGGTCCAGAAGCTTAAATCAAGCTACAACCGAGAAGAAAACTCTTTAAAAACTTACCTTCTTGGGGAATTCTTCCACTTTCTCTTTCAAAAACCAGATAACAGCCACTTTCTCTCACTAGGCGGATGTTTAAGTACGTGAGAGAAGGTAGTGGGTGGCCTTACCACCTTTTGAAACCCATTATGGGATGGTTTAGACCTTGCACACCTTTAACCCCTCCACTTTAGGAATAACCATCTTTTTCTCTTTAACTTTTCTTTTCTTTAATTTTTTCGGGTGTTACATGATTCCACTTAGCATAGAATTAACAACTAGCACAAACTCGATGTGAGAGTATTTTTTACACATGATACATGGAAATAGCCTAAACCCCCGTCAAGGATATCTAGACATATAACCATTCGGAAAGGTAGAACGATAAACACAAAATATCCACCTAAATTTATGCCATTAAGAACTAATGAAACAGTTGTGTCAATGTTAAAGATGAATTAGACTCCTGTTAGGGTTACCTAATTCCACAAATATTTGGAAATTTAACACGATAAACACATGATAATCACCTAAACTTGCGTAAAATAGACAAAGCTATAACTACCCTTCAACTCATGAACATCAAACCATGATTACAAAATCAATTCATAACCAATGACAAGAGAGACTCATGACATACACCATGGTTTTCTCAAACATAAGCATAAGGATGCATATTTACCCAATTTTACTAAACCTCCAACCTTCATTCACCATTCCTAGTCAAATCTAACAAAATTACATACAAAAGATGCAATCATATGCATAAATCTTGTAAATACATGAGATTTTTCGACATAACATGCTTACAACACCCACAAGGTTGGACATTTCATCAAACTAGAAAGATTACACATAATCATTGAAGAATAATCAAGTTTCATCATGATATTAACATAAACAACGCCAAGAATCATGTAAAACTTGTTAAATCATACTAAGTTTCATCTATTCCAAGTGATGATAAGAGTTTAGGCCATAAGGCTTACAAAAAACACACCCAAACTCAAGAACATAAAAGAACTCATAGTAGATCTAGAGGAATTCAAACCAATTTGGAGTGAAAATGGGGTGGATGATGTTAGATCCTTCTTGAAAGTGTGAAATCTTCAATCTTGGCCTTCAAATCTCCCAAAAACTCTTGAGAAATGCTCAAAAAACACCTAAGGGTTTGAAAAAGGCTAGGGTTTTGAAAGAAATGAAAGTTGTGTTGGAAATGAGGTGTATTGGGGTTATAAACCGTTTTCAGCCCAAATGTGGCCATATTTGAAGTGATATGACCATATTCAGCTTTAGAAATGAGCTATTTAGAATTTGACAGCTTATAAGGCCATATTCAGCTTCAATATGGTCATATTAGAAGCACTTCTCCTCTTGAACTTCTTCAAATATTGGGTTTTCTTCACAAGAATCACCGAGCTTCATACAAAAGCTATAAAATTCAAATAAAACACAAATGAGTGTCTAAATTATGAATTTTGTATAAAAAATGACATAAAATGGAAAGAAATATATATTGTAAACATATTTAATTATTAACATATCAAACATCACCACACTTGAACTTTGCTTGTCCTCAAGTAAACTCTCATGCAATCATTTAACAAAATAAATCCCATTGACATAAAAGATGTTGAGAGGTAAACCATTTGTAAAATGAAGATCCAAACTCATAATTGATTATCAAACATGGCACATTCATAAGAAGAAACCGATTGTTTTACGCTTGATCTTTTCAAAAATACTAGTAATATCAAATGAGCATCACATGCCTACGAAATTTCTTTTATGCATGAGTGTAAACCGCTCACAAAAATCACTCAACACTCATTTATTTATATGTATAAGTAAATAAGTGAAACACTCAATGCCAACCAATGATACAAACATAGTAATATGCTTGCAAAGGGGTCAAATCTCCACCAACTAACATGAGAAAATGTATAAATCAAGAGGGCTTTAACGGGTTGTAACGGGGCTTGGGTAAAAAGGGTATTGAATTTTTGGTAAAAGTGGTTATACGGATAAAAATTTTGGAAATCTAGATGCTAAATATGATACAAAATCCTAATACGTAAACACGATTTAATATAACTACACTAATACAAATCCACTAAACGTGAGCTATGCATGAAATTTGTTCTTTTTATACATCAAATAACTCACATTTATTTATTCCTATTTTCAACAACATCAACGACAATATGACATTTTTTTCACATTTTTTTTTTCTTTTCTTTTCTTTTTTCATATTTTTCTTTTTTTTTTCTTTTTTAGAACAATGGATGCCTAATTAAAACAAAAAAACATTAAACAAATTCTATGCCAAAATTTAGACCACTAGAAATAACCGAAATTTTATCACAAGGGTTTAAAAGACAAAAACAGCTAATTTGGCTAAGTGGCTAATGATGTCGGTAATAACAAAGAAACAAGGGAAAATGGCTCAACATGGTGACTAAAGGTAACAATTGGGTGCAGGAAAAGAAAAGAAATTTGGCTTAAAAGGTGGGTATTCCTAACGCCTCTGTCAATTTCATGCAAATACTCAGTTTATGGTCTTGAAATACTCAAAAATCAACAAAAATGTAAGCAAACACTAAATCATTTGATCTCGTGTGATAAGGGCACAAATCCATGCATAAACATCATATTTTCAATTTGCAATGCTCACTAAACATTCGTAACATTTTATCAAAATCCATTTGGTTTCTCTTAATTCTGTGATGTTAACAACTCAATCATGCTTTAAGATCTAAAATAAATATAAATGGATAAACTTTATTCAAATTTTTGAAATTTTTTTATCAAAATGGGATTGTTTTAAGATGCAATGAGATATATATAAAAGACTTGCAAAAGTTCATAAAAACCCAAACATCCCCATACTTGAAACGTGCGTTGCCCTCAATGTACCAATATATGGAAATGTAATGCAAAAAACAAATGGGAGGGGGGGAGAGAAGATGAAACAAAAAAACTTCCCTGAAGAAATCCATGAAAACATGCCTAACAAATTCTCAAACGTCCACTAAGCAATTTAGCACCTCAAGATTCCAACGGTAACGATCACTAACATAACTTCAAGGTTGAAATAATAAGTTTAGAAAGAAAAAATGAAAATTAAACATAAATAAAATAGTACATAAAGTAAACAACCATGAGAAAATGACAACAAAAACATGCTTTGAGTTTCTGCAACCAAAATACCAAAAAGTATAACTCAAACACAAAAGTAACCACAAAAGAAGAAAGGAGGATGCCAGACTAGTCCTCCATCACATCTGCATCATCTGATGGAACATGTTGCATCTCTGTTTGCTCGGGCTATGTAGGTTGGGAAGTCGGTATAGGAAAAGGAGGAGGAGGAAGACCATACTTATTTTCTGCAGCCCACTGCATTATAACTTGCATTATCTAATGCAACCGGCACAAATGTGAGCCAAATCAGAAGGATTTTCAACAGGCGGTGGAGGAGATTGTGTTGTGGCTCCCTCACCATCAATAAGTGCTATCGGGTGAACCTCTGCATTCTCAATGCTATTCAATGTACCTATCTCCATATTCGGGGAAACCATCTCTTATCCTTAGAGTCTAACCAATACCATCCATCTGCTGACTCATATGCAGCGAGTCTAATATTGATCAGCATTGATTTATTAATAAGCTTTGTTTGGTGAGAATAAGAAATTCCAACGAGGTTATTAGTATCCAGCTGTAAGGATTAGTACAATACAAATAAGATCGATCCCGTGATGAGAATACGGAATGTTAAAATCATGGAATAGGACTGAAATGTAAATAAAGAACACGAATGTAAATAAACTTTTCAATTCAATTGCTCTCTGACTTTGAAAGTGTTACAAATGAGTATGAAATCAGGATGTTGGACCAAAAGAACCAATGAGCCTGATCAGAAAAACCTTTAAGTCCCACGGACATTACAACAACTGAAGTAGTCTGCAACAGCTGAAGACATCAACTGATAACAAGGTCTGAAGACAAAGTCTAAAGTGAAAGAGCTGAAGACAAAGTCTGAAGTGAAAGAGCTGAAGACAAAGTCTGAAGACAAAAGCTGAAGACAAAGTCTGAAGTGAAAGAGCTGAAGACAAAGTCTGAAGACAAAAGCTGAAGACAAAGTCTGAAGACAAAAGCTAAAGACAAAGACTGAAGACCAAGTTTCAGATGTTGTCACAACAGCTGAAGAAGACCTCTTCAGTAGTTGTGATGGTTTCCTTTCAGTAGTTTTATGTTTCTTGTAATCAGTACTTGTAGTTTCAGTAGTTTTAGTTTCATCTTGTACTTAGCATACTCTGAGATGTTCTCAGTTGTTGTGAACATTCTCAGTAGTTTGCTTACTTTCAGTTGTTTGTAATAATTCTGTTAGATGTCACTATCAAGTGACATCAGCAGACGTCACATTCTTTTATATAAGGAATGTTGACCTAATTGTAAGTGCGTAGCCTGCGAAGCCCTGCGAAGCTTAGCGGCCGCCACACCGAAGCATTTGTGCATAAATGATATTATCCCTTTTGCAGAAAACCCTCTTTCTCTATAACCGTGTACTGTTCCATTGAATATCTATTGTGTTCTTGCTATATTTGTCTAATTCTTGTTCTAATTCCGCTGCGATTCAACTCTAATTGATCAAAATTAGATCGCTGATCCTGACAAATGGTATCAGAGCGGGTTAATCATTGATCGGTTTAACAATTGATCATTGAAACTGCTATTTTGATATCTAAAGTTTGATCGAATTAGCATATTTGCAAGAATTGGTTATAGAGATTGGTCTTCTGCTGCTTCTGGTTAGTCAATTTGAGTTTCTTCTTGGTTCATATTGAGTTTGTGTGTTTTTGTGCTAAATCTGTTGAAACTTGATTGAATTGGTTTGAATCTGAGAATGACTACTCCTTCTAATGACCCTCACAATACTGGCTCCTCAACCAAGCCTCCGATGCTGGTTAGGAGTGAGTATAACATATGGCAACGAAGAATGCTCCATCACCTGTCTGTTAACAGTTCAGGTTGTTGGACATCTGTGGTTCACGGTCCACACAAGCCTATGGTGAACAATCCGGAGACCAACCAAATGGTTCCGAAGAAGAAGGAGCAATACTCAGATGAAGATCGTAAACTGTTTGAGATTGATGCTAAAGCCCATGGAATTCTGGCCATGGCACTGCCTAATGAAATCTATTCTGGGCTTATGCATCATGAAACTGCTCATGACCTCTGGAATGCTTTGAAGGAACAATTCGGAGGAACTGATGAGGTCTTAGCAAACAACAGAGAAATCCTCGCCCAACAATATGAGACATTCTCTCATAGGAAGGGTGAGACACTGACTCAACAGTTTGAGCGTTTCTCCTGCTTGATCTCTGAGCTGAAAATGGTCAAGCATGAGTATACTAACAGCCAGATGAACAACAGATTCCTCAGATCACTGCCTGAGAGATGGGACACATACACCATTGTCCTACGCTCCAGTGCAAATCTGGATAGCCTATCTCTCACCCAACTCCATGGGAAACTGCTTACATTTGAAAGAGAGATAGAGCAGAAAAGGAAACTGGCATCATCAGGAAAGCTCACTGATGACTTTGTACCAGGGAACACTGCCTTGGTCGGTCATGAGTCAGAATATGCTGGATCAGAAAGCCATTATGATGAGCATATAGATTTCTCTTCAAACAGTTCTGATCATGCATTTGTTGGTGTTGACAGTCATTCTGGGTGTAATAGTGATAATTTATGCTTTATCATGGATGATTTGATGGGTATTGCTGATGATGATTTAGAAGAGATGGATATTTTGAGCCAAATGGCCTTGATCAATATCAGATCTCAAAAGTTCTACAAGAGAACTGGTAGGAAATTTCCAGGACTCTCTGGCAAAACCAAAGTTGGTTTTGACAAGAGTAAGTTGAGGTGTCACAAATGCCACAGGCTTGGGCACTTTGCAAGAGAGTGTAGATCAACTGGATCTAACTCCTCTGCACCCTTTGTGACCTTTCCAAGCAATAGTTCACAAAACAAAGGGCAACATCCTGCTAGTTCTGGTCATCACTCACAACCTCAATCTCCTGCATATTTTGTCCCTCAGGGTCCAATGCCATATCCATATCCCTGCTATTACATGCCACAGCCAAATCCAGTTCAAGTTCCTATAGCACAACAACCTCAAGCCCTACCTGAGCCTCAACCATCTCCATCACAATCTCAACCTCATCACAGCTTCTTCACACCAGGAGTTGTTGACTGGAGCAGCTCACCAGATGATCTTTCTGGTTTCAATGAGCAATTATTTGCTGGTGCTGGTCAACATGGTGGTGAACATCCTTTTGGGAATCTTGCTCTCATGGCCCTGGAGTCTACTGAGGGTTCCTGCTCCAATGCATCATCTTCACAGGTAACCCAGGTATCTTCTGAGGCTAAAGCCAAGTTATGTTCTGAATCATGCATAGCTGCCTTTGTCTCTATTAGAGAGGCAAATGTAGCTTTAATCAATCAAAATCTTGAGCTTGAGAAAACTATTTCCAAAAGAAAAGCTGAGTATGAGTCTGCTCTTAATGACAAAGATGATGAGATTTACAAGCTTAAATGCCAACTTAATGATGAAAAGGCTAAGGTAGAGGTCATACTTGAGAACCACAGAAGTCTCAAAGAGACACTTGCAGCTACCCAAGTTGAGTGTGACCGCTGGGTAACATCCTGCAAGGGATTTGAAATGCTTCTCAGCAAGCAAACAGCTTCAAATGTGAAGTTTGGAATAGGTTACAATCATACTGCACCACCTACTGATTTTACTTCAAAATCAATAGTAAAATCTGAAGGTGAAAGTAATTTCCAAACCACATCATCATGTGATTCATCCTCAAATGATAATACAAAATTAGAGGATGAAGTCAGTGTTAAGATCTCAGCAAATCAATTGCCTGATGGTTTAAATGCTGATAAACACATGAAGCTGAGCAATTCAGATGTTGTCCCTCAAAGTACTCCAAGTACTGAAGGGCAAGTCACAACATCTGAAAAGCATTTCAAATCTGCTGAAATAAAAGGATTAACAACTGCTGAGGAATCTATCATACGGTCTTTCAGGACGGATAGAGAACAGCTGAAGAACAAGTCTTCAGTTGTTACCGATCCTTCAGTACTTAACACAAGTACTGAAAGGAGGAAAGTACTGAAGATCACACCTTCAGTAGTTTCCACTTCAGCAGTTGATCAATCCAAGATGAAGAATAAGCCATGTGAAATATGTGGTAAATTCAATCATCTATCTGATGAATGCTGGTACAAAAAGGGTTCCAAACTCAACAGAGATAAGCTCATTAAAGAAGAGATTAATAAAATGAAAAATGAGTTTGAGACCAAGTTTGTACCACAGTCATCTCAAACTGATAAACCCAAGGCCTCGCCAAAATCCAAAAAGAAGGATGGGGTTTATCAGAAAACAGCTGATAGTGTTCCTCATGATAAACATCAGACTAAGTCTGTGAATTTCAAGAAGGAGGAAATGGTGGGTCACAGGAACTCATCAAAAACAAGTACTGATGTGTCAAATGAGCTGAAGGCTTTAGCAACAAATCAGACACAACTTGTTATGATGGTTCAGCATTTGTTGGGGAGAGTTAACCAACTAGATGCACCTGTGATCAAACCACTGAAAAGGAAATCCAAGCCCAAATCTAAGAAATCCATTTCAGCACCATCTCCACCTTCATCAGCTGTTAATCATGAGAAACAAGTTATGGTTAAATCTGTTGATGAAAACAGACCCAAAACCAAAAAGGTTTGGGTCTCTAAAGCTAACTAGTTTCTTATGATAAATGCAGGGTTCTTCAGCATGCCAAAGAAGCATCTGGTATGTAGACAGTGGAGGATCTATGCATATGACTGGGAGCAGTTCTCTTCTTAATGACTACTCTCAAGGAAAGAAGGGATTTGTCTCATTTGGAAATGATGCTAAGGGTTACATCATCGGGAAAGGATTTGTGTCAAATGGAGAAATCAGATTTGATGATGTTAACCATGTGGAGAATCTCAAGTATAATCTACTGAGTGTCAGTCAGATGTGTGATAAAGGGCATGTTGCACTTTTCACAAGCCAGAACTGCCGGATTCTGTCTTCCAAAGTTCTGAGGCTGATTGACAAGGTATTGGATGAACATACTCTCCTGAAGGCCAACAGGATAGGAAGAGTATATGCCTTGGATTTGTCAAAGAAGATTGATTTAAAAGGTCATCCTTGCCTGTTCTCCAAGGCCTCTCCTCAGGAATCTAAACTGTGGCATAGAAGGCTGGGTCATGTTAATCTCAAAAACATGAATCAGCTGATCCACAATAGTTTAGTGAGAGGTCTACCAATAAAGGAGTTCCACTGTGATGAAACCTGCACTGCTTGTTTAAAAGGAAAACAACACAAAGTTTCATTCCCTCCTATAGAAGAACCAAAGTCCACTGCCTGCTTGCAATTACTGCACATGGATCTCTTTGGTCCTGTGAGAGTAATGAGCATGGCAAAGAAGAAATACTGTCTGGTAATTGTGGATGATTACTCCAGATTTGTATGGACCTTCTTCTTGCATTCAAAGGATGAGGCTGCTCAGACAATTATTAACTTTGTGTTGTATGTTGAGAAGCAGTATTCCCTATCAGTCAAGTGTATAAGAAGTGATAATGGAACTGAATTTAGAAACCATACACTTGATGATTTCTACCTTTCAAAAGGAATCAAGAGGCAGTATAGCATCCCAAGGACTCCAGAACAAAATGGAGTAGTGGAGAGAAAGAACAGGACCCTAATTGAAGCTGCAAGGTCCATGTTGGCTGACTCTGGTTTGCCACTGACCTTTTGGGCTGAAGCTGTCAACACAGCATGCTATGTGCAAAATAGAGCTTTAGTGAATCAGAGGTTGATGAAGACTCCTTATGAAGTTCTACATCATTTGGCTCCTCTAATTTCATTCTTCAGAGCATTTGGGTGTCCTTGTTACATTCTCAACACAAAGGATCAACTCCAAAAGTTTGATTCTAAGGTGGATGCAGGGTATTTTGTTGGGTATTCATCCACTTGCAAGGCTTACAGAGTGTTCAACTGCAGAACAAAGATGGTTGAAGAAACCTTGCATGTGAAGTTCAATGAATCCCTAAGGACAAAATTCCACAAAACCCTGTGGAGTTGTTTGATCTGGACATACTGCAATATGTTCCTTATCAGCCTCCAGCTGTTGCAGATCATGTGAATTCATCACCTTCTGCAGCTAGTCATCCATCTGGTGGTACTGATGTTGATGATGATCCCAGTACTCACCTATTCAAGTTTAGTGATCAACTGCCTGAGTCTACTAAACTTGATGTTCCTGTAGCTTCAGTAGCACCATCCACAACAAATGCTGATGAGATTTTTGAATCCTCTACTTCATTTGACTTGCCATCTAATACTTGGTTTCAAGAATCTGGATCAACATCTGTTGCTGCTGAGCGTGCTACAAACACTTGCACAGATCTCATAGTGTACCAAGAGCTGAAGAATCACCCAATGTCTCAAATCATTGGTGATATCAATGCTGGTGTCTCAACTAGAAGTCAATTGTCCAACTTCTGCTTCTATGCTCTCTTCATCAGTCAGCAAGAGCCAAAGAACTATCATATTGCATTAAGAGACAATGGATGGGTTGATGCCATGCAGCTTGAGCTTCTTCAGTTCAAAAAGCAGCAAGTGTGGGAACTGGTTCCTCTACCCCCAGGTAAGTGTGCAATAGGCACTAAATGGGTGTTTAGGAATAAAACAGATGAAAATGGGCAAATTGTCAAGAACAAGGCCAGACTGGTTGTCCAGGGGTTTTCACAAGAAGAAGGTATTGATTATGATGAAACCTTTGCCCCTGTAGCCAGACTGGAGGCAATTAGATTGTTCTTAGCCTATGCTGCATTCCACAATCTTAAAGTTTTTCAAATGGATGTCAAAAGTGCATTTTTATATGGTAAAATAAAAGAAGAGGTTTATGTGTGTCAACCACCAGGTTTTGAGGATAATAAACATCCTGATTGGGTGTATAAACTTGATAAGGCTCTTTATGGGTTGAAACAAGCTCCTAGAGCCTGGTATGAAACACTGTCAAATTTTCTTCTTCAGAATAATTTCACTAGAGGCTCCATAGATAAAACTTTGTTCATTAAGAAAGTGGGTCAGCATAAGCTCCTTGTTCAAATTTATGTTGATGATATTATTTTTGCATCCTCTGATCCACAGTTGTGTGATGCATTTACAAAGTTGATGCAACAAAAATTCGAAATGAGTGCCATGGGAGAATTACAGTTCTTTCTAGGTTTGCAAATCAAACAAAAGGCTGATGGAACTTTCATTCATCAGTCAAAATACACAAAGAGTCTTTTGGAAAAGTTTGATTTACAAAACTGTAAGCCCTGTTCTACTCCCATGTGCAGCACCACACAACTGGATGCAGATCAGAAAGGTAAAGCTGTTGATGAAACACTTTACAGATGTATGATTGGGTCCTTGATGTACTTAACAGCTTCTAGACCAGATATTATGTTTGCAACTTGTGTTTGTGCTAGATTTCAGGCTGCTCCTAAAGAGTCTCATTTGATTGCAGTCAAGAGGATCTTTAGATATCTGCAAGGTACTCAATCTCTAGGTCTTTGGTATTCCACTGGGCACTCTTGCAAATTAGTTGCTTTTTCTGATAGTGACTATGCAGGGTGTAAATTAACTAGAAAATCAACTTCTGGTGGATGTCAATTCCTAGGCAACTGTTTGGTTTCTTGGCAGAGTAAGAAACAAACATCTGTTGCTACATCCACTGCTGAAGCCGAGTACATTGCTGCTGCAAGTTGTACATCTCAGGTACTCTGGCTTCAGAATCAATTATTGGATTATGGCATTACAGAGACTAAGACTCCATTACTAATGGATAGTGCTTCAGCTCTTTGTATTGTCAAGAATCCAGTCCAGCACTCTAGGACCAAACATATTGAGATCAGACACCATTTTATTAGGGATTGTTTTGAAAAAGGTCTGATTGATCCAAAGTTTGTTCCTAGTGCTGATGAGCTTGCAGACATATTTACTAAGCCTTTGGACAGTTCAACTTTCCAAAACCTAGTGTTAAGGCTTGGTATGCTGCAGCTAGAATAAGTGACAACTACTGATGATCTCAGTCAACAAGTACTGATGAGCATTCGTATACTATTGTCACAAATAAGTACTGATAAGTTCTTTTATCCTCAGTAGTTTTCATAACTACTGAAGACTAAATTACTTAAAAGTACTGTACTCTATCTGTTGAAAAGAACTGATGTGGTTACAACTACTGATGTAGTTACAACTACTGATGTCAGTATAACAGATAAGTACTGATGACCAATGAAACGTCTGAAAATCAGACAAAAGTCTGATAAGTGTTGAGGTCAGAATGAAACAGCTGATGAGCTAAGAATTGACGACAACAGCTGATGAGAAACTTTTCTCTTCAGTTGTTTCTACAACTGCTGTTTCACTTCATACAACTGAAGCCAAAACCATGTCTTCAGTAGTTTTACAACTACTGATGACTAACACCAAATCTTCAGTTGTTTACAACACCTGAAGCCAAAACCATGTCTTCAGTAGTTTCACAACTACTGATGACTAATACCAAGTCTTCAGTTGTTACAACTTCTGAAAGTTAAAACCAGGTCTTCAGTTGTTTTCAAACAACTGATGACAGCACCAACACTTTCAGTCGTTTTATATCAGCCTTTTCTTACCCTATAAATACCTAAACCTAATTTCAAACGTTTCATTAGCCGTTTATGTCCTTCACTCTCTCAACAATGGCGACCATGAAACTCAAACCCAGACACAACTGTGTTGCCTACCTCTCGAAATCGGCCTTTTGGAACAAATTTGATAATGCCATCGATCTTATGGTAGATTCCCAGTACCGAACCGCTTTTCTTCTGAATCCTACCATATACCCCGATTCCCTAAGCCAATTCTGGACCAACGTCTCTGTGCAAACTGGTGAGAATGATCGCCAAATCACTCTCCAGTCGTTGGTTAACCAGAAACAGGTGGTCATCACTCCAGACATCATTCGACAAACCCTAAATCTACATGATGCCACCTGTGTCACAGAATACCCGAAAGGCACAACTGATATGTCTTTCATCAATAACGGGTATGAAGGAGACTTAAGTGCTACCACCATTCTGAAGAAGCACTTCCATGATGCTGAACGTCTTATATTCCACATGGTGAATGTCTGCCTTGCACCAAAAACCTCCTCATGGGATCAGATGTCCTCCCGATGGCAACAGGTATTATACTCTATCTTTGAACGACAAAATCTAAATTTTTCTGAGATAGTTTTTATGGAACTAAAGGATCTGGCTTTGAAACCTGTGGCAAACAGATGGATATTATATCCCAGGTTTCTCATGGCCATAATTTTAAATCAGCTAAAATCAGACGGCCTTGTTGGCCTTGGAGTCCCTGCTCCGGCTGTATTGCCTGAAGTATACTCCAGGCACAACTCTGACCCTACACTGAAAGGGGCTGCCCGGCTGCTAAAACCCAAGCAGCGGGAACCCACAGCCTCCACTTCCAGATCCAAAGTCCCCACCAAACCCAACACCAAAAAGCCCAAAAAGGCTACTCAGGGAGATGAGTCCCCTGAGGATGCCCCTGTAACACCAATACAGGAAACACTTACTGGTTCTAACCCCCCAGTAGTGTCAAAGACTCCACCAGCCCTAGCCGCTCAGGCATCCTCTCAACAGGATCCTGATGCAACCATAATTGGGGATACCACAATGCTGGAACCTATCTCAATTGAGAAGGTTACCATTGAAGAGCACCAGTCACCCCGGGTGCAATCTGCTTCAAACCTATCTCCAAATGCAACCGCCCCTCAAAGCCCAACCATTATAGTTGCACAAGTGCTGAGTCAGCTGCATTCCTCTCCTCCTCCCCAGAAACCAATTACAATGGGGAGAACCTCAACAGCTGAGGAAGAGGACCAAAATGCTGCTGATAACCCACAGCACAGGGGTTATAATGTTCAATCTCCCCGTGTAGAGGAGGAGGTTAGAACATCTGGTGAGGCTGCCACTTCTACTGATTCAGCAAATGAACAGGATGCAGTTGGTAACATCTCTAAGACCTCACCAGAGGCAACTGCCGATGAAGGACTCAGTCCTGAGGCAGGAAGTCCCCAGAACCAAGAACAAGGGGCACATGCTACAACTGATCTACACTCAGGGCATGTACATCCTGATTCAATCAGGAGGTCAGGTGATTCAGCAAAGACTGATGATGACCTGGGCTTTTTCTTGATGTCTTAGCCCATAACACAATCCTTGAGGCTGAGGTGAGCAGACTCAAAGAACTGCTTGCCAAAATGTCTCAGGATCAAAGTCCATCTGCCCCAATAAACCCACAGATGGCACCTTCATCTGAAGGTTCACCAAACACTCAGCCACTACACTCAACTGAGCCACCAGCCACTGCTTTTGGCACCACCTCTCAGGGACAGAACCCCTCTGAGCAGATGGTTGCTACCTTTCAACATTCCTTACCTCTCATCACTCCCATCATCAATGAGATTGTGCATAAAGCCATTGATGAGAGGATCTCCTCAAATCTACAAACACTTGTTGATGATGCTGTGCAAAAGAAGCTTTCTGCCATTCAAACCCCTGAACCCAATGCACCCAAAAAGGGGGAGTCTAAGGCAGTGAAAGAAAGAAAGAGAAAGAGAGTGGAAGATGAGAAACAACAAGAGAAAGAAAAGGAGTTAGAAAAGGAAAAACAGCTGATCACATACAAGAGAAAGAAAAGTGCTGAAACTCAAAAGCCTGATGAAGAGAAATCATTGGAAGATCTGATTAAAGAAGCTGATGAAGCTCACAGCAGATCAATGGACAGAATAATAGACCAACTCTTCAGACAAGGCTTTGATACAGCTACATTAGACACTGAGATCAGAAGGCTGGAGATTAAAGAGATACAAGAGAGATGGGCCAGTTACAGTGTGATGGAAAGGGAGAGGTTGGAGATAATGATCAGGTTTATTGCAAAATACTTGGGAAGATCATTAATTGAGATTAAATCATGGACCAGAGACAGTATTCTGGCAATAACCACCAGAATCTGTGCTTCTGAAGCATTCAATAAGGGGTTGATTATCGAAGCCTTAGATGAAGCAGGTGCTGGGAAGAGAACTGATATGGCCAAGCTTTCCAAAGCCAAACTTACCACAAAAATGCTAGATCAGCCTTCCCAAACTCCCACTCAAAAACAACCAACCCCACAACTCTCCAAACCAATCCCTAAACCTAAACTTAAACCAACTCAACCCTCAAAACCAACTCCCTTACCCCAAAAACCACCTCAAACCACATCCAATGATGCACCCAGAAGGAGGAGAAGGGTGTTGAGGATGGAAGAAGAAGAAGAAGATGATGAAGAAGACAGTCTGCCAATCTCTGCTGTTCTAAAAATACCTGAGCCCAGAAGTCAACAAATGATCACACCAGACTTTCAGAGGCAAATGGTGAAAGTTAAGATTGAAGAAGAAGAACAGCAGAAACAGCACGATGAGCAACTTTTGAAGATGGTTGACAAAGAGTTTCCTCAGTCATCATCTATACAAGCCATGAAGAAACACGCTCAAAGGCTGTATGCTCTCAGGTATACCTTTCAATATCAAAAGGAGAGAGTAAGGATTTGGCCAGACCCCAGGGTTAGTTCTAGAATTCATAAGAAATCCATACCAAGTAGATACAATGGCCAAGTGAGAAAGACCATAGATGCTGTTATTATGTTGGCCATTGTAGTCTCACCCTGGGAGATACTTGAAGACTTCAAGAGAGCCTACAAGTCAAAGATGACCCCTCAAACTCTAATGGAGAACAAAATGGTCAAGAAGGGGTTGTTATACAAGAGGCTTGAAGAGATCAAGAAAAATGAACTCCAGTTGTTATTAGAAGGGACTCACCCAGATGAATTTGCTTACAGAGAGATAACAACTGTTGAGTTGAAAAATGGAAAGACGGTAAAGTACCTATCAGAGTACTATGGCCCAGAGTTCTTCTTCGAAGGAGAAGCAGAAGAACTCACTAAGGAGGAACAAGTTGTTCTCCTTGAGGCCTACGTCAGAGAGTCTTATAGACTCATCAATGGGAAGTAGGTTTCATGGTTGGGATAACAGCTCTGTGTCCAGTTCCCCAAGACAGAGTTCCCTTCCATCCTTTGACATTCACATCTACTGAAACCTGTTCCCTGGCCTGTGCTTATCTGATATCTCTGAAGCTGATCAAGAGAGTATTTCTGCCAAGAATAAGTGGGACCTCAATAAGCTTAAAGGTTTTGGCTGCATTGGTTCAGGGGGAGTTTGTTGGACCAAAAGAACCAATGAGCCTGATCAGAAAAACCTTTAAGTCCCACGGACATTACAACAACTGAAGTAGTCTGCAACAGCTGAAGACATCAACTGATAACAAGGTCTGAAGACAAAGTCTGAAGTGAAAGAGCTGAAGACAAAGTCTGAAGTGAAAGAGCTGAAGACAAAGTCTGAAGACAAAAGCTAAAGACAAAGTCTGAAGTGAAAGAGCTGAAGACAAAGTCTGAAGACAAAAGCTGAAGACAAAGTCTGAAGACAAAAGCTAAAGACAAAGACTGAAGACCAAGTTTCAGATGTTGTCACAACAGCTGAAGAAGACCTCTTCAGTAGTTGTGATGGTTTCCTTTCAGTAGTTTTATGTTTCTTGTAATCAGTACTTGTAGTTTCAGTAATTTTAGTTTCATCTTGTACTTAGCATACTCTGAGATGTTCTCAGTTGTTGTGAACATTCTCAGTAGTTTGCTTACTTTCAGTTGTTTGTAATAATTCTGTTAGATGTCACTATCAAGTGACATCAGCAGACGTCACATTCCTTTATATAAGGAATGTTGACCTAATTGTAAGTGCGTAGCCTGCGAAGCTACGAAGCTTAGCGGCCGCCATACCGAAGCATTTGTGCATGAATGATATTATCCCTTTGCAGAAAACCCTCTTTCTCTATAACCGTGTACTGTTCCATTGAATATCTATTGTGTTCTTGCTATATTTGTCTAATTCTTGTTCTAATTCCGCTGCGATTCAACTCTAATTGATCAAACTTAGATCGCTGATCCTGACACAGGAAAGTACAAAAGCTGTCTAATTTACTTCACAAAACATCTATTTATACTAAACTAAGAAGTTCTCATATAGTTCTCGCACGACTTCCTTGTTCTCGCGCGAGATATATTTTTCGCGTGGCATTTTCAGGTTCTCGTGCGACTTGATCTTTATAATCTTGATTTGATTTTCTGAGCCTCTAGGTTCAATTCCTGCAATCTCCCCCTAGGCTTAGAGAATCAATGTCTTTAGAAGTCCACGTTTGCAACCTTGTAACTACCCCAATATACATACATCTTGTTGTCTAGGGCCCTTCGTATCTACCAACCGACTATGCTGCTAGGAAGAATAGATTCATCAGCTGTATTGGACATGCCTGAAACCTCATCAAATATTCTCTTCAAATTGAGCAAATACAAGGTCGATGATACGGTATTCTCTGTCAAACCACAGTGTATCAAGCGTGTCCCGTCTCCTTTTCACAAACTCCACCACATAGTTAGACAACTATTAACTGCACAAGAGCATGTATATAGGATCTTCCTCATGTATCTTGGATGCTTATAGACCCTTATCTTCATTGACTTGTTCGTATTAGGATCTATTCACGTCTCATCTTCTATCATTTTTGGATTTGGTAGTCTTGAAATCTTTGAAGTTAGTCTTACTCTGCCTCCAAATCATATTCCTAATCTAGTTTCCTTTGCCATAGTTGCTTAGGTTAATAAATGGTACATGACCCATAGCATATAAATCTGATGCTCTGAGTGTATGGAAATCGTATAAAACATAGAAACCGGGGATCTAGAACTCACCTTATGAAATCTTTCGGGCAAGACTTCCTTCAAACCCGAATGCAATGAGTTCACACACCTAAAACCCAACAAAACACAACTCAATCACAAACAAACACACATAAGCATGCAACCGAGGCATAGGCCGGCCAAGAACAACTTAAAACAATGAATTCTTACCTTGAATTTGATCTCCTTGTTCTTCTTCTTCAAAACCCAGAAGCTTCTCTGCTTCTTTCTCTCTCTACAATCAGCAGAAAAAGGTGAAAAGTAACATGGCATGGGCGGCCATGTTGGTTTTGTACAAAATTATATTATATTTTGTACCTTTCACACTTTTAACCCATCTATTTGGGTTTAATTGCATTTCCTTTTTTTCTTCACTTTTATTCAAAAAAAAAAAAAACCTGTGTTACAAGTCCACCTCCCTTATATAGGTTTCGTCCCTGAACCTGTTATTCCTCGAACAGATGTTGGTAATACTGCCTCATCTTTCTTCAGTCTCCCACGTAGACTCGGATCCCTTCCTGTGCTTCCACTGTACACGCACCAGGGGAACCACTTTATTCCTTAACCTCTTCTCCGTGCGAACAATGATTGCCACTAGTTGCTCCACATAATTGAGCCTTACATCAACTTCAATGTCTTCCAATGGTACAACCATATCTTCATCAGCTAAACACTTCCGCAGATGAGATACATGGAATGTAGGGTGAATTCCACTTAACTCATCGGGTAACTCCAACCTGTAGGCCACCTCTCCTACTCGAGCAATGATTCGGAAAGACCCTATGTATCTCGGGCTCAACTTGCCCCGCTTTCTAAACCGAATGATCCCCTTCCACGGCGAGACTTTCAACATAACTATATCTCCCACCTTGAACTAAATTGGTCTACGTCTCTTGTCAGCATACGACTTCTGTCTATCCTTAGCTGTCTTCATATAGCCTTTGATCCTTTCAAGCTTATCAGTCATAGCCTCGATCACCTCAATACTTCCCAACTCTCTCTGACAAATATCACACCAACAAACGGGTTTTCTACATCTACTACCGTATAGCATCTCATAAGGGGGCATACCAATGCTGGCATGATAACTGTTATAGTATGAGAACTCTGCTAACGGTAAGTGGTCATCCCAACTACCTCCAAAATCAATGACGCATGACCGAAGCATATCCTCAAGCGTCTGAATGGTTCTCTCTGACTGGCCATCCGTCTGTGGATGATAATCCGTGCTGATGTGTAACCTCATCCCCATTGCATCATGAAATCTCTTCCAAAACTTAGATGTAAACCGGGTGTCACGATCAGAAACAATCGACACCGGCACATCGTGACGAGTTACAATCTCCCTGATGAATAGATCCGCTATCTTCTAAGATGAATACATCTCTCGAATCGGTAGGAAGTGAGCACTCTTCGTCAGACGGTCGACTAGTACCCATATGGCATCGTATCCCTTCACCGTACGCGATAGCTTCGTGATAAAGTCCATGGTGATATGCTCCCACTTCCACTCGGGTATATCCAAAGGTTGGATCTTACAGTATGGCTTCTGATGCTCCGCCTTCACTTGCAAGCAAGTAAGGCACTTACTCACGTACTCCACCACGTCACGCTTCATACCCGGCCACCAATAATCTTTCTTCATATCCTGATACATTTTCGTGGCACCGGGATGAATGTAGTATCGAGTCTTATGAGCTTCTTCCATGATCTTCCCACATAGATCCCCATAACAAGGAATCCACATTCGTCCGAATAGGGTTCTAACACCGAGAGTGTTTTCACCCAATTTCGCAACTAGAACTTTCATCCTTTCAGAGTTAAGATGATCTTCCTTCAACGCCTCATCTTGAAACTCCTTGACCTTCTTTATCACATCAGAGCTCAAAATCAATTGGTAAGCCTTCACCCGGATTGGTTCAGGCCTCTCCTTTCGGCTAAGGGCATCCGCCACTGCGTTGGCTTTGCCCGGATGGTAATGGATTTCACAATCATAATCCTTTATCAGTTCCAACCATCTCCTTTGCCTCATGTTCAAATCCTTCTGCTCGAAGAAGTACTTCAAGCTCTTGTGGTCAGTGAAGATGGTGCACCACGTCTCGTTCAGGTAGTGCCACCAAATTTTTAATGCAAAGACCACAGCTGCTAGCTCTAAATCATGAGTAGGGTAATTAACCTCATGAACCTTCAATTGTTGGGATGCGTAAGCTATAACTTTTCCTCGCTGCATCAGTACGCAACCCAATCCCGAGTAAGAAGCATCTGAATAAACCACCAAATCCTCGCCCCCTTCGGGTAATGATAAGACAGGAGCTTGAGTCAACCTCGTCTTCAACTCTTCGAAAGCCTTCTCATGCTCTTGACCCCTAACAAACTTCACATCCTTACGGGTCAACTTGGTCAGGGGAGAAGCTATCTTAGAGAAGTCTTGGATGAATCTCCTATAATAGCCTGCCAACCCCAAGAAACCACGGATCTCGGATGGCATCCTTGGAGACTTCCATTGCATCACAGCTTCCACTTTTACTGGGTCTACCATAATCCCCTCGGGATTCACCACGTGACCCAAAAACTGAACCTCGCTCAACCAGAACGCGCACTTGGAGAACTTAGCATACAACTTCCCCCTTCTCAACGTCTCTAATACCTCTCGAATATGACCGGCATGTTCCACCTCGCTCTTCGAATAAATCAAGATAGCATCGATGAACACAATCACTGATTTATCCAACATCGGCTGACACACTCGATTCATCAGATCCATAAAAGTAGCTGGCGCGTTGGTTAAACCGAAAGACATAACGAGGAACTCATAGTGTCCATAACGCGTACGAAAAGCTGTTTTAGGAATATCCTGCTCCTTCACCTTCAACTGATGGTAACCAGATCGAAGATCTATTCTTGAAAACCAACTGGCACCTTGGAGCTGATCAAACAGGTCATCAATCCTCGGCAATGGATACCGATTCTTCACCGTCAACTTATTCAGCTCGCGGTAGTCAATACACATCCTCATACTACCGTCCTTCTTCTTTACAAACAAAACCGGGGCACCCCATGGAGAGATACTCGGTCTAATGAACCCCTTATTAAGCAACTCTTGCAGTTGCTCCATCAATTCCTTCAGCTCAGAGGGGCTAACCGATACGATGCCTTAGCAATAGGTTGGGCACTGGGTATCAGGTCGATCTGAAACTCAATCTCACAATCCGGTGGTACACCTGGTAAATATTATGGGAACACGTCTGGGAAGTCACACACAATCGGTACATCAGACAATTGTGGTGTTGGTGTATTAGCATGTTTTACGTAGACCAAGTAGGCACTACATCCACGCCTCATACACTTTCCCGCCACCGCCATTGAAATCACCTTCGGAATCGTAGTAACTCGATCACCGTAAATCGTCACCGAACTCCCGTCAGGCGCTGTCAGTCCAATCATCTTCTTGCGACATACGATATTCGCCTCGTAGGCCGCTAACCAGTCCATTCCCAGGACTACATCGAAACCGCCTAAGGTCATCACGAATGGTCTAACAGGAAATTTATGACCTTCTACTTCTATGACACAGCCTTCCATCATCTCAGAAATCCTGGTAGACTTATCTATGGCAGTTTCTACATCGAAGGGCTTGTCAATACTTCTACTCCTTAAAGGCAACTTAGCACAAAAGGCAGCAGAAATGAAGCTCTTACTAGCACCGGAATCAAATAACACGGAGGCAAGAGTTTGGTTTACTAGGAACATACCTGACACAACATCAGGGTCCATCCTAGCCTCCTCCTGGGTCATCGTGAATGCTTTGGCGCTTGCTTTCTGCCCTTTAGTTTCGGTCGTCTTCTTCGCTCCAGAACTCTCAGCCCTTGGCTTCTTGCATTCCCTGCTCATGTGAACCTCTCCACCACAGTTAAAACATCTGGCCATACGACAATCCTTTGCTATATGCCCTGTCCTCCCACACAGGAAGCATCCATTCAATCCCCGCCTACATTCTTCGAAATGATCCTTTCCACATTTGCCACACCTCTTCGACCCCGCCTCAGATGTGACCACACGGCGGTCATCCACCCGTGCACGCTTGCTGTTTTTCGGGGTACCACCCCTACCAAACCTCTTCTCGTTCCTGTTCCGGTCACCACCACCTTTCTTACTCACTTTAGCCACCACCACTTCCTGTTCATCATACAACCTCCCTGCCAGATCAACCACTGACCTTAACGTGCTCGGTCGGGTAGCGATCATGTGCCTGTGGATGTCCGCCGGCAAGCCCTGAATGTATCTCTTAATCTTTCATGACAAGGGTGTCACCTGATCCGACACCAGCCGTGCCATCTCATTGAATTTGGTGGTATATTACTGATTTGTCATGGTTCCCGCCTCCAGTTGTAGGAACTCCCTCTCAACCTTGTCGAGCTCTTGGTGAGGACAAAACTCCTCGATCACCAGTTTCTTCAACTCATTCCACCTCATCCTGCCAATCGCTCTACTACCCTCGGCCTGGACAATATTGTCCCACCAACATAGGGCCGAGTCCACAAATGAGTGGGTGGTGAACTTCACCTTCTGATCTTCCCGGCACTCGCTGATATCTAGAACAGCTTCCATCTCTCTCACCCACCGGTGAGCAGCAGCCGCAGTGCCATTTCCGTCAAATGTCGGGGGCTTGCATCTTTGAAATGCCCCATAGTTACAGCCTTGTTCTATCTCCTGCATAGGCTCTTCTCCTTCTTCATCCGTTTTATTTCTAAATATCCATTTTGTAAATATCCATTTTGATACAATCACAGCCTTGCATACAATCACATCTTTTTCATCCGTTTTATTTCTAAATATCCATTTTGTACCAATCAGCAACTTACCCTTTGGTAATTCACACAGATGCCGCATATTGAGCTTCTTGAATTGCCTGAGTTCGTCTTGCATAGCCTCAACCAACTGTTTCTTTTAATGCCATCTCAATGTTCTTTGGCACAATTTGAGAAATGAAGCATGAGTACAAGCATGTATTTATTATGCCTGATTGACTTCGAGTGCGGACACCTTGTGATTACAGACCAATAATTGCTTTAGTTGGATGATTCTTATGAATTCTCAGCTAAGGAATGGTATCTTGAAAAATAACTTCGTCTAAATTAGACATATGACCAACTGGTTCTTCAGGATTGTTCCCTCTATTAGGTTGATACACAATATATTCTTCTTGAAGAGTATCATTATCAACATATAAATCTTCAAATGGAACTTGAATTGTATCAATCAGATCAATTTGAGTAGAAGAAGAACTTTGATCAGAAACCTATAAAGGTTGTTCAACAACTAAATCAGAATGAGATCAAACAGATTCAGATGCAGAGTGTGGAACAGCTATGACATTTGAAAAAAGAGGTATGTTTGAAGATCTTTCGGTAGCTGAAGATGACACAGGGCCAACTTCATCAGTAAGAATATCATAAATTGATGATGTCAAAGGTGGATTAGATGTTGAAATAACTAGTGATTAA
Organism: Flaveria sonorensis; assembly: GCA_025506505.1. NCBI lineage: Eukaryota > Viridiplantae > Streptophyta > Magnoliopsida > Asterales > Asteraceae > Flaveria > Flaveria sonorensis. Next base: position 19,092,901 of record CM046437.1, on the reverse strand, counting down.
TTAAATGTTTCAAATAATAAAGCATAATCATATACCCATGAAGGTGCTGAACCTGCATCTGTTTTGTTAGACTCGTGCCAATCAATATCAAATGACTCAATTATTTGATTAGTTCTTTTATTATAAACCTTGTATGCAACTTTATTGGTTGAATATCTAACAAAATAACATTCATAAGCTTTTTCATCAAATTTTGATTTAGAATTAGATGTGTTTAAAAAGTACAACAACATCCAAATGTTTTCAAATATTTGACTTTGGGTTTAGGTTTGTAAAAGATGTCATAAGGAGTCATATTTTGTTATACGTTGATTAACACATGATTCTGAACATAACATGAGTGTTAACAGCCTCAACCTCAAAGAATGATGTTAATTTGGCCGCTGACAACATTGCTCTGGTAGCTTCAACTAAAGTTTCGTTTCGTCTTTCAGCAACTCCATTTTGTTATAGAGTTCTTGCAGAACTAAACTGTCTAGATATCCCTTTTGAATCATAAAATTCATTCAATGTATGATTGCAGAATTCTATTCCATTATCACTTTGAATGCACTTGATGATTTTGTTAGTTTGATTTTCCACTAGAGTCATGAATTTTATCATCAAGTGAGGTGTTTCATCTTCGGTTGCTAAAAAGAAAACCCATGTAAATCTGGGAAAATCATCAGTAATAACCAAACAATATGCACGGCATCCTAAACTCAAAACACTAACAGGACCAAACAAATCTATGTGCAACAGTTGAAGAATTGAGTTAATTTTGGTGTGAGCTAGTTTATAAGGAAGTTTATGTTGTTTCCCTTTTGAACATGACAGACAATGTTTATTAAGTTGAAATTCTTTCAATGGTAGGCCTACAACATGATTTCCTCTAACCAACTTGTTCATATTTTTAATGTTTACATGACCAAGATGACGATCCCATAACATTAAATCACTTTTTGAGGCTTTAGATATCAAACAAGACGTAGTTACAAATGAATGTGAACCATTCATGTCAAGTAAATATGTGTCTTTGTCTCTCGATGTTCTCAACAAAATCCATTCTTCAAGAATTACGAAGGCAGGTTTAAGAATAAGACATTCTTTATCAGTGAAATGCATTGAATATTGTTTGTCACAAATTTGAGAGACACTTAGCAAATTATGTTTAAGTTCCTCTACAAAATTGACATCCTCAAAACTTAACACACCATTAGACACTATACCTTTCTTTGTAATCTTACCACCTTTATCTCCTGTAAATATAACATATCCTCCATTGTATGGTTGTATGTTGTTTAACGAAGATATATTACCAGTCATGTGCCTTGAACAACCACTGTCAACATGCCAAACACTGTTTATAACTTGCCTTGGGTGTTCCTGCATATATGAATGAATTTATTCATGTTTAGGAACCCAAGCCATGGTTGAGTTAAGCAATTTGTTTTCATCCAAATAAGATACAAACTTGAATATCATATCTCTTTTCTCATTGAAACCATCCTTTTCAACGATACCAGGCTCAGATTTTGTTTCTTTTATTTTCCACTTTTAAATTGGCTTGATCAAATACTTAACCGTTTTCTTTAAAGGGGTTTGAATTAAAGTAGAATTTCTATCATCACATGTAAAGATTTCTTGTTTGGCTCTTCTATATTCAAATCTATTTTCATTTGATCATTGCATTTATCAACAAAAGAATTTGACTGATTTCAATTCCTTTTGTATTTTGCATTTAAAAAGAATCGTTTTCTATTATTTGAAATTGAATTGTAAAATCATTGTTTTCTTGATAATTGATGTTGATGATGACAATTTCTAGCCTTATGATTTGGCTTGCCACATACATAACAACACATTTTATGATATGTATCTGATACTTGTGTATTTTACACAAACTGTTAATGATAACTTCCATAGTTATTATAGAATCTGGCCTTAGTATTTCTTTGTCCTTATGATTCTTTAACAGTCTCTCTTTTCTCTCTTTCATTATGAATTGTTCTAGATGATTCCGGAAGAATTGAGGTAACTTTTCTAGCTTTTTGATTTATATCTGAAGCCGATGAGGCATGTACTGTAGCTTTAACCTTTTGAATCACAGGTACTAGAATGGAACCAGTGTCTTTGATACATGATCTACAAACATCTTGATACATGATCTTTCTTATTAATGTTGGATTTTGAAACAAATCTGTTCTTAAAATCAGTTTTTAAGTCAGATATTGATGTTGTGACTCGTTTTCTTTCATTGTCCTTAAAATCTACTTTTGATTTTAGTTTCTTTTGTTTGTTAGACATTTTTGTATAATCATTTGTAGAAATAAGAACATATGAAATTTCATTGATAATTGATGATGAATTACATAAAGATTTTTCATTACAACTTTTATTTTCCTGAAAATCTATTTCATTATTACTTTCCCATTCTTCAACCAACCCTTCCTGCTTCACACTCTCTGCAAAATAGTTATCATGATTAATTTTAATTTCAGTTTTTATGACAGGGTCAACAGTCAGTGAAACATTGACCAGATATGAAGTCTAACTTTGGTTGAATACCTAATCCATATGTCTCTTCATCGGAGTGATAATTAATGAAGGTAAACATGTATAATCATGATTAATAGGTGGTGCAATGTTAGAATAACCAGCGCCACCTTTTCCACCATTATTTTTTCTGAGTCATTTGAGACTTGATTATACCTTCAACCATGTTTAAGGATAGCTCAAATTTTTCAACAATTAATTTTGCAGATAAGAGTTCACTATTAAGTTTGTTTATTTCTAAAGATAGTTCATTATTACATGTTAAATCTTTTATATTACACACTTTACCATGAAGATTCAATTTTGATTGATAAATCAATGTTTTTACCCTTTTATCTTTTCTTTAAAAATTTTCTCATCAATTTTTTATTTACGAGCTTCATATTAAAGTTTTTCAATTTCTAAAATCAAGCATTCGTTGTGAACCTTGTATCTTTGTATCTTTTCTATGCATGTATTTGAACAAAGACTAGAATGTACCTTATTGGTATCTTCTTCCTTTTTCTACTCTTTAGGTATGACATTTACCATGAAGGCTTTCAGTATCTTTTCTTCTGCTACTTCTGGTGCCAGAGTAATCTCAACATCATTGTCAATTTTTCCACAAGTAGATGTTGAAGTTTCCTCAACGACAAGCACAGTCTTTTCAACCTAGGCCGGAGTGAACTCAATGGCCTTTTCTTTCACTTCTTCATTCTTCTTCTTTTCAATGATGTTTGATTAAGCTGGAGAAATCTCAACTGCTTTTTTATTAAGTTCTTTCCTTCCTTCAACATTCACCTTCAAATTAGCTAGGGTAATCTCAACAACTTTTTCATTAAGCCCCACATCAACTTGCTCCTCTTCAACTTTCATCTCTTCAACTTTTACCTCTTCATCAAACACTCCATTCATTAGATCATCAGATACAAACTTAGCTAGTACATTTTCACCAACATGTTCTTCGACAGTTTGAATTTATTCTAACAAAGCTGTAGACAATTTGATATCTAGAATCTCCATCTGATCGGACCAATCGTACTCTTCATTAGTCTGAGAAACTAGGGCTTTGTTATTTGATGAACTTGCTTTGTCTCCCTTTGATTCCACTTCCACATTCACCATCTTCTTTCCGTTGTCTACTTGATTAGACCTTCCTTCAGTGCATTCTCTTTTAAAATGACCAGGCTTGTCACAGTTATAACATCTGAAACTTGATTTGTCGAACCCAATCTTGCTTGAGTTGTTCCGACCAAACATCTTTCTACCAGTTCTTCTTGCAAAAATTTTAGTACGGTATACCACCATAGCCATCTGATACTTAATATCATTCTTTTCAACGTCATCAGTATTAACTTGTTGCAAGTCATCAACTAAGATGTTTGGTGGACTGAGTCTTCCAGCAGTGAATGCTTCATAACTGTTCATGAAAGTGGTGAATAGAGCCAGATGCTCTTCAGCTATTTGAATGGTTTGCTTGGTAGGATGGGAGTTTACAACAAATGCTTGTTGTGAAGGTTGAGTGGTTTGACTTTGTGTGTAAATCTGGGGTTGTGATTGAGATTGAGCAAGATTGTAAAGGTTCTGATGAGAAGCTTGGAATTGAGGCAGGATGGATCTTTGACATTTGGATGAATACAAGTGGCTAATTAAAGTTGTTGGCACCATTGGGACTAGCTGACATAATAGTTTGGATTACTAGCCATTTTAGCATATAAGGCTGATGCTTCAACTCCCATTATACTGATGTAATTAGCTGCACTATGCTTATCATCCATTTCAAAAGATTTGATGGTTGAGATTAGATCACTAAGGGATAAGGTGACAAATCTTTGGTTCTCTTGATGGTAGTGCAATTATTGTTCCAGTTGTAAGGTAGTGAGTTTAACAGCTTCTTGTTTACTGAGATGTTCTCCAGTGTAATTCCTACACTTTTCATCTTCGTTATCAGCTTTACAAACCTTGACATTTGAGCCTCCAAGGTTTCACCAAGTATGTGATTAAACATATTAAACTCTTGGTTTAAAATGTCCTTTCGACTTTCCCTCATATCCTTATGTCCCATAATCTGCTCCACCATCACAACCCATAAATCTTTTGCCCTTTTAAAATCCTTGAACTTCTGAGCAATTTCAGTAGTAAGTGCCATAGTGATGGCAGCATATGCTTTATCATCAAGCTCTATTTTCTTCCAGTCATCCTCATCCAAGAGATGTTCAGGTTTTGGCACCAAGTCTCCTTTCTCATTGGTATACACCGGGATATACAGGCCTTGTTTGATTGACCGCAACATCCAGGGTTTGGTGTAAATAACATGATATTCAATGCGATAAACCCAATCGGTATAGTCTTCTTCGTTGAGAAGTCGAGGAGGTTTTGTGCTCGTGCCAATCTCATTGTCGAGATAAGAGTAGCAGTGATGTGCTTCAAGTTTGCCATTGGGAAACTTTGGATTCAAAATTTTTTTATAAAAAAATCTTCAAACTTGAAGTTGTCGTGCGAAAGAAAGGGATCTCATGCGAATAGTTTTGAACAAAACTAATCGCACAAGCTTCTCACACAAACTTTTCACGCGGATAGTTTTGTAACTGAATTTTGTGAAATGGTCAACTTTTCATGCCAAAGGAATCTTCTGTAACAGATAACACAACAAACTTTTATGATACTTAGACTTTTCGCGCGAGTAGATATGTTTCGCGTGCGAAACTTAAGTTTTCACCTGACCAAAATTTCTTAATTTCGACAAACAATCATCAATTTGTTCAAAAATTAATTGATTAAGCTTCCAATTAGTGATTTAGGTTTAGTTTTGATCCTAATTGTCTCTAATTGATTGAATTAAGCTCAATTAATCATATGAACTTCACCAAATCTTCAATCAACTTTATAACAACCTTCAACATCTTCACAAATGATCAAAAACAGTAGAATTCAAGTCGATCTTCAACAAAAACCAAATCGGAGCTCAAGAATACTTCAAAAACACTTTTCAATCCTCAAAAACAATCGATCTAGAGCATACCAAGCTCTGATACCAGTTGTAAGGATTAGTACAATACAAAAAGAACGATCTCGTGATGAGAATGCAGAATGTTAACATCACGAAATAGGATTGAAATGTAAATGAAGAACACAAATGTAAATAAACTTTTTAATTCTATTGCTCTCTGACTTTGAAAGTGTTACAAATGAGTATGAAATCAAGAAAGTACACAAGCTCTCTAAATTACATCATAAAACATCTATTTATACCTATGAAGTTTTCGCACAGTTCTCGCGCGACTTCCTGGTTCTCGCGCGAGATATAGTTTTCGCGCGGCAATTTTAGGTTCTCGTGCGACTTGATCTTTATAATCTTGATTTGCTTTTTCGAGCCTCTAGGTTCAATCCCTACACCAGCAGATGAAGATATGAAGCAAGTTGAGTGATGAACGCTCCTCCACAAATTGGGCTATTATGCTTTCTACTGGAACACTTATAGAAAAATATTACGAGTGCATATGCCAAGTTACATGGCTGCTTCCAGATGAGGCAATATAGAAAAAACATGTCGTTCTCGGTGACAACACCTGTGCTTGAACCTCGCCCAGAAATAGTGCCGGAAAGTGCTTGATGAAAGTAGCAATGAAGGGGGTCTCGTATTTGTGTGCTTTTACTCGATGTAGAATTGTATTCTCCCAAACCGATCTCAGCCCATAATGCGATGAGGGTGTCATTTCATGTCGACTTTAAACCATGTTCGAAGATGTTCCTACTAGTCTCATTACCAGTGTAAATACCCATCAAAAATTCAAGATCTACCACAGATATTGTTTGTTGATGATCACCAAGTTGGAATTGAATGCTACTTGCGTCCTTGAGATTTTTGGTCTTACGATCAAAGTGATAAGTCTAACAAAATTTCAAAACAATCACTCGGTATTTATGATGCTTGATGTCAAACAAACATTTCCAAGGATGGGAGAGGATTGCATTAATACTATTGGTTTCACCCAATGCTTCAAAAGCTTTCCAATCGATGTTGTGAACCGCTATTAGTTCCTTGTGTTGAATGGTGAGGATTTCTTCACGGCCCGACTACCGCTTTCATAATGAAGAAACAGGTGAAGATCATCGTTGGCCATGACCTGCAAAAAGAAATACAATATGTCTATTTTATGACGTGTTAAAATCTAACCATTGTGAGAAACAACATCATATTATTTAATTTAAAGAAGTAGATAGAAGATGACTACATAACTTATAAGGCATCACACATCTAGGTTGTAGTCAAATATACACAAAATTGAGTAAGTCATGTAATTTAAACAAGAATATGATCAAAGATGGCACCAAAAAGAAATCAAATCCTACAACCAATTTTGTATCAAAATCATGACAAATGCAACTTAAGTCGACAAACACCAACCATCAATGCCATGATTTTCTTGAAACTAAACTTAAAATAACAAATAGGGCACAAGAAACTTTATAAATTATTACAAATACAAATCACAACTTCATATGATCTAAAAAGAAAGAAAAAATAAATAGATATAACCCATTGTTGATTAATTTCTACTAACTTAGCTTAATCATCAAAGTATTGCACATCTAAATGAGAAAAAGCTGAGTGTTCATAAAGATAAATTGAAGCTACCCAAAAAAATGAAGCAACATCAAAGAAACATACCTGAGACAGAAAGAAATTAAAACACACAAAAAAGGAGAAAGTAGGTCAAGGTGGAGGTGGCTGAGGGTGTTGGTGACAAAGATGCTGAAGGTAGGGGTCGGTTGTGACGTGGGGAGGAGGTGATGGCGGTGGCAGGTTGCGATGGTTGAAGGGTCGCGATGAAGGAAGGACTGCGCGGTGGAGGTGGTTGTGGTGGTGAGGTTCGTTGTGGTGGGGCTGAGCAGTGGTGAGGCTACGTGGTGGAGGTGGTCGCGATGGTGAGCTGTGTGGTGGAGGGTGAAGGATGATGGGGGTGGAGATGAAAGTGGAGATGGGGTGGAAATGAAGGTGGAGATGGGGGGTGGAGATGAAGAAAGAAGAAGGTGAAATGCAAATGTGAAGATGGGGAATTAGATGGTAAATGAAAGTCAAGGGTTTTATTCATTTGAAGTTGTATGCTAATATTTTTTCCAGCCAATATGAGCATATTTGTCTGAATATGATCATATCAGTAAGTTTTCTTTAAAGTTCATCTTATTTTGAACCAGCTAATATGGGCATATTCATTTAAATATGATCATATTAGTGATTATTTTTCAAAAACTCACCTTGACTTAGAATAACATTATATTTCCAACCCATAAATCAGTTTCCTTAACACGCTTTCATTATAAATAACGTAACACATACCCGATGATGTTGACCATCCTTTCATGAGTTAATTCACGTTATAACATCAATTTTGTTTAATGAAAATAACAATTAATAAAAATAAAAAAGAGTTAATTAAAGGAAACTAATTAAGGAAATACATAGAAACAAAAGGATACGGAATGTTTTTAGAATCTCGGGTTGCCTCCCGGAAGCGCTTTTTTTATTTATGAGTCATTAGCTCGACTCGACCCCGCATTCACTTGTCCTTGGGGTGGAGTTCCATAACATCAAACTCCTTTTCATCTTTTGGGCCTTCGTAGTGCTTTAAAGGATGGCTGTTAACCTTGAAAATTGGCTCATCCAAATGATCAATTTCAACGGTGCTATACGAGAATACTTGCTTTACGATGTAAGGACCCGCCCATCTTGATTTTAGTTTACCGGGAAATAAACCAAGTCTTGAATTGTATAGCAATACATGATCCCCCACTTGGAATTGTTTGTTGTTCTTCAAGTGGTTATCATGCACCTTGTTTGTCCATTCCTTGTAGATTGTAGAATTCTCGTATGCTTGATTCCTCAATTCCTCAAGTTCATGGACTTGTAAAAACATATTTTTACCCGTATCTTTCAAATCAAGATTAACGGCCTTCAAGGGCCAATAAGCTTTGTGTTCGAGTTCAACAGGAAGGTGATAAGACTTTCCATAAACCAACTTAAATGGTGTGGTACCAATTGGAGTTTTGTAAGCGGATTGCAAGGCCCATAAGGCATCATCTAACTTATGCACCCAATCCTTTCTGTTTTGCCTAACCGTTCATTCCAAGATTCGTTTAAGACCTCTATTAGTGACCTCAACTTTACCACTTGTTTGTGGGTGGTAAGATGTTGAAAATCGTTGTTTAACCCCATAATGAGCTAATGCTTTTATAAGTTGATTATTACTAAAATGAGTGCCACGATCACTAATTAGAGCCTTAGGGGCACCAAACCGAGAGAAAAGCTTTTTCAGAAATTTCACCACTACCCTAGCATCATTTGTAGGCAAGGCTTGCACCTCATCCCACTTAGAGACGTAGTAAATGGCTACTAGGATGTATTTGTGTCCATGTGATGAAGGAAGTGGCCCCATGAAGTCGATGCCCCAAACATCGAATATCTTGCATACTTGTATGCTATTTTGGGGCATCTCATCATGTGGAAAGACGTTACCTGCGCGTTGGTAAGCATCACATGCTTTAATCAACATGTGTGCATCCTTGAATATGGCAGGCTTATAAAAACAAGTGTCAAAGACTTTCTTAGCGGTGTAATTCGCTCCATGATGGCCACCGGTGGGTCCTTCATAACAATGATGAAGTATGCTCATTGCATCGATCCCATGCACACATCTTCTTACAACTTGATCTGCACAAACTTGAAACAGATATGAATCTTCTCGAACATAGTACTTAACATCAGACATGAACTTTCTTTTCTGTTGATAAGTCATACCTTTCAACAGAACTCCACCTACAAGGTAGTTAGCAAAATCCACGAACCAAGGGAATTCTTCTTCAATCGCTAGAACCTGAAAAAGAAACTCATGAGGGAAATTGTCGTTTATGTTGGATTGCCTTTGTTCCTCCATGGATGGGTTCTTAAGGCATGAGAGGTGATCTACTGCTACATTTTCAGCTCCTCTCTTATCTCGGATCTCTATATCAAATTCTTGTAAAAGCAAGATCCACCTGATCAATCATGGTTTTGCATCTTGCTTGCTAAAGAGATATCTAAAAGCTTCATGGTTAGTGTAAACAATGGTTTTAGATAAAACAAGATAGAAGCGAAACTTATCAAAAGCAAATACTACAGCAAAGAGTCCCTTTTCAGTGGTAGTGTATTTTTCTTGAGCATCATTCAATGTTTTGTTGTGTAGTATATGGGATGAAAATGCTTGTCCTTTCATTGCCCTAAAACTACACCAACTGCATAGTCGCTTGCATCACACATCAACTCAAATGGAAGAGTCCAATCGGGAGCTACCATTATACGGGCGTTTATCAATTTTTCATTTAAAAAGTTGAATACATTTAAGTATTTCTCATTGAAAAAAAAACATCTTTTTCAAGAAGTTGTGAACATTGGCCTTGCAATTCTTGAAAAATCTTTAATGAAACATCTATAAAATCCCGTATGACCTAGAAAACTTCTTATTGCTTTTACAGAAGTAGGTGGTGGTAATTTTGAAATAATTTCAACCTGATGAAACTCAAGTAGTTCTTGGGTTTAAACAACTTAGAACTCCAAGAAGAAACTATGAATTCCTCCAAGGATTGTTTTTAATCTCTCAAATATAACAACAGATTGTTATATATTCAATACTCAATAATTACAGTTTAAAAACCCATGATTAAAGATATGATAACTATGTGTGTGTATGATTATGACTTTGCTAGTGATTGAATGACAATAATAACTACTGGTTTGTATTGATTGTGCAAAATCTTATAAAGGATTAGGGTATTATGCTATTTATAGCATACATAGATAGCTATCTACAATTACAAAAATACACTTATACAAACAAAAATTACATAAAATCCTAAGTCTATAAGTCGTCCTCTGTGGATGAAAACATGTCCGCTATGGAAGTTAAAGAACTTGTCTGTTATGCCTTGGATGCTGTCCGCTGTGAACACTTATGTGTTTGCTTTGGTAGTTGTCTGCTATGGCATGTTCATCCACTATGGATGAACATCCGCTATAGACTGTTCATCAGTTGTGGACTTTTTTATCTGCTGTGTGTTTTCATCCGCTATAGGCGCTTAGACTTGTTCTTCATCAGTTGCATCCTCTTAGTCATCCGCTGTGGACAAGTCCTCATCTGCTGTGGACAATTAGCAATATTTCTTCTATCTACAAACCTGAATAAGAAATTTAAACTTAATTAGTGTATGTTATGACATTAATGGTGCTTATGTGTTAGTTAATGATTGTTTGAATGTTTGAAAACATTATGTTTGATTATGGCAAGCATTATTCTCTTTATGCACTTGTTGAGTCCAACAATACTCCCCCTAAGGATAATGTTGTCATGCTTTAATGTTTGCTTGTTAATGTTATGTTTGTTAGTAATAAAGTGTGTGTTTGTGTTTGGATAAATGATTGCATGTTTGTGTGATTGACTTAGAAAGTTTGATGGCATGATTTGCATGATTGAATGATTTTTATGTTTGATTGATTAATTGTATGATGTGTATGATTGTATGATTACATGTATGATTAATTTCTTGTATGATTTCTTGCTTGTATGAGTAACTGATTATATATATGTAATCCGATTATCTTGTATGTTCTGATTCATGTATGCTTGCTAGTATGACTTTCTATTTGCATAATAGTTGTTATGTTTGATGATATGTATGATATTGATGAATGATTGATGCTTTGATGTGTTTGTTTTTTGTTATGTATGTTTGGATGTTTTGTTTGTTTGAAAGGTTAGATATTTTTATTTGTTTTTGTTTGTTTGTCTTTTAGAAAACCTTTAAGAATGTTATGGACCAGCTTCATCAACACTCTTTTGTACTTCAGCTGTTGCTTTGAGAGACTCTTCAACATCTTTTTCTATGTTCTGGCCTTTCTTAGCTTTCTTCACTTGATCAGGCAAAGGAGTAATCATTAATGCATTGAGGCAGTTCGCTATATGTTCAGTGAAGTACTGAACTGCACATTTCTGATCATCATACTTGAACTTTATTGGTAGTTGTACCATCTATTCTAGGGTGGTCTGATCACGACTTTGAATTTCAATGTTGCTAACCAAAGTGGTTACAACATGTTCACCCTTAAGAACTTCTAAATTGTTGTTCTCTGAGATCCTTAGGCTTGAGATTTCTTCAACATGTGTCAGTGATTGTTGATGTGTTTCTAATCTTTGCCCTAAAGCAGCATTCACATACATTATGCTTAGGATTCTCAGCATATGTATAAAGTAACAACAGTCACCCTTGCACAGCACATCTTCTATTGCAAGGAATGACTTTGTTTTCAAAAATGATACATATGATTGATGTAGAAGTTTGATCTTAATAGGATCAAACAATCTAATGTCTGCAGCTTCTTTTCCTTCCAATTTTCTTTCTAACACCACTTAAAAGTGGTTCTCATCATAGTACCATCTTGTGATTGGGTGGTTGTACTGATTACCATCAATCTTCTTCATAATAAACTTCAAATCTGATGGTCTCATTGGATAACCAACCCTTTCTAGCAGTTCACTATCTAGATGCTCTGTTTGTTCTTCACTTGTTTGTTTCTTTTTGCTAGCTGCTTGTTGTTCTTTTTTGAGCTTAGGAATGTGAATTTTGTCTTCTCCATCAGCCTTTAGTCTAATCTCATAGTGCTGTTTATTCATGTATGATCTCATGAAATGGAAGAAATCAGCACCTTTTGGATTATTTGTATGATTGACCATTCTCAGCTGCATCAGATCTAATCGGTCTTCATAAGTCCATTATCCCAGTTGGTATATGTATGATAACTATTGGACAAGTCCAGATACTCTCTTAACAAGCACAACATCCCATGTCTCATCATATTTCCATGCCACTATCTTCCTTTCATCAGCTGAGGTTGTGAGTGTTATTTTGTCATACAACCTACAAAGTTGGTGTTTTTATTTATCATCTCTCTCAAATCATTACTTTCTGCCCAAAGCTTGTGAGGCTTGAATTGTCTTGGGTCAATGGGATGTAGCTCAGGTGGAGCTTGATTATATGTTGATAGAGGTGAGGCTGGATGAGGTCTAGAGATCTGTGTCTTCAAAGTGCTTGTCAACTTGTTCCTGTATATTTCTCTAGCCATATCCTTCATTTGAGAGAGAGATCTACCTACATAAGATCTGTAAGGCATCCTTTTATGACTCAACAAATTTTGACTTGGGAGTATGACATTTTATCAATTTATGGATCCTTTGGCAGATTTTTTTGGAATTCGTACTAATCCTTGATCTCTTTATACCTTCTTTATGTTTGCCCTTTTTCATTATTCATGACTTGTTGAAAGTCTTTGAGCAAGTCTTTACCCTCTAAAACGTTAAGGTGCATGAAATAATCATAAGGAAATCCCCTTATTACAAGCTCATACCCATAAGGGTTTTAGGATCATTAGGCAGTAATTCTTGAATGTTTTCTAACATAGTTTCATCTTGTTCTTCATCTTCTTCATCAGAATCACTTAAGATGATGATCGGCTTTGTTTCTTATCTTTTGTCTGATCAATCTCTCCTTCTAATATTGCAAGCTTTGTTTCTTTCTGCCTTTGTTCATCCTCATCTATTGGTTCAGCTTTAATCTTTAGCAGCTTGAGAGGTGGAGATTTAGGTTCTTCCAACTCTTGAACCTTTTGCTTTCCTTCCTCCATGGAAGACAAATACAATCTCTTTCTTTTCCTCTTATAGGTTATCATTTGAAGCTTTGAGGATGATGCTTGATCTTTTGATGATTGAGTTTGCTCCTTTATTAATTCAGCAAATTGTTTGATTAACTCTTTCTGTTTCTCTGATAGAGGGTTGACTGGTATGATGCTTGATTCTTCTCTTTGACTCTCAAAAGTTTGAAAGTGTTGTCTAAGGATAGGTGAGTAATGTATGTTTTCAAATGTATTTGCCTCTTCAAATAATTCATTCATTGAAAAAGTCTCTTTAGGGATTATAATAGCCTTTTCAGCATCCCCTGAGCTGCTTTTTTCAGCATGAGACATGATTTGCTCATGAAACTCTTCACTCAGGTCTTGTTTTAGACCTTCTGAATGTTCTTCTTCATTCAGCTGAGTGTCTGTATGTTCTAACTATCTGTTCAGGCTTTTTATTTCTTCATTTTAAGCATATATCATCTTTTTCAATTCATCTATCTCAGAATCTTTTGCATCTATATGCTCAGTTAGATATGCAACATCTAGTCTTGTACTGTTAAGATCTTGATCCTTTGCTTTCACTTCTTCTCTTGATTGATCTAGTTGTTTTTCTAGGAATTGAACAATCAGCTTTTGTGCCTTTTGATCAGCAAAAAGTTTCTCTATCTCCTCATCTTTACTCTTCAATTTGTCTTTCAACTTCCTTTCTCTGTTGTTTGATTTTCAATCAACTTGTTATATTCAGTGAATAGAAAGACCTTTTATTACTCAATTTCTTACTTAGTGGGAATGCTACTGCCTTATTCTTCACCTTCAACATGTGGAACATCAGTACTTTGTTTTTCTTGATTATGCTCATGTTGTGATGATGTACCAACTTCTTCTTAATGAGATGATGGTTATGCTAATGATGCATCAATGTCTCTCAAAAGAGATGATAATGCTTGTTGATTAGTAAAGGTTGGGCTATAAAGAGGAGAAGTGAACTGATGTTCAAATTGAATATGTTCCTGTTCTTGAACATCTTCTTCTGATTGTTCTTCATGAATGATTGGCTCTGGTATAGGTGCAACTTCTTCTTATTGAATGAGTGGTGCAGGTTGAATGATTCGTGCTTGATGAATTACATTTTAAAAAATCATGGTTGGTTCTCCCTGACCTGGAATCCTCAGGAATACTTTAGGGACAGGTATGTCATGATCAATCATATGAGGTGGAACATGAACCTTATCTCCTTGATAAATGCTTTACTTGATGCTATTAAGAACATGTTCATTAAAATGAATAGGTTGAAACATTGCACCTTCTCTTGGTATGTTAGGAACTAGATCATCAATGATCATTTGGAGGAATCTAGGGTATATTTAGAATTTATTCCTCACTTATGTTAGATTATAAATCATTCTATTCAACACTTGTGCTACCAAGTTAAAAGGCCTTCTAGCAATGATGCTTGCTATAGCTGAAAAGCTCCTTAAGGAAGTGGCATCCCAGCTAGTCTTCCTATTTGTCATGGATCTCTGATATGTGTGCATAAGGAATCTGAATTGGGCACACATATAAGACTTCTTAATCTGCTTTTTGTCTATGGTACCAATGTAACCAATCTATCTGAAGACATGGAGAACATAGTTCTCATCAAATTCAATAGGTCCTTCTGCATCTTCATCTCCTAGATGTAAAACTCTTCTAATGACTTCTTTAGATATGATAATCTTATGATTATGAATGTTATACACAACCACTTGTTGGTCATTCATTTTCTCCAGATGAGCATGTGTCCAAAACTGGACAATATGGTCCTCATATATCTCTGGCCCGACTGTCATAGCATGGATAAGCCTTGTCTGTCTTATGGCTTGTATAATATCTCTATAGTTTTCAACCTTTGATGCATTTGGGTTTAGAAAAGCACAGAGATTATGATCTCTGACAAATGCTAAATTTGCCATATCTACAATGAAGAAGAAAGTGTTAGTAAATTGGGTGATCATGATGTATAATGTTTAAAGTGATGAAATGTTGATCATGTGTTCATTGGGAAGATCTATGACATCAGATGTTTGAATCATGTATGTTAAACTCATTGTTTATGTCAAAATGTTTGTTAACTGACCATTGTCAAATTTGAGCAGTTTGACTTTCAAAAGTCAAATTTGATCAAATTTAAACTTGCAAATCTTGTTGTTTTCAAGTTATTATGATCTAAATTGTTTTGCAACATGTTTGTTTCATCATAACATTAATTTAGATTTTTAGTTTGCTTTTAAAGTCAACAGCTACCATTCAATACACATCCAATGCATATGCATTTAATATTGATTTGGTTAATGTTATGCCAAATTAACTGATTTTTAATGTTTGTAACAGACTTTTGAACATATTTGCAAAGTTATAACAAGTTTTGGTCATTTTAAACATTTTCAAAGATCAAAAGTTAATTTTTGTCTGATTTTGGCATGAACATCATGACTGTTCATAAACCCAATGAATACTTAATCTAATTTCTTCACAGTAACAGTACTGATACATTCGAATAATGTTGTTAATCATGTATTCAATGTTTGATTTCATTTAAAACATCAATAGATTAAAGTTTGATCTCAGTTCATTTGTCGACTTAGGTTTTCACAATGTCAGATTCAAAATCGAAGAACCAGATGTTTTAAAGATTTTATGGTGACTAGATTCATGATGTTGTACCTATTTCATCGACAATCAGTAGTTAAATCAAACAAATATTGGGTTTTTGATTGATCAGGGGTTTAATGGTTTATTGCACTGTGTAACGTTTAAGAAAATTTGATTTTGTCTCTCTCGCTCGTGATGAATGAAAAATTTGACAAGTGTTTGACTATATATACAACAGACAAAATGAACGTCCGTTGTGTATACAGTTTGAATGTGCGTTGTGTAAACAGGTTAAACTTAAAATTTAATTTTAAGTTGTCCATTGTGAGATACACATACGCTATGGGTACAGTGAATCCGCTGTATAACTTTAAGTTGTATGCTGTGATCCCTTTGAATGTTTGACTGTGTATACAGTGGATGACTACATGGTCATGCACTATGAACACTTGAATGCTTTACTATGTTCACAGCGAATGACAGTTTGGTCATGTGCTGTACACACTTGGTGAAAGTTTGACACTATTCACATAGCGGATGGACATTTGTTCATGCGCTGTGTACACTTGGTTTGTTTAAGATATTCACACCGGATGACTTATTGTCATGCACTGTGAATACTTGATGATGGTGTACAACGTATGCATACCTGTGTACATACGCTGTGTACACTTGAATTGTTTCAACAATGGATGACTAAAGTTAGTCATGAGCTGTGTTATTTAACACTGTATTCATAGCGGATGCCTTACCAACATCGTGCGCTGTGAACACTTGTACGTTCACTGGTGCATAGCGGATGCATTTTTATTTGTCCGTTATATACACTTAGTGTATTTTGCATGTTTTGATTGTTAACTTTAGCTACAGTGGATGTATGTTTGTTTGTCCGCTGTGACAACAGTTGTCAAAATTTTAAAATTTTTGTTTATTTTGAAATATTTTTGCTCATCAGCTATGTAAATTACTACATACGCTATGTAGACTTAGAAAATTTTATGTTTTGCTTGAAAATTATTTTGAAATGTTTTAAATTTGAATGTTTGATAAAAACATTTAAATGTTTGTTAAAATTATTATAATTTTAACATGATCAATATATGGATGTTAAGATATCACTCACAAGCAATATTATGCAATATGGTGTTTGTTTATATGCCAAACTACTGTGTTTGAGTGCTGGCTTGACTTGGCTTTATTTAAAACTCAAAATTTAAAAATTTCAAAATTTAAAATGTATCATTATGAACATATTCTGCTACCTTTGATATTTCCATGTTCATATACTCCTCCAAAATGTTTGTATATTTATAAAAACTTATATAAAATGATAGAAATTTGAATTTGTTTTAATAGAAATTATCAAAGTCCAATTTGATTGTTTGCATGATAAACATTTCAAAAGATATTACTTTATCTAACTAAAAATTAATGTTTTTCATGGGTGGACATGAATCATATGAACATGATATGAGATCATACTAGTCTTAAATCCTCATTGAGTGGTTTTGATGATTTGTGAATAGAAATAGACTAATACAATGTTGATTCTAGATATTGTTGTCCACTTAAACTCATACATGGTATTAATGATTGATTGAAACAGTGAGTGATTATCGTGTTTTGGGTGTATTGATATGATTTGTATATTCCTCATATATGATTGTATGTTAAGATCAACCCTCCTCAAGATATGCTAGAAAGTACTTTCTATACTTATGACCTAGCTACTTAGGAGTATAAATGCTCAACTTGATCCATGTTGTTTGATCCATATTGGGAATCTTTTTCACTTCACAGTGGAAGGTGATCCTCTTTGGGATTCTTTTGATTCATTCACAAGGAATGTAGTCTAAAAGACTTTATTGATTGTTCACCAAGATGGATGTGTTCCTCATTGGGAATATTTTTTTGGATATAATGTAGATTATTCAAGTCTGTGCTCAGCATAACAAAGAATTCCTTAGTGTACTCCAGGTCTATGAAAATCATAACAGACGAGACACTTGTATTATTGAACAATTTATAAACTATTTCACTTGGTTTGTAGTAGTCACTTTGCAAGCAATCTATATTGGATAGACCAATACTCACCATAAACCAAGATGTGTGTTGCTAACCGCACAATCATGAGAATTTAGTTCTTCACTGTTGTATGTGATGTTAGGTGTCCCATGCTGAGCCTATCCACATATCAAAAAAATTATTGTCAGTCTTTATTAGTGGAAAATGACTCAAGTGAAGAAATAATCCAGTGCAATATCATTTCTCATGAGTGGTTATGTGTGATTCAAATTGTTTGTTAATTGGAAAACATGAATGTTTGTTTCGAAAACATTACATGTGTGGTTCATAGTTGATCATACCAAGTGACTGACCCAAGAATTTAAATCTAGTTGAATTAAATGGTTAGGTAAACAGGTCAGCCAATTAATTGTTTGTGTGAACCTTTATCAACTTTATCAGACCCTTTTCTGAGCAATCTCTCACAAAGTGATATTTGATATCAATATGTTTGGTTTTTGAATGTTGAATAGGATTGTCAATGATAAACATGGCAGTAGAATTGTCAATGTACATGGGTGTTTAATGAAATAAAGCCATAATCAAGCATTTGGTTGTGAATCCAAAACACTTGAGAACAACATGCAGAAGCAACTATGTATTCTGTTTCAGCTGTTAACACAGAGACATTTGTTTCTTTCTTGCACTGCTAGGAAATCAATCTTGATCCAAGGAACTGACAACCTCTTGTAGTGGATTTTCTATTGTTGTTACATCCACCATAATCACTGTCTGTGTACGCATATAAAGAGAAATCTCCATCCTTTGGATACCATAGGCCAAGTGCTAGTTTGCCTTTTAAGTATCTTTAAATTCTCTTTACTGCATTTATGTTTGATTCCTTTGGATCTGCTTAGTATCTGGCACACATGCAAACTGCATACATGATGTCTGGTCTTCTTGCAGTTAGGCACATCAGGGAGCCTATCATAGATCTGTATAGCTTATGATCAACTGATATGCCTTCTAGATTCAGTCCAAACTTCAATGCAGTTGCAAATGGTGTCTTGCTTGATGTGCAATCAGACATGTTATATTTCTTTAATATCTGATTCACATACTTGCTCTGGTTGATAAAAATTCCTTCAGCAGATTAAAGTTGAAGACCAAGGAAGAAGGTAAGTTCTCCCATTGAGGTCATTTGGACTTTTGATTACATAAGAGTTTCAAACTCTTTGCAAAGTTGTATGTTGGTAGAGCCAAAGATTATGTCATCTACATAGACTTGAATATCAACAAGTCTTGTTCTTTCCTCTTTAAGAACAATGTTTGATCAATTTTCCCTCAGGTGTACCCATTCTATAGCAGAAACTTAGATAAAGTTTCATACCACTTCCTTGGTGCTTGATGAAGACCGTATAGAGCTTTATCGAACTTGAAGACTCTGTGAGGGAATTCTGGGTCTTCAAACCCTGGTGGTTGAGAAACATATACCTCTTCTTCTATCTTTTAATAAAGGAATGCACACTTTACATCCATTGGGAAGATAGTGAAGTTTCTGGATAAGGCATATGCAAGGAAAACTCGGATGGCTTCTAGTCTAGCTATAAGAGAAAAGACATCATCATAATCAATGCCTTCCTCTTGAGTATATCCTTGGGCTATGAGCCTTGCTTTGTTTCTGATGACAATCCCTCTATCATCAGCTTTGTTTCTGAATAGCCATCTTGTGTCAATGGCATAGTGACATTCTGAGAGATCAACTAATTGCCATACCTCTTGCTTTCTGAATTGTTGTAATTCCTCTTGCATTGCTTCTATCCAACTGTTGTCTTTGAGTGCGTCAATGATGTTTTTGGGAACAGTTAGTGATAGAAAGCAGGAATACAAGCAAATGTTTCCTTTATCAGATTGACTGCGTGTCAATCTGACATTGAGATCACCTATGATATTCTCTAAAGGATGATCTCTATGAATTCTTATTGTTTCAATCTGATCAATAGGGATGGTTGAATCAAGATTAGTGATTGTTTGGTTGGGTGATGATGGATGAGCAAGGGTATCTGACGTTGTTGGTTGGTCTGACTGTATGGTTTCATTGAATGTTTGTGGTGAATCATGAAAGAAATCTAAGATTTCATCATTATAATGTGTATCAGGTAATGAATGATAGTCATCATCTTCTTCAACTATGTCTGGTTGATGTGACCTTTGTTGATTGTTTGGTTGCATTTCAGTGGTCACTGGAGTTGATGAAGATGGTGTATGAGGTGATGTTTCTTTGGATGTGTTTGTTTGTTTTGGTGTTAGATCCTATGAGGCTGGTGCAACCAAAACAACACTTAGAAGATTTTGAGGTACAATTGAAGTGGTCTTTCAAAGACAAAGCTGCTCTTCTAAAGACAAGTCAAGGATCTTCCGAAGCTCAAGGTTGAAGAACTTCCAAAGTGAGAACTCAGTCTTCCGAGACCAAGTAGTTATCCTTTTGAAGTGTACAACTTAGAAGATCCTAAAGACAAAGTCTTCCAAAGAATAAAGTCTTGAAGACTTGCAGAACACTTGAAAGAAGTTGATTCTTCCGAAGTATAAATGGCCTCGGAAGAACTTATTCTTCCGAAGCCTTCTTCCGAGGCCATTTAGCTTAGGAAGAACCAACTATGAACTAGTGGACATAAGTATGGTTTGTCTGACATCAGCTACAACCTTTGATATACCGCATGGCGCTTTCCCACGCCCATGTAGTTGATCATACTTTAATCCACTGTTCACCCATTATCAGTTAGTACAGTTTCCACTTTTAGTTGGTGACCAAATGGTAAGTCATGGAGCTGTCATGACTACTTAATCCAGAATAGTATTTTTTCTTAGATACTTTACTTCTAGCAAGTAGTATTTGTCTAGTTGTAGATTCCAGCTGGTTATCAAGTATAACTGGCTGTAGATAATATTATATATAGTTTCTCATTGTAACTTTGTAATCATTCTTGTAGGAGTCTTGTAATACTGTGTTGAGAAGTAATATATACAAGTATCTTGAAAACTATTCTTGTGTTCATTTGTTTTCATTAACTTATTATATTACTTGTGAACTTAGCTAGAGATTTTGCTTCATCAAACTGAGTGAGATTAAGTGAGCTTGTGAGATAAGCATATTCTGTAAAACCAACACCGATCCTGCAATTGGTATCGGAACTTTTTAGGCTCTTAATTGTGAGATCTAATCATCCCAAATCACCCTTGTATCTTCATACTTACTCATTTCACCCAAATGGCTCTTAACCAGAAATTTTATGAGTCTGAAATGGGAACCATGACCAAGGCTCCTATCATCACCCCTGATGATTTTCGAACAGGGTGCAAATGTATTAAAGGCTTTATCAAGTATCAAGACAACCGCATGTGTCGATCAGTCACTCATGGTTCTTACCAACCAAAGATGGAATCCCCAGCTGTTAATGGTGCCATGATTGAGAAAACTGTTGAAGACTACGCTGATGAAGACTTCAAGAAGATGGAAATTGACTACAAAGCCATGACTATGTTGCTTACAGCTATACCAAACTCCATAATGGTAGGCTTTAAGCAATGCGAGACTGCCAAAGAACTATTTGATGCTTTGAAGCTGATGTACTCTGGTTCTACTGAATCCAAGGAGACCAAGAACGATGTGCTGAAGCAAAAGTTTGAGAACTTCATTTACATTGTTGGTAAGACTTGAGCCAACAATACTTCAGGTACATGGATTTGATTACCTCTCTTCAGTCTATAGGAGTGGTTCTTCAGAAGAGGGACATAGTGAGAAAATTCATGAGTGCACTTCCTCATGAGTGGACTTTCAACTATATCTCCATAAAGAGAACTAAGAATCTCAACACTCTCACCATGACTTAACTATATGGAATCCTTGATGGATACCATATGGAGATGGAAACTCAGAAAGGTCATCAGATGAACAGACCCTCAAACCTTCCTGTTAGCAATGCTTTACATGTTGCTGAAGTTTCAAGAACTCCCTAGCCCTACTTGTACCTGAACAACCCCCAACAGCCATCATCCTCTTCTGGGCCATACATCATATTCCTTGAGACACACAGGTCTTAACAGGCTCAACAAAATATTTTTTAGGATAGTTGTGCTTTTGTTTCAGGGAGTGAGCACTCTGGAGATTTTCAATTCTGCTTTAATGATCTAGAGTGTTTTAGCCCAGATGAGGTTGAGTATATGGACATTGTCCAGCAGATGGCTCTTTTGACCTACAGAGCAAAGAAGTTCTTTAAAAGAACTAGAAGACAATTCCCTCAGAACCCAACCAACAGCAAATTTGAGTTTGACAAGTCAAAGGCCAAATGCTACAACTACAACTAGCTTGGTCACTTTGCAAGGGAATGCAAGGCTCCTAGATCTAATCCTGGAGCCGTTCAAGCCTCCCAACATCCTGCTATCCCAAAAGCAGCAGTCAAGCCTACTAAACAATAGACTACAGCTATTGCTCAAGAAGTTGATTGGAGCTTCATGGTGTAAGGTGTCACTCCTGCTCAAGCTCTCATGGCTTGAACTAAAGATAGTAAGGTATATGAACATCTCTATACTCCAGCCTGTATTGCTAAAGTTAAGTTGTATCAGGACTATAACATGGAGATTAAATCTGATATTGAGTCCTTAAACATATTACAGTCTGAGTTTAAGAGAGCAGAATTTGACTACAAACTCAAAATTAAAGAGTTAGAGAAAACTGTGTCCTCTTTAAAACATGAACATTCCAACTATAGGGCTCAAATAAAGATTTAATATCCAAGCTGACTGAGGTTCAAGCCCTACTAGTAATAGCTGAGGCTAAAGCAAAGAAGTATCCCATTCAAGAGCATAACTTCCACACCATCATTGCATCATCCTCCCACTTAATGGTGTGTTATCAAAACAAAAGTGGGTTGGGAACCATTGAAATTGGTCCACCACACTTTTATGTATCGACAGCCAAGATGTGGTACTGATGAGCAAGAGGTTCCAACTGCTGACCCACAACCTAATGAGTAGGAGAATGATGCAATAATAGTGACCACCACAGGGAAGGATAAGGTAGAAAACCTCATCCCCACAGCTGTTGATCAACCTTTAACCACTAAAGCCAAAAAGAACAAAATCAGGGTAGCAAGAATAACTGCCAAGAGGTGGCTGAGACAAAGTTGAAGATAGACCCAAGGCAAAAGGGTGTATTCATCTCAGCTGGATTCCAAATGGTTGGAAGTTCTGATTCAGGAAAAGAGTGTAGTACCAACACTCCTATCTAGCTGAAGGATCAGAAATTGAAGGGGAAGACTATTGTAGAAGAAAAGAAGTGCAAGAAATAACAGCCCTCATGCCCCATAAAGAATAACATTGAGTGCATAATCTGTGTTCTGCATAACCATATGGCCAAAGATTGTTACTACAATGAAGCACACATTATGCAACCAATGTTAAGAAAGAAGGAGTCAAGGATGGTTTTATATTTGGACCTTACCATACGGTCCAAGTGTTAAGGAAAAGAAAGCTTGTTTTCGAAGCCAAGTTGCTTTCGGAAGAAACTCATTCTTCCAAAAGGAAAATAACTCCGGAAGAGAAACTAAAGAACAAAAAAAGGAACAAAAAGAACCATTTGAAACCTTCCAAGAAGAAAACTGCTTCGGAAGAAAAGGTGGTGAAAACTTCTTCCGAGAAGAAAGAAGCCTCGAAAGCAAGTCATGTTGCTCAAGCATCATCAGGCTCATCTACACTGATCAACCAAAGGATGGAATGGAAGATCAGAAATGATGCTACAGTCCAAGCCTTTTCTTCAAAAACCATAATTGAACCCCCATGAATACATATTGGTTCAATTATACCATCTACATTGGAAGAGCCCAAGACCAACAAGGCTTGGGTTTCCAATAGTAACTAATCTTTTCACCTTATGTGCAGGTACATCCAAATGAGAAGAATGGAAATATGTGGATTGTGGACAGTGGATGCTCCAGGCACATGACAGGGAACATATATCTCCTACAATAATTTGAACATTTTAATGGAGGTCCTATTCAGTTTGGAGGTGAAGCCGGAGGATACATTTCTGGTAGAGGTAGTGTATCCAATGGTAAGTTAAAAGTTGACAAAGTAAATTTTGTCAAACAGCATGAGCACATCTTTTAAGTGTTTCTCAATTCTGTGATAAAAGCACCAAATGCTTTTCACAGAACATGAATGCATTATCCTCAAACCCGGGATGACAATTCCTCAGGAATTGGTGCTTCTTAGATCTCCTAGGAGAGGGGATATCTACAAGCTGGATATGAATAATGCTTCCCCACTAGGTGAAGTATCATGATTTCTTTTCCAAAGCTAATGGTGATGAGTCAACTCTTTGGTATAAAAGAATGTGCCATGTTAATTTTAAAACTATGAATAAATTGCTTAAAAATAATTTGATTCATGGTGTGCCTAAAAAGGAGTTTTTTTGTAAAGATAATTGTGTTGCATGTCTGAAAGGGAAGCAACACAAGGTCACTCACAAATTCAAAGAGGTTAACTCCATCACCTCCTTATTACACTTATTGCACATGTATCTTTTTGGTCCTACAAGTATAATGAGCATTGGAAGGAAATCATATTGTCTTTTGATTGTTGATGATTTTACAAGATTTACAAGGGTTTTCAATTTAAGAACTAAAGATGAAACTATGAAACTTTAAAATATTTTATTCTTAAAATTGAAAATCAGAAGGATCACAAGGTAAAAATCATTAGAAGGGATCAAGAGACTGAGTTTAAGAATCAAGTTCTTTACTCATTCTGTAACTCAAAAGGAATCGCTAGACAATACAGTGCTCCTAGAACTCCTCAACAAAATGGTGTTGCTGAGAGGAGGAACAGGACACTTTTTAAGGCTGCAAAAACTATGTTAGTTGATTCAAAGTTGCCTCTAACTTTCTGGGCAGAGACAGTCAGCACTGCATGTTATGTGCAGAACAAGGTTCTCATTGCTATGCCCCATGGAAAGACCCCTTATGAGCTATAGAACAAGAGGCCACTGTTCATTGTCTATCTTAGCTCCTTTGGCAGCATGTGCACCATACTTAACACAAAAGACAATTTAGCAAAATTTGCTGAAAAGTCGGATGATGCTATATTTGTTGGATATTCCTCAACCTCTATTGCTTATAGAGTATATAACATTAAAAATCAACAATTTGAGGAATCATCCAACATTTTTGTCAATGAGCACACTCCTTGTGTTAAGGGAAATGGTCCTGATCATATTTTTAATTTGGAATTGTTTCCAAACTATTCTAAACCATCTTGTGAGAATGTTTCAGCTGGAACAGGAAATTAAAGGAAACGCTATGAAGATCAACTATTTGAGTTACCCAAATCTATTCATAGTTCTCCAAGAAGAATTAAAGATCAGGCTCCTGTAGCTAGAAGTCTTGAAAGCATGAATATCTTAGGAAATAAGGGAGCGTCAACAAGTTGTCTGCCAACTGAGCCTAATAACTCAACAGCTGACAACTCCAACATTCAACACCAAGCTGATGAAGACAATGATCTGGAAGAAAGGCAACTGTTGATACTACTTCATAGCAAAATACCATTAATGTTGTCACACATTCATTCAATCATTCCTTATTAAATTAGTGTGAGACATCAGCTGGTCATGGTATTCAAAATCCTAAGCAAAACTTCTCAAACCTGGATCTATCTATGCAACTAGATGTGATTCCTAGGCTCAGGATACACAACACTCATCCAACTGAGAACATAATTGGGGATTTCTCAGAAGGGGTGAGAACTAGAATTCAGACCCACAATAGAAATGTCTACATGTACTCATGCTTTCTCTCTCAAATAGAACCTAAGAAGGTGGAAGAAGCCCTTAAGGATAACAATTGGGTTGAAGCAATACAAGTGGAGTTGCTTCAATTCCAAAGACAAAAGGTATGGAACTTATGTCCATTGCCACCTGGCCAAGTCCCCATTGGCACAAAATGGGTGTTCAAAAACAAAAAAGACAATAGAGGTTTGATCAGCAAGAACAAAGCAAGACTAGTTGTTCAAGGATACACACAGGAGGAAGGCATAGATTACACTGATGTCTTTGCACCTGTTGCAAGACATGAGGTTGTGCGAATCTTTCTTGCTTTTACAGCATCCAAGAACTTCATAGTCTATCAACTTGATGTCAAAGGTGCATTTCTATATGGGGATATTGATAGAGAAGTCTATGTGTGCCACCCACTGGATTTGAAGACCCACAACACCCCAACTATGTGTGCAAACTGGATAAAGCTCTTTATGGGTTGCATTAGGCACCTAGGCTGTAGTATGAGACACTGTCTTAGTTTCTTCTAAAGAATGGCTACACTAGAGGCACCAAGACAATACATTGTTCATAAAGAAGTCTGGGAAGGACATGTTGCTTGTTCAAGTCTATGTTGATGACATTATATTTGGATCCTCAAATGACCAAATATGTAAGGACTTTGAATGCATCATGAGAAAGAAGTTTGAGATGAGTTTGGGAAAGATGGATTTCTTCCTTGGAATTCAAGTGAAGTAAGTGGAAGAAAGGTTCTTCATCAGTCAATCTAAGTATGTCAAGGACATCTTAGAGAGATTTGAGATGAAAAATTTTAAGCCAGCCAAGACACCTATACCTAGAAATCACAATCTTTTTCCTCATTCTGAGGAGGAGGATACTGATTAGCATCAGTATAGGGTAATTATTGGGTCTTTGATGTATCTCACTGCAAGTAGACTTGATATCATATTTGTAACTTGCATCTGTGCAAGATATTAGGCTGCTCCAAAAGTGTCTCACCTAATTGCTACCAAGAGAATTCTTAGATACCTCAAAGGAGCTCCCAAACTGGGTCTCTGGTATCCTAAGAATAGGGATTTTAACCTTTATGGTTACACAAAAAATGATTATGGTGGCTGTAACATCAACAAAAATCAACATCAGGAGGATGTCAATTTCTTGGTGGAAGGATCATCTCCTGGCAATGCAAGAAGCAATCACGTGTATCCACATCTACTGGTGAAGCTAAGTATATTGCTGCTGCATGCTGCTATGCTCAACTTCTTTGGATTCAGAATCAGATGCTGGATTATGGTTTCAACTTCATGGAGACCCCTTCCATATAGATAACATAAGTGCCATATCTATCACAGAAAATCTAGTCAAGCACTCCAGGACAAAGCATATTGACATCAAGTCCTATTTAATTCGAGATATTCATGAGAAAACTCTAATCAAACTAGTCAAAGTCAATTCAAATGAATAATATGCTGACTTGTTCACAAAAGCCTTTGATGAACAAAGATTTAAATATTTAATTACAGCTATTGGGGTGATTAACATTGACTAGTCTTTCTTTTTAAAAACCTTTTTAAATGTGTCGTGTCTATGTTGTCTATATACAATCTAAGCCCAGTTATAAAAAAGGTTTTCTTCAAAAGTTTTCTAAGTATAAATTCTTCCAAAGAGAAATTTACCCTCGGAAGAGATCTTTATCTATGTTCCGAAGGCAAATTCCTCTGCATAAGTATTCTCTTCCCAAAAGTATATTGCCTCGGAAGAAAATTTGATCATATATCAAATCCACTTCCGAAGCTTACTAACTTCTTTTCTCGAAAGAAGTCCTTACTCTCGGAAGCAAAATTGTTTGTGAGAAATAGTTTGCCTTCAGAAGTAAAAGTGGCTTCGGAGGATAATACTGAGAAACACAAGTGTTTTCTCTCAAAAGCAATTTTATCTTCGGAAGAAAACGTTTCCTATGTAATGGAAATATTTGGGCCCAACTCTGTAAAAAGTAAGATTTTATTGATGATTGTCAGAATATTGTAAATGGTTTATCTTACCGCCCTTGTCGAATCAAAACCTAAACTGGCCTTTCACCTTATCGGTATAGCTTTTTACCCCCCATTTATAAACTTCTGATTCTCTTTCTTTACTTTCTTTACGACTGCAAAAGCCCCAAATTTCCATTACCTTCTTCACTCACTCTCAAATTTCTTCAATCAAATAGTACTCCCTTAACAATGGCCTTGAATCCTCAACATAACCAGGTCACCATCCTTGATTTTTCAAAGGATGTTGATTTTGCCCATATTGTCGAATTTCTGTCACAATCAACATACTTCACTGCCCTCACTATTAACCCAACCATCTACTCAAACCATATAGCTGATTTTGGGCCAATGGTCGAAGCAAAATGATTAACGATGAAAGGGTCATCAGATCGAAGATCTGCGGGCAGGAGAGCACAATAACTAAATCAACCATCAGGGAGCATTTAGAGCTTCATGATGAGGGCTCCCCTACTGAATTACACAAATCTGAGTAGGAGAATACGTACACTCAGATGGGATTTGGTGGTGATGTGAGCAGGTCTACAGTCTATAAGTTTAACTTTTCCTACAATTGGAATTTATTGCTGCACATCGTCCTGCGTTGCCTATCCAACAAGTTCGGGATATAGGATCAAATCCCATATGATTTGGCCTGCCTAGTCCAAGGGTTGGTAAAGGGCTTGCACTTCAACTACTCAAGATTTGTGCTGAAAAACTTAAGAGGCAATCTCACCCGGGATCCATTCTACATGTATCCCCGGTTCATTCAGCACATCAATTGTGAGCTAGACCAGAACAGACTACAATGTGCATATGTTCTACTAGTCCCTCACATAGGGCCTGGCATCTTCAAAACTCTAAAAAAGGTGTCCACCAACTTCACTAGAAGATTCACTGATCTTCTTCCAGGTATGCTTGAGCCAACGCCTCCTGGAGACAACCCTGCAAGCCCAGCAGGTGATAAACCCACACCAGACACCACCACTCCAATGCCAATTACTTCTTCCCACCCAATCAAAATCACCTACATAAGATGCCCCAAACAAACCTCTGATGAATCTACTTTGAGTGATCAGGTCCCCTCTGTTCAAACCAAAAAGGCTAGAGTGAAACTCAGGGCTCCCACTCAGCCAAAGGTCCAACCATCCTCCACCATTGACCTCAATGTCAATGTTGAGTCTCCTCAGTCTCAATCTGACGAGCCCACAACCCAAGCCATTAGCCCTCAGGGTGAGTCTCAATGCACCCTTGAGCAGCCTAAAAGGGACAACCACATCATTGGCTCAACTGCTATTGTAGAGGAGCCATTAGGTGCTGACCAAGGTCCTGAGTCACTAGATATAACTTCTCTATCCTTTATTGACCTATTAACCCAACCTGATAAGGACGTTATGTTCCATTTGGGCCATGATGTTTATCCACCACACCATTCTCAAGATCAAATGCGCCCTAGGGAACCTCTAATGTCTAGCCCACAACAGCTAAACCTAACTGAGGTGAGTCTAACTTGTGTGGAGGTGACTCATGTAGGCTTAGCTGTAACTACTGAGAGTGTTTCACTAACCTCTTAGGATAGTGGTAACATCAGTGAGACTGAGTCTATGACAACCTTGCCAATGGATGCCTCTGAAAGAGACATCAGTAAGCAAGGCTATCCAGGGCGCCAAGAAACCACTACTGGTGGTGATGATGACCATACTAGGTATGTTATCTCATCTCCTAATGATTCTTCAATGGAAGATGAGGGTAGTCTGAAACTCACTATCAGAGACCTGCTTTCTAAAGTCTCAAACCTTGAATTAAAGGTTAAGACTTTAGAGGACAATTCTACCACTCAACAACTTGAGATTGAACATCTCAAGGCTCAACTAGCTGAGAAAAAGATTGAGAAGTTTGTTAGGCATGTACCAATTCAAGTTTCTTTAAGTTCTTCCTCTAGCTCATCTACTTCTCAAGATGATGCTACCAAAAAGGGGGAGAATGTACAGAAACAAAGACATGTGGAACCCAGCCTTGCCATCACTACTTTCCTCGATGCCATCTCTTCTTTCTATCCCACATAGCAACATCCTGCAACCATCTTTCCTCAACCACCTCCTATTACCATTCAAGTGGACCCAATGATGCTTATTGGCCTTAACATATTCTTAACCAAATTTCTGATAAGCTCCTCCCTTGAACAACCCTCCCCTGATGTTGCCATAGCCTATTTTGGAGCTAAAGAGCTAAAAAGGCTAAGTGCACCACCTACCTCTGAGGAAGAAGTTGGTCAACCTTAGGTCTCTATTGAACCTAAGATTAATTTCGAAGGGGAAATACAGACTGATGGCCCAGCAACCAACTTAGAAGGGACAGGTAGTGCAGTTCTAATTACTTCCAAAGCAAAAATCCACGCTGTCAAAGGAATAATTGAGCTATCTTCCTTCTTTGATGACCTGTTCATCACAGAGGCCATTCTTGACCTGGCCTCTGAGGTCAATAGTAAGGACTTCCTTACAACTCCCATCTCTTAAGCACCATAAGTTCAAACCCCTTCTCCCCAACCTGCAACCTCTAAGCCTGAGTCTCCAAAGGCTGAATCTTCCTTGATCCTAAAGGGAAGAGGAAGCTCACTGCTGAAGAGCTTCTAGAGGATGAAAGGCTGGAGAAGCTGAAAAATAAAGGAATAATTGATACTGGGAAGTTGCTGGCTACAAGCAGCAAAGCAGCAGCCGCCGCCCAAGAGAGTATCAATAACTAGAGGAGAGTGGAGGTCATAGATAGGCTCATCAGCCCAGGAGTAGTCAATGAAGATATCCTTCTACTCCCACTTGATAAGCTTGTAAAGCTAGAGAAGGCAACCTTGCTACAAAAAGAAAAGGAGGAAGCAGCAAGGTTGGCCATAGAGGAAGAAGAAAGGAAAAAGAAGGAGGAGGCAATGGAGAAGGAGAGGTTGGAGAGAATAGCCTTTCTCTGTAAAAGGCTATTCTCAGAAGGAGCTAGCATCTCATGATTATGATATGATCTTGTTCCTTTTTCACAAAGTGCAAGATCAAATCAACAAAGAAAGGAAGAAGGTTGCGAGGGAGAAGATGAAGGAGAGGAAGAAGATAGAGGAAGAGGTAAAGCTTACAGCTACTAAGAATGAAGGTGATAAGGACCAGATGAAAATCTACCATAAAGCCCATGGATTCACTGGTAGGCAGGTGGGTCCTATGTCCCTAAAGACTCTAGAAGGACATGTTAGCGACATCAAGGCTGACATTCACTTAGGAAGAAGGTAAGAGGAACTCCAAAGGCAAGGTGTTCAAAGGATGGCAACCAAACCCACTCCCAAGCCCAAACCAGCACCCAAACCACAACGTATGCCTACACCTTTTCCCTTCCTTATTAAAACTAAGCCAACCACTGAACATTACACCCTTGAACCCACACCATCAGCCATACCTACACCTTCACCCACTG
This sequence comes from Flaveria sonorensis, assembly GCA_025506505.1. Lineage (NCBI taxonomy): Eukaryota > Viridiplantae > Streptophyta > Magnoliopsida > Asterales > Asteraceae > Flaveria > Flaveria sonorensis. Next base: position 19,061,742 of record CM046437.1, on the reverse strand, counting down.
CCTCTCAACAACCTCCACCACCACCTATCCTTAAACCCAAAACACAACCCCTAACCCAATCACTACCCAAACCATCTTCTGAACCATCTAAACCCCTAACCTTAGAAGAGTTCAAGGAGATCAACTACATAACCCTGAGCGGCATCTCTTCTGAGGAAGAGGTTATAAAGCTAAAATACATTGATGGCTCTTCCTGTTCCCTCATAAGAGACGCATTCCTTGAACTGCAAAGGGGAGCACTAGAGCAAGCTCTTTAACTTCTAGCAACCAACTCAGACGTACTTAATGAAGAAGAGAAGAAGTTGAGAAGGAGACTGGTGACTTTGCTGGACACAAGAAAAGAGGACAAGCTGCCAACCAGTCCCCTCAATTCAAGAAGCTAAATTGTCCAATGGAGGTTAGATGAAGCTACACACAGCTTTGCTATGGAAAGAGGGAATGGTCTAGTGAACAGACTGGATACATATACTCTACTACACTCCAGCAGGTTTGACATTGCTCACATCAGGAATCATCTGAGCAGTCTTCATGTTGAAAAGCTTATAAAGAAAGCCAAGACTAAAGAAGAGTTGAAAAAGAGAGTAAAGGAAGAAGAAGAAGGTGCAACCAGAAGAGGAAGAACATTCCTGCAGATGGTTGAAGGTCCAACTTCGGATCCATGTTAACAATCGAAGCTCATATGCGCACCACCAAACAAGTGACAACTCGTTTGCACTTGGTTCAATTGCATTTGATCAATTCTTTTAGCCATTGTTTCCATTTGTGCGACTAGAGATGTGTAGTCATCTACATGGTGAACCCCTTTTCTTGATGGTCTACTTCATGAGGATGGCCCTTGATAAGTGTTCATTGCCAATTGTTCAAGTATGGCATAACCCTCCGTAGGGGTTTTTATGGCTAAAGAGCCTCCAGCTGTAGCATCAACTATTTGGTGATCTTGTGGATACAACCCATTGTAAAAGGTAGTAACTAGCATCCACTCATCTAATCCATGATGTGGACATTTCCTCATCATCTCCTTATATTGTTACCAAGCTTCATAAAGTGTTTCCCCTTCATCCTAAATAAAAGAAGTAATATTATTCCTCAATCTTGTAGTTTTAGAAGGTGGAAATATCTAAATAAAAACTTTTAAGCAAGATCCTCCCAATTGGTTATGGAACCAGGAGGAAGCGAGTTTAACGAAGCCTTTGCTCAGTCGCGAATTAAGAATAGGAAAAGCCTAAGCTTGGTTGCTGTAAGGGCCCGTTCACTGGACGGTTACAGCTGGTCATTCATAGCATAAAACATTTAAAACGTAACGTTCGCAGCGGAAAATATAACTTTTCATTAATAATTAAATTTGTGTCAAAACATCATATCATTTCATTAACATTTGAAAATTGTATCAATACAATAACATTCCTAAAATATGGATGCCAGACTCAAACTATCCCAGTAGCTTTTGCATCTGTGCTTACATCTCCTAAGTATCAATAATTACCTACCAACTATTATGCATACAAAAGTCAGTGACACTGAGTGAGTTCTAGTTTTATAATAAAATAAGTTTCAATACATGATCATTCATTGATACATACATATCATCATTTCGTTCTTAATTGTTCGTTTTCATACATTTTCGATCATCTTCGTACTTTCTTTCATTAACATCACTCACTTTCATCTTGATCCTGCCATATTCTATGCCCCATCATTATGCACGAAGCAACTACCATCTTAGGGTCAAGCAACAAGGATCCCGTTTTTGTATGTCTTAGCCAATCACCAAGATTGGCCCCCTCTGTGTGCATCCTCATGGGTTAGCTAAACCGCACACAGTTGAGCTAACAACCCCTCAATGAGTTGTGAACCTCCATTGATTTTGCTTGCAAGACTTTCATTCATTCATTATGTCCAACTTTTCATTATCGTTATCATTCACTTTCATTACATTATTCTTTACGTATATATACATAACATACCACGTAAAGTCATACCGTAAAACATATCGTTTTAAAAACCGTTTAAACGTGAAAAGATATCACAACACATACAACAACAAGTCATGCGAAAACTTTATCAATGATGGCCACTGGTTGCTCAACATAATTGGGCTATTCATCCACCATGATATCCTCAAGTAGCATGGTCATAACCTCATCTGCTAAGCACTTTCTCAGGTGAGATACATGGAACATCTGATGAAATCCACTTAACTCATTGGGTAGCTCCAATTGATATGCCACCTCTCCTACTCAAGCAATGATTCTAAAAGGCCCTATATACCTCGAGCTTAATTTCCCTTGCTTTCTGAACTGGATGATCCCCTTCCATGGTGAGACCTTCATCATAACTCTATCACCCACCTTAAATTTGATTGGTCTACGTCTCTTGTCGGCGTACGACTTCGGTCTATCATTTTCTGCCTTCATAAAGCCTTGATCTTATCCAACTTTTTGGTCATAGCCTCGATCACCTCAATGCTCCCCAACTCCTTCTGCCCTATATCGCTCCAACATACAGGCGTCCTACACCTCCTACCGTATAGCATCTCATAAGGGGGCATACTAATGCTGGCATGATAATTGTAGTTATATGAGAACCCTACTAACAGTAAGTGTTCGTCACAACTTCCTCCAAAATCAATGACGCATGCCCGGAGCATATCCTTAAGCATCTGAATAGTTCTCTCTGACTGACCATCTGTCTGAAGATTGTAAGCCGTACTTGACCAAATCTGAGATATGAATCTGAGTTGATGTGACTCAACTAGGATTGAATATGATGAGTGAGTCTATGATTATGCAGCAGAAATACAGAATTAAAGATCATTTAATGCCAAGATTACTAATAAATGCTTTGTATATTGATATTGGTAAACAAGATACAAAGTGTGCTAGGGTTTTCAACACAAAATAGAAGCTTCTAATTATCTATTCTATTATCACATTACATTTAGTGTATACTATTCTATTTATAGGCTGATACAATGCCTGTACAAAATGACTAAACTACCCTAACAACTATACATCAGAATACTAGTCTAAGTATAAAAGATAATCAACATTTGTAACTGTTCATCCGTATTAACTAATGCGAATATGTTTGTCTTCATCATTATTTCTTCTTTTGAGCTTCCGCATTAAGTATGTCATCAGTATTGACTAATGCGGATGAACAAATACTTAAGCGTATTTGGTTCTACACATCTGCATTAGTAAATGCGGATGAACAAATACTTGGTCGTATTTGTTTTGCCTGTCCGTATTAGTAAATGTGGATGAACAAATACTTGACCGTATTTGTTCTTTGGTCATCCGCATTGACTAATGCGGATAGTCGACACTTTTTCTTTTTCTTTTGTTTTCTTCACCCGCATTACTTCTTAGACTTGTGGGGATTACCAACCAGAACAACCTTCAACCACCTCTTGAATTGGCATGTATGATCCTTTTATGTCCAACAATACTCCCCTAAGGATTATACAGCCTATATACTTCAAGGGTTTAAGGGTGGGGGAGGTTGTGAAAATTCTAGTGGTTCTTCAAGAGCAAGTGCTTGCCTTTCTTGGACTGTTGATAGAGCTGATGCTGGTTCAGGCTCTGTAGGTTGTTGAGGTTTAGCTAGTGAAGGATCCAGTATAGCGTTGATCATATTTGAGAAGTCTCTGGCTTCATTCATCTTGTCTCAGCTAAGGACATGGATCTTTATTTGACTCATAGTGTGAACAGCCTCAATAGGCATCTGTCTTAGCGATATGGGTTCCCATACAGATACAGTTTAAAGCCCATCTCTGTGGATCAGTAAATACCCATCAGCATCTACCTCCAGCTTTACTATGTTTACCAGCTGGAGAGGAACTCTCTTTCTTTGTCTTTGTTATTTCTTTTTGTTGATCCTGTCATAGGCCATCTTCAAAATCTTGATGCATTTCAAAAGGAAATACATATCAGTTTCTCCAAGCTTGTTATCTATTTCTTTGAAGTGTTTTGTAAATATGTAGTGTGCATATAGGATTCATCTAACAATCTCACCTCATATCAACTAAATAGCCTAATCTCAGATCCTTTTTTTCCTCCTTATTTTCTTTCAATTACCAAATCATATGTCTTTTCATTATAGAATACATTTGAGATTGGTTTGGACTTGTGGGTTCCAGCAACCATCTTTCTTTTTAATGGTTCAATTGGTTTTACATTCAACTCCAGAAATACCAACTCTTTAGTTCCTTTTATCTTCTTCTTCTTTTCAAGAGGATTGTTGAAAGATTTGTCTTTCCTTATGCATATAGCCTTTAAAGATTTGAAATTGTTTATTTTCTTAAACATTTTTAGTATATCTTCAAACTCATATCCTCTGTACATATCCTGATGATTAATCATTTCCAGCTCAGCTAGTTCCTTTAGATCATGTATCTTTAGGGAGTTCACCAGAGCAGTATACTTTATGAAGAACTGAACTAGCCTTGAGATCCTTTTCACCATGAACATGTTCCAGTCACTGTTAAATTTCAGGCAATTATTTTAACATCCACCTTGCCTTCTGGAGCAGACACACCCTTAATCATTTCTGAAGTGGTTAACCCTTCATGCAACTTCAATTGTGAGGGTTCAATAAACCATTCAGGATTTTTGTGGAGCATGGGTGACAAGACATCATGGTCTTTGGTAGTGAGATGGACATCTTGAGCTAAAACTCTAGTTCTGGGTTTCCTTCTTACAACCTCTTATTCAATAGTCTTTAATCTTTCTTTCTTTTCTTTGACTATCATAAGAATCACAGCTCTAAGGGAATTTGTCTTCATATTACCCAGTTTTCTTCTGGTGAATCCTTGAATAGATAGATAATCCTTCATTTCCCTGTCTATCATGCTGTAGGGATCAGAATATTGGGATTAAGGCACTTGAGACTGTTGAGACTATGTTGGAGTGAATGAGATTGGGGACTTGACTGTCTTCTTCTTATAATCAGTCACATAAGTAGGGTCAAGAAGTTTGTGCATCTTGTTAACTTCCTCTACCATTCCATCATATGTCATCCCAAAAACTTCATCAACATCATAACCGTGGTTGATCAAATACATGGCTTTAACCATATGGTCATCAGTTTGTGCCTTCTCCACCATCTCTTCAATAGATGACTCAACCTTTGCAGGACTATCCCTGAACAAAGGATCATCAATCAAGCTTTCTTGGTATCCTCCTTCTATTTCTCCTTCTTCCAGGATAATCACCTTAATATTCTTCTTTAATTGTTCCTCAGCCTTCTTATGCTTATCCAGAAATTAGGCAGTAGGGCTTCTTGGATCATCCTTTTGTTTCTTTAGAGCTGGTTCCTCTTCTACCATAGGCATTTTGCCTTTGGCCTTTTCAGATAAGTACTTCTTCTTTCTGGAGTATGTGTGAATACGAGGACTAGAAGAAGAGGGTACAGAGGCTTCAGCTTCCTATTTGTCAGCTTCTTCTTTTTCTCGAAGCTCTTCACACAGCCTCATTATGAGTTCCTTTTGTTCATCAGTCAATGAGATTGCAGGAAAAAGTTGTAAGCTTAGTTCCTCTTCTAAAGGCACAGGGTTAGGGGGAATCACCACTATTAGTTCAACTGGAGCTCTGAGATCTCTAATAAAATCCCAAAAATCTTCATCAACAATGAACTCTCCAGAATAATAAATGTCTAGGTCTTCAATCATTTCTTTCATCTCAGACTCTTCATCAAGTCTTTCTTCAGGAGTTTGACCAGAGTAAACAACCATATCCAAGCTTTCATCTTCGTCCCTAACCTCACTGTGTTAAGCTTGTTGAACAATCTCAGTAATTCTCTATCTCTTTGATGGTGCAGAGTCATCGTCATCATTACAGCTCCCATCAGAGACATTTTCATCTTTTTTTGATTTTTTTTTTTATTTTTCAGCCTCATCATCCTTGTCTTTATCAGATTCATCATCACCCTTCTCATCCTTTTCTTTGGCTAATTCGTCTTTAATCGTAATCAACATCTCAAGTTCAGAAACTCTCTTTATTAGAGCTTCTATCTGTCAATGTAGATCACATATTATATTAGTTTGGACATCAAGGAGACTCTCTTGTTCTTCCATGGCAAGAGTTTGAATGGTTACAGCATCCAAATGTCCACTGATTTCTTGTTTTGCTTGTTCTATGGCTGCTTTAAGTTTATCAATCTCTTTTTCTTTTTCTTCTTTATCAGACTGATATTTTGCTTTTCGTTCTTTTAATTCTTTCTCCATCTCTTCCAGCTCAAGGAGTCTATCTCTTATGATGCCAGATCTTCTATCCAAAAGTTTATGCATTCTGGCTACCTTCAATAATAGCTAAGAAATCATTTCATCCTTTGCATCAGGATGGTTGACTTCAAATTCTACAAAGCTTTCTGAGGCACCAGCCTCTGAGTGTACTTGTCTCTCAGGCCTTTGAAAATCAGGATGATGATCCTCCTCATCCGAAGATGATTCAGACCCATTTGATGAACTAGTAGATTCACAGATTCAATAAATGCAGCAGCAGCTTTTGGTGAAGAATAGATAGGAGATGCATGATGAGAGTGAATAGGAGATAATGGAGGAGAATGGACAGGTGATGCCCTGAAAGGTGATGGTATATCAACTTTTTGAACTGAAGGCATGGTGTGAAGATCACCACCTATAACAACTTGTGGTGACACTTGCATTAGTCCTTCTTTAGTTGTTTCTGCATGGTCTTCAACAGTTTGTTAATCATGAGTAGCTGGTTGTTCTTCTATAATCTCATGCACATCAGCTAGAATATCATCATGAGCTTGTTCCTCAACATCAGGAACAACTTCCTCAACTTGAATTTCTTCAGGATTGATGTGCTGTAACATCCATGGAAGTAGAGGAAAGAAAGTTCCACTATAGAAGTTCCTCAGGTCTCTTTTCTTGATATACTTATAGGACTTGGCATTATAGTAAGGAATGTCCATCATAGGGCCTTCTCCTACAATATCAAGAAAAGCATCATTGATGAAGCATTGGATGAATCGGGGATACATCAGGAACATATGTCTTCTTCTTTCCTGAATGTTGGAGACCATGCCATTGAACAAATAAGCCGACATGTTGAATTTTCTGTTAGTGCACAAGGCATAAATAGTTGATGATGTAGTGATGGGGATGTCATTCCAACCAATCTTCCTCTTTGACAGGCAATGTTGGAATAGATGTATCAGGAATCTCCACTGCAAGTCAACTAACCCCATGGCAATCTGTTTTCCTTCAAAACCCCCTTCATAACCAATGTTTGCAAAGAAGGTCATGTTGTCATCTTCTTCTAGTTCTTGGGGAGAGTTGGCATCATCCCCAAACTGTAGACACTGTCTCACAGTTTGTTCAGAGATGGCTAATGTGTGATCATCAGTGATCCTTCCTGATATGGTCCTCACACCATCTAATATGTGAGTATTTTCATTAAATTTTAATTACTCCCCCTAAAGTTTATATCCATATGGGATAAAAACTTTAAGCATTTTAAAATTTTGAAAAGAAAATGTTTTTGTAATTTTCTTTTATTTTCTTATCTGTACATAAAGTGGAAGTATATCCTACTTGGGATCATATCAATCTTAACTTTCACAAGTGCATGCAATTGTTAGTAAAATAAACATAATCATGAACATATAGATTCTAGGTATGTTTGTCCTCTTAAACTCATGCTTGGTTAGTATTTTAATGCTTGTGATCTTTATCATGTTTTGAGTGGATTAAATATTCAACATCTACCTCACACTCAATTGCATGGCAAGATCAACCACTTGTGTGAAATGCCTGGTAGAACTTTTTCACAACTTACATGACCAGGTCATTGAAATTATGAAATCTCATTTGGTTTTAGGTAAGGGGGATCCACATTGGGATTTTTTTTACTTTGATCCCTATAATTATTTGATCCATATTGGGATCTTTTTGGCACTTCACTTTGGAAGGTGATCCTTTATGGGATTCTTTTGATTTTATTAATTCATCTATTTTGGATCATAACATCAGCACTTTGTTCCTGTTTCTCCAGGTCTTTGCACAGCAAAACAAAGGAGAAATTGATGTGGCTAAATGAGATTCATAAGGCATCATTACCTGGTTTGTTTAGGTTACTACACACACACACTTGGATAAGCTAATATGTTGGACCAAAAGAACCAATGAGCCTGATCAGAAAAACCATTAAGTCCCACGGACATTACAACAACTGAAGTAGTCTGCAACAGCTGAAGACATCAACTGAAGACAAAGTCTGAAGTGAAAGAGTTGAAGACAAAGTCTGAAGTGAAAGAGCTGAAGACAGTCTGAAGACAAAGTTTCAGATGTTGTCACAACAGCTGAAGAAGACCTCTTCAGTAGTTGTGATGGTTTCCTTTAAGTAGTTTTATGTTTATTGTAATCAGTACTTGTAGTTTCAGTAGTTTTAGTTTCATCTTGTACTTAGCATACTCTAAGATGTTCAGTTGTTGTGAACATTCTCAGTAGTTTGCTTACTTTCAGTTGTTTGTAATAATTCTGTTAGATGTCACTATCAAGTGACATCAGCAGACGTCACATTCCTTTATATAAGGAATGTTGACCTAATTGTAAGGTGTGACGAGCAGCTATAGCAAACTTAGAAAAGCTTAGCAGCCGCCACACCGAAGCATTGTGCATGAAAGATATTATCCATTTTGAAGAAAACCCTCTTTCTCTATAACCGTGTACTGTTCCATTGAATATCTATTGTGTTCTTGCATATTTGTCTAATTCTTGTTCTAATTCCGCTGCGATTCAATCTAATTGATCAAACTTAGATCGCTGATCCTGACAAATGGTATCAGAGCAGGTTAATCATTGATCGGTTTAACAATTGATCATTGAAACTGCTATTTCGATATCTAAAGTTTGATCGAATTAGCATATTTGCAAGAATTGGTTATAGAGATTGGTCTTCTGCTGCTTCTGGTTAGTCAATTTGAGTTTCTTCTTGGTTCATATTGAGTTTGTTGTGTTTTTGTGCTAAATCTTTTGAAACTTGATTGAATTGGTTTGAATCTGAGAATGACTACTCCTTCTAATGACCCTCACAATACTGGCTCCTCAACCAAGCCTCCGATGCTGGTTAGGAGTGAGTATAACATATGGCAACGAAGAATGCTCCATCACCTGTCTGTTAACAGTTCAGGTTGTTGGACATCTGTGGTTCACGGTCCACACAAGCCTATGGTGAACAATCCGGAGACCAACCAAATGGTTCCGAAGAAGAAGGAGCAATACTCAGATGAAGATCGTAAACTGTTTGAGATTGATGCTAAAGCCCATGGAATTCTGGCCATGGCACTGCCTAATGAAATCTATTCTGGGCTTATGCATCATGAAACTGCTCATGACCTCTGGAATGCTTTGAAGGAACAATTCGGAGGAACTGATGAGGTCTTAGCAAACAACAGAGAAATCCTCGCCCAACAATATGAGACATTCTCTCATAGGAAGGGTGAGACACTGACTCAACAGTTTGAGCGTTTCTCCTGCTTGATCTCTGAGCTGAAAATGGTCAAGCATGAGTATACTAACAGCCAGATGAACAACAGATTCCTCAGATCACTGCCTGAGAGATGGGACACATACACCATTGTCCTACGCTCCAGTGCAAATCTGGATAGCCTATCTCTCACCCAACTCCATGGGAAACTGCTTACATTTGAAAGAGAGATAGAGCAGAAAAGGAAACTGGCATCATCAGGAAAGCTCACTGATGACTTTGTACCAGGGAACACTGCCTTGGTCGGTCATGAGTCAGAATATGCTGGATCAGAAAGCCATTATGATGAGCATATAGATTTCTCTTCAAACAGTTCTGATCATGCATTTGTTGGTGTTGACAGTCATTCTGGGTGTAATAGTGATAATTTATGCTTTATCATGGATGATTTGATGGGTATTGCTGATGATGATTTAGAAGAGATGGATATTTTGAGCCAAATGGCCTTGATCAATATCAGATCTCAAAAGTTCTACAAGAGAACTGGTAGGAAATTTCCAGGACTCTCTGGCAAAACCAAAGTTGGTTTTGACAAGAGTAAGTTGAGGTGTCACAAATGCCACAGGCTTGGGCACTTTGCAAGAGAGTGTAGATCAACTGGATCTAACTCCTCTGCACCCTTTGTGACCTTTCCAAGCAATAGTTCACAAAACAAAGGGCAACATCCTGCTAGTTCTGGTCATCACTCACAACCTCAATCTCCTGCATATTTTGTCCCTCAGGGTCCAATGCCATATCCATATCCCTGCTATTACATGCCACAGCCAAATCCAGTTCAAGTTCCTATAGCACAACAACCTCAAGCCCTACCTGAGCCTCAACCATCTCCATCACAATCTCAACCTCATCACAGCTTCTTCACACCAGGAGTTGTTGACTGGAGCAGCTTACCAGATGATCTTTCTGGTTTCAATGAGCAATTATTTGCTGGTGCTGGTCAACATGGTGGTGAACATCCTTTTGGGAATCTTGCTCTCATGGCCCTGGAGTCTACTGAGGGTTCCTGCTCCAATGCATCATCTTCACAGGTAACCCAGGTATCTTCTGAGGCTAAAGCCAAGTTATGTTCTGAATCATGCATAGCTGCCTTTGTCTCTATTAGAGAGGCAAATGTAGCTTTAATCAATCAAAATCTTGAGCTTGAGAAAACTATTTCCAAAAGAAAAGCTGAGTATGAGTCTGTTCTTAATGACAAAGATGATGAGATTTACAAGCTTAAATGCCAACTTAATGATGAAAAGGCTAAGGTAGAGGTCATACTTGAGAACCACAGAAGTCTCAAAGAGACACTTGCAGCTACCCAAGTTGAGTGTGACCGCTGGGTAACATCCTGCAAGGGATTTGAAATGCTTCTCAGCAAGCAAACAGCTTCAAATGTGAAGTTTGGAATAGGTTACAATCATACTGCACCACCTACTGATTTTACTTCAAAATCAATAGTAAAATCTGAAGGTGAAAGTAATTTCCAAACCACATCATCATGTGATTCATCCTCAAATGATAATACAAAATTGTCAAAATTAGAGGATGAAGTCAGTGTTAAGATCTCAGCAAATCAATTGCCTGATGGTTTAAATGCTGATAAACACATGAAGCTGAGCAATTCAGATGTTGTCCCTCAAAGTACTCCAAGTACTGAAGGGCAAGTCACAACATCTGAAAAGCATTTCAATCTGCTGAAATAAAAGGATTAACAACTGCTGAGGAATCTATCATACGGTCTTTCAGGACGGATAGAGAACAGCTGAAGAACAAGTCTTCAGTTGTTACCGATCCTTCAGTACTTAACACAAGTACTGAAAGGAGGAAAGTACTGAAGATCACACCTTCAGTAGTTTCCACTTCAGCAGTTGATCAATCCAAGATGAAGAATAAGCCATGTGAAATATGTGGTAAATTCAATCATCTATCTGATGAATGCTGGTACAAAAAGGGTTCCAAACTCAACAGAGATAAGCTCATTAAAGAAGAGATTAATAAAATGAAAAATGAGTTTGAGACCAAGTTTGTACCACAGTCATCTCAAACTGATAAACCCAAGGCCTCGCCAAATCCAAAAAGAAGGATGGGGTTTATCAGAAAACAGCTGATAGTGTTCCTCATGATAAACATCAGACTAAGTCTGTGAATTTCAAGAAGGAGGAAATGGTGGGTCACAGGAACTCATCAAAAACAAGTACTGATGTGTCAAATGAGCTGAAGGCTTTAGCAACAAATCAGACACAACTTGTTATGATGGTTCAGCATTTGTTGGGGAGAGTTAACCAACTAGATGCACCTGTGATCAAACCACTGAAAAGGAAATCCAAGCCCAAATCTAAGAAATCCATTTCAGCACCATCTCCACCTTCATCAGCTGTTAATCATGAGAAACAAGTTATGGTTAAATCTGTTGATGAAAACAGACCCAAAACCAAAAAGGTTTGGGTCTCTAAAGCTAACTAGTTTCTTATGATAAATGCAGGGTTCTTCAGCATGCCAAAGAAGCATCTGGTATGTAGACAGTGGAGGATCTATGCATATGACTGGGAGCAGTTCTCTTCTTAATGACTACTCTCAAGGAAAGAAGGGATTTGTCTCATTTGGAAATGATGCTAAGGTTACATCATCGGGAAAGGATTTGTGTCAAATGGAGAAATCAGATTTGATGATGTTAACCATGTGGAGAATCTCAAGTATAATCTACTGAGTGTCAGTCAGATGTGTGATAAAGGGCATGTTGCACTTTTCACAAGCCAGAACTGCCGGATTCTGTCTTCCAAAGTTCTGAGGCTGATTGACAAGGTATTGGATGAACATACTCTCCTGAAGGCCAACAGGATAGGAAGAGTATATGCCTTGGATTTGTCAAAGAAGATTGATATAAAAGGTCATCCTTGCCTGTTCTCCAAGGCCTCTCCTCAGGAATCTAAACTGTGGCATAGAAGGCTGGGTCATGTTAATCTCAAAAACATGAATCAGCTGATCCACAATAGTTTAGTGAGAGGTCTACCAATAAAGGAGTTCCACTGTGATGAAACCTGCACTGCTTGTTTAAAAGGAAAACAACACAAAGTTTCATTCCCTCCTATAGAAGAACCAAAGTCCACTGCCTGCTTGCAATTACTGCACATGGATCTCTTTGGTCCTGTGAGAGTAATGAGCATGGCAAAGAAGAAATACTGTCTGGTAATTGTGGATGATTACTCCAGATTTGTATGGACCTTCTTCTTGCATTCAAAGGATGAGGCTGCTCAGACAATTATTAACTTTGTGTTGTATGTTGAGAAGCAGTATTCCCTATCAGTCAAGTGTATAAGAAGTGATAATGGAACTGAATTTAGAAACCATACACTTGATGATTTCTACCTTTCAAAAGGAATCAAGAGGCAGTATAGCATCCCAAGGACTCCAGAACAAAATGGAGTAGTGGAGAGAAAGAACAGGACCCTAATTGAAGCTGCAAGGTCCATGTTGGCTGACTCTGGTTTGCCACTGACCTTTTGGGCTGAAGCTGTCAACACAGCATGCTATGTGCAAAATAGAGCTTTAGTGAATCAGAGGTTGATGAAGACTCCTTATGAAGTTCTACATCATTTGGCTCCTCTAATTTCATTCTTCAGAGCATTTGGGTGTCCTTGTTACATTCTCAACACAAAGGATCAACTCCAAAAGTTTGATTCTAAGGTGGATGCAGGGTATTTTGTTGGGTATTCATCCACTTGCAAGGCTTACAGAGTGTTCAACTGCAGAACAAAGATGGTTGAAGAAACCTTGCATGTGAAGTTCAATGAATCCCCTAAGGACAAAATTCCACAAAACCCTGTGGAGTTGTTTGATCTGGACATACTGCAATATGTTCCTTATCAGCCTCCAGCTGTTGCAGATCATGTGAATTCATCACCTTCTGCAGCTAGTCATCCATCTGGTGGTACTGATGTTGATGATGATCCCAGTACTCACCTATTCAAGTTTAGTGATCAACTGCCTGAGTCTACTAAACTTGATGTTCCTGTAGCTTCAGTAGCACCATCCACAACAAATGCTGATGAGATTTTTGAATCCTCTACTTCATTTGACTTGCCATCTAATACTTGGTTTCAAGAATCTGGATCAACATCTGTTGCTGCTGAGCGTGCTACAAACACTTGCACAGATCTCATAGTGTACCAAGAGCTGAAGAATCACCCAATGTCTCAAATCATTGGTGATATCAATGCTGGTGTCTCAACTAGAAGTCAATTGTCCAACTTCTGCTTCTATGCTCTCTTCATCAGTCAGCAAGAGCCAAAGAACTATCATATTGCATTAAGAGACAATGGATGGGTTGATGCCATGCAGCTTGAGCTTCTTCAGTTCAAAAAGCAGCAAGTGTGGGAACTGGTTCCTCTACCCCCAGGTAAGTGTGCAATAGGCACTAAATGGGTGTTTAGGAATAAAACAGATGAACATGGGCAAATTGTCAAGAACAAGGCCAGACTGGTTGTCCAGGGGTTTTCACAAGAAGAAGGTATCGATTATGATGAAACCTTTGCCCCTGTAGCCAGATGGAGGCAATTAGATTGTTCTTAGCCTATGCTGCATTCCACAATCTTAAAGTTTTTCAAATGGATGTCAAAAGTGCATTTTTATATGGTAAAATAAAAGAAGAGGTTTATGTGTGTCAACCACCAGGTTTTGAGGATAATAAACATCCTGATTGGGTGTATAAACTTGATAAGGCTCTTTATGGGTTGAAACAAGCTCCTAGAGCCTGGTATGAAACACTGTCAAATTTTCTTCTTCAGAATAATTTCACTAGAGGCTCCATAGATAAAACTTTGTTCATTAAGAAAGTGGGTCAGCATAAGCTCCTTGTTCAAATTTATGTTGATGATATTATTTTTGCATCCTCTGATCCACAGTTGTGTGATGCATTTACAAAGTTGATGCAACAAAAATTCGAAATGAGTGCCATGGGAGAATTACAGTTCTTTCTAGGTTTGCAAATCAAACAAAAGGCTGATGGAACTTTCATTCATCAGTCAAAATACACAAAGAGTCTTTTGGAAAAGTTTGATTTACAAAACTGTAAGCCCTGTTCTACTCCTATGTGCAGCACCACACAACTGGATGCAGATCAGAAAGGTAAAGCTGTTGATGAAACACTTTACAGATGTATGATTGGGTCCTTGATGTACTTAACAGCTTCTAGACCAGATATTATGTTTGCAACTTGTGTTTGTGCTAGATTTCAGGCTGCTCCTAAAGAGTCTCATTTGATTGCAGTCAAGAGGATCTTTAGATATCTGCAAGGTACTCAATCTCTAGGTCTTTGGTATTCCACTGGGCACTCTTGCAAATTAGTTGCTTTTTCTGATAGTGACTATGCAGGGTGTAAATTAACTAGAAAATCAACTTCTGGTGGATGTCAATTCCTAGGCAACTGTTTGGTTTCTTGGCAGAGTAAGAAACAAACATCTGTTGCTACATCCACTGCTGAAGCCGAGTACATTGCTGCTGCAAGTTGTACATCTCAGGTACTCTGGCTTCAGAATCAATTATTGGATTATGGCATTACAGAGACTAAGACTCCATTACTAATGGATAGTGCTTCAGCTCTTTGTATTGTCAAGAATCCAGTCCAGCACTCTAGGACCAAACATATTGAGATCAGACACCATTTTATTAGGGATTGTTTTGAAAAAGGTCTGATTGATCCAAAGTTTGTTCCTAGTGCTGATGAGCTTGCAGACATATTTACTAAGCCTTTGGACAGTTCAACTTTCCAAAACCTAGTGTTAAGGCTTGGTATGCTGCAGCTAGAATAAGTGACAACTACTGATGATCTCAGTCAACAAGTACTGATGAGCATTCGTATACTATTGTCACAAATAAGTACTGATAAGTTCTTTTATCCTCAGTAGTTTTCATAACTACTGAAGACTAAATTACTTAAAAGTACTGAAGTACTCTATCTGTTGAAAAGAACTGATGTGGTTACAACTACTGATGTAGTTACAACTACTGATGTCAGTATAACAGATAAGTACTGATGACCAATGAAACATCTGAAAATCAGAGTCTGATAAGTGTTGAGGTCAGAATGAAACAGCTGATGAGCTAAGAATTGACGACAACAGCTGATGAGAAACTTTTCTCTTCAGTTGTTTCTACAACTGCTGTTTCACTTATACAACTGAAGCCAAAACCATGTCTTCAGTAGTTTCACAACTACTGATGACTAATACCAAGTCTTCAGTTGTTACAACTTCTGAAAGTTAAAACCAGGTCTTCAGTTGTTTTCAAACAACTGATGACAGCACCAACACTTTCAGTCGTTTTATATCAGCCTTTTCTACCCTATAAATACCTAAACCTAATTTCAAACGTTTCATTAGCCGTTTCATATCCTTCACTCTCTCAACAATGGCGACCATGAAACTCAAACCCAGACACAACTGTGTTGCCTACCTCTCGAAATCGGCCTTTTGGAACAAATTTGATAATGCCATCGATCTTATGGTAGATTCCCAGTACCGAACCGCTTTTCTTCTGAATCCTACCATATACCCCGATTCCCTAAGCCAATTCTGGACCAACGTCTCTGTGCAAACTGGTGAGAATGATCGCCAAATCACTCTCCAGTCGTTGGTTAACCAGAAACAGGTGGTCATCACTCCCGACATCATTCGACAAACCCTAAATCTACATGATGCCACCTGTGTCACAGAATACCCGAAAGGCACAACCGATATGTCTTTCATCAATAACGGGTATGAAGGAGACTTAAGTGCTACCACCATTCTGAAGAAGCACTTCCATGATGCTGAACGTCTTATATTCCACATGGTGAATGTCTGCCTTGCACCAAAAACCTCCTCATGGGATCAGATGTCCTCCCGATGGCAACAGGTATTATACTCTATCTTTGAACGACAAAATCTAAATTTTTCTGAGATAGTTTTCATGGAACTAAAGGATCTGGCTTTGAAACCTGTGGCAAACAGATGGATATTATATCCCAGGTTTCTCATGGCCATAATTTTAAATCAGCTAAAATCAGACGGCCTTGTTGGCCTTGGAGTCCCTGCTCCGGCTGTATTGCCTGAAGTATACTCCAGGCACAACTCTGACCCTACAATGAAAGGGGCTGCCCGGCTGCTAAAACCCAAGCAGCGGGAACCCACAGCCTCCACTTCCAGATCCAAAGTCCCCACCAAACCCAACACCAAAAAGCCCAAAAAGGCTACTCAGGGAGATGAGTCCCCTGAGGATGCCCCTGTAACACCAATACAGGAAACACTTACTGGTTCTAACCCCCCAGTAGTGTCAAAGACTCCACCAGCCCTAGCCGCTCAGGTATCCTCTCAACAGGATCCTGATGCAACCATAATTGGGGATACCACAATGCTGGAACCTATCTCAATTGAGAAGGTTACCATTGAAGAGCACCAGTCACCCCGGGTGCAATCTGCTTCAAACCTATCTCCACATGCAACCGCCCCTCAAAGCCCAACCATTATAGTTGCACAAGTGCTGAGTCAGCTGCATTCCTCTCCTCCTCCCCAGAAACCAATTACAATGGGGAGAACCTCAACAGCTGAGGAAGAGGACCAAAATGCTGCTGATAACCCACAGCACAGGGGTTATAATGTTCAATCTCCCCGTGTAGAGGAGGAGGTTAGAACATCTGGTGAGGCTGCCACTTCTACTGATTCAGCAAATGAACAGGATGCAGTTGGTAACATCTCTAAGACCTCACCAGAGGCAACTGCCGATGAAGGACTCAGTCCTGAGGCAGGAAGTCCCCAGAACCAAGAACAAGGGGCACATGCTACAACTGATCTACACTCAGGGCATGTACATCCTGATTCAATCAGGAGGTCAGGTGATTCAGCAAAGACTGATGATGACCTGGGCTTTTTCTTTGATGTCTTAGCCCATAACACAATCCTTGAGGCTGAGGTGAGCAGACTCAAAGAACTGCTTGCCAAAATGTCTCAGGATCAAAGTCCATCTGCCCCAATAAACCCACAGATGGCACCTTCATCTGAAGGTTCACCAAACACTCAGCCACTACACTCAACTGAGCCACCAGCCACTGCTTTTGGCACCACCTCTCAGGGACAGAACCCCTCTGAGCAGATGGTTGCTACTTTTCAACATTCCTTACCTCTCATCACTCCCATCATCAATGAGATTGTGCATAAAGCCATTGACGAGAGGATCTCCTCAAATCTACAAACACTTGTTGATGATGCTGTGCAAAAGAAGCTTTCTGCCATTCAAACCCCTGAACCCAATGCACCCAAAAAGGGGGAGTCTAAGGCAGTGAAAGAAAGAGAAAGAGAGTGGAAGATGAGAAACAAAAGAGAAAGAAAAGGAGTTAGAAAAGGAAAAACAGCTGATCACATACAAGAGAAAGAAAAGTGCTGAAACTCAAAAGCCTGATGAAGAGAAATCATTGGATGATCTGGTTAAAGAAGCTGATGAAGCTCACAGCAGATCAATGGACAAAATAATAGACCAACTCTTCAGACAGGGTTTTGATACAGCTACTTTAGACACTGAGATCAGAAGGCTGGAGATTAAAGAGATACAAGAGAGATGGGCCAGTTACAGTGTGATGGAAAGGGAGAGGTTGGAGATAATGATCAGGTTTATTGCAAAATACTTGGGAAGATCATTAATTGAGATTAAATCATGGACCAGAGACAGTATTCTGGCAATAACCACCAGAATCTGTGCTTCTGAAGCATTCAATAAAGGGTTGATTATCGAAGCCTTAGATGAAGCAGGTGCTGGGAAGAGATCTGATATGGCCAAGCTTTCCAAAGCCAAACTTACCACAAAAATGCTAGATCAGCCTTCCCAAACTCCCACTCAAAAACAACCAACCCCACAACTCTCCAAACCAATCCCTAAACCTAAACTTAAACCAACTCAACCTTCAAAACCAACTCCCTTACCCCAAAAACCACCTCAAACCACATCCAAGGATGCACCCAGAAGGAGGAGAAGGGTGTTGAGGATGGAAGAAGAAGAAGAAGATGATGAAGAAGACAGTCTGCCAATCTCTGCTGTTCTAAAAATACCTGAGCCCAGAAGTCAACAAATGATCACACCAGACTTTCAGAGGCAAATGGTGAAAGTTAAGATTGAAGAAGAAGAACAGCAGAAACAGCACGATGAGCAACTTTTGAAGATGGTTGACAAAGAGTTTCCTCAGTCATCATCTATACAAGCCATGAAGAAACACGCTCAAAGGCTGTATGCTCTCAGGTATACCTTTCAATATCAAAAGGAGAGAGTAAGGATTTGGCCAGACCCCAGGGTTAGTTCTAGAATTCATAAGAAATCCATACCAAGTAGATACAATGGCCAAGTGAGAAAGACCATAGATGCTGTTATTATGTTGGCCATTGTAGTCTCACCCTGGGAGATACTTGAAGACTTCAAGAGAGCCTACAAGTCAAAGATGACCCCTCAAACTCTAATGGAGAACAAAATGGTCAAGAAGGGGTTGTTATACAAGAGGCTTGAAGAGATCAAGAAAAATGAACTCCAGTTGTTATTAGAAGGGACTCACCCAGATGAATTTGCTTACAGAGAGATAACAACTGTTGAGTTGAATAATGGAAAGACGGTAAAGTACCTATCAGAGTACTATGGCCCAGAGTTCTTCTTCGAAGGAGAAGCAGAAGAACTCACTAAGGAGGAACAAGTTGTTCTCCTTGAGGCCTACGTCAGAGAGTCTTATAGACTCATCAATGGGAAGTAGGTTTCATGGTTGGGATAACAGCTCTGTGTCCAGTTCCCCAAGACAGAGTTCCCTTCCATCTTTGACATTCACATCTACTGAAACCTGTTCCCTGGCCTGTGCTTATCCGATATCTCTGAAGCTGATCAAGAGAGTATTTCTGCCAAGAATAAGTGGGACCTCAATAAGCTTAAAGGTTTTGGCTGCATTGGTTCAGGGGGAGTTTGTTGGACCAAAAGAACCAATGAGCCTGATCAGAAAAACCTTTAAGTCCCATGGACATTACAACAACTGAAGTAGTCTGCAACAGCTGAAGACATCAACTGAAGACAAAGTCTGAAGTGAAAGAGCTGAAGACAAAGTCTGAAGTGAAAGAGCTGAAGACAGTCTGAAGACAAAGTTTCAGATGTTGTCACAACAGCTGAAGAAGACCTCTTCAGTAGTTGTGATGGTTTCCTTTCAGTAGTTTTATGTTTATTGTAATCAGTACTTGTAGTTTCAGTAGTTTTAGTTTCATCTTGTACTTAGCATACTCTGAGATGTTCACTTGTTGTGAACATTCTCAGTAGTTTGCTTACTTTCAGTTGTTTGTAATAATTCTGTTAGATGTCACTATCAAGTGACATCAGCAGACGTCACATTCCTTTATATAAGGAATGTTGACCTAATTGTAAGGTGTGACGAGCAGCTATAGCAAACTTAGAAAAGCTTAGCAGCCGCCACACCGAAGCATTGTGCATGAATGATATTATCCATTTTGAAGAAAACCCTCTTTCTCTATAACCATGTACTGTTCCATTGAATATCTATTGTGTTCTTGCAATATTTGTCTAATTCTTGTTCTAATTCCGCTGCGATTCAATTCTAATTGATCAAACTTAGATCGCTGATCCTGACATAATACTTACTCATACATGAGAAGATGACTTCATAGTTGAATACGAGCTTTAGTTCATCACAGCATGTATCTTCTTTTCCAAGCTTAGCCTACCCGCATATCAGATAAGTCATGTCAGTCTTCCAATATTTTGAAATAAGCACAGTGAATGATATAATGACTGTAATTATATCATTTCCCATTTGGAGTATATTTCAAATACTTTAACAAAAATAACTTCTTTTTGAATTTTTATAATATTTGAATGTTTTTGAAAATTTTGATTTATTTACTCAAGGATAATCATGCTAATTGATTGAACTATGAATTCAAACCGACTAGGGTCAAATGCCTTAGTGAGTAAATCAGCTAATTGATTATCCGTGTGAACCTGTATCAACTTGATTAACCCTTTTTCAGCACAGTCTCTAAAAAAGTGATATCTAATTTCAATGTGTTTGGTTTTTGAGTGCTGAACTGGATTGTTTGTTACGAACATGGCGGCTGTGTTGTCAATGTGAATTGGTGTGTGCAAGAAGTTATAACCATAATCAAGCATCTGGTTTTCAATCTAGAGAACTTAAGAGCAACAAGCTGATGCTGCTATGTACTCAGCTTCTGCTATGGAAACAGACACGTTTGTCTGCTTCTTGCACTACCAGAAGACTAGCCTGGGACCAAGAAATTGATAACATCCATATGTGGACTTCCGATTGAAGTTGCATCCCCCGTAGTCACTATCTGTGTAGGCAAAGAGATTGAAATCTCCCTCCTTTAGGTACCATAATCCAAGTGCAGGCTTGCCCTTGAGATATCTGAATATCCTCTTTACAGCTTTTACATATGATTCCTTAAGATCTGCTTGATATCTGGCACAAACACATACACCAAACATTATGTCAGGTCTACTTGCTGTTTGATACATGAGTTACCCTATCATTGATTAATAGTGAGTCTGATCCACTGATTTGCCATCTGAGTCTGGACCAAGCTTTATTTTTGAATCCACAGGAGTTCTCATAGATTGACAATCTACAAAATGAAATTTCTTCAACATGGATTCCACATATTTTGATTGATTGATGAAGATTCCATCTGATGTCTACTGTACTTGCAATCCTAAGAAGAATGTAAGCTCCCCAATTGCACTCATTTGGAACTTGGAGTGCATAAGGTCTTCAAAATCATTACAAAGTTGCTTGTTTGTTGATCCAAAAATGATATCATACACATAGATCTAGACTAGCAGCATTTCATGTTCTTTGCTTTTTCTAAACAAAGTCTGATCAATCTTTCCTCTCTCATACCCGTGTGCAAGAAGGAAAGATGATAGAGTTTCGTACCACTTTTGTGGGGCTTGATGTAGGCCATACAAAGCTTTGTCAAGCTTGTACACCCTATGAGGGAAATTCGGGTCCTCAAATCCTGGTGGTTGACTCACATAGACTTCTTCAGAGATTTTGCCATAATGAAACATACACTTTACATCCATTTGATACACAGTGAATTTCATAGATGAAAAGTACGCAAGAAAAAGTCTTATGGCTTTTAATCTAGCAATAGGTGCAAACACCTCATCATAGTCTATTCCTTCTTCTTGGGTGTATCCTTGTGCAACCAATCTTACCTTGTTTTTGATAACAATGCCCCTGTCATTAGTCTTGTTTCTGTATAACCATCTGGTACCGATAGGGTTTTGTCCTTCGGAAGGTCTACCAGTTGCCATACTTCTTGTTTTTTGAACTGGTGTAATTTTTCCTGCATTGCCTTGATCCAGGTGTTGTCTTCAAGAGCATCTTTTATATTCTTAGGTACTGTTTAAAATAGAAAGCAAGAAAATAAACAGATGTTTGCAATACTTGACTTGCTTCTTGTCACTCGCTCATCTAATTCACCAATGATACTTGACACTAGATGAGTCTTATGTATCTTGGTAGTTGGAATTGAGTCACCAGCAATTGATACATCAAGATTGGAGACTCAGATCATCTTGGCAAGAGGCACCTTCAGGTTGTGATGTAGGAGAATCATGAAAGTAATCAAATGCTTCACCAGCTTCAGCTTCAGCACCAGTAGCACTTTGAAGACTTTCATCATTTGCATTCACTTTAGTTTCAACTAGCATAGTAGCTGGTTCTGAATTTCTATCTTCAGAAGATGGTTCTACTGAAGGAGTGGGCACTGTACTAGGACAGCCTCAGTTGAGACACTCTCATTTTGTATTTCTTGTCTAACCGGATCAGCTTGCAATGGAACTTCTTCATCAGGTTGATTTGCAGAAGATGGAGGAATCATTGGAAAGTCATCCCTTCTCTCTACTGTTCCAGAAGATACAATTGGTTATAGGTTACCTGCATTTGACTGCATTTGACGAGTGAAACTGATCAAAAGATCTTATAAAAGAGTCAATATCAAACAACCAATTGGGACCATTAATTGACTTAGCAAAAGAGTGCTCATTGAATTGAACATTTGTTGATTCATCAATAATGTTTAATCTAGGATTAAACACTCTAAAATCCTTTGAGACAGAGGAATAACCTATAAATAATCCCTTATCAGACTTAGGAGCAAACTTTCCTAAATGATCTCTGGTGTTTAATATTGAGGCAGGACAAACAAACGACTTGAAAAATCCAATGAATGGTTTTCTATGAAAAAGAAGTTCATAAGGTGTTCTGTTGTTTTCTTTAACAATTAAAGTTTGATTTTCCACAAAACATGATGTGTTGACTGCTTCAGCCAAAAGGTAATTGGTAGCTTAGCATCAGCTAGCATTGTTCTCGCTGCATCAATCAGTATTCTGTTTCTCCATTTAGCTACCCCATTTTATTGAGGAGTTCTAGCTGCACTGAATTGATGACCAATGCCTTTTTGTGTGCAAAATGAACTTAGATTTTCATTTTAAACTCTGTCCCATTATCACTTCTGATTGATTTTACCTTTTGATCAAGTTGATTTTCAATTTTTGTGATAAAATCTTTTATTATTTGGGACGCTTCATTTTTATGAAGTAGGAAGAAGACCCATATGAATCGTGAAAAGTCATCAATGATCACCAGACAATACTATTTCTTGCCTATACTCATGACATGAGTTGGTCCAAAGAGATTCATATGAAGTAACTTCAATGGAGTAATGATTATGTTCACAAGCTTTGGCTTATGGGAAGATTTATGTTGTCTTCCTTTGAGACATGCAGAACAATGGTCAACAAAATGAAATTCCTTTTGAGGTAAACCAATTACATGATTTCCTTTTACCAGTCTGTTCATGTTTTTGAAATTTTTGTGTCCCAAACATCTATGCCAAAGCTATGACTCATCAAATGATACTTTAGACAAAAGACATGTTTCTTCTAATGGTTTTGCAGAATTAAGGTTCAAGACATAGGTGTTATTCTTTCTTGGAGTCTTTAAGACAACCCATTCTTCAAGAATTTGAAATCCTGGTTTCAGAATGTAGCAATGAATATCTGTGAAGTTAGTGGAATATTTATTATCACAGATCTGAGACACGCTAAGGAGGTTGAAATTCAGTTTCTCGCAGTAGTTCACTTTGTCAAAACTCAGCAGTCCATTCTTCCCCAGTTATTCTACCACCTTGTGAGTTTCCACCGAGTGCTACAGTAGTTCCTTGTATATGCTTGAAGTCATGAATGAGGGAAATATCTCCAGTCATGTGTCAGGAGCATCCACTATCCACATACCATAAGCTGTTGGATTTGTATGGACGAACCTACAAGCATAAAAGAACTAGTTAGAATGTGGAACCCAAGCCATAATGGTCTTGGGTTGCCTAGTTCTATCCATTACTGTAACCTCTTGATACTTTCCTCTAGGTTGTGATTTAGAGGTTGATGCTTTAATGAATTTATGTGGAGTTCTTTTGATTTTTATTTCATCAATTTCAACAGAGTTGTCTGAAGAGTAGTCAAATCTTTCATCCCGGTTTCTATGTAGAAATTAGGCATGTTTTTTATTTTCAGAAATCACTTTTGTTTTAATTTTTGGGTGAGAACCAAGTGATTCTTTCATATTATGATTGAGATTTTGTAAGGCATTATTTCCAGAAACCCCACAGTTAGTCAATCATTGCATAAAAACATTTAAAAGATACATCATTTTGCAGCGAAATTTAAAAACTTCTCATTTATAAGTTAAAACATATCATTTCATTACATCATTCATGTAAATTTCAAAATACAACATCATATTAAAATATGAATGACAGCCTTAAAACGCTCCCAGTAGCTGATGCATCTATGCCTGCACCTCCTGAGCATCAACACAAAAACCTGCCAACTATTATGCATACAAAAAGTCAGCAATGTTGAGTGAGTTCTAGTTTTATAAATAAAATACTTTACTTTCGTTAAAACAAAACCTTTACATTCGTTCGTGATCACACATCATACGTACACATTAATAATAATTATTATTATCTTCATCATCGTTCATCATCATTCATTCATTACATCTCTCACCATCATCCAGATCCTGTCTCATGTAATATCCCCGACTCATGCTCAAAAGCTGATACTGTGCTGGGGCCTATAAACAAACCCCCGACTCATGCTCGAAAGTTGACACAATACCAAGGTACGTGACAAGCATCCCATCTCATATGCAACACCCCCGACTCATGCTCGAAAGTTGATACTATGCCGGGGCCTGTAAACCAAACCCGACTCATGCCTGAAGGCTGACATAGTACCGGGGTGAGCATCAAAGATCTCATCACTCTCACATGCCACACCCCGACTCATGCTCGAAATCTGATACTATGTTGGGGCCTGTAAACAAACCCCCGACTTATGCTCGAAAGCTGACACAGTACCGGGGTACGCGACAAGGATCCCATCTCGTATGCAACACCCCCGGCTCATGCCCGAAGGCTGACACAATACCGGGGCGGGCGTCAAAGGTCTCATCATTCATTACATCCATTCGCGTCATTCATTATATTTCACTTTCATTACATAATACTTTACTTATAAACTCATACACAATAGGTAAAGCCACAGCATACACAACACGAATATCATCAACAACACACAAACATGCATAACACAACCGACATAACCATCATATCACAACAGAACTTAACACAACCACCTACCTCTTAGAATTCCCAGAAATATCTAAGTCTACAAAGAAATGCGGATGAACATCTTAGGCGCAAGAGCATCTAAATTCGGATGAAAACAGTCTAGGAGCATGAGCCATGCTTGGGCGCATGAGCAGTGGGCGCATGGGGTACTTGGGTGCCTGGGCAACTCTGGACGCATGGGCACTAGTTGGGCGCATGACCAACACTTAGGCGCATGGGTAACTCTGGGCACATGGGCACCAGTTGGGCGCATGACCAACACTTAGGCGCATGGGCAACTCTGGGAGCATGGGCACTCTGGGCGCATGGGCACTCTGGGAGCATGAGCAGTGGGCGCATGGGGTACTTGGGCGCCTAGGCACTTAGGCGCATGAGGTCAGTTAGGTGCATTGAAAACAATCTGGGTGCATGGGAACAATCTGAAATATAACCTATGCTACAAACAACTCCCAAACATCGTTCTAACACATCCTAACATGAATCTACCATGCTACAAACACTAGAACATGCTAAAAATCAAAATTAAATAAATTGATGTGGATACACAAATTTACTTCTTACATTAACATAAAATTAGTAATCCTCCCTAAAATTGATAACCTTCTAAACTAGATTTGTTTTTCATGTTACAACCTCCATAGCCACTATTTATGTAGCAATTAAAATTGAAATCAACACTTTTAGGGTACATATCCTAGCTTTGGTTCCCTCTAATCTCTTTTGCCTTTGAAACTTTCTACCAGTTCTCTAGTTAAACTGTTAGCCTTGGAAGAGATCATGGCTATTTGGTAGTTGATGTTAAGTTCCTTAAGATCATTTGGATGAATAAACTCCCCATATTCTTTCGAAAGTTGGAAGAATTTTTTTTGTTCTGATACAGAGACTGAATTGATAAATCTTGAATTAGAGGAAGGTCCGGCTGAAGATTAATTCCAACTACTGAAGTGGTAAAGTGGAGGTGTTTCAATAGTTGATGATTCATGATAGGTAATTATCAACACTTGATGGCTTACCATAGGAATTTAGTGAGATTAATGAGATTGATAATGTTCATGAATGGGAGCAAGAAGTTCTGAAGACCTTGTTATGCTAGATCTTTCACTTGATCTGTTAAGTGATTCTTCATGAGCATCCATCTCCATTTGATAAGCACTCAAAATTCCATAAAACTTTTCTAAGCTCACAGTCTTCAAATTCTCATTTTTTTCTAATGGATAGAGTGTAAACTATCCATGTTTTTGGTAGAGACCTTAGAAACTTTCTAAGAATATCACTATTCAACATCATCACACCAGCTCTATTAAAAGAGTCAATGATCTCAACATACCTTAAATATGTTGCTGTAACTATTTCTCCTATAATAAAAGCAAAGCTTTTAGGCGTTTGTTTCTGGACATCTTTTTTGTTCACCTTCATGACTTTAGTGCTTCCATATCTTGCTCCCAAGGCTTTCTATAACTTCTTAGCACTTGTCAACTAAATGAAACCATGGATAATGTTGTTAGTTGTACTCATTCTTATCAGCCAGAGAGCCTTGAAATCCACGGTCATCTTCTTCAAATCTTCTTTGGAATACTTGTAAGATCTAAAGGTATCATGCCACCTCCTTCACTAGCAACTTGGACCATAGGCACTTATGGACCATTTAGGATGGATAACCAGAGTTTCTAATTGAGGTTTCTTAAGAATCTTCCACACTGATCTTCTAAGTTGTAAGGCCCCGTTCTTGAGACGCTTACAATTGGTCAATCATCCAATAAAACATTTAAAACACATCATTTTGCAGCAGAAATATAACTTTTTATTAATAATTTAAATCGTGTCAAATCATCACATCATTTCGTTTACATCTCAAAATTTGTATTAATACAATATCATTCTCATAAATATGGATGTCAGACTTAAATCATCCCCAGTAGCTTATGCGTCCATGCCTGCACCTCCTCAGCATCAACAATTACCTCCCAACTATTATGCATACAAAAGTCAGCGACGCTGAGTGAGTTCTAGTTTTATAATAAAATAATTTACTTTATGTTAAAACATTTTCTTTACTTTCGTACATGCTCATACATCATACATACATCTTGATAATAATTATTTATTATCTTTCATCATCTTTCATCATCATTCATCATCATTCATCATCATTCATCATTCGTTTTTGTTCTTTCATTCGTTAACATCATTCATCTTTATATAGATCATGCCATATGTAATACCCCCACGTCATGCAAAAGTTGGTACTGTGCCGGGGTACGCGACAAGGATCCCATCATATCTTATTCAGGATTGGACCCCTTGTGCGCATCATCAAGGGTTAGCTAAACCGCACACAATTGAGCAAACAACTACCTCATTGAGTTATGAACCTCCATCATTTTTCAGGCAATACTTTCATTCATTCATTACGTTCCACTTTTTCATCATCGTTATCTTTCACTTTCATTACATAATACTTTACTTACATATACATACATATTAAGTAAAGTCATATCATAAACATAACGTTGTAAAGTCATTTAACGTGAAAAGATAACATATCACACATAACAGCATACCAAGTGAAAACATAGTCATACATCATCATCATCTTGCGCAGGAACTAGCCTTTCGCGCGAGAACCTTACCACATTTAAATCCTACAAATCAACTCATCTTAGTCACGCGAAAACATACATATTGCGCAAGAACATACTATCGTGCGAGAACTTCCCCTTTCGCGTGATACTATTCCTTCCATGCGAGAACTTTGCAGGTTCCAATTTCATAAAGTACAGCTTAACTGCTCGCATGAAAACTACGGGTTTTTCCCACCTAGTCATAACTTATCACGTCTAAAGCTATTCTAACATGCTTAACATCAAAAACAACATCATCTCAAGCATAAACACACATTTTAGTATGCATAATAGCCCCAAAACGTAAAAATTTGCGTAAAATGGGGACAAGAAACTCATCTTTTGAAGTTCTAGCTCAAACACAACCCTCCCGAAGCTTTTGCCAAACGAATACTACATAACCATTCATTATATTCATCAATAATCCATTCTTAGTACTTAAAATGAGTTACTACACAGGTTACATACCTCAAACACTTGGATTCTTCACTTTCTCTCTCTATGCAGCCATTTTTGTCTCTTTAACAGCAGTACTTCTCATGCGAAAATAGAGTCAGACTGGGTGTTCTCATATATTTATATCCAGCTCAACTTTTCGCCTAGGGTTCTCGCGTGAGAACCTCTTTTTGTGTGAAAACTTTCGCTGTTTCTACATCTTGAAATTTTTGGTCGTTACAAGTCTACCCCCCTTAGTTAGGTTTCGTCCTCGAAACCTGTCAGTCCTCGAACAGCTGCGGATAGTGCTGTCTCATCTCTTTCTCAATCTCCCATGTAGACTTGGATCCCTTTCTGTGTCTCCACTGTACTCGCACAAGTGGGAACACTTTATTCCTTAACCTCTTCTCCTTTCTATCAATGACGGCCACTGGTTGCTCCACGTAATTTAGCCGCTCATCCACCTTGATATCCTCGAGTGGCACAATCATATCCTCATCGGCTAAGCACTTTCTCAGGTAAGATACATGGAACGTCGGATGAATTCCACTTAACTCATCGGGTAGCCCTAACTTGTAAGCCACCTCTCCTACTCGAGCAATGATTCAGAAAGGCCCTATATACCTCGGGCTTAGCTTTCCTCGCTTTCTGTAACACCCAGATTTTTTTTAGAATAAAAGTGAAGAAAAGAAGGAAATGCAATTAAACCCAAATAGAGGGGTTAAAAGTGTGCAAGGTACAAAATATAATATAATTTTGTACAAAAGCAACATGGCCGCCCATGCCATGTTACTTTCACCTTTTTCTACTGATTGTAGAGAGAGAAAGAAGCAGTGAAGCTTCTGGGTTTTGAAGAAGAAGAACAAGGAGATCGAATTCAAGGTAAGAATTCATCTTTTTAAGTTGTTCTTGGCCGGCCTATGCCTCGGTTGCATGCTTATGTGTGTTTGTTTGTGTTTGGGTTGTGTTTTGTTGGGTTTTAGGTGTGTGAACTCATTTCATTCGGGTTTGAAGGAAGTCTTGCCCGAAAGATTGCATAAGGTGAGTTCTAGATCCCCGGTTTCTATGTTTTAAACCTGTTTTGGGGCTGGAAATGCATGTAACTAACTTCTTAATATGTCCAGTATTTTGTACCATATTTGTTTGCTCATCCGCATTTCTTTAAGGGGACAGAATTTTCTGAGATTTTGGGATGTAGAGCTTAAGTGTTAAGAAAGGAGGTTTTATGGGGGACTATGCTTGTTTACGATTTGCATGCTTTGTATGCTGTTGTGATGATGTTGTTCCATGTTATGTTTATGTCGTGACCTTACGTGGTGTGACGTATGAATATGCTTATGTAAAGTAGTACTTAATGAAAGTGGAAGATTACTAAAGAGAAGTAAGAAAGAATGAATGCATGCATTAATGAATGAACGAAAGTAAGAAAGAATGAAGGATGCACATTGGGGTCTAGTCTTTGTGACTGACCATACGTATCGGACCATTGTCGCTTGCCCCGGTGCTGGTGCCCGCCTAGTGCATGATGTTTGAAGTCTATTTATAGTCTTCGGCCCAGTACCCGCCTTGTGCATGATGTTTGGGGTATAGCACATGGCATTGGTCCAAATGAGGATACCCCGGTGCTGTTGCCCGCCTAGTGCATGATGTTTGAAGTCTATTTATAGTCTTCGGCCCAGTACCCACCTTGTGCATGATGTTTGGGGTATAGCTCGAGGCATTAGCCTGGAGCATAGAGAAGTGAAAGTAATAATGAACAAATGAAATGTATGATAAGAAGAGAATGAATGAATGTAAGTTGATGATGATGAAATATAATAATGAGATTATCTATTTGTACGTATGATGTATGATCGCTTACGAATGTAAAGTACTGTTTTAAACGAAAAGTAATTTATTTATAAAACTACAACTCACTCAGCAACGCTGACTTTTATGTAATTTCCAGTTGGTAGGTAACGTTGCTGAGGATGGCACGGGGCAGCTACTTGGCGTTTTTGGGATGGCATCCATTTCATGACAAATGACTTTTTGTAATGTAATGCAAACAATGAGATTTTTGTAATGGATAACAATGATTGTATTGCTTGCAAAAGTGGTCATTAATATAAGAAATGGTTTGTTCAGTATTCCGCTGCGATGTTTTAGCAAATGTTAATATATGTTCTATGTTTTATGTCTGATGATTGACCAGCTGTAAGCGTTCACGTAATGGGGCCTTATACTTTCTGAACCGGATGATCTCTTTCCAAGGTGAGACCTTCAACATAACTCTATCTCCCACCATGAATTCGATCGGTCTACGTCTCTTGCCGGCATACGACTTCTGTCTATCCTTTGTTGCCTTTTAAAGGCCTTGATCTTCTCTAACTTTTTTGTCATAGCCTCGATTATCACAATGATCCCCATCTCCTTCTGCCCGATCTCACCCAAACACATAGGCGACCTATACTTTCTACCGTATAGCATCTCATAAGGGAGGCACACCAATACTCATATGATAACTGTTGTTATATGAGAACTCGGCTAACGGTAAGTGTTCATCCCAACTTCCTCCGAAATCAATCATGCATGCCCGGAGAATATGCTCAAGCGTCTGAATGGTTCTTTCCGACTGACCATCTGTCTGAGGATGGTTAGCCGTACTGATGTGTAACCTCGTCCCCATCACATCATGAAATCTCTTCCAATACTTTGATGTAAACCGAGTGTCCTGGTCAGACATGATAGACACTGGCACACCATGACGAGTCATAATCTCCCTGATGAACAGATCTGCCAACCTCTCAGATGAATACGTCTCGCGGATCGGCAGAAAGTGAGCACTTTTTGTCAGACGGTCGACAATCAACCATATGGCATCGTATCCCCTTGCCATACGCGGCAACTTTGTGATGAATTCCATGGTGATGTGCTCCCACTTCCACTTGGGAATGTTCAAGAGTTGGATCTCCCCATACGGATTCTGATGCTCCGCCTTCACTTGCAGACAAGTAAGCCACTTACTCACATACTCCGTTACGTCACGCTTCATTCCCGACCACCAGTAATCCTTCTTCTTATCTTGATACATTTTCGTGGCATCGGGATGAATTGAATATCGAGTCTTATGAGCCTCATCCATGATCTTCCCTCATAGATCTCCAAAACAAGGAATCCACATCCGCTCGAATCGGGTTCTAACACCGAGAGTGTTCTAACACCGAGAGTGTTCTCACCCAAATCCACAGCTAGACCCCTCATCCACTAGGAGTTAATCCAGTCCTCCTTCAGAGCTTCGTCATGAAATTCTTTGACCAGCTTCATTACATTAGAGGTCATAACCTACTGATAAGCCTTCACCTGAATTGGCTCGGGTCTCTCTTTTTTGCTAAAGGCATTCGCCACCATGTTGGCCTTACCCAGATGGTAGAAAAGTAGTGCCTCATGTTCAAATCCTTCTTCTTGGAGAAGTACTTCAAGCTTTTGTGATCAGTGAAGATGGTGCACTTTGTCGGGTACAAGTAGTGCCTCCAAATCTTCAATGCAAAGACCACAGTCGCCAACTCCAAATCATGAGTAGGGTAGTTAGCCTCATGGATCTTCAACTGCCTGGACGCATAACCTATGACCCTCCCTCGTTGCATCAATACCTAACCCTAACCCGAATAAGAAGCATCCGAATAGACCACTAAGTCTTCGCTCCTTTCGGGCAACGTCTTTACAGGAGCTGGAGTCAATCTTGTCTTTAGCTCTTCAAAAGTTTTCTCCTGCTCTAGACCCCATACAAACATCACATCCTTACAGGTCAACTTAGTCAATGGTGAAGCTATCTTGGAGAAGTCTTGGATTAATCTCCTGTAGTAGCCCGCCAAACCCAACAAACTATGAATCTCAGATGGCGTCTTTGGTGACTTCCATTGCATCGCCACCTCAACTTTCGTCGGGTCTACCATAATCCCTTCTGGGATGACCACATGACTCAAAATCTGAACCTCGGGCAACCAGAATGCGCATTTGGAGAACTTGGCATACATCTTCTCCCTTCTAAGTGTCTCCTGAACCTCCCGTATATGACCGGCATGCTCTTCTTCGCACTTCGAATAAATCAGGATATCATCAATAAACACAATCACTCATTTATCTAGCATAGGCCGACACACCCGATTCATCAAATCCATAAAAGCAGCTGGCACATTGGTTAAACCAAAAGACATCACGAGAAACTCGTAGTGTCCATAACACGTACGAAAAGCTGTTTTAGGAATATCCTGCTCCTTCACCTTCAGTTGATGGTAACCAGATCAGAGGTCTATCCTCGAGAACCAACTGGCACCCTAGAGCTGATCGAACAAGTCTTTAATCCTCGGTAACAGATACCAGTTCCTCACCGTCAACTTGTTCAGCTCACGGTAATTGATACACATCCTCATACTACCGTCCTTCTTCTTCAAAAATAAGACCGGAGCACCCCATGGAGAGTTACTCGGTCAAATGAACCACTTGTCAAGCAAATCTTGTAGCTGATTTATCAATTCCTTCATCTCCGAGTGAGCTAGACAATATGGCATCTTAGCAACAGGTTGGGCACCAGGCATCAGATCGATCTGGAACTTGATCTCCTGGTCAGGTGGTACACCTGATAGATCTTCCAGGAACACGTCTGGGAAATCACGCACAACCGGTATGTCCTTCAATCGTGGTACTGATGCCTCTACATCCTTCATGTAGGCTAGATAGGCACCACATCCACGCCTCATACAATTCTCTGCCACAACCGTCGAAATTACTTTCAGGACCGCACCAACTCTATCACCGTAAATCCTCACCGAACTCCCATCCGGCCTAGTCAACTGAATCATTTTCTTACGACACATGATATTTGCCTCATAGGCTACTAGCCAATCCATCCCTAGGACTACATCAATTCTGCCTAAGGGTATCACGAACAACCAAGAAGAGAACCTATGGCCTTCCAACTCTATGTCACAATCCTTTATCACATCAGATATCCTAGTAGACTTACCAATGGTAGTTTCTACATCAAAGGGCTTATCAATCTTTCTGCTCCTAACGGGCAACTTATCATAAAAGGCAGCAGATATAAAACTCCTACTAGCACTGAAATCAAAAAGCACAGAGGCATAAGTTTGGTTTACTAGAAATGTACCTGACACAATATCAGGGTCCACCCAAGCCTCCTCCCGGGTCATAGTGAATGCCCTGGCCTTCACCCTCAGCCCTCCTTCTCAGTCCCCTTCTTTGCCCCGGAGCACTCAGCCCTCGACTTCTTGCAATCTCTGCTCATGTGCCCCGTCTTGCCACAGTTGTAACACCTCACCACATGACAATCTCTTGCCATATGGCCCTCCTTCCCACACTAAAATCAAAGATTCGATCCCCACTTACATTCTCCTGCATGCTCCTTCCCGCACTTCTTGCATGCCTTCTCTCCCCCTGTTAACACCTTTCGATCTACAGTTTCTTTAGCTCACTCCACCTCATCCTTCCAATCGCCCTGCTACCCTCGGCCTGGATAATGTTGTCCCACCAGCATAAGGCCGAATCCATAAATGAGTGAGTAGCAAACTTAACCTTCTGATCCTTTCGGCACTCGCTAATATAAAGAACCGCCTCCATCTCCCTCATCCATCGGTGAGCAACAGCAGCACTCCCATTCCCATCAAACGTCAGGGGCTTGCATCTTTGGAATGCCCCATAGTTGCATCCCTTTGCAGTTTCCTACACTGCTTCTTCCTCCTCATCATCACTGGAGATGACCATCTTAGTCTTGGGTTGCTCCCACCCAATGGTTTTCCTCTTCTCCTCCTTTTCTTTCCTCTCATCCTCCCTCACGGCTCTAATAACCTCAGTCACCACAGATGGCAGAATCGTCTGCATGACTTGATGAACTTCCTCAACTACTGTATCCTTCACTGAGGCCCTTAGGTTAGCACTGTCATCCCCACCTTCCTGGTGATGAAGCTCGAGCTCTTCAGGAGTTGTTTTGGCAGTCCCATCCCTGTTCCTCATGACACAAGGCCCAATAGCAGGTCCACCACGACTTCTACCTCAAGAATCCTTCGAAGATCGACCACCAGCCATCTCTAATCCTGTAAGACTCAAATATCAACACGATCTTTCAAGGCGATAGCTCAAATTATATCAAGTATAGTAAGTCCATAATTACAGTGGCCAGTTGTGATTAGCCACTTACTTTACTCTTCATTCTCCATGCATTTCCTATCCTGACTAAAGCAATATTCAAATCTGCTAAAGGCACATAAACCACATAACCCACACACATAATTCCTTTTTCCATTAACTTACATAAAATGTTTACATTAAACCTTTACCTGCAGGCATGTAGCTACTAGGACTGGCATCCCTTCCCTTTCTTCGCATTCTCAGTTTAAGTTTAGGTTTTGAAAATATTTAATCCAATTCTCTTAAACTTTGACTCTGATACCAACTTGTAAGGCCCCATTCCCGGGATGCTTACAATTGGTCAATCATCGCAAAAAACATTTAAAACACATCATTTTGCTGCGGAAATATAACTTTTCATTAATAATTTAAATCATGTCAAATCATCAAATCATTTCGTTTACATCTCAAAATTTGTATTAATACAATATCATTCTAGAAAATATGGATGCCAGACTAGAATCATCCCAGTAGCTTATGCATCCATGCCTGCACCTCCTCAGCATCAACAATTACCTGCCAACTATTATGCATACAAAAGTCAGCGATGTTGAGTGAGTTCTAGTTTTATAATAAAATACTTTACTTTACGTTAAAACGTTTCCTTTACTTTCGTAAGTGATCATACATCATACATACATCTTGATAATAATTATTTATTATCTTTCATCATCGCTCATCATCATTCGTCATCATTCATCATTCTTTTCGTTCTTTCATTCGTTAACATCATTCATCTTTATATAGATCCAGCCATATGCAATACCCCCACGTCATGCAAAAGCTGGTACTATGCCAGGGTACGCGACAAGGATCCCAATATATCTTGGTCAATCTTAAAGATTGGACCCCTGTGCGCATCAAGAAGAGTTAGCTAAACCGCACACAGTTGAGCAAACAGCTACCTCATTGAGTTGTGAACCTCCACTTTTTCATCATCATTATCTTTCACTTTCGTTACATAATACTTTACTTACATATACGTACATATCAAGTAATGTCACATCATAAACATAACATTTTAAAGTCGTTTAACATGAAAAGATAACACATCACACATAACAGCATACCGTGTGAAAACTTAGTCATACATCAGCATCATCTCGCGCGAGAACTAGCTTTTCACGCAAGAACCTTACCACATTCAAATCCTACACATCAACTTATCTTAGTCACACGAAAACATACATATCGTGCGAGAACATACTACTACGCGAGAACTTCCCCTTTCACGTGAGAACTATTCCTTTCGCGTGAAAACTTCGCAGGTTCAAATTTCATAAAGTACAACTTAACTGCTAGCGCAAAAACTATGGGTTTTTCCTGTCCAGTCATAACTTATCACGTCTAAAGCTGTTCTAACATGCTTAACATCAAAACAACATCATCTTAAGCATAAACACGCATTTTAATATGCATAATAGCCCCAAAACGTAAAAACTTGCGTAACAAGGGGACTAGAAACTCACCTCTTGAAGTTCTAGCTCAAACATAACCTTCCCGAAGCTTTTGCTGAACAAAAAGTACATAACCATGCGTTATATTCATCAATAATCCATGCTTAGTACATAACATGAGTTACTACACAAGTTACATACCTCAAACACTTGGATTTTTCACTTTCTCTCTCTATGCAGCCGTTTTCTCTCTCTAACAGCAGTACTTCTCGCTCGAAAATGGAGTCAGACCGGGTGTTCTCAGCTATTTATACCCAGCTCAACTTTTGGCCTAGGGTTCTCGTGCGAGAACCTCCTTTCGCATGAAAACTTTCTCTGTTTCTACTTCTTGAAATTTTCAGTTGTTAGATAAGTATCATAATCACTAGGAGTGAACATCGAATGTTAGGTTTGAGTACCATTTTCCAAGTCATGCTTGGTTAACATAGCTACAACATCTGTTTTTTTATGTGAGAGTTTGAAAAGGTTGATTAATAGAAAACATATGATTTGTCAAAAGAAATTCCAAGAAAATCAAGTGCCAAGGCTATGACACCACTTGCTAGATCGGGTGAAAGAAGAAATTCTATAAATCAGTAGTTAGTAGATGTGGAATATCTATTAACTACTAGTATAAACACAATGATGTAATACTTGAATGTAAGTAACACAATGGGATTTTTTTTCAAATTATTCACTTGATTATATTAATATGATTACAAGAGTTGTAACATCAAAACACGTGGGCAAATATTTAACCTCAAACTATACAAGTGTGACATATGTATACTATGAAAACTAAACACTAGAATCAATCTTGATCGTCTATTCTAGGATTAGGATCAATGGCATATTAAAACCATTGATCTTACACATTATGGCATACCCACAAATGTGTAATACTATTAGTTTACAGAAACTATCCAATACAAAAAAGAAATCAGCATATCAGATCTTCTATAGTTGCATTGTCATGGTAACACCATTACTCTTTAGTATTGACATCATATCTACAAAAGTACTGATTTAGCACATACAACTATTGGTTGGAATATGTAGTGTATATGCTGACTCACAATTGATCAAGAGATGGCCATGTAAATGAAATCTTTGGCTGACAGACTTTGTGTCGACCCTTAGACTTGATTCAGTAGGAGTTGTTTAGAACATAGTGTTTGGTAGCCAACTTTAACCAATTATATTTACATCCTTTAAGTAGTACATAATGATGGAAATGATAAGAAAATATTTTATGAAACAAAATATAATATATTCAATCAATACCAAACATCATTTACAATTTGATCTCAAAGCGTCAATCCCTCATCAGTTCTTTATTCAAACCATCATGTTGACTCGAGTCATGACTTCAGCAGTTTGACTTGACTTTGATTGACTGACTTTGACTTTTGTATTAATAACATTATACTTCAATTTAGGATCCAAAAAAGGATGGTATACACCCTCCATTATGGCGGTAGAGATCTAAAGAATGTCTCTAAAACATCATCATTATTATACTACCTCCCCTTCTATTTCAGCTCACTTATCAACTTGGTAAGCCTATCACCCTATTGTGACGTGGACTCACCATCGTTGTGCGAAAACATTTCATACTCTTAAATAAGAGTTTTACTCTTGTTGGCTTGAACCTTTTATGTACCTTCAAACTAGATTTAAAGAGTATCCCAAATAGCTTTAGCACTTAATAGAGTAAATTTTTTGATTGATATTATCATGGATTGTCATACCAATAACACTCTTGGCCTTCATGTCTCTTTTCACTTGTTTCTTGTCTTTATCTAAGTATTTTAAGATTTCATTTATGATTTGAATAGAGTTATTATCGGTTGAAATGATCATTAGTTGATGTGGCTCATCTTATACAAATTGCTAGTGTTCCATTCGAATCTTTCACATGCTAAAGTCATTTACCAATAGTTGTAGGTGTCTGTTCAGAGTCCCCATGATACAGTCACCTTTGTTTTTGTAAGACATCTTTGAAAGATTAGATTTTAAGACTGAACAACATAACAAGAATTTTAGAACCATAAATAATGAAAAATAGTTTTTTAGATCACTTGTTCTTCAACCTGTCTAATACCACTTGACAGGATCAACAAAATGGTTCTTGACTAATTTGTGTGGTGGAATCACACTAACTATATAGCAATCGTTTGTAAGACAAACAACACAAAGATAATACTATCAAATACCTGCATATTGCATAACAAAAAGGATATGACTTACAAAACATGAGAGAGATATTTATACAACAAAAATGTAAAGTAGCCTATCAAATAGTAGGAGGTATAGTGTTTAGACTTAAAGCTATGTTTATTACATCTTTTCTTGCATACTAATATACAATTATTCAAAAAATATCAGCTTTTTGTTAAAGTTTTATAAATTTGATTCTATAGGTATATGATAAACAAGCTTGGATTTGGTTACCTGAAAATGATTTTATAAATATAAATAAAACAATAAAATATTCCAAGTTAGCTAACTTTTTTTGAAGTTATTCTTAAGTCAACTATATTATATTATTAAAGCTAGTGCTAGAATTATAAAATAATGAGAAGTACAAATTTGTATCGGTTAGAGATTTAAAACTCAATCATTTAAGTTTATAAACTAATCTAAAAGATATTTTTCTTGTTTTTACCATATTAAATTAAATTAGTGAATAATTTAGTTAACTTAAAAACTCAAAGTATTAACCTATGATTTGTTCAAACTTTGCTGAATTGGACTGAAACCGCCATATGTCCAAACATGATTATCAAAGTCAAATTTTACATAAACATCCTTATTTTTTTCTTAAGTATGGTTTCAACACAAATGTTTTGGTACATTCACTACAATGGTTATGTTATAGATAAGAACTCGAGCTCAAAGTTAAAAAATTTATATGACGTGATTTTTCGATAATAGGATGAGTGTCACGACTCGTTTTCTATAACTTCTTGGGTGAAAAAACATAATCTTCCCATTTCACAAAAAAAATTTGATGCTTTATTAAATGAGACAGTATTTGTTGACACACTGACCAACTTGTTTGCTTACATAACTATTAACTCGGCGCAAGCTGACTGGGGATATGAGTGGTACTGACTGGGAGTCCCTAGTCATAATTCGGTAACCCCTAATGAAAGAACAAAGGGTCACTGTAGCATATAATCTATGTGTGTTTAATTTTATGACATAACATAGAAATTTTTTAGGAACTGATGCTCATGGACTTAGTTTATGTTAGGAGTTGGATACTAGGTGCAGGTTAGTTGTGGGATTGCTTAATAAGCTTTATACTTGTTTAACTTACTGTCATTTAAACCTACAAATTCACCAATATTTAGTGATGTATTTAAGTATGCTTTTTCGGTACCAAAACTTGAGATTTACTTTAGGGTTGGACATTATAGCTAAGACATTTAAGAATTGATGCATGGCCTATGAAGACTTTGCTTTGATCTCTGGACTGTTTTTAGACCCTTTGTTGTTGTTAGTTTATTTTTATACAAAGTGTCTTGATGTACCACTTAGTCTTTTATAAAATTTGGTTGGATGTTTAGTAGAAGTTCTTTATTCCATTGCTATTATGTTTGATATAATCATTACACCCCAACCCTTCAATTAGGTGTTAAGATATATAGGGTTCTAATCTAAATATTGGAACTAATAAATAAATAAAAAACCTAGCCACCACCATCACTATAAAAACTCGTCGCCTCTGACTCACCCACGTTGTGATAAAATATTGTAATGATCATTTGATGATATGATGGTGAAGCTGTATTGAATTTACATTCATAACCCTAGGGAGAAATTGGAACAAAGTATGAACAAAGGAAATCGCATAAACTAATAGACGCACTGTAACCCTATTTTGAAGAATTCATAGAAGAAGGCCTTAGGTATTATGATGAAATACAATAGTCTTTCCTTTCTTAGTATTATAGAATGTGAAAGTGAGAAGCTAAGAGTTTGTAAAAATGTTATTTAAAGACTGAGGAGTGCAAAGTTGTGGCCCGAAGTAGTGTAGAAATGGTATTGAGCTAGGTTGGATGAATTCTTTAGGGTCTAGAATGCTTCTTCCTGTTTCTGCCCCCATTCAAACTGTTGGACCAAAAGAACCAATGAGCCTGATCAGAAAAACCTTTAAGTCCCACGGACATTACAACAACTGAAGTAGTCTGCAACAGCTGAAGACATCAGCTGATAACAAGGTCTGAAGACAAAGTCTGAAGTGAAAGAGCTGAAGACAAAGTCTGAAGTGAAAGAGCTGAAGACAAAGTCTGAAGTGAAAGAGCTGAAGACAAAGTCTGAAGACAAGAGCTGAAGACAAAGTCTGAAGTGAAAGAGCTGAAGACAAAGACTGAAGACCAAGTTTCAGATGATTGTCACAACAGCTGAAGAAGACCTCTTCAGTAGTTGTGATGGTTTCCTTTCAGTAGTTGTATTTTCTTTTCTGTACTTGTAGTTTCAGTAGTTTTATGTTTCTTCGTGTACTTAGAATACTAGAGATGTTCTCAGTTGTTGTGAACATTCTCAGTAGTTTGCTTACTTTCAGTAGTTTGTAATAATTCTGTTAGACGTCACTATCAAGTGACATCAGCAGACGTCACATTCCTTTATATAAGGAATGCTGACCTAATTGTAATGCGTGCAGCTTAGGAAAACCTAGCAGCCGCCATACCGAAGCATGTGTGCATGAATGTTATTATCCCTGCAGAAAACCCTATTTCTATATAACCGTGTACTGTTCCATTGAATATTTATTGTGTTCTTGCTATATTTGCTTAATTCTTGCTCTAATTCCGCTGTGATTAACTCTAATTGATCAAACTTAGATCACTGATCCTAACAAATGGTATCAGAGCAGGTTAATCATTGATCGGTTTAACAATTGATCATTGAAACTGCTATTTTGATATCTATAGTTTGATCGAATTAGCATATGTGCAAGAATTGGTTATAAAGATTGATTTTCTGCTGCTTCTGGTTATTTAAATTGAGTTTCTTCTTGGTTCTTATTGAGTTTGTTGTGTTTTTGTGCTAAATCTTTTGAAACTTGATTGATTTGGTTTGAATCTGAGAATGACTACTCCATCTAATGATCCTCACAATACTGGCTCCTCAACCAAGCCTCCGATGCTGGTTAGGAGTGAGTATAACATATGGCAACGAAGAATGCTCCATCACCTGTCTGTTAACAGTTCAGGTTGTTGGACATCTGTGGTTCACGGTCCACACAAGCCTATGGTGAACAATCCGGAGACCAATCAAATGGTTCCGAAGAAGAAGGAGCAATACTCAGATGAAGATCGTAAACTGTTTGAGATTGATGCTAAAGCCCATGGAATTCTGGCCATGGCACTGCCGAATGAAATCTATTCTGGGCTTATGCATCATGAAACTGCTCATGACCTCTGGAATGCTTTGAAGGAACAATTCGGAGGAACTGATGAGGTCTTAGCAAACAACAGAGAAATCCTCGCCCAACAATATGAGACATTCTCTCATAGGAAGGGTGAGACACTGACTCAACAGTTTGAGCGTTTCTCCTGCTTGATCTCTGAGCTGAAAATGGTCAAGCATGAGTATACTAACAGCCAGATGAACAACAGATTCCTCAGATCACTGCCTGAGAGATGGGACACATACACCATTGTCCTACGCTCCAGTGCAAATCTGGATAGCCTATCTCTCACCCAACTCCATGGGAAACTGCTTACATTTGAAAGAGAGATAGAGCAGAAAAGGAAACTGGCATCATCAGGAAAGCTCTCTGATGACTTTGTACCAGGTAACACTGCCTTGGTCGGTCATGAGTCAGAATATGCTGGATCAGAAAGTCATTATGATGAGCATATAGATTTCTCTTCAAACAGTTCTGATCATGCATTTGTTGGTGTTGACAGTCATTTTGGGTGTAATAGTGATAATTTATGCTTTATCATGGATGATTTGCAAGGTATTGCTGATGATGATTTAGAAGAGATGGATATTTTGAGCCAAATGGCCCTGATCAATATCAGATCTCAAAAGTTCTACAAGAGAACTGGTAGGAAATTTCCAGGACTCTCTGGCAAAACCAAAGTTGGTTTTGACAAGAGTAAGTTGAGGTGTCACAAATGCCACAGGCTTGGGCACTTTGCAAGAGAGTGTAGATCAACTGGATCTAACTCCTCTGCACCCTTTGTGACCTTTCCAAGCAATAGTTCACAAAATAAAGGGCAACATCCTGCTAGTTCTGGTCATCACTCACAACCTCAATCTCCTGCATACTTTGTCCCTCAGGGTCCAATGCCATATCCTTATCCCTGCTATTACATGCCACAGCCAAATCATGTTCATGTCCCTATAGCACAACAACCTCAAGCCCTACCTGAGCCTCAACCATCTCCATCACAATCTCAACCTCATCACAGCTTCTTCACACCAGGAGTTGTTGACTGGAGCAGCTTACCAGATGATCTTTCTGGTTTCAATGAGCAATTATTGCTGGTGCTGGTCAACATGGTGGTGAACATCCTTTTGGGAATCTTGCTCTCATGGCCCTGGAGTCTACTGAGGGTTCCTGCTCCGATGCTTCATCTTCACAGGTAACCCAGGTATCTTCTGAGGCTAAAGCCAAGTTATGTTCTGAATCATGCATAGCTGCCTTTGTCTCTATTAGAGAGGCAAATGTAGCTTTAATCAATCAAAATCTTGAGCTTGAGAAAACTATTTCCAAAAGAAAAGATGAGTATGTGTCTGCACTTAATGACAAAGATGATGAGATTTACAAGCTTAAATGCCAACTTAATGATGAAAAGGCTAAGGTAGAGGTCATACTCGAGAACCACAGAAGTCTCAAAGAGACACTTGCAGCTACCCAAGTTGAGTGTGACCGCTGGGTAACATCCTGCAAGGGATTTGAAATGCTTCTCAGCAAGCAAACAGCTTCAAATGTGAAGTTTGGAATAGGTTACAATCATACTGCACCACCTACTGATTTTACTTCAAAAGTAATAGTAAAATCTGAAGGTGAAAGTAATTTCCAAACCACATCATCATGTGATTCATCCTCAAATGATAATACAAAATTAGAGGATGAAGTCAGTGTTAAGATCTCAGCAAGTCAATTGCCTGATGGTTTAAATGCTGATAAACACATGAAGCTGAGAAATTCAGATGTTGTCCCTCAAAGTACTCCAAGTACTGAAGGGCAAGTCACAACATCTGAAAAGCATTTCAAATCTGATGAAATAAAAGGATTAACAACTGCTGAGGAATCTATCATACGGTCTTTCAGGACGGATAGAGAACAGCTGAAGAACAAGTCTTCAGTTGTTACCGATCCTTCAGTACTTAACACAAGTACTGAAAGGAGGAAAGTACTGAAGATCACACCTTCAGTAGTTTCCACTTCAGCAGTTGATCAATCCAAGATGAAGAATAAGCCATGTGAAATATGTGGTAAATTCAATCATCTATCTGATGAATGCTGGTACAAAAAGGGTTCCAAACTCAACAGAGATAAGCTCATTAAAGAAGAGATAAATAAAATGAAAAATGAGTTTGAAACCAAGTTTGTACCACAGTCATCTCAAACTGATAAACCCAAGGCCTCACCAAAATCCAAAAAGAAGGATGGGGTTTATCAGAAAACAGCTGATAGTGTTCCTCATGATAAACATCAGACGAAGTCTGTGAATTTCAAGAAGGAGGAAATGGTGGGTCACAGGAACTCATCAAAAACAAGTACTGATGTGTCAAATGAGCTGAAGGCTTTAGCAACAAATCAGACACAACTTGTTATGATGGTTCAGCATTTGTTGGGGAGAGTTAACCAACTAGATGCACCTGTGATCAAACCACTGAAAAGGAAA
Source organism: Flaveria sonorensis (assembly GCA_025506505.1). Lineage (NCBI taxonomy): Eukaryota > Viridiplantae > Streptophyta > Magnoliopsida > Asterales > Asteraceae > Flaveria > Flaveria sonorensis. The sequence continues at coordinate 19,017,962 of CM046437.1, read as the reverse complement.
TCCAAGCCCAAATCTAAGAATTCCATTTCAGCACCATCTCCACCTTCATCAGCTGTTAATCATGAGAAACAAGTTATGGTTAAATCTGTTGATGAAAACAGACCCAAAACCAAAAAGGTTTGGGTCTCTAAAGCTAACTAGTTTCTTATGATAAATGCAGGGTTCTTCAGCATGCCAAAGAAGCATCTGGTATGTAGACAGTGGAGGATCTATGCATATGACTGGGAGCAGTTCTCTTCTTAATGACTACTCTCAAGGAAAGAAGGGATTTGTCTCATTTGGAAATGATGCTAAGGGTTACATCATCGGGAAAGGATTTGTGTCAAATGGAGAAATCAGATTTGATGATGTTAACCATGTGGAGAATCTCAAGTATAATCTACTGAGTGTCAGTCAGATGTGTGATAAAGGGCATGTTGCACTTTTCACAAGCCAGAACTGCCGGATTCTGTCTTCCAAAGTTCTGAGGCTGATTGACAAGGTATTGGATGAACATACTCTCCTGAAGGCCAACAGGATAGGAAGAGTATATGCCTTGGATTTGTCAAAGAAGATTGATTAAAAGGTCATCCTTGCCTGTTCTCCAAGGCCTCTCCTCAGGAATCTAAACTGTGGCATAGAAGGCTGGGTCATGTTAATCTCAAAAACATGAATCAGCTGATCCACAATAGTTTAGTAAGAGGTCTACCAATAAAGGAGTTCCTCTGTGATGAAACCTGCACTGCTTGTTTAAAAGGAAAACAACACAAAGTCTCATTCCCTCCTATAGAAGAACCAAAGTCCACTGCCTGCTTGCAATTACTGCACATGGATCTCTTTGGTCCTGTGAGAGTAATGAGCATGGCAAAGAAGAAATACTGTCTGGTAATTGTGGATGATTACTCCAGATTTGTATGGACCTTCTTCTTGCATTCAAAGGATGAGGCTGCTCAGACAATTATTAACTTTGTGTTGTATGTTGAGAAGCAGTATTCCCTATCAGTCAAGTGTATAAGAAGTGATAATGGAACTGAATTTAGAAACCATACACTTGATGATTTCTACCTTTCAAAAGGAATCAAGAGGCAGTATAGCATCCCAAGGACTCCAGAACAAAATGGAGTAGTGGAGAGAAAGAACAGGACCCTAATTGAAGCTGCAAGGTCCATGTTGGCTGACTCTGGTTTGCCACTGACCTTTTGGGCTGAAGCTGTCAACACAGCATGCTATGTGCAAAATAGAGCTTTAGTGAATCAGAGGTTGATGAAGACTCCTTATGAAGTTCTACATCATTTGGCTCCTCTAATTTCATTCTTCAGAGCATTTGGGTGTCCTTGTTACATTCTCAACACAAAGGATCAACTCCAAAAGTTTGATTCTAAGGTGGATGCAGGGTATTTTGTTGGGTACTCATCCACTTGCAAGGCTTACAGAGTGTTCAACTGTAGAACAAAGATGGTTGAAGAAACCTTGCATGTGAAGTTCAATGAATCTCCTAAGGACAAAATCCCACAAAACCCTGTGGAGTTGTTTGATCTGGACATACTGCAATATGTTCCTTATCAGCCTCCAGCTGTTGCAGATCATGTGAATTCATCACCTTCTGCAGCTAGTCATCCATCTGGTGGTACTGATGTTCATGATGATCCCAGTACTCACCTATTCAAGTTTAGTGATCAACTGCCTGAGTCTACTCAACTTGATGTTCCTGTAGCTTCAGTAGCACCATCCACAACAAATGCTGATGAGATTTCTGAATCCTCTACTTCATTTGACTGCCATCTAACACTTGGTTTCAAGAATCTGGATCAACATCTGTTGCTGCTGAGCGTGCTACAAACACTTGCACAGATCTCATAGTGTATCCAGAGCTGAAGAATCACCCAACGTCTCAAATCATTGGTGATATCAATGCTGGTGTCTCAACTAGAAGTCAATTGTCCAACTTCTGCTTCTATGCTCTTTCATCAGTCAGCAAGAGCCAAAGAACTATCATATTGCATTAAGAGACAATGGATGGGTTGATGCCATGCAGCTTGAGCTTCTTCAGTTCAAAAAGCAGCAAGTGTGGGAACTGGTTCCTCTACCCCCAGGTAAGTGTGCAATAGGCACTAAATGGGTGTTTAGGAATAAAACAGATGAAAATGGGCAAATTGTCAAGAACAAGGCCAGACTGGTTGTCCAGGGGTTTTCACAAGAAGAAGGTATTGATTATGATGAAACCTTTGCCCCTGTAGCCAGACTGGAGGCAATTAGATTGTTCTTAGCCTATGCTGCATTCCACAATCTTAAAGTTTTTCAAATGGATGTCAAAAGTGCATTTTTATATGGTAAAATAAAAGAAGAGGTTTATGTGTGTCAACCACCAGGTTTTGAGGATAATAAACATCCTGATTGGGTGTATAAACTTGATAAGGCTCTTTATGGGTTGAAACAAGCTCCTAGAGCCTGGTATGAAACACTGTCAAATTTCTTCTTCAGAATAATTTCACTAGAGGCTCCATAGATAAAACTTTGTTCATTAAGAAAGTGGGTCAGCATAAGCTCCTTGTTCAAATTTATGTTGATGATATTATTTTTGCTTCCTCTGATCCACAGTTGTGTGATGCATTTACAAAGTTGATGCAACAAAAATTCGAAATGAGTGCCATGGGAGAATTACAGTTCTTTCTAGGTTTGCAAATCAAACAAAAGGCTGATGGAACTTTCATTCATCAGTCAAAATACACAAAAAGTCTTTTGGAAAGTTTGATTTACAACACTGTAAGCCCTGTTCTACTCCCATGTGCAGCACCACACAACTGGATGCAGATCAGAAAGGTAAAGCTGTTGATGAAACACTTTACAGATGTATGATTGGGTCCTTGATGTACTTAACAGCTTCTAGACCAGATATTATGTTTGCAACTTGTGTTTGTGCTAGATTTCAGGCTGCTCCTAAAGAGTCTCATTTGATTGCAGTCAAGAGGATCTTTAGATATCTGCAAGGTACTCAATCTCTAGGTCTTTGGTATTCCACTGGGCACTCTTGCAAATTAGTTGCTTTTTCTGATAGTGACTATGCAGGGTGTAAATTAACTAGAAAATCAACTTCTGGTGGATGTCAATTCCTAGGCAACTGTTTGGTTTCTTGGCAGAGTAAGAAACAAACATCTGTTGCTACATCCACTGCTGAAGCCGAGTACATTGCTGCTGCAAGTTGTACATCTCAGGTACTCTGGCTTCAGAATCAATTACTGGATTATGGCATTACAGAGACTAAGACTCCATTACTAATGGATAGTGCTTCAGCTCTTTGTATTGTCAAGAATCCAGTCCAGCACTCTAGGACCAAACATATTGAGATCAGACACCATTTTATTAGGGATTGTTTTGAAAAAGGTCTGATTGATCCAAAGTTTGTTCCTAGTGCTGATGAGCTTGCAGACATATTTACTAAGCCTTTGGACAGTTCAACTTTCCAAAACCTAGTGTTAAGGCTTGGTATGCTGCAGCTAGAATAAGTGACAACTACTGATGATCTCAGTCAACAAGTACTGATGAGCATTCGTATACTACTGTCACAAATAAGTACTGAAGTTCTTTTATCCTCAGTAGTTTTCATAACTACTGAAGACTAAATTACTTAAAAGTACTGAAGTACTCATCTGTTGAAAAGAACTGATGTGGTTACAACTACTGCTGTAGTTACAACTGCTGATGTCAGAATAACAGATAAGTACTGATGACCTATGAAACATCTGAAACTCAGACAAAGTCTGATGAAGTGTTGAGGTCAGAATGAAACAGCTGATGAGCTAAGAATTGACGACAACAGCTGATGAGAAATTTTCTCTTCAGTTGTTTCTACAACTGCTGCTTCACTTCAAACAACTGAAGCCAAAACCATGTCTTCAGTAGTTTCACAACTACTGATGACTAATACCAAGTCTTCAGTTGTTACTTCTGAAAGTTAAAACCAGGTCTTCAGTTGTTTTCAAACAACTGATGACAGCACCAACACTTTCAGTCGTTTTATATCAGTTTTTTTTACCCTATAAATACCTAAACCTACTTTCAGACGTTTCATTAGCCGTTTTCCGTCCTTCACTCTCTCAACAATGGCGACCATGAAACTCAAACCCAGACACAACTGTGTTGCCTACCTCTCGAAATCGGCCTTCTGGAACAAATTTGATAACGCCATCGATCTTATGGTAGATTCCCAGTACCGAACCGCGTTTCTTCTGAATCCTACCATATACCCCGATTCCCTAAGCCAGTTCTGGACCAACGTCTCTGTGCAAACTAGTGAGAATGATAGCCAAATCACTCTCCAGTCGTTGGTCAACCAGAAACAGGTGGTCATCACTCCGGACATCATTCGACAAACCCTAGATCTACATGATGCCACCTGTGTCACAGAATACCCGAAAGGCACAACCGATATGTCTTTCATCAACAACGGGTATGAAGGAGACTTAAGTGCTACCACCATTCTGAAGAAGCACTTCCATGATGCTGAACGTCTTATATTCCACATGGTGAATGTCTGCCTTGCACCAAAAACCTCCTCATGGGATCAGATGTCTTCCCGATGGCAACAGGTATTATACTCTATCTTTGAACGACAAACTTTAAATTTTTCTGAGATAGTGTTTATGGAACTAAAGGATCTGGCCTTGAAACCTGTGGCAAACAGATGGATATTATATCCCAGGTTTCTCATGGCCATAATTTTAACACAGCTAAAATCAGACGGCCTTGTTGGCCTTGGAGTCCCTGCTCCGGCTGTATTGCCTGAAGTATACTCCAGGCACAACTCTGACCCTACAATGAAAGGGGCTGCCCGGCTGCTCAAACCCAAGCAGCGGGAACCCACAGCCTCCACTTCCAGATCCAAAGTCCCCACCAAACCCAAAACCAAAAAGCCCAAAAAGGCTACTCAGGGAGATGAGTCCCCTGAGGATGCCCCTGTAACACCAATACAGGAAACACTTACTGGTTCTAACCCCCCAGTAGTGTCAAAGACTCCACCAGCCCTAGCCGCTCAGGCATCCTCTCAACAGGATCCTGATGCAACCATAATTGGGGATACCACAATGCTGGAACCTATCTCAATTGAGAAGGTTACCATTGAAGAGCACCAGTCACCCCGGGTGCAATCTGCTTCAAACCTATCTCCAAATGCAACCGCCCCTCAAAGCCCAACATTATTGTTGCACAAGTGTTGAGTCAGCTGCATTCCTCTCCTCCTCCCCAGACACCAATTACAATGGGGAGAACCTCAACAGCTGAGGAAGAGGACCAAAATGCTGCTGATAACCCACAGCACAGGGGTTATAATGTTCAATCTCCCCGTGTAGAGGAGGAGGTTAGAACATCTGGTGAGGCTGCCACTTCTACTGATTCAGCAAATGAACAGGATGAAGTTGGTAACATCTCTAAGACCTCACCAGAGGCAACTGCCGATGAAGGACTCAGTCCTGAGGCAGGAAGTCCCCAGAACCAAGAACAAGGGGCACATGCTACAACTGATCTACACTCAGGGCATGTACATCCTGATTCAATCAGGAGGTCAGGTGATTCAGCAAAGACTGATGATGACCTGGGCTTTTTCTTTGATGTTTTAGCCCATAACACAATCCTTGAGGCTGAGGTGAGCAGACTCAAAGAACTGCTTGCCAAAATGTCTCAGGATCAAAGTCCATCTGCCCCAATAAACCCACAGATGGCACCTTCATCTGAAGGTTTACCAAACACTCAGCCACTACACTCAACTGAGCCACCAGCCACTGTTTTGGCACCACCTCTCAGGGACAGAACCCCTCTGAGCAGATGGTTGCTACATTTCAAAATTCCTTACCTCTCATCACTCCCATCATCAATGAGATTGTGCATAAAGCCATTGATGAGAGGATTCCTCAAATCTACAAACACTTGTTGATGATGCTGTGCAAAAGAAGCTTTCTGCCATTCAAACCCTGAACCCAATGCACCCAAAAAGGGGGAGTCTAAGGCAGTGAAAGAAAGAAAAGAAAGAGAGTGGAAATGAGAAACAACAAGAGAAAGAAAAGGAAAAACAGCTGATCACATACAAAGAAAGAAAAGTGCTGAAACTCAAAAGCCTGATGAAGAGAAATCATTGGAAGATCTGGTTAAAGAAGCTGATGAAGCTCACAGCAGATCAATGGACAGAATAATAGACCAACTCTTCAGACAGGGCTTTGATACAGCTACATTAGACACTGAGATCAGAAGGCTGGAGATTGAAGAGATACAAGAAAGATGGGCCAGTTATAGTGTGATGGAAAGGGAGAGGTTGGAGATAATGATCAGGTTTATTGCAAAATACTTGGGAAGATCATTAATTGAGATTAAATCATGGACCAGAGACAGTATTCTGGCAATAACCACCAGAATCTGTGCTTCTGAAGCATTCAATAAGGGGTTATTATCGAAGCCTAGATGAAGCAGGTGCTGGGAAGAGAACTGATATGGCCAAGCTTTCCAAAGCCAAACTCACCATAAAAATGCTAGATCAGCCTTCCCAAACTCCCTCTCAAAAACAACCAACCCCACAACTCTCCAAATCAACTCAACCCTCAAAACCAACTCCCTTACCCCAAAAACCACCTCAAACCACATCCAGTGATGCACCCAGAAGGAGGAGAAGGGTGTTGAGGATGGTAGAAGAAGAAGAAGATGAGATGATGAAGAAGATAGTCTGCCAATCTCTGCTGTTCTAAATTACCTGAGCCCAGAAGTCAACAAATGATCACACCAGACTTTCAGAGGCAAATGGTGAAAGTTAAGATTGAAGAAGAAGAACAGCAGAAACAGCACGATGAGCAACTTTTGAAGATGGTTGACAAAGAGTTTCCTCAGTCATCATCTATACAAGCCATGAAGAAACACGCTCAAAGGCTGTATGCTCTCAGGTATACCTTTCAATATCAAAAGGAGAGAGTAAGGATTTGGCCAGACCCCAGGGTTAGTTCTAGAATTCATAAGAAATCCATACCAAGTAGATACAATGGCCAAGTGAGAAAGACCATAGATGCTGCTATTATGTTGGCCATTGTAGTCTCACCCTGGGAGATACTTGAAGACTTCAAGAGAGCCTACAAGTCAAAGATGACCCCTCAAACTCTAATGGAGAACAAAATGGTCAAGAAGGGGTTGTTATACAAGAGGCTTGAAGAGATCAAGAAAAATGAACTCCAGTTGTTATTAGAAGGGACTCACCCAGATGAATTTGCTTACAGAGAGATAACAACTGTTGAGTTGAAAAATGGAAAGACGATAAAGTACCTATCAGAGTACTATGGCCCAGAGTTCTTCTTCGAAGGAGAAGCAGAAGAACTCACTAAGGAGGAACAAGTTGTTCTCCTTGAGGCCTACGTCAGAGAGTCTTATAGACTCATCAATGGGAAGTAGGTTTCATGGTTGGGATAACAGCTCTGTGTCCAGTTCCCCAAGACAGAGTTCCCTTCCATCCTTTGACATTCACATCTACTGAAACCTGTTCCCTGGCCTGTGCTTATCTATATCTCTGAAGCTGATCAAGAGAGTATTTCTGCCAAGAATAAGTGGGACCTCAATAAGCTTAAAGGTTTTGGCTGCATTGGTTCAGGGGGAGTTTGTTGGACCAAAAGAACCAATGAGCCTGATCAGAAAAACCTTTAAGTCCCACGGACATTACAACAACTGAAGTAGTCTGCAACAGCTGAAGACATCAACTGATAACAAGGTCTGAAGACAAAGTCTGAAGTGAAAGAGCTGAAGACAAAGTCTGAAGTGAAAGAGCTGAAGACAAAGTCTGAAGTGAAAGAGCTGAAGACAAAGTCTGAAGAAAGAGCTGAAGACAAAGTCTGAAGTGAAAGAGCTGAAGACAAAGACTGAAGACCAAGTTTCAGATGTTGTCACAACAGCTGAAGAAGACCTCTTCAGTAGTTGTGATGGTTTCCTTTCAGTAGTTGTATTTTCTTTTCTGTACTTGTAGTTTCAGTAGTTTTAGTTTCTTCTTGTACTTAGCATACTCTGAGATGTTCTCAGTTGTTGTGAACATTCTCAGTAGTTTGCTTACTTTCAGTAGTTTGTAATAATTCTGTTAGATGTCACTATCAAGTGACATCAGCAGACGTCACATTCCTTTATATAAGGAATGCTGACCTAATTGTAATGGTGCAGCTTAGGAAAACCTAGCAGCCGCCATACCGAAGCATGTGTGCATGAATGTTATTATCCCTTTGCAGAAAACCCTATTTCTATAACCGTGTACTGTTCCATTGAATATTTATTGTGTTCTTGCTATATTTGCTTAATTCTTGCTCTAATTCCGCTGTGATTCAACTCTAATTGATCAAACTTAGATCACTGATCCTAACACAAACAATTAGATGCTTTCAGAGTTAAGGCATTAGCGGAATAGCTATTAGGAAAAATCTTGGATTAAACATAAGGATAATATCTTGCAACCCAAAGAATATATGAATCTCTGTGGCACTGGTCGGTTGTGTCCTCTTTCATTATGCTTCAACTTTAGCAGGGTACTTAATTCATGCTCGTTAATCACATGCCCCAAAACTAGCATTCCTTTCATCAAATTCACATTTTGAGAAACTTAGCATAAAGCTTTTCATTCTAAGAACATCAATAGCATCTAGGGTTCCTTATGTTTGGAATAGATTATATATCATCAAGATGACAATCACAAACTTGTCCAAGTAAGGTTGCACCACTTATTCATAAGTTCCAAACATAGATGGTGATTGGTTAATCCAAATGCATTACAAGAAGTGTAGTGTTTGTAACAGTCCTAAATGCGGTTTTTGGGATGTCTTCTTCTTGAACTTTTAATTAAAGGTAACCGATGCGTAAATCAATCTTTAAAAAATATACTACTCCTTGAAGTGATCGAATAGGTATATATTTGAGGTAAGGGATATCGGTTCTCAATGGTGACTTATTCAAACTAGATAATCTATGCACATACGTAAAGATCCATCTCTTTTTAAAATAATATCGGAGCTCCCTATTGTAATGAGCTGGGTCAGATAAATCCTTTATCCAACAGTCTTGCAATGTTCATTAGTTTTGGCATTTCGTATGGTGCTAGTCGATACGCCGCCTTCGCAATTGGCGCAGTACCAATTATTAGGTCAATTCAAAACTCAACTTGTCTATCCAGTAGTAATCCAGGTAAATCTTCTGGGAAAACATCTGGACTATTGACTACTACTGGTATGTCATAAATGCTCTTCTTTTGCTCTACAAGTGATGCATACGCCATTTAAGTGATCGAGAACTATTATCGTTGTTATTATTATTATTTGATAACTCGAGAAGGTGATGGGTCGAGCCTGTTGAGCCTAATATGTCTAATCCTGACCTAATTATTTAACAGGCTCAAGAAATCATGCATCTAAAATGTAACTTGCAATATATGTCTAATAAAGTAAATATGAGGAGTCAAATAGATAATAAAAATATCATTTGTAGAAAAAAACTAACCTGAAACTTTTAAATTGTTATAGTCTCCCCACTTCTAAAAACATCATCTTTGAAATTGGCTATGGGTCACTATTGTTGGAACACAGTGAGGGACATCATCATCATCTCATCTTCACGCTCTTATGTAAATTTAGGCCCATGTTTTGACTTCCACCTCACCCTAACAATAGGAATTCGTTTTCTTCTCAACTTTTTAGTCTGGCGATCAATGATTTCAATCAACTCTTCCATAAAATGTAGCATTTCATCTATAAAATTTTCCTCTGATGGAAAAATTGGGGTTTCATCGGACTAACTTTTCCTTAGGTTTTAAACTTGGAAAGTACTGTTAATACTACTCAATTCTATTGGTAATTTAAATGATACACTTGTCAAACCAATGTGTTCCTCTATTTTAAATTGTCTTATAAACCTCAGGCTCAACTTTCTTTTCTTTCCATATCTAAACAAACCTTTCCAAGGAAACACTTTCACATCACCTTATCTCCTACTTAAAATTCTAATATTTTTTTTCATTTATCTGCATAGCTCTTTTGTTTGTCTTTAGCGGCTTTCGGTCCTTATTTGACTTGAACAATCTTATCGGTGGTTTCTTGGATGATTTCTAGTCCCGGCACTTGACTATATCCTATTTCTGCCCAACATACTAGTGATCTACATTTACGCGGAGCAACTTTGATGTTAGCTTGGTAGCTATTGTTGTAAGAGAATTCACTAAGAGGTAAATGTGTATCCCAATTTCCACCAAAGTCAACCATGCAAGCTCTTAACATATCTTTTAATGTTGGATTATACGTCTCTTTGACCATTTGATTGGGGCTGATAGTTTGTGCTTAAGTTAACTCTCGTTCCCAAGGCTTTCTACAATGTTTGCCAAAAGCTAGATGGTAAAACGATAATCTCTATCTGAATTGATGGATACTGGTACACCATGCCAAGAAACGATCTGATCAATATAAAACCTTGCAAGATTTTCCATCTTATAATCCTCTCTCATGGGTATGGAGGTGGGTAGATTTAGTTAACCTATCTATAATAACCCATATTGTATAATGACCGCCGGATGTCCTTGGTTGCTTAGTCATGAAGTCTATGGTAATTTGCTTCTATGTTCATTCTTGAATCTTGGGTTATTGAAGATAACCAGACGGCTTCTGATATTCTGATTTTAGTTTAGTACATGTGAACCATTTTGCCACGTATGTTGTAATAGATTTTTTCATCCCTGGCCGCAATTAATTGTTCTTTAAATCTTTGTACATCTTATCACTACCAAGATGAATGGAGTATCTAGACCTATGAGCCTCATCCATTATGACATTCCTTAATCCTTTGAGTTTTATTGATAAACCTCAAGATTTCATTATCACCACAAACAAACTTTATGCTAGTTTAACTACTCCTTCATTGTTAAGGTGTTCCTCCTTAGGTGGTTGTCATTGTGAGTCTTTGATTTTATTTACCAAATCTATTTTCACTTCGATCCTCATGGCATGCACTCTAAGGGCTTTCTCTCTTTCCTTATGACATAATGCATATGCGACTACATTTTTCGTACAAGGATGGAACAATTCTCGCTGTCATAATCATTTAAAACTTCTACCCATCTTCTTTGACGCGTATTCAGTTCCTTTTTATCCTATATATGTTTTAAGCTATTATGACCAGCATAAATCACAGACTTAGTTCCAGTCATACTCTATTGACTGGGACTAGCTGTGACTGAAAGATATCAACACAATATAGTGGAAACAATAAATAGTACCTATATAGAATTCAAGTCTAAAGGACTATAGCCTTCATGGCATCCATTCAAATTAAATAAACTGATTAAGCATTTTCTAAATCCAAATACATATTTTAATAACTGTCTTTGATAATAATAAATAGATAGGGTAGTGGCTAAATCTCCAAAAGTCCAACTAGTTCAACTCGTATCCATGATCACCTGTTAAAGTTATTCTTCTCCTTAAATACACACCCAAAATACGTCAACATAATATTATTGAGCTCATAAGTTTAATACACATGACACATCATAATTCAGAATAAGTTAACATTAATATTGGTGCACTATATAATGTATCACAATCAAACCTAGACCCGAGTGACCCTTCCCGAGTGCTAAAACATCCCCTAACCTGTGCCCCTTATTGTTATGGGACTAAGCATGCCTTTCTAAGCATGGTTAATCTTCACAAATTTGTGAAACAATGTTTATCGAATCTCAATGGGGGGTTTCCTCGTCATAAAGACCCATTGTGTGCGGGGGATTTCCTAAATCGTACTATTCAAAAATCACGTGTCTTCTAATGGAGTTAATGATTGTGCTAACATTAAGGTAAAGAGTAGTAACTATTGAACCTTAATGATGTTCAAGAGTATGTACTCTACATTAAGTAAAAAGGGGGTTTATGATACTCACCTCAGCATGTTCTTGTAAGCGTTTGGGGTGTAGAGTGCTACCAACCGGCAAGGTTCCTAAGTTCATTTCATAGGTATTAGTTTCTCATTAATCAGATTTTTAAGCCCAACCCTTGAATTTTAGATGTATCTTACATGTGTTGGTGATTTTTATTACGTATGTGTAATCTTGTTTAAATCCTTGAGTTTTTGAAGTTTTGACTTGGGTTTTCTTTAAGGATAGGTTATCATGTTATAATTACAGATTAGAATAGTTTTTTTGAGTTTCATATTAGTCCTAGAACATCAAGGTTTCACTTGTTGCCAACTTTGGTCCAAAAACTTTACTAAGTCGACATTTTTAACCCTAAAGTTCGGAATTTTGAACTTTAATTAATTTGCGTGGTTTTTATTGTTTTGATAGGTCTAGCTACTTTAATGTATTAATATTTTTTCATTATTTCCCTCCTTTAATGGTTTTACGCATATGCTTTTGAATTTGGCATTTTATATTGGTAAAATAGGAATTTCTTGCTTTAAATTGTTAAGATGTCTAAATAGTGTTTATTTTAATGATAACTTATTTTGAGTATTATTTAGCCTCTAGAATATTAATGATATCAACATAGGTTCGGTGGATCATAAGGCATATTCATATCATGTCCAATGGCCCATTTCTGGGCTCCCATAGTGGTCATTATGTGTCCGTTATGTTCATAGAAAATCTTTTTGGCCAAAAATCAGGGTTATCATAGTTTCGTAATGATAATGTCTCCAAAGCTTCGACGCAAATACAACTGCACCTAATTCCAAATCACGTGTTGTATAATTCTTCTCGTGTACCTTAAGTTGTCTTGATTCATAATCTATAACTTTATCCCTCTGCATCAATACACACTGTAATCCAACTCTAGAAGCATCACAGTAGACTATAAAGTCTTTGGTTCCATATAGTAAAGATAATATAAGTGCAGTGATAAATTTTTGTTTTAGGATTTGGAATGCTTCTTCTGGTTTCCGTCCCCATTCAAACATAGCATGCTTTCGAGTTAATGTGGTTAGCAGAGTCGATATGTTGAAAAATTCTTAGATAAAAGGATGAGAATATCTTGTCAACCCCAAGAATCTACGAATATCTATGGCACTAGTCAGTTGTTCCCATTAGGGTCCACTATAATTCCTTTCTCGTCGATCACATACCCCAAAAATGGTACTTCTCTCATCCAAAAGCACATCTCAAGAACTTGCATAATTTTTTTCATTTGTAAGAACTTCTAAAACCACTTTAGGTGTTCCTCATGTTGCACATTAGTTTTGGAATAGCTTAGAATATTATCAATGAAGACAATCACAAAATTGTCCAAGTTGGGTTTGCACACTTTATTCATAAGTACCATAAATATAGCAGGTGCATTGGTTAATCCAACGGTGTGGACCCTAAAAGGATCATACATGCCAATTCAAGAGGTGGTTGAAGGTTGTTCTGTTGGAAGAATCTGCACAAGTCAAAGAAGTTATACAGGTGAAGAAAAATAGAAGAAAAATCCAAGTATTAGCTATCCTCATTACTCAATGCGGATGAGCAAGAACAAATACGGCTGAGTATATGTTCATCTGCATTTACTAATGCGGATAAACAAAATCAAATGTTGCTAAGAATTTGTTCTTCTGCATTAGTCAATGCGGATGGCATACTTAATGCGGATGCTCAACAGAAGAAATGTGGACGAAGACCAATACATCCGCATTAACTAATACGGATGTAGAATACAAATGCGGATCATTATTTTGTACTTAGACTAGTATTCTGATGTATAGTTGTCAGGGTAGTTTAGTCATTTTGTACAGGCATTATAACTGCCTATAAATAGAATAGTATACACAAAAAAATTAGTAAGAGAAGTTTCTTTTCGGTGCTACAAGCTTTTTGCTACAAACCAAAGCACACTTTGTATTTTGTTCATTAGTACAATATACAAAACATTTATTAGTATTTTCAGCATTTAATGATCATTAGTTCTGTATTTCTGCTACACAATCATTGTCTCAAGCATCATATTCGATCCTAGTTGAGTCACATCAACTCAGATTCAGATTCGGACTTGGTCAATTGGTATCAGAGCATCGGCTCTTGAATTCATCTCAAAATCAGCTTAGATCTTGAACGAAAATCGATTGAACAGGTGATTGAGTTGTTTATTAGCAAGTTTCATACTTCTAATAAGCATTTATATTGAAAATACATGAAGCTTATTCAACAATCGTTGTTCTTTTGACCCAGAAACTCAAGAACTATATTTGATTGTTGAATCTTGACAAAATCAGACAAAATCCACTCAGAGTTTGCAAACAAGACAAGAAAAATCAATTGTCTACCGCATTCTATCTTACTGCTACTACTGTTCAGCACATCAAGATAGGAAAAAAACTTGATATTGGACTGTTGAACACTGGACATAAAAATCAACTTAATCCATACTCAAACCATCTAAAACCAAATTTATTATAATGGATTCTTCTAACTTTTCTAAACTTGGTCATGCATTTAAACCTCCAATGCGTAAACACAACTCTGAGTTTAAGAAGTGGAAAATAAGGTTTGAAAATGACATTACAGGTGTGGATCCCGACTACTGGATGTCCATCTGCAAAGGACCCTACATTCCTGTTTCACTCAATGCTGATCAAGCTGCTCAGTTCAGAACTGTTAGAATCCCCATCAAGGATCCTAATCTAAATCTTAATGATGAGGAATACAAAAAAATCAAGATAGATCTCAAAGCATACTCCATTCTAACTCAGGCTTTGAAAATGGATGTTCTCAAAAGATGAGAGAAATATGGAACAGCCAAAGGTGTCTGGGATGCACTGCAAATTATGTTTGAAGGAAGCAGTGAGGTGATAAAATAAACAAAGATAAACTACTAAACCAATATGAAACCTTTCATCATACCAAGGGTGAATCAATATTCAAGCAGCTACATCATTTTGTGCAGTTGGTGAATGATCTAGAAATCATGGGGGTTACATATAAAGAAAAGGAAATGAACAAGAAGATGTTGCACACTTTACTGGAAACTAGAAGCAGAATGTTACAATACTAAAGAACACTCTTGACTTGGAGAGCACTAGCTTAGACATCATGATTCCTAAGATTAAAGCTCTAGAGTTAGATGAGCAAAGCAAAAATCTTAGTGGACCTCAAGTCATTGAGGTATATAAGTTTTCATCAGAAACTCATTTTGTTGAAAATGCCTTTATGAGAGAAGAAGATGAATTTTTGTCTTCCAAAGGTCAGGCTAGAACAACTGGATTCATTGCTGCTTCACAACAAAACAAGCCATCATCTTCAACTCCTTTTATTGCAACAAAAGCACATGCATGCCTAGTGATCAAAAAGCTAAACAACATAAGGCAACTTACAATGCCTTTGTGGCTAGCTTTGAGGAATATCTAGGAGGAAGGCTTACTTTGGCACATCTGATTTAGGAAGATCTGGAAGAAATGGATCCAGATGATGTTGAAGAAATGGACTTGCAATGGCAAATGGCCATGATTGTGATGAGAGCCAAGAAATTCTTCCAAAAGGGAAGAAGCTGAGTCTGAATGAGAACACAAAACTTGGATATGACAAATCCAAGGTAAAGTGTTTTAATTGTGGTGTGAATAGCCACTTCTCTAAGGAATGCAATGCTCCCAGAAGAAGTAACAACAATTACCAAGCTCAGGGAAGTAATCAACCAACCTCTAATGTACTTGTCATCAGACAAGATACAATTTGTGACTAGAGCCTATATGTAGAGGAAGTCTAGCCTTAATTTTAGAATCATGCTCTCATGGCTCACATTAATGATGGTCCAATTCCAATGCCAACTGAGGCAAAATCCAATCTCTTTAGTGATAAATGCATTCAAGAAGTACAAGGATACAGAGAACATAATCACAAGTTAGCTCTTAAAATCAAACAAGAAAAGGTCTCAAATGTTAAATAAGAGATGAAAAGTTTTGAAATTAAAATCAAATCACTTCTTTCAGATATTGAAAACTCCATGGTGAAAAGTACACTCTCACAGCTGAGAATGAGAAGTTAATTGACATGTTAATAAAAACCAAAGCTAAGCAATCGGCTACGGAAGTGAAACTTGAAAAGTTTCAATTCTCTTCTTTTAAGCTGCAAGAGTTACTTGACTCACAGAAAGAACCAAAGGATATGACTGGGACAGGATACAATTCTTGTCCACCTCCACACAATGACAACTATATGGTTATGCCTGAGGCACTTACTCATTCTGATCCAATTGAACCTAAAGTAATCAAAACTCAAACAATGGTTTAACAAATAACTAATCGTCAAAACAAACCTAGTGTTTATATTGAAACCATTTAGGATAAAATCAAGTTGGGTCACCCAATCAAAATCAAAGAGTGCTCATACAAATCTGTAATTGTCAAGAAACCAAACAGCCCAGTCAAAGCCATTTTACCATTTGTGAAATTCATTCCTGAAATTCTCAAGGTGGTGAAGAATGCAGAAGTACTAGTGAAATCCTCTGCTGAAAGCAGATCTGATAGTGAATGTAGATTAAATCTCCTAAAAATTCAAGCAAATTAGAGAAGGTTTCACTGAAATCAAAAGGTAAAGCAACAACTACTCCTTCATCCAAAGGTAAACCATCCATGGTTCAAAAATTAAAAGTAAAAATTGAATCTCAATCATCATCAAAGTACAAACAAGGGGACGGTTTTGACATTTTTAACAAAAATGATGTAGACCAACTTGAAAAGAAGTCAAGTAAGGGTAAAAAGAACCAAAAGCACTCTCCAAAGACCAAGCCAAGTAGAATTGTGAAACAATCTACAGAAACTAAGAAGGGTAAATTTGCTTCTTCATTAAAAACAAAATCTAAGGCTAATCAAAAATCTGTCAAATCACATGAAGCCTCCATATCAAAATCAAAAGACAAACAAATCTATTGTGACATTTGTGACATGTCTAATAACAACACATATGAGTGTTATTTTATGTAAGGCCCCATTTCCGGAACGCTTACAGCTGGTCAATCATTGCACACAAAGCATAAAACATACATTAACTTTACCAAAATATTACAGCGGAATTCTTTTAAACAAATCATTTTATTATAATTGCTTTTGCAAAATAATACATTGCAGTTAACTATTACAAAATTTCACTCGTTGCATTACATCACAAAAACATTATAATTCAAACAACGGATGCCATCCAAAAATGCCAAGTAGCTGCCCCGTGCCATCCTCAGCAACGTTACCTGCCAAATAGATAATCTCATTATTATCTTTTCATCATCGTCAACTTACATTCATTCATTCTCTTTCTTAACGTACATTTCATTCGATCATTATTACTTTCACTTCTCTATGCTCCAGGCTAATGCCTCGAGCTTTACCCCAAACATCATGCACAAGGCGGGTACTGGACCGAAGACTATAAATAGACTTCAAACATCATGCCCGAGGCGGGCCCAGCACCGGGGTATCATCATTTCGACCATTGCCATGTGCTATACCCCAAACATCATGTACAAGGCGGGTACTGGACCGAAGACTATAAATAGACTTCAAACATCATGCCCGAGGCGGGCCCATCACCGGAGTAAGCGACAATGGTCCCGTACGTATGGTCAGTCACAAAGACTAGACCCCAGTGTGCATCCTTCTGGGGTAGCTAACCCACACACCGTTGAGCTAACACCCTTCATTGGGTGTGAACCTCCTTACAGTGCTTGCAAGACTTTTCTTACTTCCGATCGTTCATTAATGCATGCATTCCTTCTTACTTCACTTTAGTTATCTTCCACTTTCGTTAAGTATACTTTACATAAGCATTACATACGTCACACCACGTAAGGTCACGACATAAACATAACATGGAACAACATCATCATAACAGCATACAAAGCATGCAAATCGTAAACAAGCACAGTCCCCCATAAAACCTCCTTTCTTAACATAAGCTCTACATCCCAAAATCTCAGAAAATTCTATCTCCTTAAAGAAATTGGATGAGCAAACAAATGCGGATGAACAGACAAATGCGGATGATAATCAAATGCGGAGAGTAAACAAATACGGATGAACACCTCAGAAAATATTCTAAGTGTCCCAAAGAAATGCGATGAACCAAATGCAGATGACTGAAGCAAATGCGGATGAACATACAACAAATGCGGAATGAACAAATAGTCGATGTGTTCATCAAATGCGGATGAACAACACTTAGGCAAATATTCAAACTTAATGCGGATGATCAACTAACCTGAAACCACATCTTACACTATAATCAGTTCCAATCCTCATCCTTATACATTCATCGCACCGATCTAGCATGCTAATCTCTTAGAACAAGCATACAACCACATAAACCGAGCAAAACAGCCCTAACACACCCACTAAAAGAACAGGGCCAAACTTACGGTACAAAATACAGGACATATTAAAAGTTAGTTACATGCATTCCAGCCCAAAACAGGTTTAAAACATAGAAACCGGGATCTAGAACTCACCTTAGCAGCCTTCGAGTATGACTTCCTTCAAACCCGTTGCACTATGAGTTCAACCACCTAGAAACCCACCAAAAACACACACCCGAACACAACAAAACACAATAAGCATGCAACCGAGGCATAGGCCGGCCAAGAACAACTTAAAATGATGAATTCTTACCTTGAATTCGATTTCTCTTCTTTCTTCTCTCTAAAACCGAAGCTCTTCTCTGCTTTCTCTCTCTACAATCCGGTGAAAAGAAAATATGCAGAAAGGTGTGGGCGGCCATGTGCTTTATGCACCACTTTTATTCTTTTGTCCTTTTGACACATTTAGCCCCTCAACTTGGGTTAAATTGTGTTTTCTTTCTTTTTCTGCATGTTATACTTTCTTTCTCGTCTTTTAAAATTTTCCGGGTGTTACAAGTCCACCCCCTTATATAGGTTTTGTCCCCGAAACCTGTTATTCCTCGAACAGATGTGGGTAATACTGCCTCATCTTCTTCAGTCTCCCACGTAGACTCGGATCCCTTCCTGTGCTTCCACTGTACACGCACAAGGGGAACCACTTTATTCCTTAACCTCTTCTCCTTGCGATCAATGATTGCCACTGGTTGCTCCACATAATTGAGCCTTTCATCAACTTCAATGTCCTCAGTGGTACAACCATATCTTCATCAGCTAAACACTTCCGCAGATGAGATACATGGAATGTAGGGTGAATTTCACTTAACTCATCGGGTAACTCCAACCTGTAGGCCACCTCTCCTACTCGAGCAATGATTCGAAAAGGCCCTATGTATCTCGGGCTCAACTTGCCCCGCTTTCTAAACCGAATGATACCCTTCCAAGGTGAGACTTTCAACATAACTCTATCTCCCACCTTGAACTCAATTGGTCTACGTCTCTTGTCAGCATACGACTTCTGTCTATCTTTGGCTGCCTTCATAAAGGCTTTGATCTTTTCGAGCATCTCAGTCGTAGCCTCAATCACCTCAATACTTCCCAACTCCTTCTGGCCAATATCACCCCAACAAACGAGTGTTCTACATCTCCTACCGTATAGCATCTCATAAGGGGGTATACCAATGCTGGCATGATAACTGTTATTGCATGAGAACTCCACTAACGGTAAGTGGTCATCCCAACTACCTCCAAAATCAACGACGCATGCCCGAAGCATATCCTCAAGCGTCTGAATGGGACCATCCGTCTGTGGATGATAAGCCGTGCTGATGTGTAACCTCGTCCCCATTGCATCATGAAATCTCTTTCTGAACTTAGATGTAAACCGAGTGTCACGATTAGATACAATAGACACTGGTACACCATGACAAGTTACAATCTCTTTGATGAATAGATCCTCTAACTCCTCAGATGAATACGTCTCTCGAATCGGTAGGAAGTGAGCACTCTTCGTCAGACGGTCAACTATCACCCATATGGCATCATACCCTTTCGCGGTACGCGGTAGCTTCATGATAAAGTCCATGGTGATATGCTCCCACTTCCACTCATGTATATCCAAAGGTTGGGTCTTACCGTATGGCTTAAGATTCTCCGCCTTCACTTGCAAGCAAGTAAGGCACTTACTCACGTACTCCACTACGTCACGCTTCATACCCGACCACCAATAATCTTTCTTCATATCTTGATACATCTTTGTAGTACCGGGATGAATAGAGTATCGAGTCTTATGAGCTTCGTCCATAATCTTCCCACGTAGATCCCCATAACGAGGAATCAACATTCGTTTGAATCGGGTTCTAACACCGAGAGTGTTTTCACCCAATTCCGCTACTAGACCTCTCATCCTTTCAGAGTTAAGATGATCTTCCTTCAACGCCTCATCTTGAAACTCCTTGACCTTCTTCATCATATCGGAGGTCAAAATAAATTTGTAAGCCTTCACCTGGATTGGTTCAGGCCTCTCCTTTCGGCTAAGGGCATCCGCCACTACGTTGGCTTTGCCGGATGGTAATGGATTTCACAATCATAATCCTTTATCAGTTCCAACCATCTCCTTTGCCTCATGTTCAAATCCTTCTGCTCGAAGAAGTACTTCAAGCTCTTGTGGTCAGTGAAATGGTGCACTTCGTCCCATACAGGTAGTGCCTCTAAATTTTTAATGCAAAGACCACAGCTGCTAGCTCCAAATCATGAGTAGGGTAATTAACATCATGAACCTTCAATTGTCGTGATGCGTAAGCTATAACCTTTTCTCGCTGCATCAGTATGCAACCTAATCCTGAGTAAGAAACATCTGAATAAACCACCAAATCCTCGCTCCCTTCGGGTAATGATAAGATAGGAGCTTGAGTCAACCTCGTCTTCAACTCTTTGAAAGCCTTCTCTTGCTCTTGACCCCAAACAAACTTCACATCCTTACGGGTCAACTTGGTCATTGGAGAAGCTATCTTAGAGAAGTCTTGGATGAATCTCCTATAATAGCCCGCCAACCCCAAGAAACTACGGATCTCGAATGGCATCTTTGGAGACTTCCATTGCATCATAGCTTCCACTTTTGTCGGGTCTACCATAATCCCCTCGGGATTCACCACCTGACCCAAAAACTGAACCTCGCGCAACCAAACGCGCACTTGGAGAACTTAGCATACAACTTCTCCCTTCTCAACGTCTCTAATACTTCTAGAATATGACCGGTATGTTCCACCTCGCTCTTCGAATAAATCAAGATATCATCGATGAACACAATCACTGATTTATCCAACATCGGCCGACACACTCGATTCTTCAGATCCATAAAAGCAGCTGGCGTGTTGGTTAAACCGAAAGACATAACGAGGAACTCGAGTGTCCATAACTTGTATGAAAAGCTATTTTAGGAATATCTTGTTCCTTCACTTTCAACTGATGGTAGTCAGATCGAAGGTCTATCCTTGAGAACCAACTGGCACCTTGGAGCTGATCAAACAGGTCATCAATCCTCGGCAATGGATACCGATTCTTCACCATCAACTTGTTAAGATCGCTGTAGTCAATACACATCCTCATACTACCATCCTTCTTCTTTACAAACAAAACCGAGGCACCCCATGGAGAGATACTCGGTCTAATGAACCCTTTATCAAGCATCTCTTCAAGTTGCTCCATCAATTCCTTCAGCTTAGAGGGGGCTAACCGATACGGTGCCTTAGCAACAAGTTAGGCACAGGGTATCAGGTCGATCTGAAACTCAATCTCACGGTCCGGCGGTACACCTGGTAAATCTTTTGGGAACACGTCTGGGAAGTCACACACAACCGGTACATCAGACAATTGTGGTGTTGGCGTATCAACATCCTTTACGTAGGCCAAGTAGGCACTGTATCCACGCCTCATACACTTTCCCACCACCACCATTGAAATCACCTTCGGAATCGTAGTAACTCGATCACCGTAAATCGTCATCGAACTCCCATCAGGAACTGTCAGTCGAATCATCATCTTGCGACATACGATATTTGCCTCATACGCCACTAACCAGTCCATTCCCAGGACTACATCAAAACCACCTAAGGTCATCAAGAATGGTTTAACAGGAAATTTATGACCTTCTACTTCTATGACACAGCCTTCCATCATCACAGAAATCCTGGTAGACTTACCTATGGCAGTTTCTACATCGAAGGGCTCGTCAATACTCCTACTCCTTAAAGGAACTTAGCACAAAAGGCAGCAGAAATGAAGCTCTTACTAGCACCGGAATCAAATAACAGGCAAGAGTTTGGTTTACTAGGAACGTACCTGACACAACATCGGGGTCCGTCATAGCCTCCTCCTGGGTCATCATGAATGCTCTGGCGCTTGCTTTCTGCCCTTCGATTCCGGTCGTCTTCTTCGCTCCGGAACTCTCAGCCCTTGGCTTCTTGTATTCCCTGCTCATGTGACCCTCTCCACCACAGTTAAAACAACTGGCCATACGACAATCCTTTGCTATATGCCCTGTCCTCCCACACAGGAAGCATACATTCAATCCCCGCCTACATTCTCCGAATGCTAATTTCCACATTTGCCACACCTTTTCGACCCCGCAACAGATGTGACCACACGGCGGTCATCCACCAGTGCACGCTTGTTGTTTTTCAGGGCACCACCCCTACCAAACCTCTTCCCGTTCCATTTCCAGTCACCACTACCTTTCTTACTCACCTCAGCCACCACCACTTCCCGTTCATCATACAGCCTCCCTACCAGATCAACCACTGACCTAAATGTGCTCGGTCGGGTGGCGATCATGTGCCTGCAGATGTCTGCCAGCAAGCCCTGAATGTATCTCTTAATCTTTCGTGACAAGGGTGTCACCTGATCCGGCACCAGCCGTGCCATCTCATTGAATTTGGTGGTATATTGCTGATGTGTCATGGTTCCCGCCTCCAGCTATAGGAACTCCCTCTCAACCTTGTCGAGCTCTCGGTGAGGACAAAACTCCTCGATCACCAGTTTTTTCAACTCATTTCACCTCATCCTGCCAATCGCTCTACTACCCTCGGCCTGGATAATATTGTCCCACTAACATAGGGCCGAGTCCACAAATGAGTGGGTGGCGAACTTCACCTTCTAATCTTCCTGGCACTCGCTGATATCTAGAACAGCTTCCATCTCTCTCACCCACCGATGATCAGCAGCCGTAGTGCCATTTCCGTCAAAAGTCGGGGGCTTGCATCTTTGAAATGCCCCATAGTTGCAGCCTCGTATTATTTCATGCACAGGCTCTTCTCCTTCTTCTTCATTAGAGACAACCGTCTCGGTCTCTGGTTGCTCCCTTTCCTCCACGGGTCTCCTCCTTTCCTTCCTCTCTGCTTCTCATACAGCCTTAATTACTTCGATCACCACAGACGGTAGAATCGTCTGCATGACCTGGTGAACCTCTTCCACCACCGCCTCCTTCACTGAGGCCCTTAAATTGGCACTCTCATCACCACCCTCCGGATGAGGGGTCTCGGGCTCTTCGTGAACCACCTCTTCAGCCCTAGGCCTTCCTCTAACACGCTATACGATTCAAACACCTACACGGTCATTCAAGGTAAAAACTCAATTTATGTCAAGTATAGTAAGTCCCTAATTACAGTGGCCAATTGTGATTAGCCACTTACTTTACTCTTCATACCCCAAGCATTTCCTATCCTGACTTCATTAGTATCTAAATCTACTAAGAAGCACATAAATCACATAACATGCGAACGTAATACCGGTTAACATTAAGAAAATACCTGATGGCATGCAGCTACTCGGACTGGCATCCCTTCCCTTTGTCCCATTCTCAGTTTAAGTTTAGGTTTCTTTTGAAAATATTAACCCGTTTCACTTAAACGTTGGCTCTGATACCAACTTGTAAGGCCCTGTTTCCGGAACGCTTACAGCTGGTCAATCATTGCACACAAAGCATTAAACATACATTAACTTTACCAAAATATTGCAGCGGAATTCTTTTAAACAAATCATTTCATTATAATTGCTTTTGCAAAATAATACATTGCAGTTAACTGTTACAAAATTTCACTAGTTGCATTACATCACAAAAACATTATAATTCAAACAACGGATGCCATCCAAAAATGTCAAGTAGCTACCCCGTGCCATCCTCAGCAACGTTACCTGCCAACTGGAAATTACATAAAAGTCAGCGTTGCTGAGTGAGTTCTAGTTTTATAAATAAAATACTTTTCCTTCGTTTAAAACCGTACTTTACTTTTGTAAGTGATCATACATCGTACATACAAATAGATAATCTCATTATTATCTTTTCATCATCGTCAACTTACATTCATTCATTCTCTTTCTTAACGTACATTTCATTCGATCATTATTACTTTCACTTCTCTATGCTCCAGGCTAATGCCTCGAGCTATACCCCAAACATCATGCACAAGGCGGGTACTAGACCGAAGACTATAAATAGACTTCAAACATCATGCCCGAGGTGGGCCAAGCATCGGGGTATCATCATTTAGACCAATGCCATGTGCTATACCCCAAATATCATGCACAAGGCGGTACTGGACCGAAGACTATAAATAGACTTCAAACATCATGCCTGAGGCAGGCCCAGCACCGGAGTAAGCGACAATGGTCCCGTACGTATGGTCAGTCACAAAGACTAGACCCCAGTGTGCATCCTTCTGGGGTAGCTAACCCACACACCATTGAGCTAACACCCTTCATTGGGTGTGAACCTCCTTACAGTGCTTGCAAGACTTTTCTTACTTCCGACCGTTCATTAATGCATGCATTCATTCCTTATTACTTCACTTTAGTTATCTTCCACTTTCGTTAAGTACTACTTACATAAGCATATACATACGTCACACCACGTAAGGTCACGACATAAACATAACATGGAACAACATCATCACAATAGCATACAAAGCATGCAAATCGTAAACAATCACAGTCCCTCATAAAACCTTCTTTCTTAACACTTAAGCTCTACATTCCAAAATCTCAGAAAATTATGTCTCCTTAAAGAAATGTGAATGAGCAAACAAATGCTGATGAACAGACAAATGCGGATGAATAAATAAATGCGGATGAGTAACCAAATGCGGATGAACACCTCAGAAAAAATTCTAAGTGTCCCAAAGAAATGCGCATGAACCAAATGCGGATGACTGAAGCAAATGCGCATGGACAAAATTAATGCGGATGAACATACAACGAATGCGGATGAACAAAATAGTCGATGTGTTCATCCAATGCGGATGAACAACACTTAGGCAAATATTCAAACTTAATGCGGATGATCAACTAACCTGAGACCGCATCTTACACTATAATAAGTTCCCAATCCTCATCCTTATACATTCATCGCACTGATCTAGCATGCTAATCTCTTAGAACAACAATACAACCATATAAACCGAGCAAAACATGCAGGACCTAACACAACCACAAAAAGAACGGGGCCAAACTTACGGTACAATATACAGGACATATTAAAAAGTTAGTTACATGCAATTCCAGCCCCAAAACAGGTTTAAAACATAGAAACCGGGGATCTAGAACTCACCTTAGCAGCCTTCGAGTATGACTTCCTTCAAACCCGTTTGCACTATGAGTTCAACCACCTAGAAACCCACCAAAAACACACCCCTGAACACAACAAAACACACATAAGCATGCAACCGAGGCATAGGCCGGCCAAGAACAACTTAAAAATGATGAATTCTTACCTTGAATTTGAATTCTTCTTCTTCCTTCTCTCTAAAACCGAAGCTCTTCTCTGCTTTCTCTCTCTACAATCAGGTGAAAAGAAAATATGCAGAAAGGTGTGGGCGGCCATGTTGCTTTATGTACCCACTTTTATTCTTTTTGTCCTTTTGACACATTTAGCCCCTCAACTTGGGTTAAATTGTGTTTTTCTTTCTTTTTCTGCACGTTTATACTTTCTTTCTCGTCTTTTAAAATTTTTTGGGTGTTACATTTTAATCAATATTGCTCCATCTGTGACATGAACAATCATTCAACTAAAAATTGCTACTTCAACAAATATTGTTATGTCTGTGATATGACAAATCACAATACATCTGATTGTTTTTAAATAGAAAGGCTTGAGAGTTCTACAAAACAAGCCTATCTCATCGATATCAACCAACAAGGCCAAACATTGAAGTCAATCACACATTAAACAAACAAGGGTTTCAAATTATGATGATGACTTCTATGATTCATGGCAGTCGAAGAGTGTCAAAAGGAATCTTAACCATAATATGAAACAATCACTTAGTTCTCATCCAAGATATAAAACAAAAGTGATTTTCGAGAATCTGAAATATGCCTAATTTCTACATAGATATAGGGATGAAAGATTTGACTACTCTTCAGACAGCTCGGTTGAAATCGCTAAAATAAATGAAAAGTATTCCGCATAAATTCTTCAAACATCAAAAAGAAAAATCTTTTGCTGAAAAGATTCAAACAAGATTTGCTAAACCAAGGTTTGATGAATACCATGCATCAACCGCTAAATCACAACTTAGAGGCAACCATCAAAACGTTACAGTAATTGATCAATACGAGCAACACAAGACCATCATGGCTTGGGTTTTACATTCTAACTAGTACTTTTATGCTTATAGGGTCATTCATTCAGGTCCAACAACTTATGGTTTGTGAACAGTGGATGCTCCCGACACATGATTAGAGACAGTTCCCTCCTTCATGACTTCAAGCATATACAAGGAACTACTATAGCATTCGGTGGAAACTCACAAGGTGGCAGAATTACTGGAGAAAGGTCTGTAACAAATGGACTACTGAGCTTTGACAAAGTGAACTACTGCAAGCAGTTGAATTTCAACCTCCTCAGCGTGTCTCAGATCTGTGACAAGAAATATTCCACTCACTTCATAGGCACCCCTTGCTACATTCTGAAACCAAGATTTCAAATTCCTAAAGAATGGGTTGTCTTGAAGACTCCGAGAAAGAATAACGCCTATATCTTGAACCTTAATTCTGCATAATCAATAGAAGAAACATGTCTTTTGTATAAAGCATCATTTGATGACTCACAGCTTTGGCATAGACATTTGGGACATACAAATTTCAAAAACATGAATAGTTTGGTAAAAGGAAATCATGTAATTGGTTTACCTTAAAAGGAATTTCATTTATTGGCAACTGTTCTGCATGTCTCAAAGGGAAACAACATAAATCTTCCCATAAACCAAAGCCTGTGAACACAAACAATTCTCTATCGAAGTTACTTCATATGGATCTCTTTGGACCAACTCATGTCATGAGTATTGGGAAGAAACAGTATTGTTTGGTGATCATTGATGACTTTTCACGATTCACATGGGTCTTCAATCTACGTCATAAAGATGAAGTGTCCCAAATAATAAAAGATTTTATCACTAAAATCAAAAATCAACTTGATCAAAAGTAAAATCAATTAGAAGTGATAATGGGACTAAGTTTAAAAATGAAAATCTAAGTTTGTTTTGCACACACAAAGGCATTACTCATCAATTCAGTGCAGCTAGAACTCCTTAACAAAATGCGATAGCTGAAAGGAGAAATAGAACACTGATTGAAGCAGCAAGAACAATGCTAGTCGATGCTAAGCTGCCAATTACCTTTTGTACCAAAGTAGTTTGGTCGCTAAAGAAAGAAACAGAACACCTTATGAACTGCTTTTTTATAGAAAACCATTTATTGTATTTTTCAAGTCATTTTGTTGTCCTGTCTCAATATTAAACACCCGAGATCATTTAGGAAAGTTTGCTCCTAAGTCTGATGAGGGATTCTTTATAGGTTATTCCTCAATCTCAAAGGCTTTTAGAGTGTTTAATCCTAGATTAAACATTATTGATGAATCAACAAATGTTCAATTCAATGAGCACTCCTTTCCTAAGTCAATGAATGGTCCCGATTGGTTGTTTGATATTAACTCTTTTACAAGAACTTTTGATCAGTTTCACTTGTCTAATGCAGGTAACCTACAATCAGCTGGATCGTCTAAAATAGTAGAGAGAAGGGATGATTTTCCAATGATTCCTCCATCTTCTACTAATCAATCTGATAAAGAAGTTCCATTGCAAGCCGATCATGTTAGACAAGAAGTACAAAATCAAAGTGTCTCAACTGAGGCTGGACCTAGTACACTACCCACTCCTTTAGCAAAATCATTTACTGAAGTTAGAAATCCAAAACTAGCTACTATGCCAATTCAATTTGAAGAGAATGCAAATGATGAAAGTCTTCAAAGTGTTGCTGATGCTGAAGCTGAAGATGATAAAGCCTTTGATTACTTTCACAATTCTCCTACCCATCCTGAAGGTTCCTCTCACCAAGATTATCTGAATGTCTCCAACCTTGATGTATCTATTGTTGGAGACTTAATTCCAACCACCAGGATACATAAGGATCATCCAGTGTCAAGCATCATTGGTGAATTAGATCAGCGGGTGACAAGAAACAAGTCAAGTATTGCAAACATCTGTTTGTTTTCTTGCTTTCTGTGTCAAACTATACCCAAGAATATAAAAGATGCTCTTCAAGACAACATGGATCGAAGCAATGCATGAAGAATTCTCCAGTTCAAGAAACAAGAAGTATGGTAGCTGGTAGACCTTCCCGAAGGACAATACCCTATCAGTACCAGATGGTTATACAGAAACAAGACTGATGAAAAGGGCATTGTTATCAGAAACAAGGCAAGATTGGTTGCACAGGATATAGCCAAGAAGAAGGAATAGACTATGATGAGGTGTTTGCCGTTGTTGTTAGATTAGAGGCCATCAGACTTTTTCTTGCTTACTCTGCATCCATGAAATTCAAAGTGTATCAAATGGATGTAAAGTGTGGATTTCTTTATGGAAAAATATCTAAAGAAGTCTATGTGAGTCAACCACCAGGCTTTGAGGACCTGGATTTCCCCACAGGGTGTACAAGCTTGAAAAAGCTTTGTATAGTCTACATCAAGCACCATAAAAGTGTTACGTGACTATATCGTCTTTCCTTCTTGCTCACGGGTATGAGAGAGGAAAGATTGACCAGACTTTTTTAGAAAAAGAAAAGGACATGGAATGTTGCTAGTCTAGATCTACATGGATGATATCATTTTCGGATTAACAAAAAAATAACTTTGCAAGGATTTTGAAGACCTTATGCACTCCAAGTTCCAGATGAGTGTAATAGGGGGGGCTTAGCTTTTTCTTAGGGTTGTAAGTACAGCAAACAACAGTTGGAATCTTCATCAATCAATCAAAATACATGGAAACCATGTTGAAGAAATTTCATTTTGCAGATTGTTAGTAAATCAGAACTCCTGTTGATACAAAAATGAAGATAGGTCCAGACCCAGATGGCAAATCAGTGGATCAGACTCACTATCGATCAATAATAGAGTCACTCATGTATCTAACGTCAAGCATACCTGACATAATGTTTGGTGTTTGTGTTTGTGCCAGATATCAAGTAGATCCTAAGGAATCACATGTAAATGCTGTAAAGAGGATATTCAGATATCTCAAGGGCAAGCCTGCACTTGGATTATGGTATCCAAAGGAGGGAGATTTCAACCTCTATGCCTACAAAGATAGTGACTACAGGGGATGCAACTTCAATCAGAAGTCCACTTCTGGGGGTTGTTAATTTCTTGGTCCCATACTGGTCTCCTGGGAATGTAAGAAGCAAACAAACGTATCTGTTTCTATAGCATAAGCTGAGTACATAGTAGCATCCGCATGGTGCTCTCAAGTTCTCTGGATTCAAAACCAGATGATTGATTATGGTAATAACTTCTTTCACACACCAATTCACATTGGCAACATAACCGCCATGTTCATAACAAACAATCCAATTCAGCACTCAAAAACTAAACATATTGAAATTAGATGTCATTTTTTGAGAGACTATGCTAAAAAAAGGTTAATCAAGTTGACACAGGTCCACACGGACAATCAATTAGCTGATTTGTTCACTAAGGCATTTGACCCTAGTTAGCTTGAATTCTTAGTTCAATCAATTGGTATGATTAACCTTGAGTAAAAAAAATCAATATTTGCAAAAACATTCAAATATTATAAAAATAAAAAAAGAATTTATTTTTGTTGGAGAATATGAATTGTCCTCCGGATGGCAAATGATATAATTACAGTCATTATATCATTCACAGTGCTTATTTAAAAATCTTGAAAGACTGATATGACTTATCTGATATGAGGGTAGGCTCAGCTTGGAAAAGAAGATACATGTTGTGATGAACTAAAGCTCATATTCAACTATGAAGCCATCATCTTAGGGTGTGTGTAAGTATTAGCTTATCTAAGTGGGTGTGTATGTAGTAACCTAAACACACCAGGTAATGATACCTTATGAATCTCATTCACCCACATCAGTTTCTCCTCTATTTTGCTAAGCAAAGACATGGAGAAAAAGGCACAAAGTGTTGATGTAATGATCGAAAAAGATTTCAAATATGGAACACATCCAAAATGGATGAATTAATAAAGTCTACTCTAGACTACATTCCTTGTGAATGAATAAAAAGAATCCCAATAATGATCACCTTCCAAAGTGAAGTGCAAAAAGAATCCCAATAAGGATCAAAGTAAAAAAATCCCAATGTGGATCCCCCTTACCCAAAACAAAATGAGATTTCATAATTTAAATGACCTGGTCATGTAAGTTGTGAAAAGGTTCTACCATGCATTTTATGCAGGTGGTTGGTCTTGCCATGCTTCTGAGTGTGAGGTACATGTTGATTATTTGTGAATAAAATGTTGATTATCCCAAGGATCTTTTCAATATCTCTCAACTTCAACACACTAACATTATGGTGCGGAACCCATAATGATAGAGTATAAAATCAGTGTATGTGTATGTTTGTGTGTGTATGGTGTGTGTGCAAGAACACAATGAAAATTAATTGCTTGTTTGTATTGATTTCATTCTATTTATAGCCTATACACAAAAACTATATACAATTACTAAACTACCCTTATGTAAATGAAAATTACATAAACATAATCCTATGTCTAAGCTATCCGTTGTGGAGAATAAGTCATCTGTTGTGGATAATATCTCATCCACTGTGGAGAAGCTTGTCATCCGCTGTGGATGTTCATCCGCTGTGGATGAACATCCGCTGTGGAATGTTGTTTGCTGTGAGTTCTTCATCCGCTGTAGGATGGTTGTTCATCCGCTGCACACACTTGGAAGCAAATCTTCATCCGCTGCTAATGATCTTCATCCGCTGTGAGACTTTCTTCATCCGCTGCGAACACTTGTCAAAATTTCCTTTTATGTACAAACCTGAAAAAGAAATTTAAATAAATATTAGTGATTGTTATGAATGTTAATGATGTTAATGTGTTATTAAATGATTGTTTTTGATTTTATAACACATTATGTTTGTTATGCTTGATTATGGCAAGCATCTTCCTTTAAAGCATTAATCCATTAATGCACTTGTTGAGACCAACAATACTCCCCCTAAGGATGATGTTACCATCTATTTAATGATTGCTAGATAATGTTTTGAATGTTAGAAACAATGTGTGTGTGTGTTAGTGCTTTTTAATGATTTGTTTGTTAGGAAAATGTGTGTGTGAGTTTGATATGAAAGATTGTACTGATTGTGTGTTATCTCTTAAACTATTTGATTGCATGATTGTATGTTATTGAAATGGATTTGATTGTTCATAGCGGATGAACATTTGTTCATGCGCTGTGGACCCTTGAAAGAATTTTGATTGTTCACAGTGGATGAACATTTGTTCATGAGCTGTGGACACTTTGAAAATTTGTTTGATTGTACACAGCAGATAAACATTTGTTCATGCACTGTGGACACTTGAAAATGATGTGTTTGATTGTACACAGTGGATAAACATTTGTTCATGTGCTGTGGACACTTGGATGTGATATGTGAATGTTTACAGTGTATGATTACCTGTGTGCATACGCTGTATACACTTCCACTGTTTCTACAACAGATGACTTATGTTAGTCATGCACTGTGGAATGGCACTGTATTCACAGCGGATGCCTTACTAATATCATGTGTTGTGAACACTTGTATGTTCATAAGTGCATACCGGATGTATGTTTGTTTTGTCCGCTATATACACTTCGTGTATTTTGCATGTTATGATGGTACTGTAGCTACAGCGGATGTATGTTTGTGTGTCAGCTATGACAACAGTTTTCAAAAATTTCAGATTTTTGTTTGTTTTGAACTAATGTCTTCTGAACCATATGTTTGATAAAATTTTATTCCGAAAGAACATTTTTTTGATGAAACTTGTTTTAATCTTTGATTTAAAATGTATGTAAAATGCTAAAATTTTAACATGATCAATATATGGATGTTAAAATATCACACACAAGCAATATTGTGCAATATTGTACATATGTATATGTGTCAAACTGGTGTGTTTGGGTATTGGCTTGACTTGGCTTTGTTTAAAACTCAAAATTTTGAAAATTTCTTAAAATGTATGAATATGCAAAATTCTACTGCCTTTGATATTTCCATGTTTAATTTCTCCCCCTAAATTTTTGCATAGTTATAAAAATCTTTTACAAAATGACAGAAATTTATATGTGTGTGAGTGGAAATTATCAAAGTCTAATTTGCTTGTTTGTTAATCATTTAGCAAGAGAAGTTAGTTTCGTACTAAAAATGAATGTTTATCATGTTTTGCACATGAATCTTTTGCACATACCATGAGATCATACTAGTCTATAGTTCTCACTAAGGTGTTTGTATGATTTTGATAATACACATATACAAGTACAATGTTGATTGTAGATATATTGATCCACTTAAACTCAATCATGGTATTAACGGTTGATTTAAACAGTGAGTGATTATCATGTTTTGAGTTGATTGACATGAGTTGTATATACCCCACATCTGATTGTATAAATGGTACAACCCTCCTCAAGCTATGCTAGAAAGCACTTTTAATACTTATAACTTAGCTACTTAGGAGTATAAATGCTCAATTTGATCCATGTTGGTTGATCCTCATTGGGATTCTTTTTCACTTCACTTTGGAAGGTGATCTTCTTTGGGATTCTTTTGATTCATTCACAAGGAATGTAGTCATGAAGACTTTATTGATTTTTTCATCTAAGATGGATGTGTTTCACTTTGGGAATCTTTTTGGATCATAATTTAGGTCATTCAGGTCTGTGCTTAGCATAACAGAGAATGCCTAGGTGTACTCCAGGTCTACGATTATCATAACAGAGGAGACACTTGTATGATTGAGCAATTTATAAACTGTTTCACTTGGTGTATTGTAGTTACTTTAAAAGCAACCTATATTGGATAGATTAATACTCACCATAAACCAAGATGTGTTATTGACCACACAATCATGAGAATTTAGTTCTTCACTGTTGTATGTGATGTTAGGTGTCCCATGCTGAGCCTATCCACAGATCACACATAATACAAGTCAGTCTTTATCAATATAACAAATGAATGATTTGTATGATTTCTTTATTTTGAAAAAGGTAAATTTGGTGTTAATCATGGACTTTGACAAAGTCAAGCATGTTTGATTTTAATTTTTGAAAAACATTAATTTGGTGACTCATAGTTGATCATACCAAGTGACTGAACCAAAAATTCATATATTGTTGAATCAAATGGTTTTGTAAAAAGGCCAGCTAATTGATTATCCGTGTGGACTTTGATCAACTTGATCAGACCCTTTTCTGAGCAATCTCTCAGAAAATGATATTTGATTTCTATTTGTTTGGTTTTTTAATGTTGAACAGGATTGTTTGTTATAAACATGGTTGCAGAATTGTCAATGTGTATGGGTGTTTTAAGAAAGTTAAAGCCATAGTCAAGCATTTGGTTTTGAATCCATAACACTTGAGAACAACATGCAGAAGCAGCTATGTATTCTGCTTCTACTGTTGACATAGAGACATTGGTTTGTTTTTGCACTACCAAGAGATCAATCTTGATCCAAGAAACTAACAGCCTCCACTGGTTGATTTCCTGTTATTGTTGCATCCCCCATAATCACTATTTGTATATGCATATAAAGAGAAATCTCCGTCTTTGGGATACCACAAACCAAGTGCTGGTTTGCCTTTCAAGTTTCTAAAGATTCTCTTCTCTGCATTAATGTGTGATTCTTTGGGATCTGCTTAATATCTTGCACACATGCAAACTGCATACATGATATCTAGTCTGCTTGCTGTAAGATACATCAGTGAACCTATCATAGATCTATAAAGTTTCTGGTCAACTAATGTTCCTTCTGGATCTGGTCCAAACTTCAATCCAGTTGCAAATGGTGTCTTGCTTGAAGTGCAATCAGCCATGTTATACTTCTTGAATATTTGATGCACATATTTGCTTTGATTGATGAAAATTCCTTCTGCTGATTGATGAACTTGTAGTCCTAGGAAGAATGTGAGTTCTCCCATAGAGCTCATCTAGAATTTTGATTGCATAAGGGTTTCAAACTCTTTGCAAAGCTGTATGTTTGTGGATCCAAATATTATGTCATCCACATAGACTTGCACTACTAGCAAGTCTTGTTCTTTTCTCTTTAAGAACAATGTCTTGTCAATTTTCCCATGGGTGTAACCATTCTGTAGTAGAAACTTTGATAAAGTTTCATACCACTTTCTGGGAGCTTGATGAAGACCATACAGAGCTTTGTCTAACTTGTAAACTTTGTGAGGGAAATCTAGATCTTCAAACCCTTGTGGTTGAGCAACGTATACCTCTTCATCTATCTTACCATAGAGGAATGCACATTTGACATCCATTTGGTAGATAGTGAACTTCTGAGATGAGGCATAAGCAAGGAATACTCGGATGGCTTCCAGTCTTGCTATAGGAGCAAAGACATCATCATAGTCAATGCCTTCCTCTTGAGTATAACCTTGGGCTATAAGCTTTGCTTTGTTTCTTATGATAATCCCTCTATCATCTGCTGTATCAGATTGACTACGAGTTAATCTGGTGTTGAGGTCACCTATGATGTTTTCTATTGGATGGTCCTTGTGAACTCTTGTGGTTGTAATCTGATCAACATGAATTATTGAATCAAGATTGGTGATTGTTTGATCATGTGATGATGGTTGAGCAAGAGTATTGGGTAATATGTGATTGTCTTGTTAAGAGGGTTCAGTGAATGTTTGTGGTGAATCATAAAAGAAATCTAAGATTTCATCTTCATGATGTCTATCTGGTAGTGAATGGTAATCATCATCATCTTCAAGTTGTTTTGGTTTGTTGGTTTCTTGTGATTGACTAGGTACAGGAGATGAAGATGCTAGAGTGTCTAATGATGTTCCTCTTGATGTGTTTGGTTGATCAGCTGGTGTTGACACAGTTGTGCTAGAAGGAGTGTTAAAGGTTCTCCTTGGAGGATCAGCTATCAATGGAACATCATTGGTTGTTGGTGGAACCATTGGATATTTGTTGTTATCCTTGGAACCTGAAATATCAAAATAAGATATGTCAAATGATTTTGTTAATGCATCAATATCAAACAGCCAGTTTGATCCATTGACTTTCTTAGTGAAAGAATGTTCATTGAAAACAACATCAGTTATTTCTTCCACTATATTTAGCCTTGGATTGAATACTCTGTAAGCTTTTGAGCTTCCAGAATATCCAACAAAGAATCCATCATCTGCTTTTGGAGCAAATTTGGATAATTGTTCTCTAGTGTTTAATATGGAAACAGAACATCCAAAGGCCTTAAGAAATCCTATATATGGTTTTCTTTTAAACATTAATTCATAAGGCGTTTTGGAATGTTCTTTAATGATTAATGTTTTGTTTTGTATGTATCAAGCTGTGTTTATGGCTTCAGCCCAAAAAGATATGGGCAATAGAGAGTCAGCTAGCATGGTTCTAGCTACTTCTACTAATGTTCTGTTTCTCCGTTCAGCTACTCCATTCTGCTGCGGAGTTCTTGCTATGCTGAATTGATGACTTATTCCTTTTTATGCACAAAAAGAAGAAATATAGTCATTTTTAAATTCAGTGCCGTTATCACTTCTTAAAGATTTAACTTTAAGGTCAAGTTGATTCTCAATCTTTATGATAAAGGATGTAATGATTTGTGTTGTTTCTGTCTTGTGTAGTAGAAAGAAAACCCATATGAATCTGGAATACTCATCTACTATGACAAGACAGTATTGCTTCTTTCCTATACTTAGGATGCTAGTTGGGCCAAAAAGGTCCATATGAAGCAATTTGAGTTGTGTGTTATTAGAGTTTATCAATTTTGATTTTTGTGAAACTTTATGTTGTTTGCCTTTCAGACATGATGTGCAATGGTCTGTACAGAAAAATTCCTTTTGGGTAGACCTATGAATAGATCATTTTTAACAAGTTTGTTCATTCTGATAAAATGAGAATGACCTAATCGTCTATGCCATAATTGTGAGACATCTTCTGTAGCTTTTGATAATAAACAAGTTTTAGGGGTTGAGGCTAAAACATTGATCATATCAACAATGTGTGTGTTGTTTAGATGAGGATTTTTCAAATGGATATGTTCTTCTGGAATCTGAAAACCCGTCTTAAGGATGTAGCGGTTGTTGGATTCGAATAAGGTGGCATATCCCTTGTCATAGATTTGGGATACGCTCAGAAGATTGAACTGAAGATTGGAGCAGTAGTTGACATTCTCAAAGCTAATCAACCCATTTGTTACTGTTTCTTTGCCAGTTATCTTCCCACCTGTTTTATCCTCCAAAGGCTACATTGCCTCCATGTTTGTTCTTAAAATCCTGAAGGAGGGAATAATTGCCGGTCATATGACGGGAGCATCCACTGTCAACATACCAGATGTTGTCAGGCCTTCTAAGATGTCCCTGTAAAACCGAAGAAATCAGTTATTTGGAGCAACCCAAGCCAAGATGGTCTTGGGTTTTCCATCTTTTCTGACAACGCAAATTTCTTCCAAAACAGCATTGTCTGCTAGTTTTGGAACTCTAGAAATGCTAGATTTCCTTTGGTTTGTTTTCGCTCTATTAGGAGAAGTACTTTGTGCTCTTCTCTTTTGTGAGCTACTTTAGTGTTTTGTCTGTTCTGAGACTTATGTCTCCTTGATGTGTGTTGAAAATTGTCATAATAAGTTTTATCATTATCTAAAACAATTTTCTGATGAGGAGTTTGTTTAGGAACTCCCATTCTGTTTTTATTTTGAACAACTGATTGTTTTTTACTGGTTTTCTCAATCTGATCTTGTTTGTTTTGTTTCTTGTTCTTCTTATTGAAGAAACAATTTGCAGTGTTGTGATTGTTTCTTTGGCAACTCTGATTTTGTTTGTTTGCTGAAAACTTTTGATTTCAAATTAGATTTTAATGGAAGTTCAAAAGTTACTGATTGTTGTTTTGGCTGAATTGTTGCTTTACCTTTTCCTTTATTTACCTGTTTGGGAAAGGCAATGGAAGTTACATCTTTCCTTCCACCAGAACAGATATCAAATCCTTGAATCTGTTTCAATTGTTTGTTTGATGTATCAGCCACACTAGAAACCTTTTGAGTTTCAGTAATTGGCTGATCAGACTCATCATCTAATAAATCATCCTCATCATCATCTATTATTTGATTATCAAATTCATTATTTTCTCCTTGATAAAAATTAGTTGATTTGATTGGTGGCGGTGTTGAACTTTTAACAAACTTTATCAAGGGTGATTTTAATTTTAAAGGTGATTTTGATGATGATGATGATGATTGTTTGGAGTCATTAGTCTTTTCATGAGAATCATGTGATTCATCCTGTTTGTTGATCATGGAGTCAGGTAAAGGAATATAATTATCATTATAAGGTGGACTTACCTTATTATATCCTAAACCTGAAGGGTTCTTAAAGGCCCTTTGTTGTGCAAGAAGTTCTTCGAACTTCTTGTTACTAACACAAAACTTCTGAAGTTTCAATTTGATTTCAGCTTGTAATGATTTTGACTCAGTTAATGAGATAGAGAGTTGCTTAACCTGAGCTGCCAAAGTCATTTTTTCAGACATTAAATTGTCTAAATCTGTTTGTAATGAAAGCATTTTAGTTGCATATTGTTTTTGTTCAGATTTTAAAGTTTCATTTAAAATGTTTGTTTCTATGACTTTCTTTGACAGTTTATCAGCATGCTCTCTATACCTATTTACCTCATCAATGCATGCTTGACTACAGAGGTTTTCTTTACCTCTTTCGAGATGTCTGTTAGTTTGTCTTCAATATCAGCCATAAGGGCATGATCTGAAGGTGATGGAATTTCAGCCTCATAAAGGCTCCAGTCATATTCTCCATCCTTTTTGATGATTATAGCAGAAGATGTTGGATGTTGAGTTGGACTGAATTGGGTGATTTGAGGTTATGTTGGTGCATTTGGAATGCTAATTGGTGGAGGCACTTGTCTGTGTGAATGAATTCCACTAGAGGGTTGTGCCTGATGTGTATTTCTGTTAACTCTAGGCTGTTGACATTCTCTTGAAAAGTACCCATAAAGCTGACAGTTGTAGCACCTAACTTTGGTTTTATCAAAACCAATTCTTGTCTTTTTGTCCTTGTTTAATCCCTGATTTCTTGGTAGAAATCTTTTAGACCTGTATGCTATCATGGCCATGGACCATTGTAAATCCATCTCTTCTACCATATCAGGTGAAGCTCATCCAAATCCTATTGAATGATTTGAGTGGAGTCAGACTTGCTCCTAAGAATGCTGCAAAACTGGTGGAAAAGGCTGCATATGCTGCCTTTTGCTCTTCACTTTGTAGAATGATAGTAAGAGCATCCATTGGATTTTAAGTCTATGTATGTTTGATGTTTGAGGTTTTGGCTATTTGTTTGAGTTGGAGTTATGAGGGTGATGCTTGCTTTGGGTGTGGCTTCATGAGAATCATGAACACCAGTCTTCTTAGACTTGTGTTTGTTGCTGGTTGATTCTGGTGCTGAAAAGAATGATGTCATGAGAATTTAGGAATTTTTCTTCTTCATCTTCTCCAGTGCTTATGAGGAAAGCACTGTCTGTGTGTTGGGTTTCTTTGATCTTATAAGCCTCTACATGTCTGATCTGGTTATTGTTCCTGAATTTTTCATCCATTTCCAATGCTTCAACCTTGGCTACTAGTAAGTCAAGGGATAGGGCCTCTGAGTCCAATGTTGCTTTCATGAGTGACATTGACTGAGTCTAACTCTCAGGTAATGTGTGCAACATTTACTTGTTGATTTCAACAGTGACATATTTAAGTCCATACACTATCATTTCATTGACAAGTTGGATGTATCTATGTAACTGTTGAGGGATGGACTCTCCATGGATGTGGTGGAAGGTCTCATATTGGGTCCTCAGTTTTTCCTTCTTGATTCCCGTATCTCCTCACTACCTTCACACATGGTGTGAAGAACTTTCCATAGCTCATGTGCTGTTTTGAAATTTTTAACTCGAGTTAAAATTTCAAAAGGAAAAGTCATTGCAAGAATGTTGTAAGCCTTCATGTCTGTTTTGACCTGTTTCAGGTCATCACCAGCTACACTCTTCAGACTAACTAGCTTTTGGATGTTGTAGTCAGGTCCTAATGTCAGTGGGATGTAAGGACCTTCTGTGATGGATGTCCATAGATTTGGATCTTGATATGTAATCCAGTTTCTAAACATAATTTTCCATTGCTTGAAATCTGATTTGTTCTTCAATTTAGGGGGTTTTAATCCACTGTTAGAACTCATCATTTCATCAGCCATGTTTGTTTGTTTTTTTAACTTAATAATTTTCAAGTTAAATTTGTTTGTTTAAATTTTAGTCCGGTGCTAAAGTTTAATTAATCCTAATTGTCTCTAGGATTTGTTTGTTAATTTGATAAACTATTTGTTTTTAATTGTTTACGAAATAAAAAAATTAATTAATATTAATTAAATATCCTATGATTTGATTCTTTCTATATCACGGTTGACAAGAAAGATTGTGTGAAAAGGAATATTTGTCCTTTTCATGATTTAATGAATGGTCAAATCTTTCGGTCAAAACCCTAAAAACACTAAGTTTGTCTTTTGCAGAAAACTTTTTGGATCAAAAAGTTGGTTTTCGAGAACTTTTAAAAGAAGAAAACTGTTCTTCTTTGGTTCTTCAAATCTACAAACACAAATCCCGTGAATTGTGTATGAATTTTTCTGATCAAAAACTAAGATTTTTCTAGGGTTTGTTCGAAAAAATAACTGATTAAATATTCAACAAAACAGATTGTTAAATTTAAAAACAAAAGTTAAATTTAAAAACACAAATGTCTTCCTAGTGAGATTGTCACTAGTTTGTGATGATTATGAACAATATAACCGGTTTAGATTGTTCAAACAATGATTGGTTTCGATTGAAAACCAATAAAACAGTTAATAAACACTTGAAATGTTTGCAAAAACCCCTTAAATCTGATAGGGTTTTAAAAGGTTTTGATGAAGATTTGCAGTTGAAAACCTTCTGTAGTATGTTGTTTAACAAATGATTAACAATACCCGTGTATTGTTTTATCACAAAAACCATAGAAAACTTGTGTTATGTGTGATGTTCAAGCTAAAAAGCAACAACACTTCTTCAAAATGCACAAAATGATTTTGAAATCATGTTTGTTTGCATTTAATGAATGTTTATGAGTAGAAGAAGATGAGTTTGATGATGTTTCAGCTTATGAATGTCTGTTTTGAAGCTAATGAACCACTGAAATCAAGGTTGTTGAGTGAGAGGATCGAAATCAATGAATGATTAAGCCAAGGCTCTGATACCACCTGATGAAATAAGCTTAAACTCATGATGAACATGAATAAAAGGTTGATTCCCCCATGGATCTTTTCAATATCTCTCAACTTCAACACACTAACATTATGGTGCGGAAACCCATAATGATAGAGTATGAAATCAGTGTATGTGTGTGTTTGTGTGTGTATGGTGTGTGTGCAAGAACACAATGAAAATTAACTGCTTGGTTGTATTGATTTCGTTCAAAAGCTTACAAAGGATCAGGGTAGCATTCTATTTATAGCCTATACACAAAAGCTATATACAATTACTAAACTACCCTTATGTAAATGAAAATTACATAAACATAATCCTATGTCTAAGCTATCTGTTGTGGAGAATAAGTCATCCGCTGTGGATAATATCTCATCCGCTGTGGAGAAGCTTGTCATCCACTATGCATCTTGTTTGTTCATCCGCTGTGGATGTTCATCCGCTGTGGATGAACATCCGTTGTGGAATGTTGTCCACTGTGAGTTCTTCATTCGCTGTGGAATGGTTGTTCATCCGCTGCACACACTTGGAAGCAAATCTTCATCCACTGCTGATGATCTTCATCCGCTGTGAGACTTTCTTCATCCGCTGCGAACACTTGTCAAAATTTCTTTTATGTACAAACCTGAAAAATAAATTTAAACAAATATTAGTGATTGTTATGAATGTTAATGATGTTAATGTGTTATTAAATGATTGTTTTGGATGTTAAAACACATTATGTTTGTTATGCTTGATTATGACAATCATCTTCCTTTAAAGCATTAATCCATTAATGCACATGTTGAGTCCAACAATATTTAATCCACTCAAAATATGATAAAAATCACAAGCATTAAAATATTAACCAAGCATGAGTTTAAGAGGAAAAAAATACCTACAATCAATATGTTTATAATTATGTCTATTTTACTAACAATTGCTTGCATTCGTAAAAGGTAAGATTGATATGATCTCAAGTAAGGTATACTTCCACTTCATGTACAGATAAGAAAATAAAAAAAATTATTACAAAAATATTTTCCTTCCAGTATTTAAAATTTTAAAATCTTTAAAGTTTTTATCCCATATGAATATTAATATTAGGGGGAATAATTAAAATTTTTCGAAAGCATTCACAAAAAAACATAAAAAAATTAGCAAAATCTCAAAAATATTTTAATTATGTTGTACAGTTGTTCCTTTTCTTGAAAAATATAAAATTAGAAAAATGGTTATGTTGGTGTGAAAGCTATACTATAGTATCTCAGTGTATGCAGACCTTTGGAAGCACAAAAGTCCAAGATCAGTCAAAACTAGGAAATTTGTATCACACCGGGTGTTCAATTCAATCCAAGCAAGAATTGACAATTCAATCACAGTCAAAACTTCATAAAAGTCAAAGCCACAGTACAAAAATAGTCAAAACTATCCACAGCAAAAACATTAATTTTTGAGAAAGTTCAAATTTTAATGCAGGTAACAGTGTTGGTTAATGCGGGTGAAGGTAACCCAGGCATTTAACCAATGCGGGCAACAGTTTTGTTAAATAAAAACCAAGTGAAACTAATGCGGATATGTTAATTCATCCGCATTTGTTTCAAATATGAAAAACAAATGCATACAACAATGTCTCCATAAAGCACCAAGGCAGAAAACCTATGCGGATAAAACTTTGTTCTTACGCATTTCCCAATGCGGGTTAGTTTTTTGTTCATCCACATTTCCTAAATACAGATGACATGCCAATGCGAATGACAGTGTTGTGTATTTGTACCAAAAAATAAAACGTGTGCTCTCTCTCTTCTGTCATGTTAAGTGTTTGAACCTTAGTTAATGCGGATAGGTAATGCAAAGCACAGTACTACTGACATTCATCAGCATTAACTAATGCGGACTGAAGTTCAAAAAATGTGGACAACTCAATTGTTCATCCGCATTAGGTACAATTCAACAATGCGCACTTAAATGCGGATATGTCTTAATGTTCTTTCATATTTGTTACAGAGTCACTGTGGACAAAATTATGTATCCGTATTTGTCTCACTACACAAATGAGAACAAGTAAATCTTTCGCATTTGCTACAGTGTAGAACTTAAATCTTCCGCATTTGTTCATTCACTTGCAAAGTTTAAGAAATCCATTCAATTGACTATTTAAACACATTAATCAGACTCATTTAATACTTTTCAAATTTGAGAGAACCAAAGCGCAACGAATTTTTTTCAACTGTTCTTCATCATCCATTCAAATCATCACAAACCTTGCATGTTGATTGTTCATTCAACTTCATTTCATCTATATTTTGATTCTTAGCCCAAGTAGTATCGAAACAAGGTGATTCTCGATGGATTTGTGTACTTCGAATACAGAACCAGTGATGAACATAGAACCCTAGGTTTAGAAAATTCAAAATTAACCATAAAAAATGGATTTTAAATTGATTTTGATGTTTACAACAAGTAACAGTCAATTCAGAAACCCTAGGTTAACCACGATTAACAGCGGAACCGAGACTTAAAATGTTGAACTCAAATCCAATGTTTTAGTGTAACAAGATGTTTAAAACAGTTAATATGACTTAAAATCATAGTAAAAACATAACACAAATGGTCAACAATCATAAAATCAAAGATAGGTCAAATTGCTATACAACAATGACTTTGAACTCTTAATTTTGACCTAAGAAAGTCAAACTAAGAAAGTCTAACCTGTTCTTGGCTGTACAATTTGATATTTGTTAGTACATTACTAACACATGTGTCTCTATTGCAGATCTATGGCAAATCTTACCTGGAGTAAACTCCATAATTTCTGTGGATATCTTGATCCGGATGTGCCAGAAGCTAAGGGTTTAAGAGACATGATCAGATTAATTTCCATAACAAGAATAGCACATGCCATCAGTGTCAGACCCATTATCTATAAGAACTTCATCAGATCATTTTGGGGAAC
Source organism: Flaveria sonorensis (assembly GCA_025506505.1). Classification (NCBI taxonomy): domain Eukaryota; kingdom Viridiplantae; phylum Streptophyta; class Magnoliopsida; order Asterales; family Asteraceae; genus Flaveria; species Flaveria sonorensis. The sequence goes on along the minus strand of CM046437.1, from coordinate 18,974,404 downwards.
TCCTGAAGTGAATCAAGTTGATGGTGTGAGGACCATATCTGGAAGGATCACTGATGATCATACCCTAGTTATCTATGAACAAACTGTGAGACAGTGTCTACAATTTGGGGATGATGCCAACTTTCCCCAAGAAATGGAAGATGATGACATTCTGACCTTCTTTGCTAATATTGGCTATGATGGGGGTTTTGAGTGAAAAAAGATTGTCAAAGGGTTAGTTGATTTACTGTGGAGATTCTTACTCCATTGAATGACATCCCTATCACTACATCTTGAGAAATTTATGCCATGTACACTAACAGACAATTCAATATGTCTGCTTATGTGTTCATGGCCTATTGTCTAACATTCAGGAAGGCAGAAGACACATGTTTCTGATGTATCCTCGATTCATTCAGTGCTTCATCAATGAAGCATTTCCTGATATTATAGGAAAAGGCCCTATGATGGACATTCTTTACTACAATACCAAAACCTACAAGTATATCAAGAAGAGAGACCCGAGGAACTTCTACAGTGGAACATTCTTTCCTTTACTTCCATGGATGCTACAACAGATCTATCAAAAAAAGTTCATTTAGAAGAAGCTGAGGAAGTTATTCCTGATGTTGAGGAACAAGTTCATGATGATGTTCCTGCTGATGTGAATGAGATAGTAGAAGAACAACCGGATGCTCATGATCAACAAACTATTGAATAGCATGTTGAAGGAGCAGAAGGAGGACTAAGGCAAGTGTCACCATAGGTTGATGTAGGTGGCGATCTTTATACGATGCCTTCAGTTCAAGATGTTGATATTCCATCACCTTTCAGAGTATTTCCTATTCATTCTCCTCATGTATCACCTATTCATTCTTCTCAAGAGGCTGCGGCTGTATCGGTTGAATCTAGTGAATCTACCAGTTCTTCAAGTAGGTCTGAATCATCTTCGGATGATGAGGATCCTCATACTGGCTTTCAAATCCCTGTGAGACAAGTAAACTTAGAGGGTGGTCCTTTATAAAGCTTTGCAGAATCTGAAGTCAACCGACCTTATGCTAAGGATGAAATGATTTCTAAGCTCTTACTGAAGGTAGCTAGAATGGAGAAACTATTGGATAGAAGATCTAACATCATAAGAGACAGACTTGATCAATTAGATGAGAATGAGAAGGAGTTAAAAGAACTAAAAGCCATGTATCAATGCAAAAAAGAAGAAAAAGATAAAGAGATTGAAATACATAAAGCAGCTCTTGAACATGCCAGAGAAGAAGTCAGTGGGCATTTGGATGCTACAAGCATCCAAACCCTTGCCATGGAAGAACAAAAGAATCTTCTTGATGTCTAAGCTGACATAATCTTCGATCTTCATAGACGAATAGAATTTCTAACAGAAAGAGTTTCTGAACTTGAGATGTTGCTTAAGATTAAAGAAGAGATAGCTAAAGAAAAATATGAGAAGGGTGATGATGAGCATGATGAAGTCAAGGATGATGAAACTGAAAATGAAAAAGAATCAAAAAAAATGAAGATAAAAGAGATGAAGATATCTCTGGTGGGAGCAGTAGTGATGATGATGACTCTGCATATTCAAAGAGACAAACAATGGAAGAAATAGGTCAGCAATCCCAATACAATGAGCTTAGGGAGGAAGAAGAAAGTCTTGCTCTAGTTGTTTATTCTGAACCAACATCTAAAGGCTGACTTGATGAGGAGACTGAAATGAACTAGGCCTTAACACTATGCCATTAGAAGAAGAACTAGGCCTGCAACTTGTTCCTGCAGTCACTTTGACTAATAAGCAAAAGGAACATGTCATGAAGTTGTGTAAAGAGCTTAGAGAAAAGGAAGCTGCTAAAAAACAAAAGGAGGAAGTTGAAAGACTTCAGAAAGAAAGAAAAGAAAAGGAAGCCTAAGCCTCAGTACCCTCTTCTTCTGGTCCCCGTTTGCATACATATTCTAGGAAGAGAAAGTACTTGTCTGAGATGGCCAAAGGCAAAATGCCAGTGGTAGAAGATGAACAGGCTCCCAAAAAACAAAAAGACGATCCAAGAAGCCTAGCTGCTATTGCTCAATTCCTTAATGAGCATGAGAAGGCTACGGAACAGTTGAAGAAGAAAATTGAAGTAATTGACTTGGAAGAAGGAGAAATTGAGGGAGGATATGATGAAAGCCTATTTGATGACCCTTTGTTCAGCGACAGTCCTACAAAGGTTGAGTTGTCTGTTAAGGAGATGGTGGAAAAGGCTCAAACTGATGACTTGATGGTCGAAGCTATGTACCTGATTAATCACGGTTATGATGCTGATAATGTATTTAGAATGACCTATGAGGGAATGGTAGAGGAAGTCAACAAGTTGCAAAAACTTCTAGACCCTACCTCTGTGATTGAGTATGAGAAGAAAAGAACTAAGAAAGTTGACAAAGATGAAAAAGCATGATTTGACAGCCAGATCCCCAATCTTATTCACTTCCAGACAGACTCAACAAACTCCAGGGCCTCAACTCTAATATCCGGATCCTTACAGCATGACAGATAGGGAAATAAAGGATTATCTCTCCGTTCAAGGATTCACTAGAAGAAAACTAGGAAACATGAAGACTAATTCCCTTCAGGCTGCAATCCTCAAGATAATCAAGGAAAAGAAAGAAAGATTGAAGACAACAGAAGAGGAGGTTGTAGGGAGGAAGCCCAGAACCAAAATTTCAGCTCAAGAAATCCAATTTACTACCAAAGATCATGATGTCTTGGAACCCATGTTGCACAAAAATCCTGAGTGGTTTATTGAACCCTCTCAAGTGGAGTTACATGAAGGGTTGACCACTTCAGAGATTATTAGAGGTGTGTCTGCTCCCGAAGGCAAAGTAGATGTAAAGATCATTGCCTGGAAGTATGATAGTGATTGGAATATGTTCATGGTGAAACAAATCTCAGGGCTAGTTTAGTTCTTCACTGAATACATGGCATTAGTGAACTCCCTACAGATACATGATTTGAAAGAATTAGCTGAGCTGGAATTGATTAATCATAATGCAATGTACAGAGGATATGAGTTTGAAGAAATTTTGAAGATGTTTAAGAAAATAAACAACTTCAAAGCTCTAAAGGCAATATGCATTAGAAAAGGAAAATCATTCAACAATCCTCTAGAAAAGAAGAAGAAAAAGAAAGAGGCTAAAGAGTTGTCATTTCCTGAGCTGAATGTAAAACCAACTGAGTCATTAAAAAAGAAGGTAGTTGCTATAACCCATTATTCCAAACCAATCTCAAATGTATTCTATGATAAGAAAACTTATGAGTTGGTAATAGAAAGAAATTAGGGAGGAAAAGAAGGACCCGAGATAAGGCTATTTAGTGGATATGAGGTGAGATTGCTAGATGAATCCTATATCCACTACATGTTCACAATACACTTCAGAGAAATAGATAACAAGCTAGGAGAAGCTGATATGTATTTGTTTTTGAAATGCATCAAGATACTCAAAATAGCCTTTGAAAAAATCAACAGAAAGAAAGAACATAAGAAAAGAAAGAGGGTTCCGCTGCAATTCAGGAACATTATGAAGCAGGAGGTCAACTCCAAAGGTGAGCTGGTTATGCATAGAGATGGAATGTCATCCATTTCTATGTATGAACCTCAAATGCTCAGAAGGATACCTCTTAAAACTATGAACCGGATGAGGGAAATGACCATACATGTACTGGATGCTGATCGGATGAAGGAGGCACAGGAGTTTGCCACCATGATCAAAGTGATTCCGGATCTAACCATTACTCAATTCACCTCTGATCCGGATCCTACAACAGCTTTTACATCAGTCCTCGAACCTTATATTGATCCATTCTTCCCAGCACAGGTGAAAGAAGAACCGTCAGAATCTTGACAACCTCCACCACCATCAAACCCTTGAAGTACATAGGCTGTATAATCCTTAGGGGGAGTATTGTTGGACCCTGAAAGGATCATACATGCTAATTCAAGAGGTGTTTAAAGTTTGTTCTAGTTGGAAGAATCTGCACAAGTCAAAGAAGTAATACAGGTAAAGAAAAACAAAAGAAAAATCCAAGTATCGGTTGTCCGCATTAGTCAAAGCGGATGAGGAAGAACAAATATGGCTGAGTTCATCTTCATTTACTAATGCAGATGAGCAAGAACAAATATGACTGAGTATTTGTTCATCCGTATTTACTAATGCAGATAAGCAAAATCAATTGCTGTTAAGTATTTGTTCTTCCGCATTAGTCAATACGGATGGCATACTTAATGCGGATGCTCAATAGAAGAAATGCGGATGAAGACCAATACATCTGCATTAACTAATGGGGAAGTGCAATACAAATACGGGTCATTAATTTGTACTTTGACTAGTATTCTGATGTATAGTTGTCAGGGTAGTTTAGACCTTTTGTACATGCATTCTAACTGCCTATAAATAGAATAGTAAACATAAAAATTTAGTTAGAGAAGTTTCTTTTTAGTGCTACAAGATTTTTGCTACAAACCCTAGCACACTTTGTATTTTGTTCATTAGTATCAATATACAAAGCATTTATTAGTATTTTCAGCATTTAATGATCATTGATTCTGTATTTCTACTACATAATCATTGCCTCAATCATCATATTTGATCCTAGTTGAGTCATATCAACTCAGATTCGGATTCGGACCCGGTCAAACGGCATTATGAAGAACTCGTAGTGTCCATAATGAGTCCTGAATACGGTTTTCAGGATTTCTTCTTCTCAAACTTTTAATTGATGGTAACCCCTACGTAAATCAAACTTTGAAAAGTTGGTTGCTCCATGAAGTTGATTGAATAGGTCATCTATTCGAGTTAAGGGATATTAGTTCTTATGGTGACCTTATTTAACTTTTGATAATTTATGCACCTCCATAAAGTTACATCCTTCTTTTTTCACAAAAATATCGGAGCTCCCCATGGTGATGAGCTGGGTCGGATGGATACTTTAACCAGCAACTCTTGTAATTGCTTCATTAACTATTGTATTTAGGGTGGTGCTAGTTGATACGACGCTTTTGTAATAAGCACAGTACCAAGCATCAGGTCAATTCGAAACTCAACTTGCCTATCCGATAGTAATCTGGGTAAATAGGGAACCAACTTTTATTGAAACAAATAACACAAGTAAAGAACAGAACAAGAACAATAACAAGATAATATGGTTTTCAAGAATGATGTATATTGCTCTCAAGTTCTTACAAAGTGTTACAAAGCTTAAAGAAAATGACAAGTACTTGAGATACTTTATACTACATCCTACAACAGGACATACTTTGAAGGCTAGCTGGAACACTAATCTAGACAACAAGATCATTGTAAAGTCAAAAGCATATTGCCTTTTGACTAGTAACTATGACATGCCATAGTTCATATTGGTATATAATACAAAAAGGGTAAAAGTACAAAAGTAGAAAGTTACACACTCAAGACCTTAATCTATAGTTTGGCAAAAGTATGAAATTTTCACCAACTCATATAAGTTGATGAGTCTTTAGAGGAGGCAGCAGAAAGTGGTTCAGCTTTTATTAAAAGGTGATTTAGAAAAAGCATGTCTTCTCTATCTTTGGAAGAAATCAATCTCTTGGATTCAAAATACTTTATCTTTGAAGCTTAAGAAGACTTCATCTTTGGCTTTGGAAGATTTGGTCTTTTGGCTTTGGAAGATTTGATACTTAGTGTAATTCATTGAGTTGTATCAAATCTTTTGATGTAACTTCCTTGTACTTAACATGTCCATGTTAAGAGCTCTTTGTTGCATCAGCCTCTAAGTGTAATCCTTACAAACTCCCCCTAGGCTGTTGCTACCAAAACTGAAGAAGCACTTTGAATCTTGATCTTCATCTGTTGACAATCCTTATCAGAATCATGACCATTCCCTTCATCATCAGTTGGTCAGTATTCCTCAAACTTTCAAAGTATCTCCTCATGTCATAGAGATCATGCAGAGGAAGGTCAAGTATGTTTTGCCAAAAGTACACCTCTTGACCTCCTTGATCTTTAGTGACATACCATCAATCTGGGTTAGTAGCAAAAGCCTAAGACAGGATGGGTCTCTTAGCAGTAAGAAGCTCTTCAATGAGTGGACTTTGTTTTGCAGCCTCTTCTTGATCACTCTCTAGATGTTTTGATCCATCCTGAGGTATAGAGGTGGATGCCTTGAACTTCTTCTTCTTCTCCTTTCTGATGGCTATCCACTTCCTCTTTCTGTATTTCAACTAAGGAGGCTAGTCTTGAGTACCAGATTTCTCTAGTTTCTCCTCCTTAGTTAGGTCCTTTTCCTTCATAGATTCAAAAGGAGAGGGATTAGGTCCCTGCTATGGGTCAGAAGATGAAGCTTGATGAGATGCAGCACTAGGTTCTGGTTGAGTTGTCTCCTGTAGTTCAACCTTAACCTCAGCTTCAGGTGCAACCTGACTTGGTGGAGAATGTAAGTCAACCAGCTCACCCTTCTTGATCTTCTAATTGATCACTCTAATGTGCTAATCCATGGTGGATAGAGACGTTGGACTAAGTCTCCTTTCGGAGAACCCATATAGCTTCAAGAAGCTTAACATCTTTTGTCTGTCAGCAGACTTCTTCTGATTAGCTCTGATGGTGGCTTTTGACTCTGCAACCTTTTTCCTCATCTTCCTTATAGTAGCTTTTTGTTCTTTCAACACTTCTTGCTCAAGCTGCTTGAGGTATTAAAATTCTATATACTCATAGGACAGGGAAAGCAAATCTGCTACCTGATAGAGGCATGTGGCACTCAGGTAGGTTATCATGTTTTGCCTGTTTTGTTCCCTACCTACCTCAGTTTTTTGTTCAGTGGCCACAACCTCTGCCTCAGGGCTTTCTTGAACTGGGGAGAGGGTAGGAGCTTTGTATAATCTTTTTCTGCTTCTTTATTCTTTGATTTTAAGGAGAAGTTCTGCATCCTCAGCATCCTTCCTCTCCTTTGAAACTTCAATATTAGCCAGTTCATTTAATTCTTCCAAGAGAAGAGAGGTGATTTCATCTATGTTGTAGTTCCTAGACCCCAGATAGATCAATCTGGCTGCCCACAACTTATCCTCTTAAGTGTTTGGCTTAGGGGTAGTCCTGATTACAGCTTCCATAAAGCCAGGGGTCCCATTTGAACTCTCTCCCTTTGCCTTCCTCTTCTTCTCTCTCTTCTCCTCCTCAATCTCCTCAGAGGTCATCTTCCTTTTCCCTTTGTCAGTCACTGGCCTGTGTGACTCAGGGTGGAGAGAGCTTTGGCCTTCATTGCTTGGTGTAGTACTTGAGCTCCAGCCAGAGAGAGGCTTTAAGACACCTTTAGCAGCTGGTGCCTTCCTCAGGTACTGGGTGCTGAAGTATTTCCTGTCTCAATGTTCACAGGCTCAACTACTAGGCCTTCAACCAAGGTTTCCCCTTTGAAGCTAATTTTTGGGTCTGTCTCAGTATCCAGTTGACCAACAGTCTTACCTGCTACCTATGTCTATATTGTCTAGACCTCTTCTTGAACTCTTCAAGCACCCTTTCTTGAATTCTCTCAGCTAACCTTGCAGCTTGCCTGCTTGGACTTGGATTGGCAAGTAGCAGATCAAATAGAGAGAAGCTCTAATAGTATCTTAGGTTTTGGAAATTGAAGACCTCTTGTTGTCCCTGAGATCTAGGAGTACCAAGGCTCTTCTGTTAGTGTCATCACTCCATCCTACTATTGGATTTTCAGTAGGGTAATATGGGGTAGACATAGCCCTTGGTATGCCCTCCTAAAATTGGCTTTGAATCAAGGCTTCCACATCAATATAGGCTTGAGGAGATTGTTAAGTATGGACAACTAAAAGTGAGGGTGTTGAATCCTCTATGTCCATACTCTAGGCAGAACTCCTAGGTTCTGTGGTTGTAGGTAAGACTTTCTCCCCCTTTTTGGTAGCATCACCCTCTTCCACAAGGGAGCTAAGGGTTAGGTCCACCACCTCCACAGGTTCTTCTGGACCTGGTTGAGTTTGCCTGACAAGTCTCTTAGCTAACTTTCCCTTGAGATCGGTGATCTTAAGTTACTGGTCACTAACGTGCCTTTGCAAGGTAACCACTTGAGATTCCAAGTGACTTACCTGTGAAATTAAATAGGTGCAGATGGCAAACAGTTTTTGCACCTTTAGTTGCAGACTTCCATCATCTTCATCAAAAGAATCATGGGGGGATAAGAGAATACGACCAAGGTCTTCTTCCTCACCACCAGCTTGGATTTCTTGGCAGCTGGATTTCCCCTACACACTAACACCCTCAATAAAAGTGTCAATGGGCTGGGTTCCTATGGTTGAGGTCTTAATGATATAATCACTTTCAACAGTGAGAGCCTCTTCGATATGGACTTCCTGAATATGCTTAGGGAGGTCCACCTAAGTTGGGGGTGGATGATTTGGGCTAGATATGGGGGCCTGCTCAACCTTAGTAGACTAAGTAGGGGTTTGTTTGGATTTTCTTTTGTAGGTGATGGTTATTTGTGGTTGTGTGGGTGGTGTAGATGTAGAAGGTGTGGGTTCAACATTGACTGGTGCTGCCAAGTTGTCACCTTAAGCAATAAGCTCTAACATTTTTAGGACCAGGGCTGTTTCTACCCCTAAGAAACCAACATTGTTCTTTCTTATTATTTTGAAGATGTCAGGCTTCATCTATCCAAATTTAAGAGTATTACCTATCCCCCTTAACTGTGAGCCCAGTTCATAGTTAAGAATGTGTCAAACGTATCTAGGGAGCATATAGTACTCCAAGGAGTCCAAGTTTGCAAGCAAGTTTGTATATACAAACTATGAGTACTTGAACTTGACCCCTTGAACCATCCCATTGACTATATAGGATAAGCCCTGAGGAATCTAGTCCCAACCTCCATGTTTGTTAGATAAAGAATGGATTACAACATGGAGGAGGTACTTCCACTGAGATGAAACCTTACCCTTCTTAAACGTTTTGACAGAGTAGTCCCCTTCATAGCAGATATGGGGAAGGACAAGGCGCCTTCTTCATCATCCAGCCTCAGATGAGAGTTAATGGTAGTTGGAGTGATTGTCACACCCCAACCTTAACGGTGGAAACGTCGAGATGTGAGGGTTAAGATTGTTCACAGCCACATAACACTACCATAAATTGTAAATATAATTATTCATAAGTTGAAATAAACATTACAACCAAATGTCTTAATGAAATAAAGTAAACAAAGTTCAACTTCCAAGTTTCAAGATATTTTATTTATTTTTCCTAGGTCCAAATCCTAAGTGTAAGCATGCTTCAAAAGATAGTCATCAACCTTGTGCATTTCCTGAAACATGTTAAAAATAAAAGTCAACTTTGAAAGTTGGTGAGTTTCCATGGGTTAAGCATACATATATATATAAAAGTTTACAAGTAGCAATTCATGTCAATGGTTACAAGTAAAGCAAGTTTATAGATAACATATAGCTACAATCAAACCTTGACCAAGAATATCATTTACAAGTTATAACGATTAGCTAAGTGTACTTGGTTCCCATGATGAACAAGCATACGTCATCAGGAGTCGGTAATAACCTCGGCTTTAGCACCAAATAGGCTTGTCAGGCCCATAGATATATGACGTCGCCAGGCTAGCAATAGTTAATGATTGTCAACATATAATGTCCATCATATAAGACTCACAATATTACAAATAACCATGACAAAAAGTAAAGATGAATTGCATGTGCATTTACAAGTACCAAGATGTTTACAAGTGCAAGTTTATAAAGTTAACATGTTTCACCCCAAATGTGTGAAATAAAGTAAAAGAGGGGCATGAAAACTCACATGATATAAGTTGGTGTTAAAGGTAATATCAAATAATGTAAATGGTGCTCCAACGATTTCTTTTACAAGATACCTAAATGTATATATTCCAAGATTAAGTTTGACAACAAGATTAACGATTAAACGTGAACTAAGGTTTCAAGTGAGGTTTAGGGTTTTTGATATAGATAAAATTTAACAATGGAATCACTTATATTTTATTTCAATAAAAAATATTATACCATTTAGATAATTTAAGGAAATTAAAGCATTTGTAATAACGGGAAAAATTAAATATAAAGTGTAAATAATTTCTATAATTATTTAAAATAACACGATTAAACTAAAAGTAATGTTTGGGCCAATAATAATTTACTAATTTAAACTATAATTTTAAATCCATTTTATAAGAAATAACTAAAAATAATTTTTGTTATATTGTTTTATTAAAAGATTATATAAGTATTTAATTTTAAAAAAATTGCAGAAAATAATTTGGTCACTTTTAAATTAATTAAAGTTTACAAAAAATGATTTTTATAATAATTAAAAATTTATGTAATTAAAATAATTGCAGAAAACCGTTTAAAAAACAATAGGTTGAGGGTGCCCGGGTTCGAACCCGGGACCTCAAGGATGGGGTAACACGCGCTTAACTAGTAGGCTGGGTAGCCTATGCCTGCTGGAATCCGGTTCCCCTATTTTAAAAGACGTAAATCAGATGAAACCCCCAAATCACATAAACCCTAATTTCAATTTGATTCCACTTGAACACGAATTCAACTATGATTCTCATAATAATCATAGGGCTTTTGATCAATGGGTGAAACCGAGTGAGTGTGTGTGTTTAATTACCCGAATGAAGATGGATTGATGATGATCAAGACAAAGAATAGTCGCGGCTATGTCGTGATTAGCTCAGATTGCAAATAAGGTTAATAATCAAATTCGTTGCACAGAAAGCTTCTACTGGTCTCAATGATCGAAAGCCCTCTGTCAATTTCTGTTAAGATCGCTCAGAAGTTGATGAACACCTCGGTTGTAGGTCGCGATGAAAGGTGTGAATTGTTCGAGAGATTCAATTGTGTTTCAGGTGAAATTGAGTTCGATAATAGCTTAGGATTAGTTAAACGTTCGATTATGATTCATTTAATTTGATTATTATTGAATTTTAATGTTTGAACGGCTCAACGATTAATGGCATCGGTTACACAAGTTGTTTGGGTTCATAACCGATAGTTCAACCCAATTAAAGTACATAACCGTGTTCGATTCGTGTTCACTAACCGGTTAGACTGGTTTGTAGTCGAAATTTGAACAGTTTATGGCGTTTTTTGAGGCTCGCCGGAGTTGACCGGAGTTTGGCCTTGGTTTGACCGGAGAAACGGGGGAAAGATGCGGGAGGGGGTTTGGGTTTTGATTAATTACAGTTTTAGTCCCTGCAGTTTTCAAATTAATATTTTATGTTTAAAACTTTCATTTAAATTTTTAAATTTGTCACAAAGGCCCCCTCAACTTAATTAAACTTTAAGTTTTAAATGTTTTTATAACTTATCAATTGTTTAACTTTTATAAATTATTAATTTTTATTATTATTTTTATTTTTATTTTATTTTGACTATTATTATTATTTTATTATTATAACTTAATGTTAAGTTTTATAAATTACAAAAGTTATAATTACTATTATTATTATTATTATTATTATTATTATTATTATTATTATTATTATTATTATTATTATTATTATGTTTATTATAGTAAAAACAAATTATTAACTCTTAAATTAATGAATTAATGCTCAATAAAAGAAACATTCATAAACAACTGATATAGTTTCTTAAATGACATAAATGGTCCTTACAAGAACATAACAGGGTTAACTATTTATTAATGAAAACACGAAAGGTTACAGTGATGAAAATTGTCCTCCCCTGCACTATGGCAGACAGTGCCTTCTCACCGTCCAAGATGACCTCTTGGCAGGTCCTCCAGAACTCTAGGAGTTGTTCTTCATACAGTGGAGGGTCTATTGTGACAGCGGTGAGGTAGTTTGAGAGAGATAAGAAGCGGCAAATATCTGAGAAACATGATCTTTCTCAAATGACAACAGAGCAACTTGATTATGTTGCCTGTGTAGATGCATGGAAAAATCTGGTTGGTTTCGGGGTTCAAGGTTAGCCATTTTGAAAAGCTTAAAGGTGAAGAAAGCTAAGAACAAAGTCGGTTTGTGGGTGAGTTTAGGGTTTGAACTTTTACTGATGAAGAGGAAGGTGAAAGAGGGGGAACCGTTGTGTGAATATTTATATGGTAAGGATTTGAGACAAAGTTAATGCAAAAGTATAAACTTTGAAATCCGAATGTTAGTCCCACCTACAAAAAAGTTCCCAAAAAGGTAGTTTTCTTGGAAGTCTAAATCTTCCAAAGGTAATTTGTCTTTGAAAGTTTTGAGAAAACTTCCAAAGTCAATTTGGCTTCTGAAGATATTCTTTAGTCTGATAAAAATTGCTTCGGATAAAAAATACTTAGAGTATTTTTTACCTCTTAGACAAATTTTGTTTCGGAAGATACCAAACTTTAGAAGTTTATTCAAGAGATGAATAAAGCTTTCGAAACTTAATTGCTTTGGAAAGAAAATAGTCCTTCAAAACATATAAGTACTCAAAAGCTTATTTAAGCTTTGGAGGATATATCAGAATTTCTTTCGATGGTAAATTTCTTAGAAGTAGTTATTAGTTTTGAAGACATAATTTTCTTTCAAAGTCAACTTGATGTCTTCCGAAAGAAAACGTAGCTTAAATTCTCAAAACTCTAAGGAATATCATTTTTTAAAATTTCTTCCAAAGTAAAATATGCTTATATAGGTGATATTATAGACAACTTAAGACACACATGTTAGAAAATAATCTTGAAATTAATTTAAGAACATCTACTCAAAGTTAATCATTCTAATAGCTGATACAAGATACTTAAATCTCTGTTCATCAAAAGCTTTTATGAATAGATCAACATATTGTTCATTTGTGTTACTTTGACTAGTTTTATCAATCCCTTTTCAAAATTATCTCTTATCAAATGATACTTGATGTTGATGTGCTTTGTCTTTGAGTGTTGTACATGATTCTTTGTAATAAAGATAACACTATTGTTGTCTATGTGAATGGGAGTCTCTCTAAAGTTGAATCCATAGTCCAGCATCTGATTCTAAATCCTAAGCACTTAAGCACAGCAGCTTGTAGTAGCATTGTATCCAGCTTCAACGGCTGATTTCTTGCATTGCCATGAGACTATCATTCCACCAAGGAATTGATATCCCCCAGATGTAGGCTTTGTAGTCATGTTGCAGCCACCATAGTCACTATTTATATATGCATATAGATTGAAGTCAGAATTCTTTGGATACCAAAGGCCCAGTTGGGAGCACCTTTGAGATATCTAAGAATCCTCTTGACAGCAACCAAGTGTGGCATCTTGGGGTTGACTTGATATCTTGCACAAATACATGTAGCAAACATAATATCAGGCCTGCTGGCTATGAGGTACATAAGAGACCCAATCATAGCCATATAGAGATGTTCATCAACACACTCCCCCTCAAGATCAGGTCCCAGAGAGTGGTTTCTGGCTATGGGTGTGTTTGTAACCTTACACTCAGTCAAATGAAATTTGGTAAGTATGTCTTACACATACTTTGACTGGTTTATGAAGATGCCATTATCAACCTGCTTCATTTGAATTCCTAGAAAGAAATTGAGTTCCCCCATGGCACTCATTTCAAATCTATTCTTCATCACCTTCTTAAAGTGTTTACAGAGCTTCGGATTAGTTGACCCAAAGATGATGTCATCTATATAAACTTGAACCAACATCAAGTCATTTCTTGTTCCTTTAATGAAGATTGTTATATCAATAGTACCCCTCTTGTAGCCACACTAAACAAGGTACTATGATAGTGTCTTATACCACTTCCTTGGAGCTTGATGCAGCCCATAGAGAGCTTTGTCAAGCTTGTAGACTTAATCAGGATGATCAAGGTTTCCAAAGCCAGGTGGTTGTTTGATATACACTTACTCATCAATCACCCCATATAATAAGGCACACTTGACATCAAGTTGGTAGACCTTAAAATCCTTGGATGTAGCAAAAGAAAGGAATATCCTAACAGCTTCAAGTCTTGCTACAGGAGTAAAAACATCTGTGTGGTCAATCCCCACTTCTTGTGTGTACCCTTTAACAACTAGCCTTGCCTTATACTTGATGACAAGTCCTCTATCATCTTTCTTATTGTTAAAAACACACTTAGTACCTATTATGGTATTCCCTTGAGGAAGAGGACATAGGTTTCAAACCTTTTGCCTTTTGAATTGAAGCAACTCATACTGCATTGCTTCAACCCTACTTCCATCTTTTAGAGCCTCATTAATCTTCTTTGGCTCAGTCTGGGAGAAAAAACAAGAGTGTAGACAAACATTTTTGTCATGGGTTTGTCCACTTATTCTCACCCCTGTCTCAACATCTCCAATGATGTTTATGGTGGGATGAGACTTGTGGATTCTCAATAAAGGAATCATAGCAAGTTGGTAGGAAAGATCTAAATTGGTGAAATTCAGATCTGGTGATTGAGTATCACGTACCACATCATCACACTTATCAAGAGAAACTTGTTCCAATGAGTGTGTGACATCATTGATGTTGTCTTCTATGGGATGGTTATCAGCATCAAGAAATTCTTGATCACTATCACCACCTCCATCAAGTTTTGTGCCTCAGTGCAGGAATTTGTAGGCACCTTAGATGTGTCAGCTGAAGAGTTTGTCGTTGTTGTGCTGATAGGAGTTCCAACTTTAGGGTTTATTACCACTGGAGCTAAAGTAGTTTTCTAACTTGGTCTTCATAGCTCAAATCTTGGGTTAGGATCTCCTAATGATATGTTACATGTTGTTGGGTTTGAAAAGGATGGTCTATATTATCAACATAGTCAAAGTCAACAAATGTCAAGGTCACTGTCAATGTCATCAAAATAGTCAAACAGAAGCGTTCGAGACAAAGAACCAAGACGAGACGTTGAAGATATAAATGACTAGGAGTTTATTGTTAATAAATATATTTTGTGTCAACAAAATATATTTATTTATGTTTAAGTCATTTTTATGTTTTATATGTAATTTCTCTAATTGTCTAAGTCTAAGGGGCTTAATATGTCATTAGTGAATATTATCACTATATATAGATTAGTGACAATTAGCTTTAGAGAGTTTGAATGAGCCATTGATTGAGGGGCTTTCACTTTGTAATATCTTCAGCAATCAATTCAGATCAAACAAGGGTTTTATTGAATGTTCTTGAGGTGTTCATCATTGTTCATCCATATTTTAAAGTGTTTGATCTATATTTTACAAAAATATCATTGATATCTGTGTTATTAGTGGGATTTGTTTGTGTTTATCAATCAAGTGCACTGTTATGTCAATCAGAAGGATCAACAAGATGGTATTAGAGCCATTGTGCTCTTGATTATTTGAGTTTTGTTTGGTTTTCTAGTTCTAGTCACTGTTCCATTCATTTTCAATCTGATCTTAGTGTTTTGGATATGGAAATTGATTGAGGATTGCTCGATTTTGGTGTGGAAAGCTATAGGAATCATAAGATTTCAAATCCATTGAGATTTGGATGAGTTTGAGCTGATTTCATGCTGAAAAAGGCTGTCCAGATACGTCTGGCGAATTTACAGCTCGTCCAGCGAAATTACAGCATCTTCCAGCGAAACTACATAGTAAGGTTCCTTTAGTGACACTAAGTTGTTCTTGGTTTTTAGATCTGGTTTCCTCGTTCCAGCGAAAGTACATGTGTTGAACAAAAGTTCATAGTGTTTGTGTGCCAATCCCAGCGAAATTGCTGCCAAATTGTTCTCCGAATGAAAGTTCAACTAGTTTCAGGAGAAATTACCCTGCAAAACTAGCATCAACGTACCACTGCTGGGCGAAACTGCTGTCGAAACTAATGGCGAAACTACCAGCGAACTTGCAAGCGAAATTAGTGAAAATTCGGTGAATTTGTCAGCGAATTTAGTGAAATTTCAGCGAAATTAGCCTCTGATCATTTCTAAAATGTCTTCTTCAGAAGTAGCTAATTTCCATCAATCTGATAATCTAATATCAGCATAAAGTCAGTTTGATTCTTTTGCAGCCATGAAAGATGAAAAGATATCTGATTTTGTTGATCGATTTCTGATGGTGGCAAGCAATCTTAAGAAGTATGATGACCAGCTGAGGAACCATGAACAAGTCACAAAACTTTTGGACTCTCTTCCTCCACAGTGGAGTCCACAAGTTAAATTGTTAAAGCAGGAAAGAAATTTGCTGACTACAAACTTATTGAAGTTGTTAGGTTCAACAATTGATAAACTGAAGCCTTCTAAACCACAATCAAAGCCAACTGAAGATCTCATTATACAAGTTCAGAGACCAAGTTGATAAACAAAACAAAACAAACACAAGACAAAGTCAACATCAAGACCACAAGAAAAGTCAAAATTAGTTCATGATGTAAAAATATTATAAATAGAACCACTAGTGCTACTTTGGAAAGGGGTGGTTATTGCAAAGTGTGTGAGTGGCTGGTAGTTCTTAAGAGTGTGTATTTCATGGTGTAAATCACCACCCAAGGAGAATTTCTCTCCTTTGGGTGGGTTTGATGTTCATCCATCATTGTATATGTTTCTTCATTGTAATTTGTTATTCAATTTCAATAAAATCATAACATTATACATTACACACGCGTCCTTGGTCTTCGATTCACACACTTCCACCCATCTTTAATTTTGAATTCTCAGATCTAAAAATGATGAATCCTAAGATCCAGGCTCATTGAATCAGAAATATTGATTCAGCAAAATGGTATCAGAGCTGTTGGTTGCTAGGTTCATGTATGTTTCAGATCTAAGTTCATCTTTAAAGATGTATTACAACAAAGAATAAAATCATAGAAAATTGAAGAACAAGCATTTGTTCATCAAACCATCATCTGTTCATCAACAAAATACACAGAACATCAAAATATGTTCAAAATGGGTTCGAATTGAAGATGATAAAACATTCCACACTTTATCACTGCAAATTTGGTGCAATTGTAATAGATCTATATCAAAATCAACAAAGAACATGTATTTGAGAAGAACACTCAGATCTTGAATAGGTTGCTTCAAAGAAGACAAAATTCTCGAAAAAGATTTGTTAATTGAAGCTGCCTACATCAAACTTCAAGACTTCAAAAAAGATCAATCAATTATTCTCACACTCGATTAAAAGTGTTGAATGATTTGGAATGAATCTGAAATTCAGATCGAAGATCAAGTTCAACAAATGCTGGAACTCATCCGCATTTCTTGGTATATTTGGCTGAAACTTGATCAAGTGAAGACAAATGCAGATGACAAGCAAAGCATCCGCATTTCTTTAAAGAAATGTGGATACATGTTCAAGAAATGCGACTAACTTTTACAAATGTTAGAAACTCTTTCTGAAGTACTTGGAACCATTCATTATCAAGTTAATTCAGAGATTCAAAGAGTTGAAGTGTCTTCAAGACTGACTTATGTTTCTGATGCTGTTTATTAAAGTTCAAAGCCTCATCATATGCCTAATACGTTCTAATCCTTTGAGTGTGATATGAACAAACAGTAATCCAAAAGTGATACACCTCATATCCAATATGTTAAGTATTCTCAAATAGATTCTATCCTTTATTAGAAATACATTAGGAGAAGCTTATCTGAGGGGGAGAACTACAGTGAACTGTGACAGAACGTCAGTTGATCAAGAAGACATGTGACAGAAAAGATCTTCAAAATTAGAGTTTGGCAAGCATCAGTTTAGGGGGAGTATTGTTGGGTTCAACAATTGATAAACTGAAGCTTTCCAAACCACAATCAAAGCCAACTGAAGATCTTATTGTACAAGTTCAGAGAACAAGTTGATAAACAGAACAAAACAAACACAAGACAAAGTCAACAAGACAAAGCCAACATCAAGACCACAAGAATAGTCAAAATTAGGTCATGATGTAATAACATTATAAATAGAACCACTAGTGCTACTTTGTATTGCGTGGTTATCATCCGCATTTGTAATAGCTGCATTTGTGTTCAACATCAGCATTTGTTAACCAACATCCGCATTTGTTAAGTCAACACCCGCATTTGTTAGTTCAACAACCGCATTTGTTAATTCAACAGCTGCATTTGTTAAGTCAACAGCCGCATTTGTTAACTTAAAACATCCGCATTAATTCTGTAACATCCGCATTGGATGAATCAACATCCGCATTGGTTGTCTTAATGATGCATAACATCCGCATTTCTATTGTCACATCCGTATTTCATTAAAACAAATGCGGATGTGTTAAAAGTTAGTTGCATTTCTTGAACATACATCCGCATTTCTTTGAAGAAATGCGGATGCTTTGCTTGTCATCTGCATTTTTCATCACTTGATCAAGTTTCAGCCAAGTATACCAAGAAATGCGGATGTAATGAGAACTAATGCGGAAGTTCTCTGCTAATGCAGACACTGCCTTGTGCACTAATGCTGATGTATCAAAATTTCATCCTTTGTTTTTTAAACAAATGTTGATGCTATCAACATCAACAACATCAACATCATCAACAACATCAACATTAACAACAACATCAACCACATCAACATCAACAACAACATCAACAACCACATCAACAACAACAACATCAACAACAACAACATCAACAATAACAACATCAACAACAACAACATCAACAACAACATCATCAACAACAACAGAAACAATGAACAGATGATGAACTGATGACTACAACAACAATAAATACAAGAAAGATGATGAACAGATGCCTACAACAAACAAGAAAACAAGAAACATGATGAATACGGATGATTGCAACCAACAGCCATATCCATTTTCACATTCAACAGAAATGAAGAAATCAACCTTGGTCACATAATCACTGATCCAATCAAAAATTTATGCAACTGTTAGAAACTCTTTCTGAAGTACTTGGAACCATCCATTATCAAGTTAATTTAGAGATTCAAAGAGTTGAAGTGTCTTCAAGACTGACTTATGTTCCTGATACTGTTTATTGAAGGTCAAAGCCTCATCATATGCCTAATACATTCTAATCCTTTGAGTGTGATATGAACAAACAGTAATCCAAAAGTGATACACCTCATATCCAATACATTAAGTATTCTCAAATAGATTCTATCCTTTATCAAAAATACATTAGGAGAAGCTTAATCTGAGGGGGAGAACTACAATGAACTGTGTCAGAACATCAGTTGATCAAGAAGACATATGACAGAGAAGATCTTCAAAATTAGAGTTTGGCAAGCATCAGTTTAGGGGGAGTATTGTTGGGTTCAATAATTGATAAACTAAAGCTTTCCAAACCATAATCAAAGCCAACTGAAGATCTCATTGTACAAGTTCAGAGACCAAGTTGATAAACAGAACAAAACAAACACAAGACAAAGTCAACAAGACAAAGTTAACATCAAGACCACAAGAAAAGTCAAAATTAGGTCATTATGTAAAAACATTATAAATAGAACCACTAGTGCTACTTTGGAAAGGGGTGGTTATTGCAAAGTGTGTGAGTGGCTGGTAGTTCTTAAGTGTGTGTATTTCATGGTGTAAATCACCACCCAAGGAGAATTTCTCTCCTTTGGGCGGGTTTGATGTTCATCCATCATTGTATATGTTTCTTCATTGTAATTTGTTATTCAATTTCAATGAAATCATAACATTATACATTACACACACGTCCTTGGTCTTCGATTCACACACTTCCACCCATCTTTAATTTTGAATTCTCAGATCTGAAAATGATGAATCCTAAGATCCAGGATCATGAATCTAAAATATTGATTCAGCAAAGTGCTATCAGAGCTGTTGGTTGCTGGGTTCATGTATGTTTCAAATCTATGTTCATCTTTAAAGATGTTTACAACAAAGAATAAAATCAGAAAAATGAAGAACAAAGCATTTGTTCGTCAAAAACTCGTCTGTTCATCAACAAAATACACAGAACATCTACAAATCTATTCAAAATGGGTCCGAATTGAAGATGATAAAACATTCAACAACTTATCACTTCAAATTTGGTGCATTTGTAATAGATTCAAATCAAATCCGTGAAGAACATGGGCTCGAGCAGAATACATTCGGTTCCCTCTTCAAAATTAAAAGTAGATCGATGCTACTGCCGATGTGTAAATCGAGCCAATTACATGTATTTCAAGCGGATTACATGATTTCAAGAACATTACATGATTTCAAGAACATCCCTTGACTTCTAGCAGGTTACTGGGGATCGAACAATATTCAGCAGAAGACAAACCATCTGCATCTCTTTGAAGAAATGCGGATGAAAGTTCAAACAAATGCTGATGCTACATAACCAATGCGCTTGTGTAACTCAACAAATGCTGATGTTAACTAAAAAAAATGCAGCTGGAACACAAACTATCTGCATGTAAGGCCCCGTTCTCGGGACGCTTACACCTAGTCAATCATTGCACATAAAACATAAAACATATATTTAGGTGTACTAAAACAACGCAGCGGAATAATTTAAAATCATTTTATTATAGTTGCTTTTGCAAAATAATACATTTCAGTTAACTGTTACAAAATATCACTTGTTGCATTACATCACAAAAACATTATAATTCTAAACAACGGATGCCATCCAAAAATGCCAAGTAGCTGCCCCGTGCCATCCTCAGCAACAATTACCTGCCAACTAGAAACACATAAAAGTCAGCATTGCTGAGTGAGTTCTAGTTTTATAAATAAAATACTTTTCTTTCATTTAAAACCGTACTTTTCTTTCTTGAGCGATTATACATCGTACGTACAAATAGATAATCTCATTATTTTCTTTCATCATCGTCAACTTACATTCATTCATTCTTACTTATCGTACATTTCACTCGATCATTATTACTTTCACTTCTCTATGCTCCAGGCTAATGCCTCGAGCTATACCCCAAACATCATGCACAAGGCGGGTACTGGACCGAAGACTATAAATAGACTTCAAACATCATGCCCGAGGCGGGCCCAGCACCGGGGTATCATCATTTCAACCATGCCATGTGCTATACCCCAAACATCATGCACAAGGCGGGTACTGGACTGAAGACTATAAATAGACTTCAAACATCATGCCCGAGGCGGGCCCAGCACCGGGGTAAGCGACAATGGTCCCGTACGTATGGTCAGTCACAAAGACTAGACCCCAGTGTGCATCCTACTGGGGTAGCTAACCCGCACACCGTTGAGCTAACACCCTTCATTGGGTGTGAACCTCCTTACAGTGCTTGCAAGACTTTTCTTACTTCCGATCGTTCATTAATGCATGCATTCATTCTTACTTCTCATTAGTTATCTTCCACTTTCGTTAAGTAATACTTTACATAAGCATATACATACATCACACCACGTAAGGTCACGACATAAACATAACATGGAACAACATCATCACAACAGCATACAAAGCATGCAAAACGTAAACAAGCACAGTCCCCCATAAAACCTCCTTTCTCATCACTTAAGCTCTACATCCCGAAATCTCAGAAAATTCTGTCTCCTTAAAGAAATGCGGATGAGCAAACAAATGCGGATGAACAGACAAATGCGGATGAATAAACCAATGCGGATGAGTAAACCAATGCGGATGAACACTTCAGAAAATATTCCAAGTGTCCCAAAGAAATGCGCATGAACCAAATGCCGATGATTGAAGCAAATTCGCATGGACAAACAAATGCGGATGAACATACAACAAATGCAGATGAACACTTAACTAATATGGATGAACAACACTTATGCAAATATTCAAACTTAATGCGGATGATCAATAACCTGAAACCGCATCTTATACTAAAATCAGTTCCCAATCCTCATTCTTGTACATTCATCGCACCGATCTAGCATGCTAATCTCTTAGAACAAGCATACAACCACGTAAACCGAGCAAAACATGCAGGCCCTAACACACCCAATAAAAGAACAGGGCCAAACATACGGTACAAAATACTGGACATATTAAAAAGTTAGTTACATGTATTTCCAGCCCCAAAACAGGTTTAAAACATAGAAATCGGGGATGTAGAACTCACCTTAGCAGCCTTCGAGTATGACTTCCTTCAAACCCGTCTGCACTATGATTTCCACCACCTAGAAACCCACCAAAAACACACACCCGAACACAACAAAACACATATAAGCATACAACCGAGGCATAGGCCGGCCAAGAACAACTTAAAACCAAGAATTCTTACCTTGAATTCGGTTTCCTTGTTCTTCCTTCTTCAAACCCGAAACTCTTGTCTGCTTTCTCTCTCTAAATCCGGTGAAAAGGAAAATATGCAGAAAGGTGTGGGCGGCCATCACCCTTTTACACCCACTTCTATTCTTTTTGTCCTTTTTGACACATTTAGCCCCTCAACTTGGGTTAAATTGTGTTTCTTCCTTTTTATCTGCTTTTATTCTTTCTTTCTCGTCTTTTAAAATTTTCCGGGTGTTACAAGTCAACCCCCCTTATATAGGTTTCGTCCCCGAAACCTATTATTCCTCGAACAAATGTGGGTAATGCTGCCTCATCTCTTCTTCAGTCTCCCACGTAGACTCGGATCCCTTCCTGTGCTTCCACTGTACGCCCACAAGAGGAACTACTTTATTCCTTTTCCGTTTCTCCTTGCGGTCAATGATTGCCACTGGTTGCTCCATATAATTGAGCCTTTCATCAACTTCAATGTCTTCCAATGGTACAACCATATCTTCGTCAGCTAAACACTTCCGCAGATGAGATACATGGAATGTCGGGTGAATTCCACTTAACTCATCGGGTAACTCCAACCTGTAGGCCACCTCTCCTACTCGAGAAATGATTCGGAAAGGCCCTATGTATCTCGAGCTCAACTTGCCCCGCTTTCTAAACCGAATGATACCTTTCCAAGGTGAGACTTTCAACATAACTCTATCGCCCACCTGGAACTCAATCGGTCTACGTCTCTTATCGGCATACGACTTCTGCCTAACTCCTTCATAAAGGCTTTGATCTTTTCTAGCTTCTCGTCGTAGCCTCAATCACCTAAATACTTCCTAACTCCTTCTGACCAATATCACCCCAACAAACAGGTGTTCTAAATCTGCTACCATATAGCATCTCATAAGGGGGCATACCAATGCTGACATGATAACTGTTATTATATGAGAACTCAGCTAACGGTAAGTGGTCATCCCAACTACCTCCAAAATCAATGGCGCATACCCGAAGCATATCCTCAAGCGTCTGAATGGTTCTCTCCGACTGACCATCCATCTGTGGATGATAAGCCGTGCTGATGTGTAACCTCGTCCCCATTGCATCATGAAATCTCTTCCAGAACTTAGATGTAAACCGAGTGTCACGATCAGAAACAATAGACACCGGCACACTGTGATGAATAGATCCGCTAACTTCTTAGATGAATACGTCTCTTGGATTGGTAGGAAGTGAGCACTCTTCGTCAGACGGTCGACTATCACCCATATGGCATCGTACCCCTTCACGGTATGCGGTAGCTTCATGATAAAATCCATCGTGATATGCTCCCACTTCCACTCGGGTATATCCAAAGGTTGGATCTTCCCGTACGGCTTCTGATGCTCGGCCTTCACTTGCAAGCAAGTAAGACACTTACTCACATACTCCGCTACATCGCGCTTCATACCCGGCCACCAGAAATCTTTCTTCATGTCTTGATACATCTTTGTAGCACCCGGATGAATGGAGTAACGAGTCTTATGAGCTTCATCCATAATCCTCCCACGTAAATCCCCGTAATGAGGGATCCACATCCGTCCAAATCGGGTTCTAACACCGAGAGTGTTTTCACCCAATTCTGCGACTAGACCTCTCATCCTTTTAGAGTTAAGATGATATTCCTTCAACGCCTCATCTTGAAACTCCTTAACCTTCTTCATCACATCGGAGGTCAAAATCAATTGGTAAGCCTTCACCCGGATTGGTTCAGGCCTCTCCTTTCGGCTAAGGGCATCCGCCACTACGTTGGCTTTGCCCGGATGGTAATGGATTTCACAATCATAATCCTTTATCAGTTCCAACCATCTCCTTTGCCTCATGTTCAAATCCTTCTGCTCGAAGAAGTACTTCAAGCTCTTATGGTCAGTGAAGATGGTGCACCTCTTCCCGTATAGGTAGTGCCTCCAATTTTTAATGCAAAGACCACAGCTGCTAGCTCTAAATCATGAGTAGGGTAATTAACCTCATGAACCTTCAATTGTCAGGATGCGTAAGCTATAACCTTTCCTCGCTGCATCAGTACGCAACCCAATCCCGAGTAAGAAGCATCTGAATAAACCACTAGATCCTCGCTCCTTTCAGGTAATGATAAGACAGGAGCTTGAGTCAACCTTGCCTTTAACTCCTCAAAACCACTCTCTTGAGCTTGACCCCATACAAACTTCACATCCTTACAGGTAAACTTAGTCAACGGAGAAGCTATCTTAGAGAAGTCTTGAATGAATCTCCTATAATTTCCTGCCAACCCCAATAAACTACGAATCTCGGATGGCGTCTTTGGAGACTTCCATATCACAGCTTCCACTTTTGCCGGGTCCACCATAATCCCCTCGGAATTCACCACGTGACCCAAAAACTAAACCTCGCGCAACCAGAATGCGCACATGGAGAACTTAGCATACAACTTCTCCCTTCTCAACGTCTCTTAACACCTCTCGAATATGACCGGCATGTTCCACCTCATTCTTCGAATAAATCAAGATATCATCGATGAACACAATCACTGATTTCTCCAACATCGGCCGACACACTCGATTCATCAGATCCATAAAAGCAGCTGGCGCGTTGGTTAAACCGAAAGACATAACGAGGAACTCGTAGTGTCCATAACGCGTATGAAAAGTTGTTTTAGGAATATCCTGCACCTTCACCTTCAGCTGATGGTAACCAGATCGGAGATCTATTCTCGAAAACCAACTGGCACCTTGGAGCTGATCAAACAGGTCATCAATCCTCGGCAATGGATACCGATTCTTCACCGTCAACTTGTTCAGTTCGCGGTAGTCAATACACATCCTCATACTACCGTCCTTCTTCTTTACAAACAAAACCGGGGCACCCCATGGAGAGATACTCGGTCTAATGAACCCCTTATCAAGCAATTCTTGCAGTTGCTCCATCAATTCCTTCAGCTCAGAGGGGGCTAACCGATACGGTACCTTAGCAACAGGTTGGGCACCGGGTATTAGGTCGATCTGAAACTCAATCTCACGGTCCGGCGGTACACCTGATAAATCTTCTGGGAACACGTTTGGGAAGTCACAACAACTGGTACATCAGACAATTGTGGTGTTGGCATATCAACATCTTTTATGTAGGCCAAGTAGGCACTACATCCACGCCTCATACACTTTCCTGCCACCGCCATTGAAATCACCTTCGGAATCATAGTAACTCGATCACTGTAAATCTCACCGAACTCCCGTCAGGCGCTGTCAGTCCAATCATCTTCTTGCGGCATACGATATTCGCCTCGTAGGCCGCTAACCAGTCCATCCCCAAGACTACATCGAAACCACCTATGGTCATCACAAATGGTCTAACAGGAAATTTATGACCTTCTACTTCTATGACATAGCCTTCCATCATCTCAGAAATCCTGGTAGACTTACCTATGGCAGTTTCTACATCGAAGGGCTCGTCAATACTCCTACTCCTTAAAAGCAAATTAGCACAAAAGGCAGCAAAAATGAAGCTCTTACTAGCACCAGAGTCAAATAACACGGAGGCAAGAGTTTGGTTTACTATGAACGTACCTGACACAACATCGGGGTCCGTCCTAGCCTCCTCTTGGGTCATCGTGAATGCTCTGGCGCTTGCTTTCTGCCCTTCGGTTCCGATCGTCTTCTTCGCTGCGGAACTCTCAGCCCTTGGCTTCATGCATTCCCTGCTCATGTGACCCTCTCCACCACAGTTAAAACATCTGGCCATACGACAATCCTTTGCTATATTCCCTGTCCTCCCACATAGGAAGCATACATTCAATCCCCGCCTACATTCTCCGAAATGCTCCTTTTTCGCATTTGCCACACCTCTTCGACCCCGCACCAGATGTGACCACACGGCGGTCATCCTCTCATGCACGCTTGTTGTTTGTCGACGCACCACCCCTACCAAACCTCTTCCCGTTCCAGTTCCGGTCACCACCACCTTTCTTACTCACCTCAGCCACCACCACTTCCCATTCATCATACAGCCTCCCTGCCAGATCAACCACTGACCTAAATGTGCTCGGTTGGGCGGCGATCATGTGCGTGCGGATGTCCGCCGGCAAGCCCTGAATGTATCTCTTAATCTTTCGTGACAAGGGTGTCACCTGATCCGGCACCAGCCATGCCATCTCATTGAATTTGGTGGTATATTGCTGATGTGTCATGGTTCCCGCCTCCAGCTATAAGAACTCCCTCTCAACCTTGTCGAGCTCTCGGTGAGGACAAAACTCCTCGATCACCAGTTTCTTCAACTCATTCCACCTCATCCTGCCAATCGCTCTACTATCCTCGGCCTAGACAATATTGTCCCACCAACATAGGGCCAAGTCCACAAATGAATGAGTGGCAAACTTCACCTTCTGATCTTCCCGGCACTTGCTGATATCTAGAACAGCTTCCATCTCTCTCACCCACCGGTGAGCAGCAGCCGCAGTGCCATTTCCGTCAAAAGTTGGGGGCTTGCATCTTTGAAATGCCCCATAGTTACAGCCTCGTGCTACCTCCGACACAGGCTCTTCTTCCTCTTCCTCATCAGTAGAGACAACCGTCTCAGTCCCCGGTTGGTCCCTTACTCCCGAGGACCGGTTCCTCTCCTTCCTTTCCCCTTCTCTTACAGCCTTTATTACTTCGGTCACCACAGATGGTAAGATCGTCTGCATGACCTGATGAACATCCTCTACAACAGCCTCCTTCACCGAGGCCCTTAAATTAGCACTTTCATCACCACCCTTCGGATGAGGGGTCTCGGGCTCTTCGTGAGCCACCTCTTCAGCCCTAGGCCTTCCTCTCATGACCCGTGGTCCAGCACCACGTCCACCACGACCTCCACCTCGAGAAGCCTTTGAAGATCTACCGTCGGCCATCCTCTAACACGCTATAAGATTCAAACACCAACACAGTCATTCAAGGTAACAACTCAGTTTATGTCAAGTATAGTAAGTCCCTAATTACAGTGGCCAGTTGTGATTAGCCACTTACTTTACTCTTCATACCCCAAGCATTTCCTATCCTGACTACATCAGTATCTAAATCTACTAAGAAGCACATAAATCACATAACATGCGCACGTAATACCGGTTAACATTAAGAAAATACCTGATGGCACGCAGCTACTCGGACTGGCATCCATTCCCTATGTCCCATTCTCAGTTTAAGTTTAGGTTTCTTTTGAAAATATTTACCCGTTTCACTTAAACTTTGGCTCTGATACCAACTTCTAAGGCCCCGTTCCCGGGATGCTTACAGCTGGTCAATCATTGCACATAAAACATAAAACATATATTTAGGTGTACTAAACAACGCAACGGAATAATTTAAAATCATTTCATTATAGTTGCTTTTGCAAAATAATACATTTTAGTTAACTGTTACAAAATATTACTCGTTGCATTACATCACAAAAACATTATAATTCTAAACAACGGATGCCATCCAAAAATGCCAAGTAGCTGCCCCGTGCCATCCTCAGCAACAATTACCTGCCAACTGGAAACACATAAAAGTCAGCGTTGCTGAGTGAGTTCTAGTTTTATAAATAAAATACTTTTCTTTCGTTTAAAACCGTACTTTTCTTTCGTGAGCAATCATACATCGTACGTACAAAAGATAATCTCATTAATATCTTTCATCATCGTCAACTTACATTCATTCATTCTTACTTATCGTAAATTTCATTCGATCATTATTACTTTCACTTCTCTATGCTCCAGGCTAATGCCTCGAGCTATACCCCAAACATCATGCACAAGGCGGGTACTGGACCGAAGACTATAAATAGACTTCAAACATCATGCCCGAGGAGGGCCTAGCACCGGGGTATCATCATTTGGACCATGCCATGTGCTATACCCCAAACATCATGCACAAGGCGGGTACTGTACCGAAGACTATAAATAGACTTCAAACATCATGCCCGAGGCAGGCCCAGCACAGGGGTAAGCGACAATGGTCCCGTACGTATGGTCAGTCACAAAGACTAGACCCCAGTGTGCATCCTTCTGGGGTAGCTAACCCGCACACCATTGAGCTAACACCCTTCACTGGGTGTGAACCTCTTTACAGTGCTTGCAACACTTTTCTTACTTCCGATCGTTCATTAATGCATGCATTCATTCTTACTTCTCATTAGCTATCTTCCACTTTCGTTAAGTAATACTTTACATAAGCATATACATACGTCACACCACGTAAGGTCACGACATAAACATAACATGGAACAACATCATCACAACAGCATACAAAGCATGCAAAACGTAAACAAGCACAGTCCCCCATAAAACCTCCTTTCTCATCACTTAAGCTCTACATCCCAAAATCTCAGAAAATTCTGTCTCCTTAAAGAAATGAGGATGAGCAAACAAATGCGGATGAACAGACAAATGCGGATGAATAAACCAATGCGGATGAGTAAACCAATGCGGACAAACACCTCATAAAATATTCCAAGTGTCCCAAAGAAATGCGCATGAACCAAATGCGGATGACTGAAGCAAATGCGCATGGACAAATAAATGCGGATGAACATACAACAAATGCGGATGAACACTTAACTAATGCGGATGAACAACACTTATGCAAATATTCAAACTTAATGCGGATGATTAGTAACCTGAAACCGCATCTTATACTAAAATCAGTTCCCAATCCTCATTCTTATACATTCATCGCACCGATCTAGCATGCTAATCTCTTAGAACAAGCATGCAACCACGTCAAACCGAGCAAAACATGCAGGCCCTAACACACCCAATAAAAGAACAGGGCCAAACTTACGGTACAAAATACTGGACATATTAAAAAGTTAGTTACATGTATTTCCAGCCCAAAAACAGGTTTAAAACATAGAAATCGGGGATCTAGAACTCACCTTAGCAGCCTTCGAGTATGACTTCCTTCAAACCCGTCTGCACTATGAGGTCCACCACCTAGAAACCCACCAAAAACACACACCCGAACACAACAAAACACATATAAGCATACAACCGAGGCATAGGCCGGCCAAGAATAACTTAAAACCAAGAATTCTTACCTTGAATTCGGTTTCCTTATTCTTCCTTCTTCAAACCCGAAACTCTTCTCTGCTTTCTCTCTCTAAATCCGGTGAAAAGGAAAATATGCAGAAAGGTGTGGGCGGCCATCACCTTTTTACACCCACTTTATTCTTTTTGTCCTTTTTGACACATTTAGCCCCTCAACTTGGGTTAAATTGTGTTTCTTCCTTTTTATCTGCTTTTATTCTTTCTTTCTCGTCTTTTAAAATTTTCCGGGTGTTACACACCGCATTTCTTCAAAGAAATACGGATGTGAGCTCAAGAAATGTTGGTTACACAACCAATGCGGATGTGTAACTAAACAAATGCGGATGTTGGTTAACAAATGCTGATGTTGAACATACGAATGCGGTTGTTTAACATGCCAATGCGGATGATTTCCAAAAAGAAATGCGGCTGATGTATTGTCAAATGCGGCTGAAGAGTTGCACTAATGCGGATAAAGCAAATCGAATGCTGATGTTTAACTTAACAAATGCGGTTGTTGACTTAACAAATGCGGTTTTTGAACTAACAAATGCGGCTGTTGACTTAACAAATGCGGATAAAGTATTGTTGAAATGCGGATGTTAAGGCAACTAATGCGTATTCTAATTCAACTAAAGTGGATGTTATAAGGCAGAAAATGCAACTGTTGTGGATGTAAGGCTACCAAATGCGGATGTATACACATCTAATATGGATGTCATATCCTATTTTAGCCTTTGTTTTAAACAATGCTGATGACATCATCAACAACATCAACATCAACAACATCCATCAACAACAACAACATCAACAACAACAACATCAACAACATCAACATTAACAACAACATCAACAACAACAACATCAACATCAACAACAACATCAACAACAACATCATCAACAACAACAATATCAATGAATAGATGATGAACAGTTGACAATAACAAACAAGAAATACAAGAAAGATGATGAACAGATGCCTACAACAAACAAGAAAACAAGAAACATGATGAATACGGATGATTGCAACCAACAGGCACATCCATTTTCACATTCAACAGAAACAAAGAAATCAACCTTGGTCACATAATCACTGATCCAATCAAGGATTTGTACAACTGTTAGAAACTCTTTCTGAAGTACTTGGAACCATCCATTATCAAGTTAATTCAGAGATTCAAAGAGTTGAAGTGTCTTCGAGACTGACTTATGTTCCTGATGCTGTTTATTGAAGGTCAAAGCCTCATCATATGCCTAATACATTCTAATCCTTTAAGTGTGATATGAACAAACAGTAATCCAAAAGTGATACACCTCATATCCAATACGTTAAGTATTCTCAAAGAGATTCTATCCTTTATCAGAAATACATTAGGAGAAGCTTAATCTGAGGGGGAGAACTATAGTGAACTGTGTCAGAACATCATTTGATCAAGAAGACATGTGACAGAGAAGATCTTCAAAATTAGAGTTTGGTGAGCATCAGTTTAGGGGGAGTATTGTTGGGTTCAACAATTGAGAAACTGAAGCTTTCCAAACCACAATCAAAGCCAACTGAAGATCTCATTGTACAAGTTCAGAGACCAAGTTGATAAACAGAACAAAACAAACACAAGACAAAGTCAACAAGACAAAGTCAACATCAAGACCACAAGAATAGTCAAAATTAGTTCATGATGTAATAACATTATAAATAGAACCACCAGTGCTACTTTGTATTGTGCGGTTATTGCAAAGTGTGTGAGTGGCTGGTAGTTCTTAAGTGTGTGTATTTCATGGTGTAAATCACCACCCAAGGAGAATTTCTCTCCTTTGGGTGGGTTTGGTGTTCATTCATCATTGTATATGTTTCTTTATTGTAATTTGTTATTTAACTTTAGTGAAATCATAACATTATATATTACACACACGTCCTTGTTCTTTGATTAACACACTTCCGCCCATCTTTAATTTTGAATTCTCAGATCTGAAAATGATGAATCCTAAGATCCAGGCTCATTGAATCTGAAATATTGATTCAGCAGAAGTTATCAACAAGCTAAAGTCATTTGATTTGGATATGAAAAGAGGAGAGTATAATCAATTCATGTATGGTTGTGTATCTTCAAGTGTTGAGATCAAAGAAACTAAAGAAGAAGTCAACCATGCATTGATGGCTGAGGTAGTATATAGTGATGAGGATTCTGTTGAAGATTTTGATCCTTTCAAAGAATTCAGGTGTGACACTTAAGATGAGAGTGTTTGTGATGTTGGTAATTATGCAAGTCGGTGTAAAGTTCAGGATGAAGGAAAGCAAGAGGAAGTTGAAGCTGCAGAAGCTAAGAAAAGAGCTGCTGAGGAGGAAGAATACAAAAAGAACAATCCTGTCTATCAATGTGAAAAACCCTAGCTGCTAAAAAGATTGTTATGGGGCTTCCTTATGAGGTTGTTCAAGACATATGTCTCCTCCCTGCAAAATTTGTTTATTTCGGGTTTATAAAGCTAACAGATTATTGTTAGAAAATGAAAAAAGAATTAAAATTAATAAACAATGAACTTAAAATCAATGAGTCCAAATATTTTATTAAACTACGAGAACCTTTAAAAGAAAATGATCTTTTAAAATGAAATCTTTTAGAAAAGAATGTCGAGATTAATGTTTTGAGCGACGAGTCACATTAGCATAATTTGAGACTAGCAAGCTTAAAACTAAACTTGATAAATGGATGATATCATGGATGAAACAGGAAGAACTATTTTCTAAGCAAAGGGGAGCTAGAATCAAAACGGGTGTGGGATGTGGTGAAACTTTATATGTTTATCCTCCTCCTAGCACTTACTGTTACTCTCCTATGCCTCAACCTCATCCATCTAATGATTTAATTAGAGTTGCAGATAATAAAAGTTTACATGCAGGTTTAAGCAGCGTTAATCACAAAGAGGTTCGAGATGAATGTGATTTTCCTGTAGGTTTGGAGCTCATCAAGCAAGGATCTGATCTGCAAAATGATAATTCCAACTTTGATGCTTCAAAACCAGTATCAGTTGTTTCACGTAACTTCTTTAACAAATTCAAAACAGGTAACATCCTTTCTTTTGTTCCTATCAAGTTTGTCAAAGAAGGAACAACTGTGGAATCGTCAAGCAATCAGAACTCAACAACACAAACTGACACAACAATATGGTATCAGAGCTCTCATCAGTACGCTCGAGACGAAGAACCGAGACGAGACGTTAAAGATATAAATGACTAGGAGTTTATTGTTAATAAATATATTTTGTGTCAACAAAATATATTTATTTATGTTTAAGTCATTTTTATGTTTTATATGTAATTTCTCTAATTGTCTAAGTCTAGGGGCTTAATATGTCATTAGTGAATATTATCACTATATATAGATTAGTGACAATTAGGTTTAGAGAGCTTGAATGAGCCATTGATTGAGGGGCTTTCACTTTGTAATATCTTCAGTAATCAATTCAGATCAAACAAGGGTTTTATTGAATGTGCTTGAGGTGTTCATCATTGTTCATCCATATTTTATAGTGTTTGATCTATATTTTACACAAATATCATTATATCTGTGTTATCAGTGGGATTTGTTTGTGTTTATCAATCAAGTGCACTGTTATATAGATCAGAAGGACCAACACATGTAGATCCTAACAAATCTTCACAAGATTTGTTAAATAATATGGTAACTAGATCACGATCAAATAGCCAATCAGGACCAGAACCTTTCACACTCAGTGTGTGCTCACTTAAGGTCACATTGGCTGACTCCTCAACTAGTCTAGTTCTGAGATTGTATACTCTATAAGCCATAGCTTGGGAAGAGTATCCAATGAAGTGTCCATCATCTGATTTCTCAACAAATTTGGCTATCCTATCTTTGGTATTCAAGATGGTGCAAGGACATCCAAATGATCTAAGGAAACCAATGAAAGGTCTCCTTTTGTGCCACAACTCATAAGGAGCCTTACCATAAGTCTTGACTACTAAAACTTTGTTCTGCACATAGCAGGCAGTATTGACTGCCTCTGCTCAGAAGGTGATAGGCAGTTTAGAGTCAGATAGCATGGTTCTTGCAGCTTCAATAAGTGTCCTGTTTCTCCTCTCATCAACACTATTTTGCTGAGAAGTCCTGGGGGCACTATATTGTCTTGTAATACCTTTCCCATCACAAAATGTATCAAGGATTTGGTTCTTGAATTTAGTTCCTTGATCACATCTTATGATTTTGACCTTGTGATCATATTGATTCTCAATTTTCAAAATGAAATTCTTCAAGATCTCAGGGGTATCATCCTTAGTTCTAAGAAAGAAGACCCAAGTGTATCTTATGAAGTCATCTATGATCACCCAACAATATGAGTTCCTTCCTAAACTCATTACACTGGTGGGGCCAAAAAGATCCATATGTAATAAGTGTAGCGAGTAGTGATGGAATGCCTTTCCTTTGGCTTATGAGACACTTTGTGTTGCTTTCCTTTCAGACATGCAACATAATGGTCCTCACTTGCAAACTCTTTCTTTGGCATTTCAGGTACCAAATCATTCTAAATAACTTTATTCATGTTTTTAAAGTTCACATGGCAAATTCTTTTATGCCAGAGGAAAGACTCGTTATCACAACCCCGAAATATGGGGCCTGAAATTCTTTTATTTGGCCCAAAACGTAGTATAGAGCATGATCAAAGCCCAATAAACAAACTAGCCAAGCTATGGCCCAATAAGAAAATCCAATCCAAACGGTATCACACTATTGTGTTAAATAAAAGACATCGCAATCCGAAAAAATTGTTCTACGTATAAGTAATCACGTAACAAGAATCTGCATGGAAAACTATTAAACGTTTAATTATGAACCAATATCCGGCAATACGCGAAACCCATTTTGATAATTAAGCTAATAGTAAAACCAAAAACCTTATATATATATATACTTTGCTTTAAAAACGCAAAGTTATTCGAAGAACCTTACGCGCACCAAATAAACACTTGCAATCTATGGCAACGACAATGCTACTACAACTAACAACAAGTATGCACTAATTAACGTGAAGTTGGAAATATAGAAAGTATTATAGAATAATTATTCAATATATAAGATTATCAAATTTAAATTATCAGAGGCTTCAGAATCACGAGCGCAACTCATATACGTAAAATGAATAAAATATGCAACTCCTGACAGACACCGACTTGGGCGTCACCTATGTAAAACCAATAATTAATATAATAAACATTATACGCATCCTTAATATGAAATAAAAATAATTAAACTCTCTCAAAAAGATGGAGACCCGACATAGCACGCGACATGGAAAGACAGCGTCACAAGAACACTGCGTTGGAAGGCTTTCTTATAAACCTATCTATACAAACCCCCTTATAAACCTTAGCCCCCATCCACATAATTTTTACACCAACCAAAACATACACATAGAGAGAGAACATAGAGAGAGATACGAGAAGGGGAGGAACCCTTAGGGTTTCCGGCGACCAGCCACCGGCGGTGGTGGTGGCGCGTGAGGCACTCCGGCGATCCCCACGGCGGCAAGTGGTGGCAAGTGGAGGGTGTCTCTCGATAGATCTCAATCCCCTAAGGATGATGGTGGTGATCCTCGTGGCTGGTTGGTGGCAGGTTTATGGCGGATGTGATGATGGAGTTGTTGGTACATGAACACCAATGGTGATGGTGGTGGCCTCGACTGGGGGGTTCCTATTGGTGATGTTCTAGGTGATGACAAGATGATGGGTAATGGTTATTGGTGATTACGTGGTGGTGTGGTATAGTCAAGCAGAGGCGGCCGGTGGAGATGCTGGTTTGGTAGTTTGATAGTGATAGTAGTGACGTATGCAGGCTACAAATGCAGTCGAGACGGTGATAGTCGCGAGATAGGATTTGAGCTGGATTCCCGATGGAACTTCGGCGAGACCATAATCAAACCGAACCTCCTATGCATGAGGGTTATTTGATAGGATCTATAAGTTTCAG
The DNA here is from genome assembly GCA_025506505.1 of Flaveria sonorensis. Lineage (NCBI taxonomy): Eukaryota > Viridiplantae > Streptophyta > Magnoliopsida > Asterales > Asteraceae > Flaveria > Flaveria sonorensis. The sequence continues at coordinate 18,939,282 of CM046437.1, read as the reverse complement.
GTGAAGTTATAAGTTGTGATAATGTATCGGGATATTTCTTTCGATAATAGATTTCAATGGTGATTGTATGTGTGTTTGTTGACGAGATCTAAAGTTTTTAAAAGTTCCAGCAAGGTTCCTACAGGCGGCGGATGATGGCGATGGCAGTGGTGGAGATTAACGACGGTATACGGTGGTAATAGTGGTTATTCATGGTGGTAGGGCCCCATTTGGTGAGGTGTGGATACAAGTTGATGATTTGGTGGTGTTTGGTAACAAGGTTTACATATTAGTGTGTTTGGGCGCAGGTCAAACGTTGGTCAAGGGTGGTCAAGAAGCAGGCGAGTTCAAGATAGAGTGTGTTCAAATTCACCAACCGAGTCGAAAGGTATAGCGCACAATTAAAATATAAAATGAGTTTGGCCTGTTTAAATGATAATACAAGGTTGAGCTCTTAGTAAAATGAATAATATTAAACAAGTAATACTTATACAAAATGATAACATGTACACATTATACAAAATACGATAACTAATAAATCGATATGCGCTATTGCACAATAAAAATATATGTAATACATGAATACCAAAATCATATATATAAACACATAAGTAATGGACATTTAGATATAATCGTGTTAGTATGTTTATATTACTTCTTATGAAATTATACCTAACATAATAGCGTCTCACGTTTTCCTATTATCATCAATGTTACTATTCATATCTTTATCGTTAATCATAATCATTATCATTGTTACATTACTTGAAAAATCGCTACCACTAGTTGTCACTACATAATACTACTCTAGCATTACTATAAACATTACTATATTACCAATTATAGCTTTTGATGACAAATATTATTGGTTTTATTATTATTATCGTTGTTTTGGTTGTTAATAATGATATCTAAAATGTTATTTTATCATAGATTACAGCTTTAATTGCATTATCAAATTATTGACTATAATTTTTTTTGATATTATTTAAACATAAATCTTATCAAGTTTTATGAATATTATAAATAAGATTTCTAAGGTTTTAAATAATATTATCATCTTAACTTGACATCCATGCTAAGATTACTATTGTCGGAGTTATCATTAATGTTATGACTACTACGCTTATTAACTAGTAATATAATCACATAGGACTTTACAAAAATGATGGAATATTGGTTGATTCCCTTTAATTACTCGTAGCAACACTATTAGCTACCTCAATATTAATAAATCACTGTTACTACTAATAAAACTATAACATTATTAATATTAGGATAGTTGATATTACACTTATTTTATTATAAACGTTGCTATGGACATCACCATATATATATATATATATATATATACATATATATATATATATATATATATATATATATATACATATATATATATATATATATATATATATATATATACATATATATATATATATATATATATATATATATGCATCATAAATAATGAACAAACTAATACTATTATTACTTTTAACACAGATGTTATTCAACCTAACGATGTTGATGAAATCAACTTAAACGCATGTTGAACATGAACATATTAGAACAATATTCAACATGAACAGGTTGATTCCCCTAAGGATCTTTTCAAAATCTCTCAATAATCAACAAACAAGAACCATGGTGTGGAAACCCATGATTAGTGCTATGATATCAGTGTGTGTTTGTTTGTGTGTGGATGTTTGGTCATCCGCTATGGAAGAAGATTGTTTATCCGCTATGTAGTGTTGATTGTTGTCAGCTATGGAATGTTCATCCGCTGTAGAATGTTCATCCCCTGTGGAATGTTCATCCGCTGTGGATGAACATCCGCTGTGGACTTGTATCCGTTGTCTGTTGTTCATCCGCTGTGGGATGTCTTCATCCGCTGCACACACTTAGACTTAAATCTTCATCCGCTGCATGTTGACCTTCATCCGCTGTGAACTGCTTCTCATCCGCTGTGGATACTTGTCAAAAATATCTTTTATCTACAATTCTGAAAAAGAAATTTAAACAAATATTAGTGTTTGTTATGAATGATAATGATGCTAATGTGTTAGTAAATGATTGTTTGGATGTTAGAACATATTATGTTTGTTATATGTTTGATTGTAGTAACCATCATCCTTTAAAGCATTAATCCATTAATGCACTTGTTGAGTCCAATAATACTCCCCTTTAGGATGATGTTGCAACTCTTTTATGTTTGCTTGTTATTGTTTTCTTTGTTAGTAATGTGTGTGTGTCTGTTTTGTTATGAATGATTGTATTGTTTGTGTGATACACTTGTACTGTTTGAATGTTTGAATTGTATAATATGCATGATTGACTATTTGAATGTTTTACTAATATGATTGTATGATAACCTGTATGTTTGTGTGATTACATGTGTGTTTGTATAGTAACACATGTCTGTATGTATATTTGTTTGTTTGTTTGTAAGATTACACTTGTGTAATCTAACTTTCAAGAATGTTTATTGGAATATTACTTGAATTATTGCTTGTTAACTTGCATGATTGACTGATTTTATGTATGTCATACTGATTACACATGTATAATCATATTGACTTGATTGTTTATATGTTGGCTTGTTTGAGTATGCATGTGTTTACATAAGAACACATGTTTGTATGTTTGTTTACAAAAAATAATTTGTTTGTTTGTTTGTTAAGTTAGTCATGTTTGATTGTTTTGAAGTGATTGCTATTTTATAATTAACAATTATGATTTGTTGAAAATGTATGTATGTATGTTATTTGCTCTAATGCAGGTTGACTTCTTTAAAGTCAACTGTTGTTTGATTTGATTGTGAAAAACAGTTTGACTAGTTAAAGTCAAAATAACCATTTAATGCGCACTGAGTGTACATGCATTTAATGTTTGCATGTTGAGTTCCTGCCAAATTAGTTGTTTTTACGTGTTTGTTATTGTCTTTTGAAAATGTTTACCAAGTTATAACATGTTTTAATCATTTTTGAACATTTTCAAAGATCAGACAGAGGGTTTTGTTTGATTTTGGCATGAACACCCTGACTGTTCATGAACCCGATGAATAAGTAATCAAATTTCATCAAATCAACAGTCTCAATACATTCAACTAAAGTCATAAAACACTCATTCAATGTTCAATTTTGTTTATAAACATCAAGAGATTCATGTGCGATTTTGGATCAAGGTTCGACTTCGTTGAACAGTGTATGAATATGAATCACTCAATCTGATGTTTTAATGAATGATTGATGATAAGAATGTTGTTGTTATACCTATTAGATTTTGAGTCAGATGATAAATCACAATGATTTTAGGTTTTTAATCGAATAGCGTTTTAAGGGTTTAAGGGTTTTAACACACTGTGTATAACGTTTAAAAAGTTTTGGGTTTTTTTCTCTCTCTCTCTCTCTCGTGATGAAAAGAAAATTTTACAAGTGTTGTGTTTATATATACAGCGGACAAAAGACTTATCCGCTGTGGGTACAGTGTCTGTACGTTGTATGAACAGTGACTTAAAAATTTGATTTTAAGTGGTGCGCAGTGAGTTACTCATGCGCTGTGTGAACAGTGTGTCCGCTGTACAATTTTTCATTATACGTTGTGCACCCATTGTATGTTGTACTGTGTTAATAACGGATGAACAATTTTTCATGCACTGTACACACAACTGATGACTAATCAGTCATACACTGTGTATGATCACTGTTTTCACAGCGGATGAACAATTGTTCATGCGTTGTTTGCCCTTGAAAAAAATTGTTTGTTCATAGCGGATGAACAATTGTTCATGCGCTGTGGATCCTTGAAAATTTTGTTTGTTTGTTCACAGCGGATGAACATTTGTTTATGCACTGTGGACACATTAAATGTTTTGATGATTGTTCACAGCGGATGAACATTTGTTCATGCGCTGTGGACAGTTTGAAAATTTGTTTGATTGTACACAGTGGATGAACATTTGTTCATGCGCTGTGGACACTTGAAAATGATGTGTTTGATTGTACACAGTGGATAAACATTTGTTCATGCACTGTGGACACTTGGATGTGATGTGTGAATGTTTACAGCGTATGATTACCTGTGTGCATATGTTGTATACACTTCTACTGTTTCTATAACGGATGGCTTATGTTAGTCATGCGCTGTGGAATGTTACTGTATTCACAGCGGATGCCTTACCAACAGCATGCGCTGTGAACACTTGTATGTTCATTAGTGCATAGCGTATGTATGTTTGTTTTGTCCGCTATATACACTTCGTGTATTTTGCATGATATGATGGTTACTGTAGCTACAGCCGATGTATGTTTGTGTGTCCGCTGTGACAACGGTTTTCAAAAATTTCAGATTTTTGTTTGTTTTGAACTAATGTCTTTCAAAGCATATGTTTGATAAAATTTTCTTCCAAAAGAACATTTGTTTGATGAAACTTGTTTAAATCTTTGATTGAAAATGTATGTAAAATGCTAAGATTTTAACATGATCAATATATGGATGTTAAGATATTACTCACAAGCAATATTTTGCAATATTGTATATATGTATGTGTGTCAAACTGTTGTGTTTGTGTGTTGGCTTGACATGACTTTGTTTAAAACTCAAAATTTAGAAACTTTCAAATTTTAAAATGTATGAATATGCACAATTCTACTGCCTTTGATAGTTCCATGTTCAATTTCTCCCCCTAAATTTTTGCATAGTTATAAAAATATTTTATAAAAATGACAAAAATTTATATGTGTTGAGTGGAAATTATCAAAGTCCAAATTTATTGCTTGTTTGTTAAACACTTAGTAAGATCACATTATATCTTACTAATAAATGGATGTGATGCATGTTTGGACATGAATCATTTTTACATAACATGAGATCATACTAGTCTAAAATTCTCACTTAGTGGTTTGTATGGTTTTGAGAATAGACATAGACGAGTACAATGTTGATTGCAGATATTGTGATCCACTTAAACTCATGCATGGTATTGATGATTGATTGAAACAGTGAGTGCTTATCATGTTTTGAGTTGATTTGTATGAGTTGTATGTACCCCACATCTGATTATATGTTTGGTACAACCCTCCTCAAGATATGCTAGAAAGCACTTTCAATACTTAAGACCTAGCTACTTAGGAGTATAAATGCTCAATTTTATCCATGATGTTTGATCCTTATTGGGATTCTTTTTCACTTCACTTTGGAAGGTGATCCTTTTTTAGATTCTTTTGATTCATTCACAAGGAATGTAGTCTTAAAGACTTTATTGATTGTTCATCCATAATAGATGTGTTCCTCATTGGGAATCTTTTTGGATCATGATTTAGGTCATTCAGGTCTGTGCTTAGCACAACAAAGAATGCCTTGGTATACTCCAGGTTTATGAAAATCATAACAAAGGAGACACTTGTATAATTGAGCAATTTATAAACTGTTTCACTTGGTGTATTGTAGTTACTTTATAAGCAACCAATATTGGATAGATTAATACTCACCATAAACCAAGATGTGTTGTTTGACCATACAATCATGAGAATTTAGTTCTAAACTGTTGTATGTGATGTTAGGTGTCCCATGCTGAGCCTATCCACATGTCAAACAAAGTACAGACAGTCTTTATTAGTGGAAAATAACTCAAGTGAAGAATATGCTAGTGTACTATCATTTCTCATGAACGCTCCGATACCACCTGATGAAATCCACTTAAACACATGTTGAACATGAACATATTAGAACAATATTCAATATGAACAGGTTGATTCCCCAAGGATCTTTTCAAAATCTCTCAATAATCAACAAACAAGAACCATGGTGCAGAAACCCATGATTAATGCTATGATATTAGTGTGTGTTTGTTTGTATGTGATTGTATGATTGCTAGTGCTTGGATGATAATATCTGCTTGATTGATTGATTGTTCAAAAGCTTACAAAGGATTAGGGTAGAATGCTATTTATAGCCTATACACATAGCTATATACAATTACAAAACTACCCTTATGTAAATGAAAATTACATAAAAAATAATCCTAAGCCTACAAGCAATCCGCTGTGATGATTGGTCGTCCGCTGTGGATGTTTGGTCATCCGTTGTGGAAGAAGATTGTTTATCCGCTGTGCAGTGTTGATTGTTGTCAGCTATGGAATGTTCATCCGCTGTTGATGAACATCCACTGTGGAATGTTCATCCGCTGTGGATGAACATCCGCTGTGGAATGTTCATCCGCTGTGGATGAACATCCACTGTTGACTTGTATCCGCTATCTGTTGTTCATCCGCTGTGGGATGTCTTCATCCGCTGCACACACTTAGACTTAAATCTTCATCCACTGCATGTTGTCCTTCATCTGCTGTGAACTGCTTCTCATCCGCTGTGGATACTTGTCAAAAATTTATTTTGTCTACAATTCTGAAAAAGAAATTTAAACAAATATTACTGTTTGTTATGAATGATAATGATGCTAATGTGTTAGTAAATGATTGTTTGGATGTTAGAACACATTATGTTTGTTATATATTTGATTATGGCAAGCATCATCCTTTAAAGCATTAATCCATTAATGCACTTGTTGAGTCCAACAGATATCATTATCAAAATTATCATTAACATAATCATCATCATTATTATACTTAATATTATTATTATCATCATTATTTTTATTATCATTGTCACCATTAACCTTAATGAAGATAACCTTAATGATATTACCTAAAATGTTACAATTTTATTTAGCTTTACCATGATATTAGCTATAACTTTATTATTGTAATTACGATGACTATTAAAGCTAGATTTCATCGACTTCTAAGAATAATATAGATAAATTTTAAGATTTATAAAATGACACTAATATTAAAGGTATTATATAATGTGACCTTAATACGACAATATATCTGGTACTAATAATATTATTACCAATTTTTATTATTATAATTATAACTACCCTTATGATACTAATACTAGTAAAACAAATATGACAAATCACTCGTAACAATGTTGCTGCTTATTACTACTATTATATTTCTTTTAATACGATCACTCATTAACGTTAGTATTAGGAAGATTTCTCTCAATACTATTCATAACGATACTATGGCTAATATTAATCACAACTATTATTGGTGATACTAAAAATGTTGTTATAATATATAATATCATAGTTACCATCCTAAACAATAGCAACATATTTATTATCGTTATTAATGTACAAATTTCGTCACTCTAAAAATATATTAACATCATAATATTCCACCCTTCCTATTACTATCACTAAAGGTAATATTATTGAAACTATCACAACCTTCATCGTTAATATAATTAGACATAAATATTCATAATATCCCTAATGATAATAACAATAATAAGATACTATACTTGATAACATAAGTGTTGGATCTTATATGCCCAAGACACATACAAGATTGATGTGGTTAGTACGTTATGATCCAAGTCGGGTCATACCCAATAACAAGCTAGGCAAACACCGTTAAACATTTATTTGTTGATCATGATCAAGCAAATAAATTATGACACCAATTTAGAAAATGGGTTTTCTGAATTATTGCATTTGAGATAGAACAAATTATATGGATATTTTGTTCATGAGATATCATTTGTAATGTTGTTTAAATAAGTTAAATAACATCAAATATAAGAGTGTTTAAGTTATAAGATTAAAATTAGTTTAATTATATAACTTAATGGGTGATTAAAATGAATTAAAAGGGTGTTATTTTAAAATGGGGGGAACCCATTTTAAAACCAAACTTTCGGCCGCCCTTTTGTTCTTCTTGGGATTCCTTGTCTTGTTAGAAGACAAGACTTTAATCCCTTGGAACAAGACACTCAACCACACTCTCTCTCTCACACATGCAAAAGAACTCTTTCTTCTCCATCTTGCTCTTCAACATTCACGGATCAAGAGCTTGAAAAGAAGGCTTTGGGTGTTAACTTCCTAACAAGTTTGGTGTTTTGCAAGAGCTTGTGGGTATACAAGCTTGAGGTCTTCTCTTTTGAAGACTAGACATTCAAGAAACATCATCTTCCTCCTCTTATCCGTATCCATATTTCTTGTTCAAGAAAGGTAGTATTCATGTACATCCTATGGTTGGTTTTGATAGCATTTCTTTTCACATATATATGATCCTTGTTCTTGGGTTTGTTTTCTTGAACATATAAATGTTTATTTTCAGAATACAACACAAGTTTTAAACTCCATACATCCGCTGCGTTTTTATGTTTAAATGGTTAAACATCCTTCTTAAAACTTGTAAAAACCCAACAATGGCATCTAGAGCCGGTTATGTGGAAAACTTGCTTCAAAAGTCCAAGAAAAGTTAGTTTTGTTGGACTTTTTCAACCCATTAGGGGCTGTTTTGATATGGATAAATGAATCCCTTATCTTTCAAAGTTTTATCTCACATGCTTTAGAATAAACCTTGAAAGATTAACATCAAGTGGTTGATTGTTTTGTTTGGACTAAACCCTAAAGTTTGGGTTCATGTTGGCCGAAACTTTAAGGGTTAAAAAGGGAGTTCATGGTTGTTCTTGGATGTTGTATTTGATACATATTTTGGTGCATAACATAGCCTTGACCTAATGTGTTTTGGTTTTGGATGAATGTGATTGTCATGTTTAGTTTTATTCATTAAAGGGTTGTAATAATAATTTTGGTGTTTGTATCTTTTGGGTTGTAATTTATTTATTCATTGGTTATGTAATAAATAGATTAGGTGCATTTCTTTTATTAGAAAAATTGTATTAGGATATGATTTTGTAAAAGAAGATGCACAAGTTGGAGACTCAAGGAAAGATACAAAGGAAGAACTCAAAAGACATGGACACTTGAAGCATTTGGATGTGGATTCGAGTGGGAGTTCTTGGACACATTTTAATGTGTCATTATTAACCCTTAGGAAAGACCTAGTGACAACACTTGTGATGGCAAACAAGTGTGGTCACCTTAGTGGCTATGGTTATGCACATTTGATTGAATGGTTGTGCTTGTTTGGTTGTTTTGTTTTATGTTGGTTGTTTGATATATGGATATGCATAACTAACAAATTTATAAACATAACAAGCTGAAAATAAATGGTTCTTAATCATTAAGTGGTTAATAAAAGGTTATTAAAAGGATTAATGATTTTAAATAAAAGGGGTTTTATTAAAAGAACCATAGGGTACCATGTATTTGAAAGCATGCAAATGCAAGGTACATAGAGTTTTCTAAACCAGAATTATGAAAACTTAAAATGTCTTTTGAAAACAAGTTTATCACCATCCTTTTACACAACACTTAAGTCACTTGAAAACTCTTAATGGGATAAAGGTCACCTAACCATTTTGAGGGAACTAGTGATTTAAGGTGGGAATGCCATATTTGTGGGATAAAGATCACCTAACCACTTATATTGGTAAACTCACATGTGTGTGTAAGTAGGGTAACTTGATTTGCAAACCATGTTAAATGGATCACCTACAATATGGTTACAAAAGGTGTTGATGGGATTAACATGCCGACTACACATAAGATGTTTAAGTCGATCCCATACCCTAGAAGTTGCAAAGGGTTGCAATTGTCAAACGTTGACTACCTTGTTAATTTAAATAATGGGATAAAGATCACCTAACCACTATTTAAATGTGACGTTGGATTCTAGAATTTTATTTTGTGTATGACACATAAAAGAGATTTATAATTAAAGATGATAATATCGTAAATACTAAAATTGAACCTTGTTAAATTTTGTAGATGGCCACCAACAACAATGAAAATAATGATATTCCATCCGCTCACAACCTATCACTAAGAACCATTCTCCAAAAGGAGCGTCTAAACCATAACAATTTCATTGATTGGTTTCGAAACTTGAGAATTGTTCTCAAGCAAGAGAAACGGTCATATATCTTAGACGATCCGATTCCCGATGAACCCAATGAGGAAGATGAAGAGGCCTACTTGAATTGGGTGAAATACACTGAGGACTCGGTCCAAGTGTCTTGCCTCATGTTGGCAAGTATGACTCCGGATCTCCAAAAGGAGTACGAACATCACGGAGCATACGACATGATAACCCAGTTGAAGGAAACGTTCCAACAACAAGCAAGGGTAGAGCGCTTCGAAACGGTTCGAGCACTCCATGCATGTCGTATGGATGATACCCAATCGGTCTCATCTTATGTACTTAAGATGAAGAGCCACATAGACCGCCTCGAAAGGCTGAATTGTCCCGTCTCGAAAGAGTTGGCTACGGATTTGATCCTCAACTCTTTGTCAAAAAGGTTTGACAATTTTGTTATGAATTATAACATGAACGGTTGGGACAAGAACATAACTGAGCTTCACTCTATGCTCAAGACAGCCGAGGCGGCCATGGGTAAAAGGAGTTTACCCGTTCTCACCATCAATGAAGGTGGGAACAAGAAGAGGCCTCACCCCGCATCCAAGGCAAGTGTTGCCAAAGGTAAAGGGTACGTTGGGAGAAAGGGAAAGGGAGTGGTAAAAGTGCCACCACCAAAACCAGCGGAGAAGAAGCAAAAGGTTGCTTCGGATGACCCATGCTTTAAGTGTGGGGAGATAGGACATTGGGCAAGAAATTGTCCTGTCCATCTCAAAGAGTTGAAAGCAAAGAGGGATGCCGGGCAGACCTCAGGTACAATTTTCATGATTCATATTGATCTAAATATAATATCCTCTAACACATGGGTATTGGATACCGGATGTGGGACTCACATTTGCAATTTGTTGCAGGGGTTCAAAAGAAGTAAAAACTTCAACAAAGGGGATGTTAGCCTCTACATGGGGAATGGGGCAAAAGTTCAAGTTGAAGCCCGAGGGGACTACATCCTGAAGCTTCCAAATGGTTTGGAAGCAATTTTGAACAATGTTTTGTATGCTCCTAGTTTGACTAGGAACATTATTTCAGTTGCACAATTAAGACAATATGGTTATGTTTTGATGTTTATTGAAAATGAAATTCATGTTTCTTTAAATAACATCTTTTATTTTAAAGCTACTCCTATTAATGGTATTTATGAATTGGTTCATGAAAACACATTATATGATAGCTCGTTGTACCAAACCACCACCAAGAAGCTCAAATTAGATTTGAGTGACACCTATCTTTGGCATTGCCGTCTTGGTCATATAAACAAGAAGCGCATACAAACTCTTCAAAAGAATGGTCTTTTAAAAGCAAGTGAATATGATTCATTTGATGTATGTGAATCTTGTTTACAAGGCAAAATGACTAAGGCGCCTTTTAGTGGCAAAACCGAAAGGGCAAAAGATTTATTAGGTATCATACATTCGGATGTATGTGGTCCTTTTAAGCCAATGACTAGGTATAATGAAAGATACTTCATTACCTTTACCGACGACTATAGTAGGTATGGGTATGTGTACTTGTTAAGACACAAAGATGAAGCTTTTGAAATGTTCAAAACCTTCCAAAATGAAGTAGAAAATCAACTCAACAAATCAATAAAAATTCTTCGCACCGATAGAGGAGGTGAATACCTGAGTGATGCTTTTAGAGATCATCTTAGAAGTTGTGGGATTATCTCACAACTATCTCCACCTGGAACACCACAACACAATGGTGTGTCCGAAAGGAGAAATCGAACTCTATTAGATATGGTTCGATCTATGATGGCTGGAAGCTCATTGCCTCTATCATTTTGGGGCTTTGCTTTGCTCTCTGCGGCCCGTATTTTGAATATGGCCCCAACCAAGAAAGTGGAAAGGACACCTTTTGAAATATGGCATGGAAGGGTTCCATCTCTATCATATTTAAAGGTGTGGGGATGTGAGGCTTATGTAAGACTCCCACCTCAAACAAGTTAGAAAGACGTTCCACTAAGTGTATTTTTATTGGATATCCTAGAGATTCTATGGGATATTATTTCTATGATCCATTGGAAAAAAGGAGTTTGTTGCCAAGAAGGGTGAGTTCTTGGAAGCCAAGTTCCTTATGGAAGGAGCTAGCAGTAGAACAGTGGATCTTGAGGAGGATCAAGGTCCACAACCCGATACACGTTTGGTTGACACTAGCACTCAACATGAGGATGTTGAGAATGATCAAATGGTTGATCAACACACACAAAACGTTCGCAAATCTGGTAGAACTAGTAATCCACCTGAAAGATATGGATTTTTCATGGATGGGTGCTATGTGGTTGATTCCGATGAACCAATCACATACCATGATGCAGTGTCCAATTTGGATTGTGACAAATGGCTTGAAGCCATGAATGTTGAGATGCAATCCATGTATGACAACCAAGTGTGGGACTTGGTTGTACCACCTCTTAACTCCAAGGTAGTTGGAAGTAAGTGGGTTTTCAAGAAGAAAACCGATATGCATGGAAACTTGGATACTTATAAAGCTAGACTTGTAGCAAAAGGTTTCACTCAAACTCAAGGGGTTGATTATGATGAGACTTTTTCGCCTGTTGCAATGCTAAAGTCTATTAGGATATTATTTGCCATAGCTGCTCATTATGATTATGAGATTTGGCAAATGGATGTCAAAACCGCTTTTCTAAATGGATATCTTGAGGAAGATGTCTATATGGTTCAGCCTGAAGGTTTTGTCGACCCAAAACATCCTAACAAAGTATGCAAGTTAAAGAAATCAATCTATGGATTGAAGCAAGCGTCAAGAAGTTGGAATCACCGTTTTGATGAAGAGGTAATTAAATTTGGGTTCATCAAAAATGCTGATGAGGCTTGTGTGTATAAAAAGGCTAGTGGGAGCATCATCACTTTCCTAGTATTGTATGTCGATGACATCCTACTATTTGGAAATGACATTCCAACCTTGGAAGGTATAAAAACCTGGCTTGGAAGCTGTTTTTCCATTAAGGATCTTGGTGAAGCCGCCTACATTTTGGGAATAAAGATCTATAGGGATAGATCGAGGCGGTTGATAGGTTTAAATCAAAGTGCATACATTGACAAGATCTTGAAAAGGTTCAAGATGGAGAACTCTAAGAAAGGTACGGTACCTATTCAAAGAGGAACGATATTGAGTACGACTCAATGTCCAAGCTCAAAGGATGAGCAAGATAAAATGAAGGGAATCCCGTATGCATCTGCTATAGGATCCATCATGTATGCAATGATATGCACTAGGCCGGACGTGTCATGCGCCTTGAGCATGACAAGCCGATACCAGCAAAATCCTGGAAATAGTCATTGGATGGCTGTTAAGAACATACTTAAGTACCTAAGGAGGACTAAAGATATGTTCCTAATCTATGGATCTGGTGAGGAGGAACTCGTGGTAAAAGGTTACACGGATGCGAGTTTCCAAACTGATCGGGATGACTCACGATCACAATCGGGATACATTTTCATCCTAAATGGAGGAGCAGTCTCTTGGAAGAGCTCTAAACAAGATGTGGTGGCATTATCAACTACAGAGTCAGAATACATCGCCGCTTCATTAGCAGCTCAAGAAGCTGCATGGTTGAAGAAATTCATTGCCGATCTAGGGGTTGTCCCTTCCATTCAGGACCCCCTAGAAATTCTTTGTGATAATGAGGGTGCGATTGCTCAAATCAAGGAACCCCGTGCACATCAAAAGACTAGGCACATTGAGCGGAGATTCAACTACATAAGGGATGAAGTTGAAAAGGGAAAAATATGTATTCGCAAAGTTCACACGGATCAAAACATTGCGGATCCACTCACGAAGCTTCTTGAAAAGGCAAAGCATGAGGGTCATACTTGTGCCATGGGACTTCGATATTCTAGTGACTGGATTTGATTTTGTGATCTTGTATTTGGATATTGGAACCTTTTATTACTTGAATGAATTATATGGTTATAATGTTTCAACTAATGTTCCAATTTTGCATGTTTAATCCATGAGTAAATCATTTACTCTAAACGTCCGTAGTCGTTCATGCCTGTGGGAACAAGTATGAGGGTAAGACTATTATGAACTTGGATTGGTAGATATTCATTTGGATGAATATATAGCAAAGGGTTGCTGCCAAAGTTCATAGATATTTATGGGATATAAATATTGGACTGACCCGCATTTCAAATATTACTACATGGAATCTTCTTGATTGATCATAAGTAAATTTGAGTAAAGGCGAATATCATTTGGTATCCTCTGACCTGAGATACATATTGGGTCTTGATATTCACCGGGTATTATACTTTGACTTAGTTCTTCGCTGTTCTGAAACATGGCAGTACATAAGACTAAATTCAGGTATAGCACGAGGTGATTGTGAGAGACGTATGTAATCAAGATGGGATTTGTTCCTCTTATTCGTTGAGAGTAAGATGTCTAAGGCCTGCTAAAGTTAAGTCAATGGAGAATGATCATTCTGTGTCTCTAAGATTTAACATGACATCTGTGACAAAAGGATAGATGATTGTTTCACCTAAAACATTTTCGAGTAAGATACTTGAAGGGGATGATGTTATTGAATGGCACTTAGTCATACGTATTAAGGGTAGTAAACCGTTGTTAGGCGGTATTTACTGCTTGCATCAATCTTTATGAATCTTGTGCAAGTGGGAGATTGTTGGATCTTATATGCCCAAGACACATACAAGATTGATGTGGTTAGTACGTTATGATCCAAGTCGGGTCATACCCAATAACAAGCTAGGCAAACACCGTTAAACATTTATTTGTTGATCATGATCAAGCAAATAAATTATGACACCAATTTAGAAAATGGGTTTTCTGAATTATTGCATTTGAGATAGAACAAATTATATGGATATTTTGTTCATGAGATATCATTTGTAATGTTGTTTAAATAAGTTAAATAACATCAAATATAAGAGTGTTTAAGTTATAAGATTAAAATTAGTTTAATTATATAACTTAATGGGTGATTAAAATGAATTAAAAGGGTGTTATTTTAAAATGGGGGGAACCCATTTTAAAACCAAACTTTCGGCCGCCCTTTTGTTCTTCTTGGGATTCCTTGTCTTGTTTTAAGACAAGACTTTAATCCCTTGGAACAAGACACTCAACCACACTCTCTCTCTCACACATGCAAAAGAACTCTTTCTTCTCCATCTTGCTCTTCAACATTCACAGATCAAGAGCTTGAAAAGAAGGCTTTGGGTGTTAACTTCCTAACAAGTTTGGTGTTTTGCAAGAGCTTGTGGGTATACAAGCTTGAGGTCTTCTCTTTTGAAGACTAGACATTCAAGAAACATCATCTTCCTCCTCTTATCCGTATCCATATTTCTTGTTCAAGAAAGGTAGTATTCATGTACATCCTATGGTTGGTTTTGATAGCATTTCTTTTCACATATAAATGATCCTTGTTCTTGGGTTTGTTTTCTTGAACATATATATGTTTATTTTCAGAATACAACACAAGTTTTAAACTCCATACATCCGCTGCGTTTTTATGTTTAAATGGTTAAACATCCTTCTTAAAACTTGTAAAAACCCAACAATAAGTATCACTACCAGTGATAGTAACCCTAAGATATTAATATAACTATTATACATACACCTCTACATGAAAGACCTTATCCAAGCACAGGAAGTTAATAAATAAAGAAAACAATATAACCAAACCCTACACCTTGAAATTTAACGCAATAAGAAACGTAAACCTAAAGAGCTCAACCAAACCATAACGACGTTAACAACTATTGTATTCTTAAAATTTATACTAATGAACGGTAGTTAATTAGGTTATCATGAGGATTATGCACTCAATATAGGAAGCTCATGGTATTGGTATAGGTTTGCATGCAAAAGAACCCAGGTGAGTCTCATGAACCCCCTTTTTACTTTAAAACTTTTGGAGTGAAATACATACTCGTTGGTTATTATATTATTATGGTGCAATACTTCCTGCTCTTGTCCCTGCATGGTGCACCATCATTAACTCCACGAGGAGCCGGGTGATTTGTGGATAGTACTATTTGGAGAATCCCCCACACACAATGGGCCCTTTATGTCAGGAAACTCCCCATTGAGATTCAATAATCATTGTGTCACAAATTAGTGCGACTTAACCGTACTTAGCAGGGCACACTTAAACCCAATAATTTAGTGGTAACGGGTTAGGGGATATTTTAGCACTCGGGCGGGGAAGTCCGGGTCAGGCTTGATTGTGATACATTTTGTCGTGTACCAATAATTATGTTTTATTTATGAATATCTATTTATGATTATGAAATTTATTACATGAAAACTTGAGCACACCAACTTTATGTTGATACGTTTTGAGTATGTATTTTAGATATTTGTTTGATTATAAGGGGGGAGTCATGATTAGACTCCCTAAGCATTGGGTTTACAATTTGAGAACATGGTTGACTTCCCATTAAAGACTCACTTTAGAAGAACTATACAACACCCTGAAAGAGCCATACAAGATAACAACTTTGAGGAATAGACAATAATGACCCTATGGCCTTTGCCTATGATTTTGTTATACACATGTCAAGTTGTAACAAAAGGTACTTATTTTATTATTATTCATGTAAACCAATGGTTCATTTTCATTACATCCATGGCTTCGGCTGTGTTTGTGGATATTTAGTCGTCACGACCAACCCGCTCAACGGGGTGTGATAGATTGGTATCAAAGCTAATGGTTTTAGCGAATAGGTTTCCTAAGGAATCTTAGGCTTTATCCTGGACACCTTAGGGACTTGACTAATAAGGCTTCAACATTATTAAGGTTATCCCTACCATAGGTACCCATAAGATATGCTTAGGAATAACTTATAGTACGCCTCATACTCTACTAGCATGGGGTATGGCCACTTGATGGGAACAATACTTTGTTTAGGTCTGTGCTTATATGAATGATATGACCCTACATATTTCGGATTATTGTTGCTTGCACACACAACTTTTCATTGTAAAGACATTATTACAGCATTAGGGTCTATACTTTTATTTGACTTTATGACTTAGCCTGCTCTAGACTTTAGAGTGCTACATTGTTATACTACTGGGCCTTAATCATTAGTTGAATCTTGGGGAGCAAACAGGTGCTAGGCACACACATAGATAGAAACATAGTTCTATAAACAGTATAACATAAACAATAAGAACTAATGGTGGGTACACGCTAGAATGATCTTGCAAGGTAAATTGACAATTACGGGTGGCCAACGTAATGGTGAATTTACACGTGCACGTGAATTCTGGTAATGCCTGCTATGCAACCTAACATATAAAATCATACCAAATTGACAGCATGGATTTCAAAACAGGATGCTATGAGAACACCAACCAAAACTGTACAAGTAATGAATTAAACTACTAGACATGTGGTAAGCTACTAAGGATGACATCGCATTATTTATTCATATTCCACCCCATCCGTTGTGTCTTAATGAAATTAATACATTCGTACAGTAGTTGATGTGAGGGTAGTCAAGTTCAAAATTATATCTATACCTTACCTTGACATATCTTAAGTTTTATAATTGGAGTGTCATTCTCTTTCCATCCACATACTATAAAGGACTTGTTAACCTCTTCTAAGTTGTAACATGATGAAGACTTTGTTTGAAAACTCTAGCAATCACTTCCTTTGATCCGATCGACCCATCAATTTTAAGACATCATAGAACATTCATGTGCAAATAATGCCAAAACCATGGTCCCCTAAATAAATATCTACTCCAATACCCTAAGCTAGTTGCTTCTCAATCATGGCATTCAATATAATTCACTTCAATAGCTCATTAGGTTAGCAACCAACCAAAGCTTTAACCCACTAAATAAGTAGATTGCTATGACAGACGCCCCACACGATCAAGAACATTGAAGACATGCTACGTCCATCCTACCTAGTAACCTATGTCTCAGAACAAACTATTCTGCTCATAACCTCCTATTTCATAAAGGCGTTGATACATTCGTCACCTATGTAATTGATAAATAGGATTTTTAATAGATTCATTTGGCTCATGATAATCATTTAAATTCTATTTTCTTATGCAATTTGTTGGCCAAACGACATCAGCATCGACAACTCCCTACCTACCCGCCAACATTCTTTGCAAGCATTATGTGCTTTCATTCTCGGTTACTATGATTCCTAAATCGACCATTTATGGTGAGTCTCCAATTATTGTACTAAATGAAAAAGTGTAGATTCGTAATCTTTTAAGCAAAAAGTTGAAGGGGCAGCATTGATCGTGGCGAAGATTACAACATTATAGTCCTCAGGTGGAGACATGGTCAAGAGATTTTAGATGCACTAATTTGAGATGACACAATCTGAGCAACAAACTAAGGCGGAATTGTGAAGACGGAAGAATACACTAGATACCTTACACCCTACTACTGCCAATGCCAAAGGAAGAGCTCATATGATAAGGTTTAACTTGATCCCAAAGGATTTCATTCCCTACAAATGTGGCTAGAAAGAAGATTCGATGATGGAGGAATGAAATACTATTAATAAACCTGACTAACAGGATGATGTATGTGGAGTTAGATAAAAGAAGAGTTGTACCCCAGGAAGCCAACATTAAAGTTAAAACCCCACACTTTCAAGAACCTTCTTTAGAACATAACCTTGACGCCCTACTCTAGAGCTCAGAGTGAAGATCCTGGTATCCGACATCATGGAAACTATACAGATCATATTTGAGGAGTTTAAACTGAGCAGGAGCTACCAACATCATGATAATGCTCATAACAAGACATGAAGGATATAGTTACAACTAAGGCATAGATTAGGCCATTTTAATATATTTACCGAAATAAAATTATTTTCAAGAAATAAAAGTCTACATAAGAGATATGGTCATATGTATGATGGAATCAACTAAAATAAGGAAGTAGATTAAGGGATGATATCGCAATCAACGTAGTAATAAAAAGGGAAGCAGTCAAGAAAAGTGGCGATTCATGTCATATTCAATTTAACTGGTGGAACATATTCTTGGTATGGTTTGAGCCCTAATGCAGGCTGTTTGACGCCTCTAGGTTTCAGTATCAATGGTTACCTAAGGCACAAAAAGAAGCACTTGCTTATGCTGGCAAGTGGAGTATTGAGTGCAAGGCATTCAATTGACTTCAATCCAGTGTAACATAATGCATTCAACTAAGGATCTAACTCTCGAGGAACTCAAATAAAGAGGATGTAGCAGTTGTAGCAAGGTGTACTAACTAAATTTATCAAAAAAAAATCTACGTAAAATCAAGCTCGTGCGACACCTGTTAGGTATAAACAACCAAGCCCTTAATAGGTCATTCTCACCAGCAACTTCCCCTTAACATAGTTTTTGTAATCATCACGATTCATGTTCTTCCTAGTTTACAATGTCATAAGTTAATTGATTGGTAGCTATTACATCTAAGTCCCGGTCTATACTCAATGAAATCGGTAAACACCTCAATTACATCCTTAACGGATGAACCCTAAACCCTAGAACCTATATTATAGATCTCTCTTTCTTTAAGTTGGTCATCTTTGGAAAATGGTGTTATATGCGATGTCGAAAAGGATATCTTGTCTCGATTTAGCAAAACCCCATATTATGTAGGGGTGAACACGTTAAGGAGAGAAACCTTTTCATTGGACCTCAAAATCTTATTTAATTTCCTTAGTGTATCTTACCAATAGGACTTTTATTTGTTTATATTCCTTAGGTCATCCCCCACCTGTAAGAAGTCGATTGACAACTTACATTCTCAGGCGGAAAATTTACGACCCAACACCGACAAGCATTAACCCCCGAAGGACTAGAAGTAAATAACAACTCTCTCAACACCGGTATTGAGAAACAAGTATCCATACATGCTATCTACGACTCAACTTTTCATCCTAACCGCCCCCCCCCCCTTAAAGACTGCATGATGATTAGTCATGTTCATTTATGTAATCCTCTTACAAATAGTTTGTTCATTAATGCGCCATAGAGCTACAATTGATTTCATAGTCAACATCTAAATTTTGATAGCACACTCTAGATTTATTCATACTTACTCATGATCTGATTCCCTTGATTTGATTCGCTTGGTGGTAATCCACATAGCTACTCTTTCATTTACGATGTTGATTAATCTCAATTCGTTACGATGTCATCTCTTGAGAGAGCGCATCCATAGCCACTAAAGCTAATCTCAAGTGCTACCTGCAACCCTATATGTTAAACTAATCACTTCTAAAAGCAATACTAGCCATAAAATAATTTCGAGGATGAAATGTCTTTAAGTAGGGGAGAATGGGACGACCCCATAATTTGGGCCTGAAAATTTTCTTTTATTTGAAACAAAACGTTGTATCGAACATGATCAAAGCCCAATAAACAAACTAGCCTAGCTATGGCCCAATAAAAAATATCCAATCCAAAAGGTATCACACTATTATGTTAAATAAAACACATCGCAATCCGAAGAAATTGTTCTACGTTTAAGTAATCACGTAGCAAGAATCTGCGTGGAAAACTGTTAAACGTTTAATTATGAACCAATATCCGGCAATACCTGAAACCCATTGTGATAATTAAGCCAACAGTAAAACCAAAGACCTTATATATGTACTTTGCTTTAAAAACGCAAAACTGTTCGAAGAACCTTACGTGCACCAAATAAATTCTTGCAATCTATGGCAACAACAACGCTACTACGACTGACAACAAGTATACACTAAATAACGCGAAGTTGGAAATATAGAAAGTATTATAGAATAATTATTCTAGATATAAGATTATTAAATTTAAATTATCAAAGGCTTCAGAATCGCGAGCGCAACTCATATACGTAAAATGAATAAAATACGCAATTCCCGACGGACACCGACTTAGGTGTCACCTATAAATTGTAAAAGTAATAATTAATATAATAAACATTTTATGAATCCGTAATACAAAATATCATAATCAAACTCTCTCAAAAAGATGGAGACACGTAACAACACGCAACATGGAAAGATAGCGTCACAAGAACACTGCGTTGGAAGGCTTTCTTATAAACCCTACTTATACAAACCCCCTTATAAACCTTAGCCCCCATCCACATAATTTTTACACCAACCAAATCACACACATAGAGAGAGAACATAAAGAGATATATGGAAGGGCGTCCGGTGGTTGTGGCGCGTGAGGCACTCCAGCGAGCCCCACGTCGGCAAGTGGTGGCAACTGGAGGGTGTCTCTGGATAGATCTTAAGCTCCTATGGTGGTGATGGTTGTGGCTGGTTGGTGGCAAGTTTATGGTGGATGTGATGATGGAGTTGTTGGTACATGACCACTGATGGTGATGGTGGTAACCTCGACTGGGGGGTTCCTATTAGTGATGTTCCCGAAAATGATAAGATGATGTGTAATGGTTATTGGCGATTACATGGTGGTGTAGTATAGTCAAGCATAGGCGGCCGGTAGAGATGGTGGTTTGGTAGTTGGACGGTGATAGTGGTGATGTATGGAGGCTATGAATGCAGTCGAGACGGTGGTAGTCACGAGATAGTGTTTCAGCTGGATTCCCGGCGGAACTCCAGCGAGACCATAATCAAACCAAACCTTCTATGCATGAGGGTTATTTGACAGGATCTACAAGTTTCAGGTGAAGTTATAAGTTATGATAATGTATCAGGATATTTCTTTCGATTACCTTTCAAGTGGACCAAAGGATGCTTATAGATCTCCATAGGTTTCTAACCAAATTTTTGTTGAGCTCCTCCATTGAACAGCCCTCCCCTGATCTAGCTATCGCCTACTTTGGAGCTGAAGAGCTTCAATGGCTGAATGCGCCACCTACCTCTAAAGAGGAAGTGGTCAACCTAAGGTCTCTACTGAACCTAAGATTAACTTCAAAGGGAATGTATAGACTAATGGCCCAGCAACTGATTTAGATGGGACAAGTGATACAGACCCAGTTACTTCCAAGGCAGAATTCTAAGCTACCGAAGGAATAATTGGACTGTCTTCATGTCCAGTGATCTGTTCATCTCAGAGGCAATTCTTGAAGCATCTGAGATTAACAGTGAGGACTTCCTTACAACCCCTCTCTTACAAGAATCACTACCTCAAATACCCTCACTCCAACCTGAATCTTCTGAACCTGAGCCTCCAAAGGCTGAATCTTCCTCTGATCCTAAGGGGAAGAGAAAGCTTACTGCTAAGGAACTATTAGAGGAGGAAAGATTGGAGAAGCTAAAGAAGAAGGGCAAACTTGATACTGGAAAGTTGTTGGCTGCAAGTAGAAGAGCAGCAGCAGCCGCCCAAGAAAGTCTCAACAATCATAGGAGGGTGGAAATCATCGATAGGCTCATCAGCCTGGGAGTAGCCAATAAAGAAACACTCTACTTCCAACTGATAAGCTTGTGAAAATAGAAAAGGCAACCTTGCTGCAAAAAGAAAAGGAAGAAGCAGCAATGTTGGCCAAAGAGGAGGAAAGAAGGAAAAGGCTAGAGAAAGGGAAAGGATGGAGAGAATAGCTTTTCTCTGCATCAAAGGCTATTCTCAAGAGGAGCTGAAAACTCACAAAACTGATATGATCTTGTTTCTTTTTCACAAAGAGCAAGATTTAATCAACAAGGAGAGGAAGAAGGCTGTCAGGGAAAAGCTCAAAGAGAAAAGAAAGAAAGAGGTAGAGGGAGAACTTGCAGCTGCCAAAAAGGAGGGAGACAAAAATTGGATGAAATCCTATCTCTGAGCTCACGGCTTCTCCCGCAGGAAAGTAGGTCCCATGTCAATCAAGACCCTATAGCGACATGTCAGCGACATCAAGGCCGACATTCGCTTAGGAAGAAGGCAGGAGGTTGCTCAAATTCCTAGTCTTCAGATGATGGAACCCAAACTAGCACCCAAACCACTACCCAAAACACAACCTACACCTTCTCCCTTCCCCATCAAAACAGAACCTTTCACACATGAATCTTCACCATCAACCTTACCTACACCCTCACCCACTACTTCCCACCACCACCCATCCTACGACCCAAAACACAACCAAGAACCCACTCAAAAACCAAACAATCCTTTGATCCATCAAAACCCCTGACCTTGGAAGAATTCAAGGAGATAAAGAATAAGCTCATAAATTGCACAACACTAAGTGACATCTCTTATGAGGAAGAGTCCATCCAACTAACTTTTATTGATGGCTCTTCCGGTTCCCTCACAAGAGATGCATTCCTTGATCTTCCTAGAGGAACACTGGACCAAGCTCTTTAACTTCTTGCAACAAATTCAAACACTCTCAATGAAGTCGAGAAGAAGTTAAGAAGGATGCTGGTGACTCTGCTAGACACTAGGAAAGGGGACAAACTGCCAACAAAACCCCTCAATCCTAGAAAACAAATTGTCCATTGGAGGTTCTATGAAGATTCCCACAACTTTGCTATAGAAAGGGAGAATGGTGAAGTTAACAGGTTTAACACTTCATCTCTGCTACATTCTAGCAGATTTATCTTGCTGAGTTAGCAGAGAAGCCATTCTCTAATCCCTCCAACTTTGAGATAGCTGCTCACATCAGAAACCATTTAAGCAGCCTTCATCTATCCGAGCCACAAAGAAGGCCAAGATTGAAAAAGAATTGAAAATGAGAGCACAGGATGTAGAAGAAGGCACAACCATAAAAGGGAAGACCTTTCTACATATGGTTGAGGGCTCCACTTCAGATCCTATAGTAAGATGGGAATATGACTATCACTCCCATCAACTAACTCTCTTCAGAGGGGTGCAGCAAAAAATACACGTCATTCAGAGCAACAGACTGGATTTATTATCTACGAATGACCTGTACAAGCTCCTTACTACCACATCAGGGAAAAACAAAGAAATAGACAAATATCTACTTTCCCTAGTATTGAAGACCTTAAGGAGCAGAAAGAAGTGAAGTTTTGATAACATCAGCCTAGGGGGAGTTTCTTAGATCATATGAGGCTGGTGCAACCAAAACAACACTTAGAAGTAAATGAAGAACTTCCAAAGGATAGAATAAAGTCTTTTGAGACCAAGCAGTTCTCCTTCAGAAGCATTCACACTTAGAAGATTCAAGACAAAGTCTTCCATGGAATAAAGTCATAAAGACCTGTAGAAGACTCGGAAGAAGCTGTTTCTTCCAAAGTATAAATGGCCTTGGAAGAACTTATTCTTCAGAATCCATTTAGCTTCGAAAGAATCAACTATGAACCAATGGACATAAGTATGGTCTATCTGACAGACTCTGAGATACTGCATGGTGTTTTCCCACGGCCATGTAGTTGACCAAACTTTAATCCACTATTCACCTTTTCAACTTAGTACAGATACCATTCTTAGTTTGTGACAAAAGGTAAGTCATGGACCTGTCATGACTACTTTATCTAGGATATTATTTTATCTTAGATACTTTACTTCTACCAATGTAGTATTTCTCTAGTTGTAGATTCCAGCTGGTTTTCCAAGTATAACCAACTAGAGATAGTTGTATATATAGTTTCTCATTATAACTCAATGCACCATGCTTGTAAGAGTCTTGTAATAATGAGTTGAGAAGTAATATATACAAGTATCTTGAAAACCATTCTTGTGTTCATCAACTTAGTATATTATCATCAACTTAGTTAGAGATTGTGCTTAATCACCCGAGTGATATCTTGTGAGTTCGTGAGAGAAAACTTCTGTTAAGTGTCAAAACTGATCCTGCAATAAACTTCTATGAAAATTTGCAATTCAACTTGTTAAGTGTATCTCAAATTTGTGATCAAAATTATTCCACTTTATTTGATAACACTTATTGTTACATTGTTAAGCCAAGTTTTCAAATTCTAACAGATTGGATCCTTCTTAAAGCACCAAGAAAAGGCAACATATATGTTTTGGACATGAACAACACCTTTCTAACAAGCAATGAAACCTGCCTGATCTCTAAGTCATCAGAAGATGAAGCTCAACTGTGGCATAGAAGAATGGTTCATTCAAACATAAAGAACATGAATAAGTTGATCAAAAATGACTTAGTCATTGGCCTTCCCAAGAAAGAATTTCACTGTTCTAATCATTGTTCATCTTGTTATAAAGGAAAACAACATAGGGTGTCACACAAGTCCAAAACAATCAACACAAACACAACACCACTTAAACTGCTGCACATGTATCTTTTTGGTCCAACTAATGTATTGAGCATTGGTAAAAGGCAATATTGTTTGGTGATTGTTGATGATTTCACTAGATTCATATGGGTATTTTTCTTAAAACATAAAAGTGAAACATTAGAAATAGTAATGGAGTTTATCACTAAGATTGAAAATCAACTTGTTTTAAAGATCAAAATTTTAAGAAGTGATAATGGAACTGAATTTGTTAATCATGTTTTAGTTTCATTTTGCAGGAACAAAGGCATAGCTAGACAATTCAGTGCACCAAGAACTCTACAACAGAATGGAGTTGTTGAAAGAAGAAATAGAACTCTAATTGAAGCAACAAGAACAATGCTAGCTGATTCATAGTTACCAATAACATTTTGGGCATATAGCATGCAATGTTTAATACAGGACTTTAATTGTCAAAGAACATAATAAAACACCCTATGAACTTTTGTTTAAAAGAAAACATTTTATAGAATATCTTAGAGCATTTAGGTGTCATGTGTCTATTTTAAACACCAAAGATCAATTTGAAAAGTTTGATGAAAAAGCTTATGATGGTTTCTTTGTTGGTTACTCATCAACATCTAAATCATATAGAGTCTACAATCCATATCACAACATTGTGGAGAAAACACCTAATGTGTCTTTTGATGAAT
Organism: Flaveria sonorensis; assembly: GCA_025506505.1. Lineage (NCBI taxonomy): Eukaryota > Viridiplantae > Streptophyta > Magnoliopsida > Asterales > Asteraceae > Flaveria > Flaveria sonorensis. Next base: position 18,913,606 of record CM046437.1, on the reverse strand, counting down.
CTTTATTTCCAAAATCTATAAAAGGATTATCTTGGTTGTTTGATATAGATGCATTAATAAATTCATTTAACTCTGGTTATTTGAATGTTGCAGGTCCTATGGATACATGTTATCCTTATGTACCTCCAAGTTTGAGTGAAGTGCCACTGACTGTTGATCCTCCAAGATTATTTCATTCACACACTTCAAGTGTTGCTGATCCAGGCTCTTCATCTCAAACAAGCAATGATAATTCTGGTGGAAATAGAAATTCAACTTTAGAAGAGGTAACTAATGCATCAGCAGAAGTTAACAATGCATGCACAGAAGTTAACAATGCATCTGCATAAGTTCCTTCTACATCCTTAGATGTTCCATATACTTCCCTAGATGATTCATTTTCTTCAACTGAAGTTCCAATCCATCAAAAAACATTTCAATAACATTCACATCTGCATATCAACAAACTACAACATCTGTAGTTATTCCTGTAACTGCTGCGGAAGTTGTACCTACATCTGTGGAACACAAAATCATGAAGATGGTTTTCATTCAGCATCAGAAGACCAAAATGATGAGAATTTTGATCACTTTGCTGATTCCCCATCTCAGCTGGATCCATCTCCATCAACCAACATCACTAACTTGGAATCATCCATTCCAGTTGAATCAATTCCAACAACAAGAATTCATAACTATCATCTAATAGAAAACATTATTGGTGATCTTAATGAAAGAACCACAAGAAGTCAAGGGGGAGGTGCCAATATTTGTCTGTTCTCCTATTTTCTATCACAAGTGGTTCCTCCCAACATAACTGCTGCATTGAAAGACAACAACTGGATTGAAGCAATGCAAGAAGAGCTTTAACAATTTAGAAAGCAAAAAGTTTGGAATCTAGTTGATCTTCCTGAAGGCCAATACCCAATTGGTACAAGGTGGCTTTTCAAGAACAAATGTAACACCCGAAACTTCGGTCAAATAAAAAGAAAATAAAAGTATCAAGAAGAAAGCAAAAGGAAGCCAAAGATGAGGGGTGTTTTGTATAAAAGTACACAAAAGTCAAAAGTGCACTTTATATGGGCATGGCCGCCCATATCACTCATGCTGCTGCTGTGTTTGGCTGAAACAAAGAAGATGAAAAAGAAATCGAAGTTCTCTCGATTCTAGAGAGAGAAAGAGGTTGTTTTTGATCTTCGTATGTATTTCTTTGTATAATTGGCTCGGTTTATGTTGGGTTTTGATCATGAAACCGATTTATATGTATTTTATGTGTTCGGTTGTTGTTTTTGCTTGTTTTAGGCATTTGAACTCTTGTGCATACGAGTTTGGAGGAGTTTTGCTTGTTTGCTGCACTAGGTGAGTTCTAGACCCCGGTTTTTATGTGTTTTAAACTTCTTTGGGGCTGAAAATACATGTTTAAGAGGTTTTACAGCTGTTTTATGCTTGACCGTATGTATATGGGTGTTTGTGTTTGTGCTTTATGGTGGTTTATGTGCTGTTGATGCTTGTGATGTTGAGTATAAGCTTCGAACAGATGGATAAGCATGTTTGGTTAGGAATTGTTGGTGTTTTCGTGGTTGTATGCCTACTCTAGATGTTAAGCATGTTAGATCCATGATAAGGATGTGTTAGATAGAGGATTGGGGACTTAATAATTGCATAAGTGCATTTGCAGGTCGGTTAGTTCATCCACATTTGAGAGTTGAACATACACTCAAGTACTTTGCTCATGTGTATTTGTTGTTTGTTCATCCGCATTTGTAGTTGCTCATGCACCCAAGTGTTCTTCCTCATTTCTTTTGTTCATGCGCATTTGCTACAGTGTTCATGCGCATTTGTTTCAGTCATTCGCATTTGTTCTACCAGCATTTAGTTGAACACTTGGAATAATCTGAAGTCTTTCATCCGCATTAGTTACTGTTCATCCGCATTAGTCTCTGTTCATCCTCATTTGTCTAAGGACTTAGGATTTTCAGAAGTTTGGGAAGTAGAATGTAAGGGGTAAGTTCTGGAATGTTTGCTGGTTCATGTCTGTTGTGGTGATGCATGTTGTGGGCTGTTGTTGATGCTTTATACTATGTATAATGTGACTTTACGTGGTGTGTTTATATTCGTATGCGTAAAGTATTATGTAACGAAGTGGAAGATAACGATAATGAAAAGTGAATGTAATGAAATAATGAAAGTCTTGCAAGCAAAGATTGAGGTGAGTGACCGTGTTGTCACAAAAGACTCGTAAGGGGTTTAATCCATGAGATTGACCAGAAATATGTCATGATGCTCACCCCGGTGCTGTGACGGTCTTCGAACATGAGGCGGGGGTGTTGCAAAAGAGACGGGGTCCTTGTCGCGTACCCCGATACTGTCGGTCTTCGGACATGAGTAGGGTATTGCATGAGACAGGATTCAGATTATAGTGAAAGATAATGATGAAAAGTACGAAACGTACGAAATGGACGAATGCGTGAGTTAATGAAAGATAATTAAGTCTATACCTTGATATATGTATGATGAATGCTCACGTGTGAAAGTGAAGGAGGTATTTTATTGAAAATGATATTTTCATATATAAATCCTACAAGGTATTTTGAATTTTTTAAAACTAGAACTCACTCAGCAACGCTGACTTTTATGCATTTTTAGTTGGCAGGTACTTGTTGCTGAGGGTGGCATGCGGGGGAAGCTACTCGGCAGGGCAAGACTGGCATCCATTCATCTTTAATGATATTGTTGTATTGTAATGTAATTAATATGATATTTTTGTAACTATTAACAATTAACGATGTATTGTTTGGCAACAGTATTTATTAATGATGTGAATGGCTTTTGATATTAATTCCATTGCACTGGTTTATGAACTATGAAATGTTTTATATATATTGTGCTATGATTGAACAACTGTGAGGTCTCCGGAAACGGGGCCTTACAACAAACTAGATGATAGAGGCATCATTTTCAGAAACAAAGCAAGGCTGATAGCACAAGGCTATACTCAAGAAGAAGGGATAGACTATGATGAAGTCTTTGCCCTAGTTACAAGGATTGAAGCTATTAGAGTCTTCCTAGCCTATGCTTCATATAAGAAGTTCATAGTTTACCAAATGGATGTAAAATGTGCCTTTTTATATGGTAAAATTGATAAAGAAGTCTATGTTACCCAACCACCAGGCTTTGAAGATCCCGATTACCTGTACAGGGTATACAAGCTTGACAAATCTTTGTATGGTCTTCATCAGGCACCAAGAAAGTGGTATGAAACATTTTCATCTTTCCTGCTCAAGCAAGATACAAAAGGGGAACCATTATCATCATCTGTGAAAATTTACAATTCAACTTGTTAAGTGTATCTCAAATTTGTGATCAAAATTATACCACTTTATTAGATAACTTTTATTGTTACATTCTTAAGCTAGGTTTTCAAATTCTAGCAGACTGGATCCTTCTTAAAGCACCAAGAAAAGGCAACACATATGTTTTGGACATGAACAACACCTCTCTAACAAGCAATGAAACCTGCCTGATCTCTAAGTCATCAGAAGATGAAGCTCAACTGTGGCATAGAAGAATGGTTCATTCAAACATGAAGAACATGAATAAGTTGGTCAAAAATGCCTTAGTCATTGGCCTTCCCAAGAAAGAATTTTACTGTTCTAATAATTGTTCATCATGTTATAAAGGAAAACAACATAGGGTTTCACACAAGTCCAAAACAATCAACACAAACACAACACGACTCAAATTGCTACACATGGATCTTTTTGGTCCAACTAACGTCTTGAGCATTGGTAAAAGGCAATACTGTTTGGTGATTATTGATGATTTCACTAGATTCATATGGGTCTTTTTCTTAAAACATAAAAGTGAAACATCAGAAACATTAATGGGGTTTATCACTAAGATTGAAAATCAACTTGATTTAAAGATCAAAATTTTAGGAAGTGATAATAGAACTGAATTTGTTAATCATATCTTAGATTCTTTTTGCTGGAACAAAGGCATTGCCAGACAATTTAGTTCACCAAGAACTCCATAACAAAATAGAGTTGCTGAAAGAAGAAACAGGACTCTAATTGAAGCATCAAGAACAATTCTAGCTAATTCATAATTGCCTATCACATTTTGGGCATAAGTAGTGAACACATCATGCAATGTTCAAAACAGGACTTTAATTGTCAAAGAACATAATAAAACACCTTATGAACTTTTGTTTAAAAAAAACCTTTTATAGGATATCTTAGAGCATTTGGGTGTCATGTGTCTATTTTAAACACCAAAGATCAATTAAGAAAGTTTGATGAAAAAGCTTATGATGGTTTCTTTATTGGTTACTCATCAACATCTAAATCATATAGATATACAATCCACATCATAACATTGTGGAGGAAACACCTAATGTATCTTTTGATGAATCCTTATTTCCAAATCTGTAAAAGGATCATCTTGGTTGTTTGATATAGATGCATTAACAAATTCATTTAACTCTGGTTATTTGAATGTTGCATGTCCTACGGATACATGTTATCCTTATGTACCTCCAAGTTTGAGTGAAGTGCCATTGACAGCTGATCCTCCAAGATTACCCCAGACACATACTTCAAATGTTATTGATCTAGGACCTTCATCTCAAATAAGCAATGACAATCCTGATGGAAATGGAAATTCAACTTCGTAGAAGTTAACAATGCCTCCGCAAAAAGTTCCTTCTACATCCGTAGATGTTCCATCTACTTGCAGAGATGACTCATTTCCTTCAATTGTAGTTCCCAATCCATCAGAAAACATTCCAACAACATTCACATCTGCAGATCAACAAACTACAACATCCGTAGTTGTTCCTGTAACTGCTGCTGAAGTTATACCTATATCTACGGAAACATAAAATCATGAAGTTGGATTTCATTCAGCATCAGAAAACTAAAATAATGAGAATTTTGACCACTTTGTTTATTCCCCATCTCAGCTGGATCCATCTCCATCAACCAACATCACTAACTTGGAATCATCTATTCCAGTTGAATCAATACCAACAACAACAATTCATAAGTATCATCCAATAGAAAACATTATTGGTGATCTTAATGGAAGAACCACAAGAAGTCAAGGGGAGCTGCCAATATTTGTCTATTTTCCTGTTTTCTTTCACAAGTGGTTCCGCCCAACATAACTGCAGTATTGAAAGCAACAGCTGGATTGAAGCAATGCAAGAAGAGCTTCAGCAATTCAGAAAGCAGAAAGTTTGGAATCTAGTTGATCTTTCTGAAGGGCAATATCCTATTGGTACATGGTGGCTTTTAAAGAACAAACTAGATGACAGAGGTATCATCATCAGAAACAAAGCAAGGCTGATAACACAAGGCTATACTCAACAAGAAGGGATAGACTATGATGAAGTCTTTGCCCCAGTTGCAAGGATTGAAGCCATTAGAGTTTTTCTAGCCTATGCTTCACATAAGAAGTTTACAGTTTACCAAATGGATGTAAAATGTGCCTTCTTATATGGTAAAATTGATGAATAAGTCTATGTTACCCAACCACCAGGATTTGAAGATCCTGATTACCCACACAGGGTATACAAGCTTGACAAAGCTTTGTATGGTCTTCATCAGGCACCAAGAAAGTGGTATGAAACATTATCATCTTTTCTGATCAAGCATGGTTACAAAAGGGGGACAATTGATCAGACTCTCTTCCTTAAACAAGACCATCAAGACCTCTTGGTTGTCCAAATCTAAGTGGATGATATCATCTTTGGGTCAACAAACAAAAGATTGTGTCAAGACTTTGAATCTTTGATGAAGTCTAAGTTCCAAATGAGTTCCATGGGAGAATTAACATTGTTCCTTGGTTTACAAGTTCATTAGAAATCAGATGACATTTTCATCAATCAGGAAAACTTTGTGAATCAAATCTTGAAGAAGTACAACCTTGCTGATTCTTCTTCATGCAAAACACCAGCATCAACAATAGATAAGATTGTACCTGATCCAAAAGGGAAGTCAGTTGATCAAAGATTATATATATCTATGATAGGATCATTAATGTATTTAAATGCTAGAAGACCTAACATAATGTTTGTTGTGTGTGTTTGTGCTAGGTACCAATCAGATCCAAAGGAGTCACATATGAATGCAGTGAAGAGGATTTTCAGATACCTCAAAGGGAAACCAGCTCTTGGGCTTTGGTATCCTAAAGAAGGAGATTTCAACCTCTACTGATATTCTGATAGTGACTTTGGAACCTGCAACAACAACAGAAAATCAATAACTGGTGGTTGTCAATTTATAGGACCAAGACTAGTTTCTTGGCAGTGTAAAAAGCAAACAAATGTTTCAGTATCCACAGCTGAGGCTGAGTACATAGCTGCTTCAGCTGGTTGCTCTCAAGTTTCATGGTTGCAAAGCCAACTACTTGATTATGGTTATAATTTTCTTCAAAAGCCAATTCACATAGATAACTCAGCTGCTATGTTCATCACTGCTAATCCAGTGCAACATAGTAAAACAAATCATATTGAAATCAGATACCATTTTTTGAGAGACTGCTCAAAAAAAGGTTTAATTAAGTTGATCAAAGTGGATACAATAAATCAGCTTGCTGATTTATTCACTAAAGCCTTTGATTCAGTTAGATTTAATTTCTTGATTGAGTCTTTAGGCATGATCAACTTAGATTAGTCTTAATCACAAAGAAAAGCATGTTCGGTCTATCAAATTCATTATATGAAAAAGCCAAAAACATCTATAAAACATATAAAATCCAAAAATATTGTCTTGTTAATATGTTATTTCTTGTAAAAGCAGTTCATATTATGGGAAATGATAGTACACTATACATTGCTTACTTTCCTGAATTTTATCACATAATACTGACTGATCAGATGTGATTTGATATGTGAGTAGGTTCAGCTTGAGTGAAAATTATACAAGTTCATGCATCACATAATGCCAAGGTGACTAATTGTGGACAATTCCATTTTGAGGAACAAGCAAGTAAGTCTTATCCTGTTGTGATCAACTTATTCACCTAAGCACACTATGTTGTGACACTTTATAACCTCTATCTTTATGCATCATGGACCCTTTGTTTTGTGTAAACAAAGATCTGGGTTCACAGGCACCTCTGTTTTACGTAAGTAAAGACCTGGTGTCCTGATAATGATCATCAGAAAGTTCCAAAAAGGAACAGCTCTAAAAGAATCCAATATGATCAATTGTATATTATCTCAAAGAGCTTCAAAAATCATATCAGCATCAATAAGATTTCAAAGAAATCTTAAGATAGAGCTTATAACTTAAGAAACATAGTTTTAAGTGTGAAAAAGTGATAAATTGACTCATATACGGAGGACAAACTCTAATGTGAATTGAATGCGGAGTCCATATTTGTCTATCTTTAATCAATACCAAAACATGATAAACAACATGACAAGTTGAAACTATACTCTTGCTTGAATTTATGTTTATCATAATACTTGCAATCAACACTAGATTTTTGTCTACTATCATCAAACAAAACTGTTTCAGGAAGTTGCTTAGTGTCATAGTATGATCCCATTGTATGATGTAAATGTTTGTAAATATATTTAAGTTTTTGCCTATACACAAAAAAATACAAAAAGATTTTTTTTCTTTTTTATTTGCTAATAAGATTGACATATAATTGTTTTTCATGCTATTCTCTTTATACATTTCTGATAAATGCATAATTTCATGATTAATCATAAATTTAGGAGGAGTAGTCTTCAGCATGAAAACTGAGTTTAACATTTTTTACATGAAGAAAATTGGAACTTGAGTACTAACTTGGCTGCAGGATATCTGAAGTTTTTAACTAAATCAATTTTGCACATTTGCCATGAAGCAGAGTCAACAAGGTCCAACAGCAAACAACAAATAATCTAACAATATGTTAGGATCATACTACAAAAACATAACAAGACTGACTTTCCATAGATTGGTATCCTATGGATAAAACATCAAAAGAAGAAAAACAGCTTCGGAAGAAAATTTTATCAAAATTACCTTTGGAAGAAAAACATAATTGCTTTGGAAGAAAATTTTATCAAAATTACCTTTGGAATAATTAACTTGAAACAACGAAAGTTTTGCCTTCCGTAGATATTCTACGGAAGAATTGACTTGAAACAAGGAAAGTTTTGCCTTCCGTAGATGTTTTGCAGAAGAATTAACTATCCAAATAACCACGGAAGGGTAAAGAGGGATATGGGACCCACAACATTAAATAAGAGGTTTTTAAATTGTCTGAGAGAGTATAAAGGATACCTTGACCGCTGGCATTTCTATTCACTTTTTCAGAGCACTTTTTCAGACCTAGAAAACGCTCTCACCCATAAACCCCTTTCTCACCGAAACACTCAAAATTTTCATTCCACAAAGATTTTGGAAAGAGTTCAAGAATTGAAAGATATGAACAGATAATTACAAGAATCTAAACCTAAGGGGGAGTATTGTTAGGTCTAGATCTTTTGTATAGGCTTAGATGATTTGTAAATATCTTGTAATGAAGATCTGTAATTCTTTATCATTATTATGTAATGCAATATATATATATGCTAACCCAAATATTATTTGTGTTGATTTTATGTAATTGCAGAAAAACATCATACTTGGTCAATTTTGAAAATTGAGAAAGTGCAAGAACTCCTACGGATGAACAAGTTGTTCCTCCGTAGATGTTCTGTGGAACAAAGAACAAGGAATACACATCCGTAGATCTCCTGCGGAAGCTCAACATCTACCGAAGAACAAGTTCTAAAGTCAAGTTGCTACTGCTGCGGAAGAAGGAAGTTTGCTCTTGAGGATGAAGTTCAAGAACAAAGGATCAACTCCTACGGAAGACCAACTCCTATGGAAGACCAACTCCAACAAAAGAACAAAATACTTGTATGATCTCAAATCATCAAGTACGCAACATAAAGTCAACCTGTGCCGTCATCAAGTCAACGACCATGGAAGACTATTTATGTTAAGCAAATATTCCACGTCATATCAATAATATTTCTTTTGTAAAGTGAATCCCTCTGCCAATAAAGATAAGGCATGGGTGCACTCATTTAGGAATAGATATATCATAGGAATAGATATATCATAGGAAGAGATAAACATAGAAAGAGATTGAGAGAGATATCGATATACAAATAAAAATACATACTCTTAGTAACAATATCAATCACTCGATCACTCAATCAATCAATCAATATAGCAAAACACCAAGAACACCAAAAACATCATAGCAATCATCATATCATCAAAGCATAAATATCATTGTAATCGATTCATGATCAATGAAAATCAATTGAAACAATCTTTTGTTGCATTGTTTATTCTGTTTTCAAGTTGTTTCATCTATTCTTTGTCGATTTCGATTTCATAAACAATTAATTAAATAACAAGTATTGATAATTTCATGATCTTTATTTGTTAAATCAACTGATGATTCCGGCTTCGATCCTTGGATACACAATTTGTCTATCTTTAATCAATACCAAAACATGATAAACAGCATGACAAGTTGAAACTATACTCTTGCTTGAATTTATGTGGATCATAATACTTGCAATCAGCACTAGATCTATGTCTACTATCATCAAACAAAACTGTTTCAGGAAGTTGCTTAGTGTCATAGTATGATCCCATTGTATGATGTAAATGTTTGTAAATATATTTAAGTTTCTGCCTATAAACAAAAATACAAAAAAAATTTGTTTTTGTTCTTTTATTTGCTAATAAGATTGACAGATAATTGCTTTTCATGCTATTCTCTTTATAAATTTCTAATAAATGCATAATTTCATGATTAATCATAATTTTAAGGGGAGTAGTCATCAGCATGAAAACTGAGTTTAACATTTTTACATGAAAAAAATTAGAGCTTGAGCAATAACTTGGCTGCAGGATATCTGAAGTTTTTAACAAAATCAATCTTGCACATTTTCCATGAAGCAGAGTCAACAAGGTCCAACAGCAAACAATAAATGATCTAACATGATGTTAAGATCATACATCAAAAAGAACAAAATTGATTTTCTGTAGATTGGTACCCTACGAATAAAACAGCAAAAACATTAACAAATTTTGCCTTCCGTAGATGTTCTGCGGAAGAATTATTTTGTTAAGGATAAAACAGCAAAATCATAAGTTTTGCCTTCCGTAGATGTTCTACGAAAAACTTAACCTGTTGATACAAATAAAAAGAAAAGTCTTCCGTAGATGTTCTGCTAAAGAATTAACTTGTGGATAACCACGAAAGGGTAATGAGGGTTAAGGGTCTCACATCAAATAAAAGGATTTAAATTGTCTAAGCGAGTATAAATGATAACCTGACTGTTAATTTTTATTCACTTTTTCAGAACCCTTTTCAGACCTAGAAAAATACTCATAACATAAAACCATTTATTCGTAACATTCAATTTTCATTCCACATAACAATCCACACATAAATCACCATTCAAACAACATCATCAATATGGCTAACGGATTTGTAAAAGAAAATGGGAAAAATGCAGATCTAGTATAAATATCATGACCAAAAGGATGCTGTTGGATATTTCAACACAAAGATTTGGAAAGAGTTCAAGAATTAAGAGATTTGAACAGATAATTACAAGAATCTAAACCTAAGGGGGAGTACTGTTAGGTCTAGATCTTTTGTATAGGTTTAGATGATTTGTAAGATCTTGTAATGAACATCTGTAATTCTTTATTCATATTATTATGTGTGTTGATTGTGTGTGTAATTACAGGAAAACATCATACTTGGTCAATTTGAAAAATTGACCAAGTGCAAGAACTCCTGCGGATGAACAAGTTTGTTCTTCCGTAGATGTTCTGAGGTACACAAGTACAAGAACTCCTGCGGATGAACAAGTTGTTCTTCCGTAGATGTTCTGCGGATCATAAAAGAAACAAGTCAACATGCATCCGTAGATCTCCTACGGAAGCACAGTAACATCTACTGAAGAACAAGTCCAGAGATCCAAGTTGCTGCTGCTGCTGCGGAAGAAGGAAGTTTGCTCCTAAGGATGGAAGTTCAAGATGATCAAAGAACCAACTCCTACGGAAGTTCAACTCCTACGGAAGTTCAACTCCTACGGAAGTTCAACTCCTACGGAAGAACAAAATACTTGTATGATCTCAAATCATCAAGTACGCAACATAAAGTCAACAAGTCAACCTGTCAGAGTGACGTCATCAAGTCAACGACTACGGGATACTGTATTTATGTCAAGCAAATATTCTACGTCCCATCAAGAATATTCCTTTTATAATGAATCCTTCTGCCTATAAATATAAGGCATGGGTGCACTCATTTAAGGAGAGATTGAGAGAGATATCGATACACAAATAGAGATTCATATTCATAGAATTGATATCACTCAATCAATCAATCAATATAGCAACATAGCTAACACCAAGAACACCAAGAACACCTAGCAATTACCATATCATCAAAACATCAAAATCAATTGTAATCGATTCATTATCAATGAAGATCAATTGAAACAATCTTTTTGTTGCATTATTTTATTCTGTTTTCAATTTGTTTCATCTGTTCTTCCACGATTTCGTTGATTTCATAAACAATTAATTAAACAACAAGTATTGATAATTCCGTGATCTTTATTTGCTAAATCAAACTGATAATTCCTGCTTCGATCCTTTGATTCACAAAATTCACATGATACGAAAAACATATAAAATTTTAGCCTTAAATAACATTAGAAACCACTCCAAAAAAATACCAGTCAAACACGCCTCAAATAATAATGTTAAACACCACATGCAAAACCATTATATATTTTCTGAAAGAAATTTTTTATTTCACCTTTTCGGGTAAAACAATTTTAACTATATAACGGAAAGAGAACGGTACCCTGGTCAATGTTATTCATAATAAAGTTTAAAATACACCTACATGGCTTTAAGGATTCCGATACATACTCAAAGATACCTCAACCCAACCTATGCAACCCCAATAATGGGATCCAAATCCCAGCCATGACTAGAACTAACATCTCAAGCGAAAACATAGAAACAAATCTACTACCATCCTAGCAAACCAAGCAAACAATACAATCAATCAAAACTTATAGACTAAAATATCAAACTTTCTTTCATCTTGACTTTTATACTCTCCAAGTCTTCCTACAAACATGCAAAACAATATAATTAAAATAAGTTCAAAAATATAGTAAGTACTAACCTTATGTAATTTTATCATATTCAAGTCTTTACATTTGCATCGAACAACGATCCAAACTAAAAACAAATAAATATAAAAAGTAAGATTTAATATATATATATATATATATATATATACCTTAACTAAAAAAATAGAAAAACATACCTTATAGACCAAACATCTTGCTAAAAAATTTTGGCATCAACGCTAAGACTAATTTTCAATTTTCTTATGTGGAATATAGCTTGTTTTGTTCCAAGTCCTCAAAAATATAAGTAGCAAGTGTGAGGTTTTAAATATATACATTTATATACATAAACATATACATATTGTTGCAATAAACATATAAATATGTTAAAAACACTTACATTCTCGAAAAATCATGTTGATAATTAGAGATAAACTCCATCATATTTTTAATCACCGTATAACCACATTCCCAATCTTGTTTTTGTTGTTTGCACTATAAAATTTTAAAAATTAATTAATTTAAATAGAAAACAATAAATTAATATAATAAAGAGTTACCTTAACCATTTCCCAACTCCATACGCCCCTAAAACAAGCTTCAATTATAGAACAAAGTTTGTAATTTTGATTGCTCTTTCCTCTCTTTATAGAATCTAAAATATATCATTTTTTTTTGAAGGAGAAATGATAATAAGCGACCAACGATGTCTACAAAAAATTATAAAATAACTTAGTATGTGTGTATGTATGTACATATTCCCCGCTTATATATGGTGCTAGGAAATATGTTTTGTCACTATGAAATCTGCATATATCTAACATGTGTTGTTTAACATCATTAGGATCATCATGGCACCGGTCACCTATGATGAAGTTTGGAGCAAAAAAAGCACATACATAATCGAGCGTCTTATAAAGATACCTAAAATCAAGATAAATTTAAAAAAATATAAAGTTAATAAAATCAATTGTATAAATTGATGTTGCAACACGATATAAAAATAATAAAAATCACTTACATCGCAAACCAATGTATGATGGAAATATCAAGCCAACCGTTGCAAAATAGTTGTAACAACGATTCGTATGATATCCAATCAGTATGCAAATAGGGATACATCCTGGTGAAGGACTTTAAATGTTTTCAAGATTAACAAAGCAATTTGTTAACTTCTGAGCCATATATTGAATTGCTCGAGGTCTATTTTTGATTTCCTCTAATAAAACAACTATTTGAAGATCCAGATCAGTAGTTGGTATTTGTTGTTTTGGAATTGGATTAGTTGGTATTTGTTGTTTTGAAATGCGATCAGGAACATTAAGAGTTGGCACTTCTTTTTGTATGGCATTACGGGGTGCCCTTGCATTAACTTGCTAACCAACATAAAAACATTAGTACTTATATTATATATATGGTTTGTTATAAAAATAAGATGTTGAATAATTACCATGCTCATAAAATCCATCCTAGAATCATTAATGTCATATTGAGAAAGCATTTGTCCTTCATCACTTAGGGGTTGTTGATGTGTATTTAATTGCTCAATCTAAAATAAAATATAAAATTAGTAATAAAATAAAAATATAAGACTAAATTAATATAAACTACCTGTGGTCAATAACATGAGCTTGTTCTAATGTCATGGGCGTGTATTTATCACGAAGTGCCTTTATGACTTGATGAACTATGACTTGGGCCTTTCTCGAGTCACTTATTGATTTGTTAGGTAGCTCCTTGTTTACAAGCTACAATTTTACAAAAAAACAATAGAGTAAATACTATCATACAAATAGATAAATAATACTATACACACAAACACACCTTTATTGCATTTTGTGGCCACTGAACTAATTGGTTAGGCAAATCGCTAATAACATCAATGTCAACAGTGCGTGTCACATTAAGGACAGGAACATTCTCCCAACCAGGAATGACAGTTTTTACTTGGACTTTGACATAATCATCGTTAATTTTATTCCCATGTAGCGTCCTGACTGAAGTTGGATATACCAACCCTATAGCTACCAGGGTGTTTGTGACAACCAGGATATTTTGTCATGATTACAAAGTATTTTAAACATTATACCAAAAGCCCAAACTAAACACATGAGGCGCAATAAGGCCCGTTAATGTATTCAAGTTCATTTAACACTTAATTTGATAATTCTAAGTTCGAACAATAGTTAGACATGCTTAACAGGTCGTAACGTGAACCACTGTAAACCTACAACGAACATTATTACTAATTGACGATCAAACACATTTAAGACGTGACATCAACGCATTGTGACGTTTTAATTACTAGATAAATTTTAAGTATAACAAATTAATATTCCTGAAATATTTATAACGTTTAGTAATATATATCATCGTAAAATGAAACTTAAACACAACTTGCGACGGGTTTAAACACGATACGAACCGACCCGATAAAAAGCCCACTTGCTAAACCACCTATAAAAACCCTTTCTTTCTTTATTTTAGGGTTTTTAAAGATTTTAGAGAGAGAAAGAGGGCAATAAAACTTAAACACAACTTGCGACGGGTTTAAACGCGATAAGAACCGACCCGATAAGAAGCCCACTTGCTAAACCCACCTATAAAAGCCCTTTCTTTCATAATTTTAGCCCCCCCCCCCCCCCCCCCCCCCCCCCCTCTCTCTCTCTCCAATCGACTTCACCAGAGCCATGGCGGTGGCTGGCGGCCTCCGGCGGGTGGTGGCGAATGCCACACCTTTCTGGACTCTCCACGATGCCCCGATCACGATTTGGGTGGTGGTTTCACCTAAAACGCATCAGGTGTGGTGTGAATCGAAGGCGGGGGTGATGTTTAGGTGGGTTTCTAAAGGCGGTGGTGGTAGCCACGATGGTGGTGGTTATCTCGGTCACGAAGGTGAAGGTGTTGGTTGTGGTTATCGATTGGAGGTGATGGTCGTTGTGGTTATAACCGCCGATCGTGGTGGTGGTTATCTCTTGGATCTTCGGCGGTCGTATAGGCGGCAGTGTGATTGTGGTTGTTGATCCTGTTGTTTTAGATCGTAGATGATGGTGGTTTAGTGGGGTAACGATGGCGGTTGTGGTGCTGGTTGTCGGCTGGAGTGATGGAACAAGGTGGATGAAGGTGGTTGTGGTGGTTATGGTGGTTGATTTGATGATGGGTGTCGATTGTCGGTGGCTGCATCAGTTGTTGTTAGGCTGCTATGGGGTTGGTGTAGTTGGGGTCACAGTGGTTTTTGGGAGTGGAGACGAAGGTGGTTATGATGGTGGTTGATGGAGGTGTTGATGATCATTGTGATGGTGGTTGTTGTTGGTATAGTTTAGGCAGTCGATGATGATTGTGATGGTAGTTGTTGGTGGTATAGTTTAGGCTGCATTAGTGGTGCTTTTCAGCTATGAAAGTAATTGTTGGTGATGGTTATGGTTGTAGTGGTGCTTCTAGATTTCCGGTGGTCGTGAAGGTGGTCAGGGGTGGTGATCGGTTGTGGTGTTTGTTGATTGTGGTGGTGGTTGCGTACGTGGAATGATAAGGTAGTGTGTCGGGTATTGGTCAAACATGGTCAACCGAGGTCAACGGGCAATCAACAACAATAACATGATGAGATCGGATCGAGTCGAGTACGAGTGAGTTCAAGTACGTGAACCGAGGGAAAGGTATAATCGCACGCATCGCATATCTAAAATTTAATTATAACTCGTACATGTGTATTTTATATTATACGTTGAGCTCTAATGCTAGTATACACAAAATGTCAAATAAAAATAAGAGATGGTTATATAGTTGTTTAATTAAAACTATTAGTTTAAGCACGAGACTCGAATGACAATTAATAATGCTTAGAAACTGATAAAAATAGTACAGACATGTTATAAAACAAGACAAGAATGTATAAACATATTATCTAGTTTTAAAACAACAAATGAGTTAAACACATATAATTAGGTGATTGAGTTTTAGTATAAAAATACCTATAAGTATTAATACATTACAATAGTAGATGTTGGATTAATCTTAGATTTAATAGTAATTTAATTATTAATAATATTATTAATGTTATTATCACTAACGTTATAATTATTATTGGTAAAATAATTATGATAACGTAGTTATGTTAATATTTATATTATTATTACTAATGTTTATTATTCATAATGTTAATATACATCTAATACAATACGGTAAATGGCTAAATTCATATTAAGTTTATAATTAGTAACTTTTATATTAGTAATCTTGTTATTATAAATAATATTAGTTTTATTAATAACATTTGCATTACCTGAACGATAATTCTAGTTATATAAAATCCTAAATATATGAATAAGTATGTACATGAATACAAAACAATTAATATTACTTATAATGTATATGTTGAAGGTTAATAATATATAAGTACATACACTAATGGAGGCTTAAAACTAATAAGTTATGAGGTCAAATAAGCTTAATTATTTTATAGTTAGATATCTTTGTGTCAACGATCTAATATCCACCTATATATACGTTAACAAGTAAATAATTATATATGTACTCATATGTCTGAGTACTTAATACATATCAAATAATTAACGTGAGGAACCCAAGTAGTTATAGAAATAACAATAAAATTATTCAACAATATAACTATAATATTAAAAGATCACTTCACATAAATAGCTCAAACACACAAGTGAAGAGATTACTTTATTATTATGAACTGACGATAGCGATGTAATTAGAATTGCTTTGATGAAACCCTACACATGGTTGTGAGCTCCCAACAGTGATATTCAGAAACTTTTAAGAGAACTTGGGTGAGTCTTCACAGCCGTTTTTTATTCATTTTTGGGGTGAAAAGCATACTCGTTTTCTATGATGTGCAATTATTTAAGACTTTCTTTTGCTACTATGCACATGTACCAATTGTCGTTTTGCACAACAATTAATTCTAGATAGAACCGACGGATCGTATGTGTAGTACTACTGGGGGAATTCCCCACCACAGTGTCCTATGTATAGGCAAACAAACACCGAGACATACAGTGCCGCTGAGCGTGTAGTGTCTACACGGCATATTATCTACACATGCTTATTTTTTGACCGTTCGGGTGTTATTATTCGGGAATTCAATCCATATTAGACGGGGATTGGATAATCAGGTACAGGGTTGGTTGTGGACTTATTTAATTGGCATCATACCTAATAAACTTTGATTTCATTAAACCTCGGAACTCACCAAGTATTTTTAGTTGACACTTTCAGTATGTTTTTTAGAAACTGAAAACTAAAGGTAGCTTGGCTAGTTATACGTTTGAAGAAACTCACGTAGCAGTTGTACCAAGCTCTAGAAGCCCACATTATGAAGCATTTAAGAGTATTTTCGATGTAATAAATCTTTTAATATTCTCTTGTAAACAATGTTTTTCTTGATATTCAGTCTAGTCGCACTCCCGTTGCTTGCACTGTGAGCTGAAAGTGGGGGTGTGACAGTGTCCAAGCTAGGATCGTATGGAAATAACAATATCCTGTCAACTCCTACAAAATCATATAATATTTCTCATAAAAATATGTTATATATATTCGTGAATCACATAAAAATTTTACGTTCCAATATATATATATATATATATATATATATATATATATATATATATATATATATATATATATATATATATATTACCTTGATATCAAGATGATTTATGCACGATCAATCAAGTGCACAAGTAGAAGCACGTAAAAATGGGCTCATGCTCATTCTTTGTTCCGAGACTTACTCCTTGTTCACATTCACCCTAGAGTCACTTATTACACGTTTTTTTCCACTTTTAAACAAGCCTCCATAAACCTGGGTGGGGCCTATAACTTAATATTCAAAACTATGTCAGTATCTATAAAAATATTTAAAAAATGTTATATAAATGACACAACCTATAACATCGGAAACCGCCTGTGAATGTCCCCCATGCTCAGGTCTCAAAATTCTTACTATTGGATCGTCTTTTCTTTTTAAATAACTACTATCTTTTGACATGTCTATCACCATACCCACCTATAAAAATAAAAATTATCAAAAGATTCCATTATATATATATATATATATACCAATGCATTGATTTTTTTCATAAACATCTGGTCCAAATTTGTACGACTCATTTATTTTATTTTTTCTTGTCTACTCACCATCCACATTCTAGATTGTTCGTCTCGCGTATCGTTTAGAATTGGATGATTTTCTTTAAGTACAGCCAATATAGAATCCGCTTATTGTGTTAGCCCAGCAAATCGAGTGCGTCCGATGTGAGCAAAGTCTTTATTCGTTTTTGCACTTGTTCTTGCTTTTTCACTTTTTGCCTTTGCACAAATTAACAAAATATTATTAATAATTTCATATATATATATACATACATAAATAATAAAATAATAATACTAATCATGTAACACATACCAAAAATTCTTCACTTGTCTTTTTGCTTAGGAATTCATCCCACTTTGATTCGTCGAGATACGTATACGTGTTCAAAGGATGCTTACCTTTTCTTACATACCCATTTACAAGCCTACTTTTAAAACATGTGAAATTTTTTTTTGCACTTTTTAGCATATAACTTTTTGGTGCATTGGTTTGAATATTTCATGTTTCCTATAAATTAAAACAAAACGTTAAGCGTAATAATTAGCAAAATTTTCAGTTTTCAAATAATATACAAAAAATAAACATAATACATAATAACTTGGTTTCCAACCATAGCTCATTCCACATGTCTTTTGTAATATCCTTTGTATCAACATGATACGGAATATCTTGTTTACATTTCATTCCAAGCCATGACATCATTTTAACACCGTTACTACCCATCGGTTGATTATTCTCATTAAATCCCACATTATAAACCTTCTCTTTAGATTTTTTTGAACAAGAAGCCACATCACGCTTACCTTTTTCTTACATATCTAAAATTAAAAAAAAAATTGCTTAAGTGGACTAGGCATTAAGTATAAACGTATTCCATATCAATTTCTACCATCCATGATTTTTTAGATTAGGGTACCAAAAGCAACATTCAACATTGTACATATGACTACTTAAGTGGACTAGGCATTAAGTGCTATCATCTATTACTTTTATTAACAATTGATTGATGAAATATGTTCAAAATGTAAGCTTGGATTATTCCAACTTTTTGAGATTTTATTAATCGTCAAAGGACCTTCAACGCCGCAAATAGCTAGGACCACTTGTATATTTTATCACCACAAACGATTACACGTGTAATATAATAAAAAAAACAAGCAAAAACTACATATAGCTAGGGCCACTTGCATATTTTAATTAAATCCATCAAAGGCTTCAATTATTTAACCTAAACGTATATATATGATTACTAGCAGAAAACCCGCACGATACAACAAAAATTCAATTTTGGTCAGTTTACATTCCGGTTTGTTATGGCGTAAATTAAAAAATTCAAGATAAAATTATTGCGAAAGCTGAATTAAAGAAAATAATTATGTATATCACAATAGATCACTTCTTGGAATCAAACCGGTGATAAAAGGAGGGATTGAAAGGAAATTAAAAAGCTTAGGTCACTTCTTGGAATCAAACATGCGTTAATAAAACACACTTCAACAACACACTAATTCTGAACCTTAAATGCCCGTGGGTTTGGAAAAGTAATAAACTGATAATTACCTGATCAATTGCTTTGTTGCACTATTGTTCAAGTTCATATAATTACAAAATGAGGAACATTAGTTGATATCTTTATTTACATTTTTATTAGCAATCTAAAGAGTTCAATGCACAATCATTGAGAATATGATCAAAGGTCAAGATTCTCTTCTGCATCCAATTCAAACAAATTCTACTAACTCGCTCATATTTTAATGTTTCTATAGCTTCTGCAAGATTACAAAAAAGATACTCAAATAGCAATACCTGAGTTCATAAGCATACTCAAGGCAAAATAGTACTTAGTTGATGACTTAATGTTTTACCTTTCTAACATTACTAAAATACTAAAATAAAACTTATGTGGTTGATTGAAGAACATTGAGACACTAATTTTAGTTGAACCACCTACACAACAGCTCCGGTAATTGACATATATGCATACAATATTACATGTATAGTACGGTGGCAAATAGATAGGTTGAATTAGGTTGGTAGCTGGGTCAAAATGGGTTTGGGTCAGAATGAGTCAAATAAAAGAAAGATTAGAATGGGTATGGGTCAAAATGAGTTTTGACAAAAGTAGATGCGAGTCGAGACGACTAAAACTTTGCCAAGAGGCTCCTACATAGTTGGAGCATGTGTTTATGATGAAATGTACACTATTTATGATATTAAAAATGTTTGTGGTGATATCACCACTACATAAAGAATAAATAATTACATATTACAACAATTCCAAGAAGAGGAAAGCCCAAACTTACTATAAAAGTGTAAAACGAATTATCAATATTTATACTTAGGGCAAACTTATAACCAATGGTAGCAACAAAATTTTATATTTATAGTTCAAAAGGAAATGTTGACCTTAATTGTAGAAATTCAACTCAACAACAAAATTCAACTCTGCAGCACCTAATAGATTCTCAACTCCTGTTCTGGTTACAAGCTACTGAAAATGATCCCTCAAACCCATAATGAATTTAAAGATAGCAAGATTAACTAAATCTACATCTTACATATATGAAGTTAGATGCTTTAGTGTCAATAGTAAGACTTTTTTACTAAATTTATCCTTGACCTATTAACCTATTTTTTAACATTCAACTTGTTCATCCTGCTAACTTAATAATAAAATTGAACCCAAACCAGATCATTTTTTCAAAATTAGAGCCCAAACAACCCAAAATTATGCACCTGGGTCAAGTTTGTCGAGTATAATGTATAGACATCGAACTACAACTCCAGTGTATAACAAAACACATTCAATCCACTGCATAGGAATCTTCTATATAACTTGTGTGTTAACCTCCCATCACATATTCATATTTATTTACAAGTGATCATGTGTAGTAAGCATAAATAATATAAAAAACAATCAGTTTGAATGTTCATCTTTGAAAGATAGCTGGCCAAACAACAATACTGTTTTTTTGATATATATTCTTAGCATCAGTAAGAAAGTAAAGCAAAATGTCTAAAACACCATTTATAGAAAAACCTCCAACCAGCTTATTAGTAGTAGACAGTCAAATTAAAAAGCCATGTTTTGGGTATGAAGAGTATAGTTGGTGAACGTGTTACCCGGTACAAAACTCCCGTTTTGCCGTAATATCTTTTGCAACTCACTTAGAAAACCTTCAAACTAAATCAGAATGACAAATTATTCTTCAGTAATTGTTATTTATTCGAAATGCTCAAAAACCAATATCAAAGCAAAGTCATAGAACATAAATCATGTATAAGTAATTCACATCATCAAACCAAAACAACAGCTCCATAAATTAATTTTATCAAGGCTATAAAGAAACAAGTTAATACCACCTCGGATTCATCCACTATAGACCAATGGGTTCAGGGATTTGAGGACTTAGAAAATTGTTGGTTTAGCTCCAAGTAAACACACACAAGTAAACATGAAGTACATGGAGTAACAAACCATCAATTGAAATTCATAATAATAAGAAAAATAAAACTAATATACCAAGACTTCACACATCTCACATCAAGCTGATAAAGGGTGATGACACATATCCCCGTGACCCATTTTAACCCGTAAACAAACTCGAATAACCCAACATAAATGACGATCAAGAATTTTCATATTGAAGTAAATGATGTTAATACAATATTAACAAATTACACATATTTAGGAAATAAAAAGAGTAAAGCTTATCAATGATAAATGTGCTTTGGCCAAGAATTTTAACCTACCCAAAGATACAAGAATACAACTCGGATGATACAGATTCCTAGTGGAATTGGTCAAGGATCAAGGATGTTAATAGGAATATATTAATGAAAGTACATACAACAAGTCATTCTCTGGTGTAAATAAACATAAACACTTTATCTAAACATTAAACAGATAGAAAATGAATGACATTGCTAACCAGTTAACTAATTCTTGTGTTTTATATAGAAGTGTGGTAGAATACTTACATGATTCATGTGACATTATGTAATCAACACAAACACAGTGAATCATAAATGTCCTATCAGTAATATACTCACCTGCACCCATGGATTGTGGAAATCATCTATTGCCGAAGTTAACGCCCACAGCACAAAAAGATGATGATATTTATTTTGCAACTCTGGTCCCTAAGTCTATAGGTAGCTGACCGATCATATTTTTAACCGCCCATCTAACCCAAAGGTGAGGATCATGAAATGAGTTTAAGACCATGAAGACAACTTGTTTCAAGTTTTTTTAATCATAAACTATATAAACACAAAACAGAAAAACAGAGATATTACAATAATAACCAACAAAGTTAAAACAAGATGCATGCCTACATCAATAACTTTACTAAATAGCAATAGAACAATGAACATGTACTAAATGTTTATCAATATCAAAGCAAATAAGAACGACCCTCACTTCTATACATTTAAATTTAGGTTCCAATATAAACCAGAAAGATAATTATTAGAATATAATACCTTTGAGCAACCTTGTGCCATTATCGAGACTAATAAACCGTTTTCAGGAGACATCACACACATAGTGAATAATGATTCATAGGTACCACTACTGGACACTCGTAACCACCAACACCAACATTCTTCTCCAGTTCTGGTTGTTTATGTGCAGTACCCCACACATAGCTGCACCAAAATTTACCCAACCAAACTTTATATCTTCCAATAACAACTACCAAAAAAACTCTTTAACAAAAAAGAAATGGTTTAGAGATAATTACCAGTATGGATTCCTTTTAAACTTTTTTGCTATAGATAGTAGTGCCTCTGGATACTTGTTCCTTCCCTCTGCCTTGGAGTCTCAAACGTCAGGGAGGAAGGGGACAAAACTGATGGCTGCTAAACCAAAATTCTCTTCCATTACATCCTACAAAAGGAATACAAATATTAATTACAATTTCAAACCAACCAAAGTTTATGCAGTGTAATTAGAACATCAACATGTCAATAGGGAATATGTGAAATATGATATGAAAAAAACCATCTTATTAACATTTGGAAAACACAAATTGCATATTCTTATTTCATAAGCCATAGAAGTCAAAGCTATTTGTTCTAATCCATTCGTTGATAGCTGCAAAAACCAAAAATCTAGATGGCACAGTATAAAACTAATAGTACCCAACAAAAGTTTGTATCCAAAAAGTTGAAAACACAAAAGGCATTAACTTCAAAATCTTATAAAAGAATACCTAACGCACAAATTTAATTTGAACTTGAGTTTGACTACAGAACAACGAACATCTCCTAAGGGAACAATAATCAAACTGTGGAACACAAAAATCAAAATTAAATTCAACAAAGAAAACATCATTACCTCAAATTATGGATGAAGCCTAGTCTTATATATATGATTTCATATGTATATATAATTCTCTACCAATTTTAGCAATCATAACGTTTCTTGAAATTTCAAGGGCTAAAATACGTTTAAAAAAGTATATGATCTCTTATGATCATAAAGGGAAATTATGAAAATTACAATATTGATATGTATGACCAATCACTATATTCTTGTAATTATCTTCTAGCAATAAACCCAAAATTCATATGCTTCAAATCAATCATCACAAGAACTAACCTATAAGAGCTTTGGTTCAATGATTGTGTGCAAATAGCTTAAGACTTTATCCTTTTTATTTTTCAAATAATGCTCAACCTGTGTTTCATAAAAGTAAATCAGATACATTGAAACTTAAAAAATGTATAAAAATATATCAACATTGAATGATGTTAGCGGTCATAACAATGAATGATGTTGGCGATCATAATAGTGACTATCATTAGCAATAGATGTAATAACATGTCCACTTTCAAATAATTATACCTTCATCATGTAATTAGGATAATAATCTTGAACAATCAATTTTGATGCATCTTGAGAATAGTAAGCATGTGAGTTTCAAATTCTTGAAGCAAACCATTTTCCCCATCCCAATATCGATATATACACCAATTACCAATTTTTTTTCTAATAATGCCCTACTAATCCGCTCTTGTTCTCGTTCTGAGCAATCTGGATAATAAACAAAGTTAATTTTAATTTCGCACATCATAAACATATTAGTACATGAGAAGATAAATAGACTTACAAGAGGTAAAATCTGGAAAGATAATTAGTTTCAATGTTAATTACTCAAAACAACTTAACCGAAATCTCAAAAAGGGCAATAAAAATAATACAAAGTCCGTTAACTTTATCCCTAGTTGGCAGAAAGAACACCATCATAATTTGAAATCAAACATCATCACATGATAAACTAATGATGAATATGGAAGTAGGAATGTGTATACCTTTTGCTACACCATTGATTTTCACAGCCATTTGCCTAAAACTCCATTAAAAGGCTAAAATAAAAAATTTTCTTTACTTCTTTCGTATTAGAGTAGCAATCAGCAATGATCATCAAGAAAATTCCCGTTTTGTTGTTTTAGTTTCTTTACTAACTAAATATGCATGTAGCTAGACCTTAAGGTTCTCCTAATACTTTCATCAAACACATGGAATGCTTTCTAGATCCACGTTTGAACTATAGTACCAAATGAATGAGTTTTTACGGATTAAACAGAGTTCAGAAAATCAATTATACCTTAAAATTAAGTAACAATCATGTAAAGTAATCACAAAACTAATAAACCAATTTCACAAATTGAAACATGAAAGTGAAAGTAAGAAAACCTACTTGGGGTTTCAAATAACCATCAAAAGATTTGTAAACTTCTTAACAACTGAAACATGTATGAATACATAGAGCAAATCTAGAACTCCGGTATAACCTAAGATGTAATAGGTTTAGAAAAAGGTGTAGATGTCACATGTCAGTGTGTGAGCTCCCTCCTCAAGCAAATGGAAAGTTCCGAAGAGTCTTTAAAGCATGATTTTGTTGCTTGACTCACAATAAAAGACTAAATTGCTAGAAATTGAAGGCTAGGGTTATACCTTCATAGATTTGTGAGGCGACAAAAGGAAAGAGAGGATTACTATTGCATAGAGGAGATAACCCGGGTGCTACCGGAAGACAGAGAGGATGAGAAGCCATGTGCAAGGCCTAATCTCCTCCTCAACGCCTCTTTCTGTTGTGATTCATCCTCTCTAAAACCAATGATGGAACTAAAGCGATGATGAAACTGATTTATATGAACTGCGATGAATGATTTGAACTGCGATGAATGAATTGAGCAGCGTTTATACCTGAGATCGTGAAGATAGACAGGCGGACGGGAAACGGCAGAGAGTGGAGCAGAAGAGACGCGTCTTACAATCTAGCGTGAAATTCGAATCTTGCCCATACAATCATCTTTTCAAGCAGTATGAACTTAGGGATACCTTTCAATAAGGAATTAGGACGTAGGTTTAGGCTTGTTTTTTGAGATAGCAACTGAGACTAGAATCCAAAACAACCGTTGTCGAGTTCACGAGTCAGACAACCGTTGTCGAGTTCACGAATCAAACAACCGAGTACACTATGAATTTCCAGTAGCGTCGTTCCCTTTCGAGATAGGATGCAATCGAGACCAGGATCCCTTTCGAGATAGGATGCAATTGAGACTAGGATCCAGAGCAACGAGTACAAAATCAAAATATCGTTTTCAAATGGGGCTCGATCAGTTAGCAACTGGTACAAAATCATGCGGCGGTTTAAGGGGAACATATGAAATTAGGTTTAAAAAAGGACGAGGGTTATTGAGGTGGTTCCCCGTTAAGTTTCTTTTTTTTTTTCTGGAGATAATTATGAGAAATTTTTATATAAAATAAATACATTAAACAATTGATTTACTGGTGCGATTTAATCCGTGTTCCGAACAAGTCTGCCGTTTGTAGGTTGTTGCATTGATTTGTGAATCAATGTTAAATATTTATTGTTTTTTTATTATTCTTATGCTACATGTTCGTCAACCTCTAATTGGTTGAAAATATAATTTAAAATTTATCA